>CM062815.1:548857582-549515871 GCA_031772625.1 Pinus tabuliformis | reverse complement strand
ACAAGGTCATGGATAATGTCATTTACTTCAAGAACCAGATTTATCTCATCCTCGTTCTCAACTTCAAGAGAATAACCTAAAGATAGCACATGATTCACCATTATCAGGGCATCCAAGATTCTTGAAGACTTACCAAGTGTTAGAGAGTGTTTTATGTAGAGAGGCCTCAAGGATGATGTTTTATGATATGTGTAGGAAGAAACATGTGCCATAGGAATAAGTAGAGAACACATAACTGGAAACATCACTTTAGCCTCTACCTATTCTGGAGCAAAAGTGGGAGAGTACCAACAATTTCATTATAGGGTTACCAGTTGTTCAAGGACAAGATTGCATGTATGTGGTGGTGGATTGATTAATGAATTTTTCCCATTTCTTTGTTATTCCATCTCATTATTCGCATTCACAGGTAGATGAGTTGTTCTTCAAGGAGGTATTCAGACTCTATGGTCTCCCCAAGACCATTATTAGTGATTGGGACAACAGATTCATGGGGGGACCAATCTTTTGCAACACCTTGTAAGGACCACAGTACTTGGGTGATAATTTATTATCTTTATTATCTTGCTTGAGGGATATTTGTTTGTATGGTTGTAGTGGTAAAAATACCCAGTCGCCTACATAAAAAATTATTTCACTGTGATTATGATATGCATGTTTTTTCATTCTATTCTGCAATATAGTGAGGTTATCCTTTAAGAGTTGGAGAACTTGTTGCTAATGCTTGATTTGATCTTCCACTTTTTGAACCTTAGAATTTTCTCTTAAAGATGATGTGATGCATGGTGGACGATATCCATAAAGTGCCATAAATGGGTCATTTTGTTGTAGTGTGGAAGAAAGTATTATATCACCATTCAGACAGAGGTAACCACTTGACCCATTTTATTTGTTTATCAGATAAAAAACAATGAAGATATCCCTCCAAACATTTTTAAACTATCTTAGTTTTCTCATCAGATTGAGGATGATCAGATGAACTATGAACTAATTGAGTACCAAGATATGAAAATAATTTCATCCAAAAATTTACAGTGAAAATGGGATCTCTATCACTTAGAATAATCTTTGGGTTTCCATGTATCTTTTGAATTGTTTCCACAAATGAAGTAGAAATTATGTTAGCTTTAAAAGGATGAGATAATGCACAAAAGTGTGCATACTTTGTCAGTCTATAAACTACCACCATGATAACACTCTTTCCTTCAGACTTGGGTAAACCTGTGATAAAATCCATTGATACCACCTCCCAACGCTAACTTGGAATGGCTAAAGGTTGTAATAGACCTGGGGTCTGAATTGTTTGAACTTTATTTTTTTGGAAAACCAAACATTCTACCACAATTTTTTGACTATCGAATTTAAATCCATCCCAAAAAAAATCCTTCTTGACCCTATGGTAAGTTTTTAAAAATATTGAGTTCCCTCCTAAAGGAGAGGTGTGCAATTCAAAATTAATATTTACGTTTTGATGGGAATTATTACATACATATAAGTGATCTTTGTACAATAATGAGTCATTTTTCCAGATAAAGGTATTGGATGTACTGTGATCTTGCTACAACTTTTGAATGAGTGTCCACACCTCTTCGTCATTCTTTCATTTTCCCCTTGTTTTAGTTATCCAAACAGGTTGGATAATAGAAATGGCATAGAGAAATGCTTCCACATCCTCATCCCTTCTTGAGAGTGCATATTCAATAACATTTTCTTCCCTTTTTTGTAGATGATTTCAAAGTCATAACCCAAAATCATAGTTACGCATTTGTGTTGCTCTTCTAAAGATAATATTTGTTCCAACAAGTATTTAAGACTATCATGATTTATTTTTACCTTGAAGTGTCTTCCCATTAGGTAAGGGTTCCATTGCTTCAAGGCATGTAGTATTTCCAACATTTTCTTCTCATAAATAGGTTTATGTAAATACTTTCCCTTTATTCGATGGATTTCAAAAGAAATGGTCCTTCATTCTTGCATTAAAATAGCACCAATAAAGGTTTTTTTGAAGTCTGGTGTATCTAAAACTGAAGCTTGGCACAAAGCCTCTTTAAGATGTTCAAAGGACTTAGTTGCTTCTAGAGTCCAAAAAAATGCATCTTTCTTAAGTAATTTTATTAGAGGTGCTTCTATTTTCCCATAATTCTTAACAAAATTATGATAATACCCTGTCAACCCGAGAAATCCTTGAAGATGCTTTAGGGTTGCGGGGATTTTCCATTCCTTGATGGCTTTAATATTTTTAGTATCTACCTTAATTCCCTCATGAGATACAATATGACCCAAATATTCCACCTCCTATACCCCAAAGAAACTTTTGGAGGTTTTTTCATACAATTGATTCTCCTCTAGTAGTTTGAGAACCCTCTCAAAATGTTGAACATGTTCCTTAGAAACACTTACTATAGATTAGTATATCATAAAAAAATTACTAACATAAATTTTCCAAGGAAGGATTTGAAAATGGAATTCATCAAACCTTGAAATGTGGAAGGTGCATTAGTAAGGCCACAAGGCATGACCAAAAATTCATAATGACCTTCATGAGTTCTGAATGTTGTTTTCGAAATGTCTTCCGCCTTCATTATAATTTGATGATATCCTGAATGAAGATATAACTTAGTTAAGTGAATTGTTCCATGTAATTCATCCAACAATTCATCAATGAAAGGAATGGGAAATGTATCTTTAATAGTGATCTTGTTGAGCTCCCTATGTGTCCTTAAGGAAGTGGAATCAATGGAACATCACACACAAGTCAGCCACTCAAACAGACTGTCCCCGAGTTCCACTATTTTTTGAGAAACTTAGGGCAGAGTAATGCACCCTAACAACAACCTAGGTGAGTTATAATGCTTCCCAACCTTCAGCCAATAGGTTAGTCTCTAGCGTAACGCCTTGTGGACCAGCAATCCTAGAAATTGAGCCATTTTTCTAGACCAGACTTCTCGGACTTTGCCCTTTAGGAATCGTTTAAAACATGATAACAATTCTAAATGAATCAAACTCATCCTTAGGATTAGGCCTGAGCATCCCCAACTGGGCTAACATTCAGTCAAACACTTGACATCAATACAACCTACAGGTCTAGTATACAAGATAGAGCATAAATCACTGAAATAAATTATGAAACATAACCAAAAGAATCGCCTCCTTCTCCAGTGAACTATTATATCATCAATGAGGTATTGCATGCATTCATTTAATAGTTACAAGTAAATACATAAAATAAGCATAACATGACTGCGTCATTTAACCATGCTTATAATCAACATAAAACCAATTAAATATCAGAAATAAGACATCCATTTAATCCACGCATACACAAGTGAAAAAAGTAAGAGAACTTAGATTTTATTAATCATAGGAAAATTCGATCAGGTTCGGGACTTCCACACACCACCTGACCATAGACATGCTTGAACGAAATCTCTCTTCCAACCAATCACCCCCATGCCATATTCCAAGCATGAATGTGGGATCTCCTAGAACAACCAATACAAGAGCAACCAAGGGAATCCAGAGGTTAAACCACCTCTACCCTCATTAAACCATGATCACATCAAAACTAGTGCTCTGATCACAACCAAACCGAATCTTGAATGCCATCCAGAATCCATCACTATCCTTGAGGAATTTTCCATCTCCTTATCTCTCAGGATTTACCGCAATCCAAACTGGATCATTAGGCCCAAAACGGAGACCATTCTCTCAGGCTTTACCGCAATCCAAACCTGGATCACTAGGCCCTAAACTGAGACTTCTACCTCAGGTTTTACCATGTATCCCACCAAAATCGATGAAGGGATTCCTAGGCCTTTGGGAATGGAACTTGAGACCACCTCCATGCCAGATTCTAAAATCCATGCGATAAACCAAAGCTCAGGAACTAAAATAAAAATCCCAACAGGGTGGCATCTGAAAAAAGGTAAGGCTAGGTTGAAAACCATTGTCATAAACCGGAAAAACCATGCCACCGACAACCAGAGAACCATATACCAACATGAAAATCGATGCATGTCTAAACCAGCTAGGAAATCACACATGCAAAAGGTTACCTGTAAGTATTCCTGCTAAAGTTTCTTGATCCTTCTTTCCTTCCTTGATCCTTTCTTTCTTTTCCTTTCCCTTGCTTGATTTTCCTTCCTTGATCCAAAACTAGAGCACTCCAAGAAAAATCTAAGTGAACAAGAGTTAGAGAGAGAGAGAGAGAATATGAGAGAGCTCCAAACTTGAACTAACAAAAGGTTACCAACTGATCCTCAGAAGCCTTTTTATGATGAGTCCTATATTTTCTTCATTTTCCACTATTTTCCTACATTTTCCTCCTCACATGCAACCTGTGACCTTTCACCTTCATTTTCTCTTAATTTCCTTTATTTTCATTAATAAATGTGCCAAAAATTCCTTTTTCCTTTCCAAAGCCTTAACCTTTGCCAATTTTCCTTAGCCAAAACACACATCCAGTTAGATGCCCACTATGATATCTTTGCCCAACATTCAGCTTGGAATAAGTGTCCCTTAACTGTGGTCTTATTTTGCCTTTATTAACTTTTATTACATTAACTTTTCAACAAGGTTGTTATAGAACCCTCCACCTTGGGGAACATCATCCTCAATGTTAAAACACACCATGACCTCAGCAAAACCAATGAAAAGAAAACATACTTCCCATGGAGCTTTATAACTTAGCACATTGCAGTATTTACAATGAAAGACCTTCTCAAAGAAAAACATCATGACAACATGACAATATAACAACCATAATAACATGACTCCTATACCACTTATTGGATCTTTATAACTTAACTCATGGTGGTATTTACATCCATATACATATACACACATATACCAAAACATCAGAAAAACATATGCCAACATATACCGACATCAAACCAAAAATCATTTGCCTCAATCAACAAACAATGAAGGATACAGGGCCTGCATATGATTTTCCATCTCCCATGTAGCTTCTTCAGTCCCAAAGTGCTTCCATTGCACTTTAACTTTCTCTATGGCTTTTTTCTTAATCATGAGATGTTTCCGCTATAGTATGCACTAAGGCTCCGACTAGAACTCTCCTTCTTGCTCCACCAATCAATAACATGATCAACATCCTTTATATACTTCTTAAGCAATGAAATATGGAAAACATCATGGACTTTCACTATTGGAGGCAGTGCAATTCGATATGCCACTGGTCCAATCCTCTCAAGGATCTTGAAAGGCCCGCAATATTGTGATGCCAAGTTGGCACATGAACCAATACTCAAAGAGATTTTCTTGGGCTTGATGCGCAAATACACATGCTCCCTAACATGAAACTCCTTGAATACCTTGTGTTGATCGGCATAAATCTTTTGTCTATCATGTGTTTCCTTTGGATTCTTCTTTATAACCTGCATTTCCTACTCCATGTCTGCCAACATGTCTGGTCCACTAAGTACCATGTTCATTGGATCACTACTGATGATGGGGGTGTTAATACTCCACCCATAACCATTGTTGTATGCAAACTCCACCAATGGTAGATACTCTTCCCATTTCCTCTGCTGTTGCATCATGTACATCCTCAACATATCTTCCAAGATCCTGTTGACCCTCTCTATTTATCATCTATCTGTGGATGATAAGCTATACTAAAGGCCAATTTTGTACCTAAGCTTTCGAATAGCTCCTTCCAAAACATGGAAGTGAACTTTGCATCCCTTTCTAACACAATATTCTTTGGAACACCATGTAGTCTCACTATCTCTCTGATGAACAACTATGCTACCTCATTGGCTAAGTATGTAGTTTTTATTGGAATGAAGTGAGCTACCTTTCTCAATCTGTCAACCATGACCATAATAGAATCATGTTGCTTCATTGTCCTTGGAAGACTTGTGATGAAATCCATGGAAATGGCCTCCCATTTCCATTCTGGAATTGCAATAGGTTGTAGTAGACCACATGGATGCTTGCATTCTGCCTTTACTTGCTGACAATTTAAACATTTAGCCGCGAAATTTTCCATTTCCTTCTTCAAATTTAGCCGAAGTAAAACTTCTTCACCACTGTCAATGTCTTCTGATATCCTAGATGACCTGAGTATGGCTTCATGTGAGACTCCCTCAAGATAATATTCTTGATCTCACTTCCAATTCGGCACCTAGATCCTGTCTCTAAACCTCACCAAACCATCTACCATGAGACAATAGTCTGCATCCTAATCCCCTCTACCTATACCTACACCTACACCTGCACCTATACTCTACTGTAACCTATGCATGATCTCCATGTATTTGTCATCCTGCTAACCTGCTTGCAAGATCCTTGTAACTTTGTCCCATAAGAGCTCATAATTTCTATATGATTTACCTATACCTTCCTGCTAAGAATATCTGCAACCCAGTTCTCTTTCACTTTGATGTATCTGATCTTGAAGTCGAACTCACTAAGGGTAGCCATCCATCTAGCTTGCCTAGAATTTAGATTCAGATGATCAAACAAATACCTCAACCCACTATGATCGCTCATCAATGTGAACCTCCTGCCGAGATGATAATGTCTCCACATCTTCAATGCATGTATACTCATTGCTATCTCAGGATCATGTGTTGGATAGTTCTTCTCATGCTCATTCATTTTTCATGACTCATAAAATACTACATATCCTTCTTGCATGAGAACTCCACCAATTCCTCTCTTTCAAGCATCTATACACACTACAAACTCCTTGTCTATGTCCGCAATATTTAGCATTTGTGCATCTGTCAAAAATTGCTTAAGCTCCTCAAAACTAGCCTCACATTCTTCTTTCCATTCGAACTTCTTACCTTTCCACTGCAATGACATGATAGTATATGCAATGCATGAGAAGTTATTGATGAACCTCCTATAATAACTTACCAATCCCATGAATGATCTCACCTCATTCACATTCTTAGGAGCTTTCCACTCCATGATAGCCCTTATCTTTTCTGGATCCATTGTAATGTCGTTCTTGGAGACAACATGCCCCAATTAAGTTACCTCATTCCGAAAGAAACTGCACTTCCTGAGCTTAGAATACAAGTTATGCTCTTTTTGTAACCTCAACGCCACTACTAAATGTTCGGCATGTTCTTCCTCATTCTTAGAATATACCAGTATGTCATCAATGAATACAATAACAAACTTGTCTAGATAAGGATGCAACACACTATTCATCAAACATATGAATGTAGATGGAGCATTAGTCAAACCGAATGGGACAAAAACAAACTCATAATTCCCATACCTAGTCCTAAACGCAATCTTAAATATATCCTCTTCCTTGATGTGTACCTGATGGTATCTCAATCTCAAGTCGATCTTAGAGAACATTGTTGCTCCCTTTAAATGATAAAAAATTCATCAATCCTCAGCAAAGGGTACCTTTTCTTGATCGTTACCTTGTTTAACTGCATGTAGTCAATGCATAGTCTAAGAGTATCATCTTTCTTCTTTAAAAACAACACTAGTGCGCCCCAAGGTGATACATTGGGTTTGATGTATCATTTTTCCAGCATTTCCTTTAACTGCAACTTCAACTTACCAACACAAGTGTGCTCATCCTATAAGGTGATTTTGATGTTGGAGCTACCCCTGGCACCAACTCAATAGAAAATTATACCTCCCTAGGCAGTGAAAAATATGTAATGTCCTTAGGAAATACATCCCAAAACTACTGCAATACTGGGTATCTACTTAATTCATCAACATTCTCAACCTCCTTAACCTTGTCAATAGAAATGTGTACTGCAAACATCACACAACCTTTTCTGCCATTATGCTTAGCCTACATAGGGGTAACCATCCTCACTGATGTAGACTTCTTCTTTCCCTACAAAGTCCTCTTTTCACCACTATCATCCACACACTCAATGGCCTTGTCGAAGCAATCCACTTTGGTTTTGTGAAGGTATAGCTCATCCATACCCAGAAGCATACTATATGATCCTAATGGAAATACATTCAAATGCATTACTGTAGGCATACCATTTAACTCGGATGCACAAGACCTTACCTAATGGTGAACTTGCTTCTTTGTACCTGTAGCCAACTGTACCAACCAAGATTCTGCATGCACTTCTTTTCTCAAACTGTTAACACCCAGGTTGTTCCCTTTGACTTTAAGGGAATACGGCCAGGGTAACCACTAACCAATCTTTGGATTACAGTGCCTAGCCACACTGTAATCAGAGAGGGCTCTCTCTTTATAATTTGTCTCTGTTCTGTGGAGATTTTAGGCTAGCTATGAAATGAGAGTGTTTAGTTTTATGCTTTGGTTGAAGGATGTCTTTCTGTACTTGAAGTGTGCAATCTGCAGATGAGTTTATTTCATTGGGCAATGGAGTCTGTGGCTACAAGTGTTTAGAAACCTTGAGATGATTTACTGAAATTACAGGGCCATTTAAATACTTCATATAACAAAGTTAGATTATGATGGTGATATGTGAACAACCAGTGAAAAGCATTCAAGAATTTTCCACTGAGCTGGGGTGTGGGAAAGAGATAGATGCCTCAGGAGCAAACTTGAATTCCTGAAAATATTTATCACAGTGAGAGATATAGCTTGAAAGTGTAGCAATTAAGAATTACACCTTATTTACTCTATCTGAAGAAAACATTTATAACAGCTTAGATTGAGTTCAGGGTAATCTGTGATTAAATCCTGGAACTATTCTTTTACTTTGCCATTAAGTGTAAAACTCACAAACATGAAAGAAGATGAAAGACTAGAAAACATATAACACAGAGTTTTAAAGAAGACTTATTGTGCTATGAAACATGCAGGAATCCTGTAACATTCAGCCAGCCACCACAGTGCATCAAGGAACACAGAGCTTTGGAAATTCCATCCACCTTTTGTATTATTTCTCTGAGAGTTGTACAGCAACAGAAATATAGAAATGAAATCAACAACAACCCCTTGCAAACTCATGCGAAGGGGACTTTATAGAAATGTTTATACAAAATATCTCAGGCATTGAGTCATCTGAGAGAGAAATATCTTCATTACTTCGTACAGAAAAGTAGAAAAGAAGTTATTACAGCTTTGAATGCAACATAACTGCTCTTTAAGTCTGTCAGAGGATATTTTGACCTTTGGAGGTCACTGAGTCGGTTGGAACGCTTTGCTTTAATGCTGGAAAATGTGCCTTTACGTTTGCTGCGCTGTATTTTCTCGGCCCTGCCACCTGTGACTGTGCTTGCTGCTGTGGTGACCGAATAGCCCTGCTGAGTTGGCTCAGCCTTTCATCTTTCCTTTGTATGCTTATCTACCAAAATTTTCCCTGTGTATGATCACTTATAAATTTGCAAAAACTTGACATTACAGGTTCTGGCTTGATAATATTAGCTGTGTCAATCTATTCCAGACTTCCTGTGTGGGCAATTGGTGCTTCACAATTGCCTCTATGGTTTCATCTGCTTCTGTATATTTATAGAAATTTGGAGGCACATCGAACAGATGATTGATCTCGTTCATGATGAAAAACAGGTTTTCCACCCTATTGTAGAGAGTCTGCCCTGATGCTGGCCCTGATTCTGCTGAAGTGCTGGGCTGTCCTGCAATTTGACTTGCAGCAAAGGCATTGACCCTTTTAGCATAATTTTCATGGGTAAGCAGTCTTCCCACACTGCTTAGTATGCTGGGGAGGCCTCTGTTTTGTAATACCTGAAACCTGTCCATGAACCTGTTGATTTCGGTCTGCATATCTTGGCTTCTCCTTTCTAATGTTCCAACCAGGTTTCTTAATGTCAGGACCCTTTTAACCATTGAGATTGTCTCAGTCCTGTGAGCAATTCCCATGGTGGTCAGTTGAGAGCTTGTCCTGTTATTTAATATGTTGATCATCCTATTGGCAGCATCAGGCATGTTGCCAAGGCTTGCTCTTGCTCTGTGTATCTCCCTATTTGCCTTTGTAATGAGCGCTGACTGTTCATCTATGGTCTCAATGAACTGCCACTGATCAGTAATGGACTGGCCAATATTGGCCCATAGGACTGTTTTGAGCTCTGCTGTCACCTTATCTAGTGTGAGCTCTTTCTCAAGCTCAGTTATTCTCTTTTTGAGAGCTTTTATATCTCTTTCCTTCTCAGCCACATTCTGTTTGCTCTTATCATACCTTTCATTTACTTTAGCCAAAGATTCTTTGGCTTGATTAAGCTCTAACATTTGAGCTTCCAGGACTTGAATCTCATTTTGAAGCTTCTGCATATCCAGACTATGAGTCTGCTCTGTTGTTGGTGCAGCTGTCGATGTAGTTGGTGCTGTTGGTTCTGTTTGTTGAGGAGGAGGAGCAGTAGTTGGAGCAGCTTCCTCAAGGTTGATTACTTCAGGAGGAGGCTGGGAGGTTTGACCTTCTTCTCTTTGTTTCAAGGCTGCCTGTAATGCTGCCTTTGCAGCCTCCGATTCTCCCAGCTTTTCTTGAGTTTGGATTAGCTGCTTGTACAGAGATACCAACAAGGTTGTGGCCTCTTGATCATGTCTTTGCTGGGCAACATCATCTGTTTGAGGGTGAATTGTGGCTGGGAGTTTGATCTTTCTCCTCAAAGCTGCCATGTCTGCATCCCTCAACTTTAATATCTCTTGTATGCCCTTGATATCTTTGGGATCATGCCCAATCTCTATGATGATGTCTTCTAAGGACCTAATTCTGTTGTCCTTTGCTTGAGAGGATGCTTTCTCCAACTCAAGCTGAGCAGCTGTGTTGTTAAGGCTACTTTGTAGCCTGTAGTTATCCAATGTTTGGTCTGCCAGGGAAGCATAGACCATCTCACCCGTTTGCTTATGCAGTTCTATTTTGTCCATTGGGTGGATATCCTTGGCAAGGACCTCCAGGTTGGTCCTCAAGTAGTCAGAGGCAGATTGGGGCTGCACTGCTGTTGGCATAAAATGACTCATGATCATTTTGCCTTCCTGCACATCATATGCAGACATGAGTCTTTGTTGATTGGTGGGAGCCATGTTTAACAGATGGTTATACAGCTGTATTTTGATGGGCTCATTTCTCCTCTTAATGTCGATGAACTGCTGTTTAATGCTGAGTCCACCTTCCCTTTGCTGATTTGAGGAACTCACTTCTCCTCCCATTGCTCTATCCTGTTCCTGTTGAAAGGAACTTGCTGATGCTTCCCTGCTGGGTGGGACCATACCAAAAGACTGTCCCATTGGCATTTCTTCCTCTGAGAAGGGATTGATTCTCTGTCTTTTCTCCCCATGAGTTGTTGATGTTGTAAGGGGAGTCTCTCTGTCCCTTTTCCTGCTTGTATCCTCCTTTTGTGGAGTTTGGAGGATTGATGCCTCAGCTGAAGTTTCTTGCCTTGGAGGCACAGTTTGTTCAGTGGATTTAGGGGCTTCCACTGTTTGCTCTTGCTGGACAGGCTGCTCCTGTCTTTGTTCTTCTTGCTGTTGGTGTTGTGTTTGTTGCTGCACTTCCTGCTGCATCATTTCTTCTTGTTGTTGCACTAGTGTTTCCATTTGCTCTTCAGTCATAGGAGGTGGCTGTTCCATCTGCTTTTCTTTGCCTTTGCTGGATGTCTGTGGAGTATTCATGGCAGCTTGCTGATGTGTTGTTGAGGATGAGGCAGCTGCTCCAAGTTGTCTTTGATATGAGAGGGGAACCTGTCCACAAGTTTCCAAGTCAGCTTCTTTTTGAATATTTCTAGCCTCTCTTTCTAGCAGCTCTTCACTAGTAATTTCCTCTTCTAGGGTGCCCTTTTTCCAGCTCAATGCATTGGCATACTGCTCAATCTCAGGCAGCCTCATATGTGCATAGGTACCCAATTTGTATTTTATCCTCCTGAGGGAAACAAAATGATTGGGGTCATAGGGTATCCATTCAAAACTAGTTTGCAGTTTGAGGGCCTCTAGGATACTATTTGCCTCTTTCCATCCCTCCTCTCTTTTGTTATATAGGAAAGGGCCCAGCTGGCTCCTTACCTTCAACTGCGCCTTCTTGTTCTTGCTTTGGAAGTGGAGGTAGTCGGCATTCCCAAATTGCCTGAAGTATTCTAGGGCAAAAAGTCTCATAGGGACATACCTTGGCAGCCTATAAGGCTTCAACTCACAGCCATATACTCTGATCACTGTGTGGTGTTGGTAAAAGTACCAATTACCAATGCTGTAGGTTTTGGAGAGATGGAGAACTCTCCTCATGTCATCAGTTAACCTTGGAGGAGAAACACCATACAATAATGTCATAGCTGGATGAATGAACAAGTCTATGAACTCACAGTATGTGTATGGTGATACAGAGGTGCAATGAAAAACTGAGGTCCAAAACACAACTGACCTTGGATTCCCCTGGGCATTAACTTGCTTCAGGGGAATGAGGAAGCTGCCTGGTTGATAAAACAAGAATAGATGGTAAATGTATGAAGTGTATCTGAACAGTCTTTCCCTTTGCAGATTCATTAGCTGGTCATGGATCCTATCTGCAATATATGTGGCATAGTCATAATGTACAGCTGGAGGCTTTCCAGGAGAGAATATAGACAGCATTGCCATTATACTATCATCCACATCCTCCACTCCCCTGAACCCTAGGACATAGCTGATCAAATCCACTAGCATTCTGCCCAATTCATTTAAGTATGCATATCCAATAGGAGGAGTTCTGATGGCTTCAGAGCTTGGTTGTATGAACAGCTGATTGATTTTGATGATCTGGTCATTTGACAACTTAGTCCCCTTCTTTATCAAGTTCTGCATGTAGAGGGGGGTCAATGGTTTTGCAGTGTGGAAATGCAGCATCTCATTTATGCTCTCTGGGGTGATATGGAACAGAATTGAGCCTGTGGGGCTGAGAACAGCTCTTTGGCATGGATCATAGCACTCCTGGCATCTGTGGATCAATTCTGGCATAGGATTTACCTGGGGGAGGTTGTAGATGGGCAAGTTTGAGTCCCAAATCCCTAGGATATCAGCTCCACTAAGGTGCTGGGCTTTCAACTCATTTAGCATCTGAATATTATATTTAGAGCCTAATGGAAAATAGTCTAACATCTGATAATCCACATCTCCCAGAGCTTTCCATTCTAACTCCCTTTGAGGGGTATTGAGAGGCTTGATGTTCAGTGCAATTGGAGTTTCCATGGTCTATTAAGCTTCTGACTTGCAGGTGAACTGGTTGAAGTAAGCAGAACAACACAGAGGTGATTCCTTACAATGGAAGTGTGAATTTTAAGGACCAGAGGGTGAATTGAGCACACAGCAATTGAAATACTGTTTAACGGATTGATAAAAACAAATAGCAGGGCTGACCAGAACTTTTCTATGGTGAATTTAGCCAGCAGAGGTTTCTAGCTCACGATTGCGCGAGCTACCTGTGAATTCAGGTTGATTCAGTCAAATGCAGGTTTTGTAAACTGTTTGTTGCCTTGCCAGAGGGAAATAGGTACAGGTTACTGGATACCAGATGGTGAATTCAGTGTTTTAACACTCCCTTAACAGTTTGTTTGTAGAAATTTGGATAAAAACCAGGTGCAGAGAATAATTTCGAGAAATACCTTGCGGATTGCCACTGACAGTTGCAAATGCAGGTACGACGGAGGCGCCCGCGGTTTCAGAGTCGAACTGTGCAGGTTGGCGCTGGTATGGTCGTCAAATACATGCAGGAACAACAACAGTCTCTTTCGGCAAAAGTAGAAAAAACACGAAATTTTGGCCTAAAAATAGATTTTTGGCAATATTGGCGCGTTTTTGGGATGACGTCAGCATGACGTCATCGGGTGGGGTCGGAGTCGGATGACGTCACCGGTGATGTGGCAGGTCCTGGTTGGTCCATGGATATGCTGAAGTGGCGGACATGTCAGCGAAGGGACGGACGAATGAGGTGATGCGACGGCGGGGTGGCAGCGACGTGGCTCTGACGTGGGCATGACATGGGACCAGCAAAACCGGGCGGTAAGTGAAACAGTGGTAACGGTTTTCTCGGACCGCTTACAATACGGCCCCGGTTTTGTCAGAGGCCGACCCGAGAGACTGAGAAGGTGACGCGTGGCCGAGGACTGACGTAACCCTTCGTCAGTTTCTCGGGTACTAACTGTCGGGCGTCGGGACCAACCCGATATGCATAAGGGCCGTCCGATCAGAGGCGCTCGATCGGACGGCTGACGGGTTGATGAAGTGATCGAGCGATACGGAAGGGGGGGGGATTTAAAAAATATATTTTTTGGGATGCGCGCTTAGCGGAAGACCATTGGGGTATGAAGGATTTCGATGGTTTTTTAATGTATTTTCAAATAAAACCAATATAGCGCCCGAACCATTGGATAACATAAAAATGGGTTTTTATGAATAGTTTTGTCAAAATGCGCCCGGTGCTTGGACTTTGGATAAAGGAGAAAAGTGGGTTTTTAGAGTATTTTTGCCAATGAAGCAGGTTAAAGGGACAAAAGGGGTTTTTAGCAAGGTTTTTTGGGGATTTTTTGGGTTTTTCTGAGCAGAGGGAAGGTGAGAGCTTAGGGGAAAGGTTGTTGCTCATAACCAGAGGTTAGAGCAGCCCCAGGACAGGGTTGACCACAGTCCCAGGTGGACTAAAGTCTCCCTTTAGACAGACATATTTAGCTATAATGCTAAAAGGAGGATATTTATAGAATGCTTGGGGGTTTATACACCATGGTGTTAATAATACTAGGGAAAGGGTAACATAGGGGAATTACATAATAGAGTTAGAGTTAATATGGGGGAATATGTGAATGAAGGGGAAAAATCACTAAGTTTACTTGAAACTTACTTAGTTTAGGGAGTAGATCAAAATGAAAAGAATTTTTAGACAAGAAATGTGGCTTTTCAATGAATAAAACCACCATCAAACCTCAAGTTTTCTAAGCAATTCAATTGATGAGGGGATGTTAGTAATGAGTGGGAAAAGGGATAATTGGGAAGTTAGACATGCTTCTTTGTTTTTCTTTTCTCATCTTGACCATCAAGGTTAAATCTGAAATGAATACCACTTCTGCAACCCCATCTACTTACCCAGCTATTTTGCCTAGCATTTTTTGTTTCTTCTTGGAGGGTGCACTTAGGCTTGCAGACCCTTACTTGCCTTTTCTTTTCTTTGGCTTTTTCTTTTGTTTTTCTATCTACTTCTACCCTTATTTCTTCCAAGGTCCCAGATTAAGCTGTTGGGAGCCTTTTCTTCTCTACCTGAACTACTTGTCTGCCAAGATTAAACAGTTTGGACAGACTTCCTTCTCTATTCTACAACTGAAAATTTAAAACATGACATGATCCAGATTAGACTGTTGGACCATCCATCAAAATTTGAGTCCATATCAAGCTATAAGCACAGATTGTATTCTTATGGAAATATGTGATCTTTGCATCATCAAAGCAGAGCATATTTGGACCTTTTCATTGCCAATCATGAAATATGAAACCTATTGGTATAGGTAGCTAACAGTGGCTCCACATGGGGATGGTGTTTCATTTGAAAGACCAAGAACAGCAGGTCAGATTGCCTTGCTCCTTGACTGCTCTTGCCAATCTTGAAGTTTGCTGCTTTGAAATGCCAAAATTGTGTGCTTCTCTTCTTGGTAGACCTCTGATTCTATTCACCTTTTGCTGGCAGTTTAAGAAAACTTTGAGAAATTGCATTTTTACATGTTGACAGAAAATAATATATACATCTGGATATGTACAAGGGAAAACTCAGGCTGCACTTATGGGTGATATTCAAAATAGTGCTTCAGCATCCTGCCATTCACAGGACCTTCATCCAAATCAGTTTCATTGAGACTCTTAAGGAAATAAGTGTTGTTTCCTTGTACTGCTTGGACAGCAAATGGTCCTCTCCAAAGGGAATCAAATTTTCCATGTTTTCCCTTATCCTCTCTTCTTGAATCCCACTTGAGGACTTTGTCACCAATGTTGAAATCTTCTGCCTTAGTTCTTCTATCAAAGGCCTTCTTTAATTTTTCTTGTAGAACTTGAACTCTGCTGAAAACTTGGTCTCTAGTTTGCTGTAAACATATGATTTGATTGATTCTTCTTTGCATATCATTTGGTTCAGCTTGGCTTTCTTGAAGAAGTTTCATAACAGGCACTCCTAGTGATGAAGGAAATTTGGCCTCTAATCCATAAACCAACTCATATGGGCTGGTCCCAATTGATCTTTTGGTTGTTAGTCTATCTGCCCATAGGGCATTCACAAGCTTCTTATGCCAATTCTTTTTGTTCTCTTCTAGTACTTTCTTTATGATGTTTACCAGACTTTTATTTGATGACTCAGCAAGGCCATTTCCTTGGGGATAGTATGCAGTAGAATGGCCCAAGGTGATGTGAAATTTATGGCAGAAGTTCACCATTTTCTTGGATCTGAAAGCAGCAGCATTGTCTGTTATTATTTTGTCAGGACAGCCAAATCTAGCCAATATGTTGTTCTCCAAGAACTGAATGATAGTGGAATCATTTGCTTGTCTGCATGGAACAGCTTCAATCCACTTGGTGAAGTAGTCTGTGGCTGTTAAGATCCATCTATGTTGGCCTGAAGATGAGGGATGAATTTCCCCAATGAAATCCAAGCCCCATTGTTGAAAAGGTCTCTCTGTTGCAATAGGCCTTAAGGGAAGTGGCAGCAACTGTCTCTTTCCCTCAAACACTTGACATTTATGACATGAGGTGGTGAATTTCTTGACATCAGAGAACATGGTGGGCCAGTAGTACCCAGCCCTTAGTATTTTATCCACAGTGGACTTCCAGTACAAGTGTCCACCACAGTCACCTGCATGAAATTCCTTTATGATATTGTCAGTTTCATTCTCAATTAGGCAGTTTAGCAATATTCCTTCATGGTTTTTCCACAATAAATTTCCATCCATAACACAGAATTTAGAAGCTTTCATTTTTAAGAACCTACATTTAGTTCTGGACAATCCTGGGGGAGCACACAGGTTTTGCAATACATAACATATATCAGAGTACCAAGGGGATTGTTCAAAGGCTACATTGATCTTTGGAGTCGCCAGCTCCGGTTCACTGTCCAGCTGGTTAATGTCTAAGGCTTGGAAATTTGCTTCTGTCATTAATTTGGCCAAGCCTTGCCCTTTTATTAGTTTTGTAGGTTTTATCTCAATATCAAATTCCAAGATGTTGGCAATCCACTTTCCTCTTCTGCCCTCTAAATTTTCTTGGGTGAGAATGTCTTTGACAATAGGACTTGGCACATATGCTATAACATGGGAATAAAGGATATAAATCCTAAAGTCTTTAATGGCTTTGACCAAAGCATAAGCTTGCTTTTCCATGATTTGATACTTTAAAGGTGCATCTCTAAGAGCTTTGCTAAAGAAAGCAATTGGCTTCTCATTTCCTTGGTCATCTTTTTGCAACAAAACAGCAGCAATAGTATGCTGGGAGGCAAAAGAGAAAATGATAAATTCTCTGTCAAACTGAGGATTGGTCAACACTGGGGTTTGGGTAAGGGCCAGTTTTATACCTTCAAAGGCTTGATTGGCTTCAACAGTCCATTTGACTTTTGAATCTTTCTTTAGCATGTTATTTAATAATCTGATTAGTTCTGCTAAGTTTGGGATAAACCTTCTCAAGAAATTGATTTTTCCCAAGAATCCTTGCAACTCTTTGACATTTCTTGGGTGGGGCATTTGTAGGATAGCCTGTATCCTATCTGGGTCAATTCTAATGCCATCTTTAGAAATGATGTGGCCCAATAGCTTACCTTCCTCTAAACCAAACAGGGATTTCTTGGGATTCAAGGAAATTCCATATTTTCTGCATTTTAGGAAGATCTGTCTCAAATGTTTTATATGTTCTTGGTCTGATTTTGAGAAAGGTGTAAGGTCATCTAGGTAAATGACTAGAAAGTCATGAATCTCCTTGGCAAAAGCAATATCCATTGCTCTTTGAAAAGTTGCCCCTGCATTTTTCAATCCAAAAGGCATCTTTACATATTTGAAAGTTCCCCATGGGGTAGTGAATGTTGTTTTGTCTTGATCATCAGGGTGCACCAGGATTTGATTGAAGCCTGAAAATCCATCCAGTAATGAGATCCTTGAGGCCCCTACCACTCTTTGGAGAATGTGATCCATCTTGGGTAAGGGATAGTTGTCTTTGAGGGATACTTGGTTCAGATTTCTTAAGTCCACACACAGCCTAATTTCACCAGTCTTCTTTCTTGTAGGGACTAAGTTGGAGATCCATTCAGAGAATCTGATTGGTGCTATGATGCCTGCCTTGAACATTTTCTGTACTTCTTGTTCCATTGCTGGGAGAAGCATAGGATTGATTCTCCTCAATTTTTGTTTAAAGGGCTTTTGATCAGGTTTGAGAGGGATTGTATGCTGGATAACAGAGGTGTCATAGGACTTTAGGTCCTCATAACTCCATGCAAAGACATCCTGGAACTCTTTAAAGAGGTCAATGTATTTAGGCTTTTGGTCAGGAGGTAAAGAAGCAGACAATTTAATTATTTTGGGTTTGTCAATTGTACCTATGTTGCATTCTTCAATGGCTGCATTTAAGGGCTGCATTTTTGGTTTTCTGGGGATATCATTTGAATCAAAGATGTCCTCTAGTGGAGTTAGGCCTGTTGGTAGAAAATTGTCTTTCAGCTCTATGATTTCAGTTTCAGCATTGGCCACTTCCTCACAATTGATTGATTGAATTTGCTGAATGTTTTCCTTGTTGAAAATAGTTGGATTTAGCATTTGTTTTGCTGTTCTAGGTGATATTGGGTGAGTAATCTTTGAAACTGTATTTGTGATGGACTTGCTCCATCAAGTATTTGTGATTGACTTGCTATCAAGTATTTGTGATTGACTTGCTGTATCAAGTATTTGTGATTGACTTGCTGTATCAGTGTCAATATTTAATCCTGCAAATTCTTGTTGCAGAGTTAAAAAATGGTTTATTTGCTTGTCATCCTCAAATACTTGCCAATCATTAACATTGTTTGGAATGGAGGGTCTGTGTTTTACCTCAGCTGTAAAACAATGATGGGGCTCAAAAGGCAGCTTGCAGGTACTTGCAAAGGTGGCTAAACTATGAGCATGCAGATTGTGGGTTCTAGGAATTTTAGTGATTTGGAATTCAGAGAAAAAGTTTAGTACCTCAGCAACAGCAGACCTATAAGTCCTTAGTCTTTTGTCATTGGTGACAAAATTTCCCTTCACTTGTTGGATAACTAAATCTGAATCACCCATGATTGAAACCCTGGCAGCTTGTAAGAACTTTACTAACTTGAGGCCTAGTAAAAGAGCTTCATATTCTGCCATGTTATTAGTACATCTGAAGTTTAATCTATAGGCTCTGCCTTCTGCATGACTATTTTCTTTATTGTGTACCCAAACTCCAGCTCCTGCCCCTAACTTGTTGACTGAGCCATCAAATTCAAGGAACCATAGAATATCTTGTTGTGGGGGAGATTTAACAATCTGTTCATGGGCTGGCAAGTAAGTAGAAGTTGTGGTTTTTCATCTAGCTTGTCTTTTAGGACAGTTTCATCATTTGATTGGATATTCTTGACAACTAGAACAGCAGCAGTATCTAGTGTTTGATTGACTGTCATTTCATTGGAGTCTTCCTCCTGTATGAGTATCTTGGTTTCAACCTCACCTTTTGAGGGAGTTGTGCTGTCATTGAAGAGAATGTATGAGTCTATGTCTGAATGGACAGCATATATGGGAAAGTTTTGAGGCTTTTCTTCACTGCTGACCATGTATTTCATGAGTGTTTCTCTGTACAGTCTTTTTGGTTGCCCAAAAACAGAGATGGTGGCATATGACATGTCTAATTGTAGGGAACCTTGGAGTTTAGCTCCCCAAGATCTTGATAACAGCATCCCATACTTAGGTGGAATATCAGCAACTACCACATCCATTAGGATTGTCTTGTTTGGGTATTGAACCAGAGACACACATAAATCTTTTATGAGACCTAGACACTTGACTTGGCTGGAGTCAAAGGAAAACAGGTCCTTGTATGGTCTTGTTATGTCTAGATTCAATCTCTCCATGACTGCTTTTGGCATGAGATTGTGAGAGGCACCTGAGTCAAACATTGCATTATGTAATATTTTATCATGAATATGTAAGCTGACATAGAAAGGTAATACCCCTGTGACTACCGTTTTTCCATCCACTTCTGGGCCAAACAGGAGTTCTGGGGTGTCATCCAGCACATTGACATCATCTTTGTTGCTAGTGAGTTGAAGGGACTTCTTGATTTGTAGTTTATAGATGTCATGCTTGGCTAGTTCTGAGAGAGGGATTGCTATTTTTAGTTTGCCAATTTCAGTTTCTAGGTCAAAAGGTTTTTCAGATTGGGTCTTGGGGTTATGGATAACAGTCCTTTCCTTGTTCATTAAATCTTCTTCTTGATTTTTATCTTGACTTTGGGACTTGCCTCTTTTACTCATCTCTTGGGGAGTAACATTTAAATTAGGTTGAGAAGGTGAAGTGGCCACAGGCTGCTGTTTTAAGGACAGTGGTTCAGTGATCTCTTCAATAATCACTTCTTCTGCAGGTGAATTTGTTTTGTCATTAGGCTCTGTGACTATGACTCTTTCAGGCTGCTGATTATCCTTTATCTTTTCAGGCTGGTTTACATTCACAGTTCTGCTCCTCAGCTTGTATTGTTTATGGACCTCATAAACAGCAGTGTCATAGCCTTGTTTAAAGTCAAAGGATTCACCTGATTTAGTTTGGAACAGTTTGATTTCATCATCCTCATGATCTTCTTGTGTTAAGAAAACTTGACTTTCACCATCTAGACCCATTAAATTAATCTCAGGATCTTCATTGGGCTCTGTTGATGTGGAAGTTTCTGCATAATTTTCTTGGAAAGGGGGTCTTATGTCTTGGTCAGCACTGGCCTTGCCAATATTTGGGTTTTGAGTTCTCCTAAAATTTGGATTCCTAGGAGGGTTGTTTTGTGGTGCTTCCCATGATGATTTTCTCTCAACCGATTCCACTCTATCACCTAATCTTTTCATTCCAGTGAGAATTGCATCTAGCTTTTGATCAAAGGCAGAGGGTTCCTCTTTGAAAACAGTCCTCTTTTCCAACCTTGCCCTGTTTCTTTTGGCAATTAGGTTGGCTTCCACTGTAACAGCAACCCTTTGGGCCTCTGCAAGGGATTGAGGATCTCTTTCCTTCAACTGATAGGCCATGTCAGGGTCAAAACCATCAGGGAATTTGTACAAGGCTAAATCAGGAGGAGGTCTTAAATTTTGTGGGATCGCGTTATATACATTGTTAAATCTTGCACAATACTCCAAAACAGTCTCTTGGGGACCTCTTTTGATAGTGTCATATTCCCCAAGTATGTGCAGAGGATCTTTCTTCTTCTCCCATCTACTAGTAAAGGCTTGATACAGTTCATCAGGAGTTGTGATGGAATTTGCATTCAGGGATCTAAACCAAGTTCTTACATCCCCAGTTAGGCTTTGAACAAACATCCTCATTCTCACACTGTCATCATCTATTTCATAGGTCTCAAAATGGTCTTGCATCCTTTTAGCATGCTGGACAGCTGTCAGAGGGCCATTGGAGTCAAAATATGAGATTTTGGTTTGGTAATCTTGGGGTAGAGCTGCAGCATTAGCTGGTATCTGCAAGGGTGCATATCTGTTAGCCATATTTACAGGGTTTAGAGGATTAACAGGGGCAGCTGGGATAATAGGAACAGTGGGTACCACAGGGGTGATAAGTAAGGGTGAACCTAGAGTGTTGGTCAAGGGGATATGTGCAGTGGATGAAGATGTGAGAGGAGGACTTTGAGATGTGGATGGTGAACTAGGGGAACTAGGGGTAGACCGGAAAAGGACCTTGCATGGGGTAGAGATAAGGCTGGGATGATCTGAATCTGAGGTTAAATCAGCAGGCTGCTCCTGCCTTTGCTGCCTCCTAATGTTTCTAGGGATGGTATTTGGATTATCAACAATGATGGGTGGATTAGGGTCAGGATTTGCCCTAGTATGCCGTGGATTTTTCTTGGGAGCCAGCTTCTAACTGTTTTTTAGGATTTTATAGGAAGTTTTTATATCTGCAAGGACTGGATAAAGATTTTGGAATGGCTATATATATTTCAAAGCTGAGATGAAGACTCACTGAAAAAGCTCTTCCCTAAAACTGTCAATGTGACACAGAAACAGTTTTGAAGGCCTCCTGACTGATTTCAGGCTTGATTTCCAGCTTTGAGAGATGTATAGAAATTGGAAAATCCTAAGAAGTCCCCAGCGGAGTCGCCAATTATGTTAACACCCAGGTTGTTCCCTTTGACTCTAAGGGAATACGGCCGGGGTAACCACTAACCAATCTTTGGATTACAGTGCCTAGCCACACTGTAATCAGAGAGGGCTCTCTCTTTATAATTTGTCTCTGTTCTGTGGAGATTTTAGGCTAGCTATGAAATGAGGGTGTTTAGTTTTATGCTTTGGTTGAAGGATGTCTTTCTGTACTTGAAGTGTGCAATCTGCAGATGAGTTTATTTCATTGGGCAATGGAGTCTGTGGCTACAAGTGTTTAGAAACCTTGAGATGATTTACTGAAATTACAGGGCCATTTAAATACTTCATATAACAAAGTTAGATTATGATGGTGACATGTGAACAACCAGTGAAAAGCATTCAAGAATTTTCCACTGAGCTGGGGTGTGGGAAAGAGATAGATGCCTCAGGAGCAAACTTGAATTCCTGAAAATATTTATCACAGTGAGAGATATAGCTTGAAAGTGTAGCAATTAAGAATTACACCTTATTTACTCTATCTGAAGAAAACATTTATAACAGCTTAGATTGAGTTCAGGGTAATCTGTGATTAAATCCTGGAACTATTCTTTTACTTTGCCATTAAGTGTAAAACTCACAAACATGAAAGAAGATGAAAGACTAGAAAACATATAACACAGAGTTTTAAAGAAGACTTATTGTGCTATGAAACATGCAGGAATCCTGTAACATTCAGCCAGCCACCACAGTGCATCAAGGAACACAGAGCTTTGGAAATTCCATCCACCTTTTGTATTATTTCTCTGAGAGTTGTACAGCAACAGAAATATAGAAATGAAATCAACAACAACCCCTTGCAAACTCATGCGAAGGGGACTTTATAGAAATGTTTATACAAAATATCTCAGGCATTGAGTCATCTGAGAGAGAAATATCTTCATTACTTCGTACAGAAAAGTAGAAAAGAAGTTATTACAGCTTTGAATGCAACATAACTGCTCTTTAAGTCTGTCAGAGGATATTTTGACCTTTGGAGGTCACTGAGTCGGTTGGAACGCTTTGCTTTAATGCTGGAAAATGTGCCTTTACGTTTGCTGCGCTGTATTTTCTCGGCCCTGCCACCTGTGACTGTGCTTGCTGCTGTGGTGACCGAATAGCCCTGCTGAGTTGGCTCAGCCTTTCATCTTTCCTTTGTATGCTGATCTACCAAAATTTTCCCTGTGTATGATCACTTATAAATTTGCAAAAACTTGACATTACAGGTTCTGGCTTGATAATATTAGCTGTGTCAATCTATTCCAGACTTCCTGTGTGGGCAATTGGTGCTTCACAATTGCCTCTATGGTTTCATCTGCTTCTGTATATTTATAGAAATTTGGAGGCACATCGAACAGATGATTGATTTCGTTCATGATGAAGAACAGGTTTTCCACCCTATTGTAGAGAGTCTGCCCTGATGCTGGCCCTGATTCTGCTGAAGTGCTGGGCTGTTCTGCAACTTGACTTGCAGCAAAGGCATTGACCCTTTTAGCATAATTTTCATGGGTAAGCAGTCTTCCCACACTGCTTAGTATGCTGGGGAGGCCTCTGTTTTGTAATACCTGAAACCTGTCCATGAACCTGTTGATTTCGGTCTGCATATCTTGGCTTCTCCTTTCTAATGTTCCAATCAGGTTTCTTAATGTCAGGACCCTTTTAACCATTGAGATTGTCTCAGTCCTGTTAGCAATTCCCATGGTGGTCAGTTGAGAGCTTGTCCTGTGATTTAATATGTTGATCATCCTATTGGCAGCATCAGGCATGTTGCCAAGGCTTGCTCTTGCTCTGTGTATCTCCCTATTTGCCTTTGTAATGAGCGCTGACTGTTCATCTATGGTCTCAATGAACTGCCACTGATCAGTAATGGACTGGCCAATATTGGCCCATAGGACTGTTTTGAGCTCTGCTGTCACCTTATCTAGTGTGAGCTCTTTCTCAAGCTCAGTTATTCTCTTTTTGAGAGCTTTTATATCTCTTTCCTTCTCAGCCACATTCTGTTTGCTCTTATCATACCTTTCATTTACTTTAGCCAAAGATTCTTTGGCTTGATTAAGCTCTAACATTTGAGCTTCCAGGACTTGAATCTCATTTTGAAGCTTCTGCATATCCAGACTATGAGTCTGCTCTGTTGTTGGTGCAGCTGTCGATGTAGTTGGTGCTGTTGGTTCTGTTTGTTGAGGAGGAGGAGCAGTAGTTGGAGCAGCTTCCTCAAGGTTGATTACTTCAGGAGGAGGCTGGGAGGTTTGACCTTCTTCTCTTTGTTTCAAGGCTGCCTGTAATGCTGCCTTTGCAGCCTCCGATTCTCCCAGCTTTTCTTGAGTTTGGATTAGCTGCTTGTACAGAGATACCAACAAGGTTGTGGCCTCTTGATCATGTCTTTGCTGGGCAACATCATCTGTTTGAGGGTGAATTGTGGCTGGGAGTTTGATCTTTCTCCTCAAAGCTGCCATGTCTGCATCCCTCAACTTTAATATCTCTTGTATGCCCTTGATATCTTTGGGATCATGCCCAATCTCTATGATGATGTCTTCTAAGGACCTAATTCTGTTGTCCTTTGCTTGAGAGGATGCTTTCTCCAACTCAAGCTGAGCAGCTGTGTTGTTAAGGCTATTCTCTAGCCTATAGTTATCAAATGTTTTGTCTGCCAAGGAGGCATACACCATCTCACCCGTTTGCTTATGCAGTTCTATTTTGTCCATTGGGTGGATATCCTTGGCAAGGACCTCAAGGTTGGTCCTCAAGTAGTCAGAGGCAGATTGGGGCTGCAATGCTGTTGGCATAAAATGACTCATGATCATTTTGCCTTCCTGCACATCATATGCAGACATGAGTCTTTGTTGATTGGTGGGAGCCATGTTTAACAAATGGTTATACAGCTGTATTTTGATGGGCTCATTTCTCCTCTTAATGTCGATGAACTGTTGTTTAATGCTGAGTCCACCTTCCCTTTGCTGACTTGAGGAACTCACTTCTCCTCCCATTGCTCTGTCCTGTTCCTGTTGAAAGGAACTTGCTGATGCTTCCCTGCTGGGTGGGACCATACCAAAAGACTGTCCCATTGGCATTTCTTCCTCTGAGAAGGGATTGATTCTCTGTCTTTTCTCCCCATGAGTTGTTGATGTTGTAAGGGGAGTCTCTCTGTCCCTTTTCCTGCTTGTATCCTCCTTTTGTGGAGTTTGGAGGATTGATGCCTCAGCTGAAGTTTCTTGCCTTGGAGGCACAGTTTGTTCAGTGGATTTAGGGGCTTCCACTGTTTGCTCTTGCTGGACAGGCTGCTCCTGTCTTTGTTCTTCTTGCTGTTGGTGTTGTGTTTGTTGCTGCACTTCCTGCTGCATCATTTCTTCTTGTTGTTGCACTAGTGTTTCCATTTGCTCTTC
Source organism: Pinus tabuliformis (assembly GCA_031772625.1). Taxonomy (NCBI): domain Eukaryota; kingdom Viridiplantae; phylum Streptophyta; class Pinopsida; order Pinales; family Pinaceae; genus Pinus; species Pinus tabuliformis. Next base: position 549,490,259 of record CM062815.1, on the reverse strand, counting down.
AGTCATAGGAGGTGGCTGTTCCATCTGCTTTTCTTTGCCTTTGCTGGATGTCTGTGGAGTATTCATGGCAGCTTGCTGATGTGTTGTTGAAGATGAGGCAGCTGCTCCAAGTTGTCTTTGATATGAGAGGGGAACCTGTCCACAAGTTTCCAAGTCAGCTTCTTTTTGAATATTTCTAGCCTCTCTTTCTAGCAGCTCTTCACTAGTAATTTCCTCTTCTAGGGTGCCCTTTTTCCAGCTCAATGCATTGGCATACTGCTCAATCTCAGGCAGCCTCATATGTGCATAGGTACCCAATTTGTATTTTATCCTCCTGAGGGAAACAAAATGATTGGGGTCATAGGGTATCCATTCAAAACTAGTTTGCAGTTTGAGGGCCTCTAGGATCCTATCTGCCTCTTTCCATCCCTCCTCTCTTTTGTTATATAGGAAAGGGCCCAGCTGGCTCCTTACCTTCAACTGCGCCTTCTTGTTCTTGCTTTGGAAGTGGAGGTAGTCGGCATTTCCAAATTGCCTGAAGTATTCTAGGGCAAAAAGTCTCATTGGGACATACCTTGGCAGCCTATAAGGCTTCAACTCACAGCCATATACTCTGATTACTGTGTGGTGTTGGTAAAAGTACCAATTACCAATGTTGTAGGTTTTGGAGAGATGGAGAACTCTCCTCATGTCATCAGTCAACCTTGGAGGAGAAACACCATACAATAATGTCATAGCTGGATGTATGAACAAGTCTATGAACTCACAGTATGTGTATGGTGATACAGAGGTGCAATGAAAAACTGAGGTCCAAAACACAACTGACCTTGGATTCCCCTGGGCATTAACTTGCTTCAGGGGAATGAGGAAGCTGTCTGGTTGATAAAACAAGAATAGATGGTAAATGTATGAAGTGTATCTGAACAATCTTTCCCTTTGCAGATTCATTAGCTGGTCATGGATCCTATCTGCAATATATGTGGCATAGTCATAATGTACAGCTGGAGGCTTTCCAGGGGAGAATATAGACAACATTGCCATTATACTATCATCCACATCCTCCACTCCCCTGAACCCTAGGACATAGCTGATCAAATCCACTAGCATTCTGCCCAATTCATTTAAGTATGCATATCCAATAGGAGGAGTTCTGATGGCTTCAGAGCTTGGTTGTATGAACAGCTGATTGATTTTGATGATCTGGTCATTTGACAACTTAGTCCTCTTCTTTATCAAGTTCTGCATGTAGAGGGGGGTCAATGGTTTTGCAGTGTGGAAATGCAGCATCTCATTTATGCTCTCTGGGGTGATATGGAACAGAATTGAGCCTGTGGGGCTGAGAACAGCTCTTTGGCATGGATCATAGCACTCCTGGCATCTGTGGATCAATTCTGGCATAGGATTTACCTGAGGGAGGTTGTAGATGGGCAAGTTTGAGTCCCAAATCCCTAGGATATCAGCTCCACTAAGGTGCTGGGCTTTCAACTCATTTAGCATCTGGATATTATATTTAGAGCCTAATGGAAAATAGTCTAACATCTGATAATCCACATCTCCCAGAGCTTTCCATTCTAACTCCCTTTGAGGGGTATTGAGAGGCTTGATGTTCAGTGCAATTGGAGTTTCCATGGTCTACTAAGCTTCTGACTTGCAGGTGAACTGGTTGAAGTAAGCAGGACAGCACAGAGGTGATTTCTTACAATGGAAGTGTGAATTTTAAGGACCAGAGGGTGAATTGAGCACACAACAATTGAAATACTGTTTAACGGATTGATAAAAACAAATAGCAGGGCTGACCAGAACTTTTCTATGGTGAATTTAGCCAGCAGAGGTTTCTAGCTCACGATTGTGCGAGCTACCTGTGAATTCAGGTTGATAAAGTCAAATGCAGGTTTTGTAAACTGTTTGTTGCCTTGCCAGAGGGAAATAGGTACAGGTTACTGGATACCAAATGCTGAATTCAGTGTTTTAACACTTCCTTAACAGTTTGTTTGTAGAAATTTGGATAAAAACCAGGTGCAGAGAATAATTTCGAGAAATACCTTGTGGATTGCCAATGACAGTTGCAAATGTAGGTACGACGGAGGCGCCCGCGGTTTCAGAGTCGAGCTGTGCAGGTTGGCACTGGTATGGTCGTCAAATACATGCAGGAACAACAACAGTCCCTTTCGGCAAAAGTAGAAAAAACACGAAATTTTGGCCAATATGTGGATTTTTGCCATATTGGCGCCTTTTTGGGATGACGTCAGCATGACATCATCGGGTGGGGTCGGAGTCGGATGACGTCAGCATGACGTCACCGGTGATGTGGCAGGTCCTGGTTGGTCCATGGATATGCTGAAGTGGCGGACATGTCAGCGAAGGGACGGACGAATGAGGTGATGCGACGGCGGGGTGGCAGCGACGTGGATCTGACGTGGGCATGACATGGGACCAGCAAAACCGGGTGGTAAGGGAAACAGTGGTAACGGTTTTCTCGGACCGCTTACAATACGGCCCTGGTTTTGTCAGAGGCCGACCCGAGAGACTGAGAAGGTGACGCGTGGCCGAGGACTGACGTAACCCTTCGTCAGTTTCTCGGGTACTAACTGTCGGGTGTCGGGACCAACCCGATATGCATAAGGGCCGTCTGATCAGAGGCGCTCGATCGGACGGCTGACGGGTTGATGAAGTGATCGAGCGATACAGAAAAGGGGGGGGATTTAAAAAATATATTTTTGGGATGCGCGCTTAGCGGAAGACCATTGGGGTATGAAGGATTTCGATGTTTTTTAATGTATTTTCAAATAAAACCAATATAGTGCCCGAACCATTGGATAGCATAAAAATGGGTTTTTTATGAATATTTTTGCAAAAATGCGCCCGGTGCTTAGACTTTGGATAAAGGAAAAAAGTGGGTTTTTAGAGTATTTTTGCCAATGAAGCGGGTTAAAGGGACAAAAGGGGTTTTTAGCAAGGTTTTTTGGGGATTTTTTGGGTTTTTGTGAGCAGAGGGAAGGTGAGAGCTTAGGGGAAAGGTTGTTGCTCATAACCAGAGGTTAGAGCAGCCCCAGGAGAGGGTTGAACACAGTCCCAGGTGGACTAAAGTCTCCCTTTAGACAGACATATTTAGCTATAATGCTAAAAGGAGGATATTTATAGGATGCTTGGGGGTTTATACACAATGGTGTTAATAATACTAGGGAAAGGGTAACATAGGGGAATTACATAATAGAGTTAGAGTTAATATGGGGGAATATGTGAATGAAGGGGAAAAATTACTAAGTTTACTTGAAACTTACTTAGTTTAGGGAGTAGATCAAAATGAAAAGAATTTTTAGACAAGAAATGTGGCTTTTCAATGAATAAAACCACCATCAAACCTCAAGTTTTCTAAGCAATTCAATTGATGAGGGGATGTTAGTAATGAGTGGGAAAAGGGATAACTGGGAAGTTAGACATGCTTCTTTGTTTTTCTTTTTCATCTTGACCATGAAGGTTAAATCTGAAATGAATACCACTTCTGCAACCCCATCTACTTACCCAGCTATTTTGCCTAGCATTTTTTGTTTCTTCTTGGAGGGTGCACTTAGGCTTGCAGACCCTTACTTGCCTTTTCTTTTCTTTGGCTTTTTCTTTTGTTTTTCTATCTACTTCTACCCTTATTTCTTCCAAGGTCCCAGATTAAGCTGTTGGGAGCCTTTTCTTCTCTACCTGAACTACTTGTCTGCCAAGATTAAACAGTTTGGACAGACTTCTTTCTCTATTCTACAACTGAAAATTTAAAACATGACATGATCCAGATTAGACTGTTGGACCATCCATCAAAATTTGAGTCCATACCAAGCTATAAGCAGAGATTGTATTCTTATGGAAATATGTGATCTTTGCATCATCAAAGCAGAGCATATTTGGACCTTTTCAGTGCCAATCATGAAATATGAAACCTATTGGTATAGGTAGCTAACACAAACCACACTTATCCACCAGGTCAGGGTTAATATAACTATAGTTAGATCCAGGATCAATCAAACTAGAAACAATTTGATCACAAAGCTTACCATCCATCTCAATGATCAATGCTTGATTATCTGCATGCCTATTGTCCATAGTTGCATAGATATGAGGGATACTATGACCAACATCCCCAACTATATGCACCTCCTAATCGTTGTATATTTGGGGTCTACCACCACTCTGATACTGTGGAAAATCCCTCTTACAATGATCTTTACCACATATCTAACACTGCAATGGTTCTATGCCATCGCCTCTAGCCTGCTGCTCTCCATGTCCCTTCTCAGTTGTATTGAATCTTTTGTAATGAACTGCATTTTATTTCTCACTTGCATCTTTAGGTCTTCCTCTCTTTGGTGGCCATTTTCATTTAACTTTGTCATTCCTTTTCAAGTCATGCTTAGACTCAATTTTACACTTAGATTGCTCATAACAATGCTTCAACTTTCATATGGCCTCCTCCAATGATCTAGGCTCATCGAACTCAATCTAGTCTCTATATGCAATTGGAAATCCACTGTTGAATCTCTGAACCTTAGCCTTCTCCTGCTTGAGGTAAGGCACATATCTCAATAACTCTAAGAACCTACTAATATACTCATCATCTATCATAGAACCCATCCGCAACTCGTAAAACTCCTTAGCTCTTTCATCATAGTATCTTTATGACAATTACTTATTTTTGAAGGCACTTTCAAATGCATGTCAAGTCAAATCATCTCCATCAATACCTTTAACATTCTTCACATCTTCCCACTAAATATTCAATTTACCTTTGAGACTGAAAGTGGTTATTCTTGCTTTCATGTTTTTTGAGTAATCATGTAATCTAAAGAATTCCTCATACCAAGCAACCAAGCCTCTACATCTTGTGATTTCTTCATTTCTCCATCAAAGTTAGGTGGCTTCACTTTTTTAAACTCATATGTGTCCAGTACCTTTCCTATCTGAAGTGTCCAAGTTCCTACCATCTCTGATCATGTCAGATCTATCTAGCTTGTGTCTATTATGAGACCTGTTGCCATATAACCCATTAGTCTTGTCCTCCTATCCATGGTTGATCCGAAGTGGTCCCTGTCGCTGCAAATCTAACAAAATATGAAGTAGTATCGCATTGACATATGCATGTTTCTCTTGTGCCTGCATGGTTTTGTCATTGTCTGCTTTGTAACTTCTTATTTATTCCTTCAAGCTTCTCAATGTAACTGCCAAATCAGAAGGATTCCCACCACCATACTGCTCTTCAAATTCATTGGGAGAGTCTTTGCAATCAACCATCTTGCTAGCAATTGATGTTTCTTCTTACCATGCATAATATTTCAGATAAACCAAATCATAATAAATCGACGTACCTTAGCATAGCTCAAGGAGGATACCTTGTCTGCAAGATCACCAAATCATCGTGATACATGTATAACATAATCATAACAACATATAGACATACGCGATAAATGTAGCAAGACATAATCATCACTCTAGTGAGGGTCCAGTAATTAATGCTAGGCCATATCAATGATGCATGCTATGACCTCATGCATGACAACAACCATTACTCCACATGCAACTGTCAATATGCATAAGCAATGCCTAATCAACTACACATACGCATAAATGCATGTAGTCGAGCATAAGTGATCAATTCTCATAATCAACCTACAAGACTGATACATGTAATCAAAATATTCAAAATTGTAACCTAACATACAAGAATGTATTCAAGTTGCATAAAATCAAGCTTCACATAATCAAGTAACCAGTCATGTACTTCTGACGATACATTCCACAAAATCAATTGTCAAATTCCCCATGACACCTTACTACCATCATGATCAACATGATGCAATTCTTCAAGCACATGGAACACAAGTGTAAGAGACACACATGCAACTAACATGCATGCATGACCAACACACATCGCCCATCCAATCCGAGGGGTGAACCATGTTCTGATACCAATCTGTAACACCCCCTCCCAGGTCTACCCAAAGTAACCATGCCAACCAGGGTAAACATGAGATGAGAGGCTACTATGATGGAGTTCAACCTCCTAAATGTCGCTAAGGAAGTGGAATCAACGGAACATCACACACAATCATCCAACACCATTAGCAGACCCCTCAGGAAACAAGTCACCCAATCAGACAACCTATCCCTAATTTCCACTGTTGTTTGAGAAAATTAGGGTAGAGTAATGCACCCTAGCAACAACCCTTGTGGGTTATAACTCTTCCTAGCCTTTAGGAAATAATGTTAGTCCCTAGGGTAACACTCTGTGGGCCAGCAAGCCCAAAAATTGAGCCATTTTTCTAGCCCAGACTTCTCGGCCTCTGCCCAGAACTTGTCGGAACCTTCAGGAATCATTTAAAACATGATAACAATGCTAATGAATTAAATTCAAACTCAATATTAGGCCTGAGCATCCCCAACCGGGACTGACATTTTGTCAAACACTTGACATCCATACAACGCACAGGTCTAGGACACAAGACAAAGGATAAATGACTGAAATAACTTATGAAACATAACCAGAAGGATAACCTCCTTCTCCAATGAACTAGTATATCATCAATGAGGTCTTGCATCCATTCATTTAACAGTTATAAGTAAATACATAAAATAACCATGACATGTGTTATACTTGTTTCCAGTAGGTAGTCCTTCGCTGCAAAAACTATGCTAGGAAACCAACTCAACCAATCTTTAGGCTCAAGCTGGCCCTTGAACCAGAGGGGGATCCCTCAGTTGTTACAAGGCTTTGTTTAACGTTGTTGACTTGCCAATAAACAACAGCCTATGAAACACAATAGCCAGATTTATGGTTTTAATTGGGGGCGGTTGGTGTTCAATGACAATCCCTATTCATATTAAATTCCTCTCTCATAGGGTCCCTTCTGAACGTGTAAACTTCTAGCCTGACAGAACGACTTGATTTGTATAAGAATTTGACAAAAGAATGTAAGGAGATTCCTAATAATTGAGTAGTTAGAAAAACTTCTTAACAACAAGGGAAATTTAGATGCGTGTAGAATATTTCTACAGCCCAACAAAACACATTGCAGAGTATTCAAGAAGGCCAAACTGAAACCAATTCTAAGAGGAGCTATTTTGGACAGATAGTCCAATAAGCTAATCTCTTTTAATGGCTATCAGAAGGCATAAAGCAAAAACCAGTCAAAGAGGAGTTATCTTGGACAAACAGTCCAATAAGCTAATCTCTTTCTAAAGGTTATGATTTTGCGGGGATTTAAGAATAAATTGATACTTAATCTACACTTACCTAGACCTTCCTATAAATTCTTTGAACATGTGCAAAAAACATATATGGAAATATTGGGAAAAAAATGCAAGAAACACAAAATTATGTCAAACCAGAGCCATTAGGTTAAATTCATTAGAAATCAAATAAAAGAAGCTATGACAAACTGTAGAGTCTTGGCATCAAAAGCCCACACTTGTTTATTACAAATAAAACAATATATAGACTAAATATCCCCTAAATTGTTACAATAATCCTGGAATGAAATTCTGAACCCACAGCCTACAGCAGAATGGGGTGGCCGAGAGGAAGAACAAAACTATTGTAGGGGCAACATGGGCAATGTTGCATGACCAATGCCTACCAGTTCACTTATGGGCTGAGGCATGCAACAGAGTGGTGTATTTGCAGAATAGAAGCGTGCATCACATACTTGGGATGAAGACACCAGAAGAAGCTTTCTCCAGTAAGAGACCAGATGTGGATCAATTCAGGATCTTTAGCTCATCGGTATATTTCCATGTGACAAAGGATGCATGGAAGAAGCTTGAGCCGACAACAGAGTTGGGGATACTTGTGGGGTACACTGATACACCTCACAACTATCGAGTGTACTTGCCTACCAGTCGAAGGACAGTGGTTCGCAAAGATCTCAAATTTGATGAGCAGAAGGCCATGCGAGTTTCCCTTGAGAGGGAGCTCCAACTACAGGCTGTGGAGGAATTGTTGGTTCCTAAGGAGGAGGAGCCTCAGACTAATGTGGAGCATCCGCATGTAGAGGTTCTAGGAGTGGAGACATCCACTCAAGCAGAGTCTTCCAGAGATGGATGGAAGCACATAAGAGAAGATGACAGATTGTTGGAGGATGCGAGAGTGAATGTGGGAGCACCATCTTCTAAGCGTAGACAGAGGAGGTCACCTGAGAGGCACACTGGATACATGGCTCTTGCCGGGGAATGTGTTGAGACCGAGCCATCTTCCTTTGAGGAAGCAGTGCAGCAGCCGATTTGGGTTGATGCTATGGTGGAGTATGACTCCATAGTTCGTAACAGTGTTTGGGACGTGGTTCTGAAACCGGAGAACAAGTCAGTTGTGAGTTCCTGTTGGCTTTACAAGGTAAAGCATGCCATTAATGGTAGTGTGGAGAAGCATAAGGCAAGATTTACTGCCCGTGGCTTTTCACAGGTCGAGAGGATCATGTTGCTACAGTATATTTCAACAGAGGAGCAAGATGCTGACATTTTGACAAAGGCATTGTCAAAGTGTAAATTCAAGTTCCATAGAGACAAGATCGGGGTGGCAGATAATCCCTTTCTTGTTGAGAGGGAGTGTTGAAATATGGCAACAAGAATATTCCAATTTAATTTGTCCTTGAATTGAATTATGGATTAAAATCGAATTTAGTCTTAACATCTACTTGGAAATAATTAATTAATTAATTTTAAATTAATTAGTTGGAGAAATTCAAGTTAGAAGTTCTTTTGAAGTCATGCAAGAGTTATCCCTTAAATTAAGGAGATAATATTGACTTATATTTGAGTTGTAATTAGTTAACTCAGTTTACTAAGTTAGGTCCAATTAAACTAGTTCCAAACTGTTTGAGGAACTAATAGAGAGTTAACAGTCAGTTGATGCATGCATGCACTCAACTAGTGCTACTCCAGTTAACTGAAGATTCCCTCATCAGAAACTCATGCATGTCTATTCTAAGAAATAACCAGTTGATATTAAAGTCAAGGACAGTGTACTATCAGTTTCATGTTTTTTCTCATGGAGGAAACTCATGCATGCAGTCAAGGATTTAATCCTTGAGAATTGCGCAGTTTTGGAGGATATCATCCACTCGGTGGGAGATCATCTACTTGGTAATAGGGAAATCATCCACAAGGAACAAAACAAGGAAATAGGAGCTTGGAGGGCAGAGAGGAAGGTTGGAGAGAAGCCAAGACTACCTGTGAGCATCTGTGAGGATTGTGCTAGAGTTGGCTCACTATGAGAGCTAAGGCTTTGTATAATTCCTATGTATTTCCACATGTATGATAATACAATAGTGTGGGGTTTTTAGCAGAGGCTTTCCCCAAAGTATTTTCATGTGTATTGTGCGATTGATTCTTCTTCTTTTGGTTATATTGTTCAGCTCAATCTTTAAGCTTCTGCAAATTGATAGTAGAAGTAGGTTATAGTATTCTGCTTTAATTTATATTGCATTATCGGGTTAACCTACAAGCAGATTTTCTATATGGTATCAGGGATGGATTTGTAGAAATTTTCTACATGGTATCAAAGCTGGATTTGTAGAAATTTTCTACATGGTGACGAAGCTGTGAACAGTATACTGAGAAGAGAATTCGAAGGTTGAAGTTCAGGGTTGCAGGTGAAAATCGAATTCATATCATACTTAAAGGTTGGCCAATGGCGTTCTATGGCTTGAGACTCGAGTATGCCTTGGAAGGTAGCTCGAATTACATAACATGGAAAGATAGAATGGAGGTTGTATTAGAGGACAATGGCTTGAAGGAATTCATTGATCAAGAAATCCCAAAGCCAGCTTCAACTAATGCACAAGAGTTGGGCTGAGTGGAAGAAGTGTGTGGCGAAGGTGAGAAAGATCATCCTTGAGGGAGTTCGAGACCATATTGTCTTGTGTCTCCATGGGAAGGATACTCCATTTTCAATGTGGAAGACATTGAAGGACATCTACAATAATAGTAGCGACCAGAGGAAATTGGCGCTCAAGGATAAGCTTTGAAGAATCAAGATGGAGATGAGAGATACTATTTCCACATATCTGAACAAGCTCACCACCTGTAGAGATGAGCTTGGCAGTGTGGGAATAACTGCTGCCGATGATGATATGGTGAGCCTCTCTCTCCTTGGCCTTCCAAAGAGTTGGAATCGCTACCAGGACTTTGTGAACGGAAGGGAGAAATTGCCGGATTGGGAATAACTGTGGTCAGAACTTATGCAGGAGGAGATCAAGAGGAGCACATGAGATGGTTCTTCATCCAAGAATGATGATGAAGAAAATCTATCCTTAGCAAGTAAGTCAAGGAAAGGAAAGGGGAAGGCTTCCCATTCCATTTTGAATTCTTCTCATGGAGGGAAGAAGGGTGACATGTCTAAAGTAAGATGCTTTAATTGTCACAAGATGGGACATTATGCGACTAATTGCCCATCGAAGAAGTCCAAGAAGGGATCCTCAGAAGGATTAGAAGGTGAGGCATTAGCCTCTTAGTTCGAAATGGACTTTACCCTCATCGCATGCACAGTGTCATTGATGATGGGTTGTGTCTGGTATCTTGACAGTGGAGCCTCTTTCCACATGACCGGTGATAAAATTTTATTTAGTGCCTTGGAGGTGAAATACCTCAAGATGCGCATAGAGATGGGTGATGACGGAAGGTATAGTGTTTCAGGAGTGGGCACCGTTGCTTTTAAGAGGGAGCATGGAGCTCCTCTCACCTTGACAGATGTGAAGTATGTGCTTACACTGAAGAAGAACTTAGTATCGGTCGCGATGTTGGAGGACAAAGGCTATGATGTTGTCTTCAGTAAAGGAAAGGCATTCCTAAGACACACAGACATGGTTCAGACCAAGAGGATATGGATTCAGGTGAAGAATCTCTATAAACTAGAAGTATATGATTGTGCAACATTGAGTACGAAAGTAGAATTGGTGCAAAGCCAAGACATTGGCGAGTTGTGGCATAGACAGTTGGGCCATTTGCATCATGGGGCTTTGAAGATAATGCAGCAGATATCTACAAGACTTCCCAAAGGTAAACTTGAGCAAGTTGACACATGCAAAGGTTGTACCTTGGGAAAGTACACCAAGTCTTCCTTTCTTGATCGAGACAGTTGAGTAGAGGTTATCTTAGAGTGAGTTCATACTAATTTGTGTGGACCATTCTTGATGGCATCCACAGTGAAGCAAAGGTATTATATGATTTTCATTGATGACTATTCTCGTAACTGCTGGATTTATTTCATGCAGAAGAGGGACCAAACTTTCACAAAGTTTTGTGAGTTCAAAGCTTTGGTCGAGAAAGAGTCAGGGAAGAAGATCAGGGCCTTGAGAAGTGACAATGGTGGAGAATATGTCTCTTAAGAGTTTAAGGACTTCTATGTAGCGGAAGGAATTAAATGAGAGTTGACGGAACCTCATAACCCACAGTAGAATGGGGTGGCCGAGAGGAAGAACATAACTATTTGGTGAGCTCCGGTATTGTAGCAATAATGCTACAACTCCTGGGGCTTCCTGTCTCTCATTTTATCAACCCGGTAGTTCGTACAAACTTGGAAGCGACGGTGCTATATGCACAAGTACTAGCTCTTGTCGCAGCTGTCACTTGGTCAGCTGGCACAAGTCCGCTAGGGCTCAAGCCAACTTCTATAGGCTCTCAGAAGAAGCTTGCTAATTGATGGACGAAAGCTATTCTCAAAGGAAAACTACTCTACTTGACAAAATGGACTGAAAGCAAATCAAAGCATGTAAACCTAGGAAACCCTAATTTAACTAGTCTAACCTCTACGATGCAAGAAATGTGAATGAAACTTCTACCAATGCTGCTGTTACCTCTAATAAGTGCAAATGCATGGATCTAAACTACTTGCATCATGAAAGATATGTTTTTGTATTTTTCCTTTAAGTTTGTGGAATGATTGTGATCTTGTGCTAACTAGGGTTTGGTTGTGCAGATGGGATGGAGAAGGAAGGAAAGCGTGGGACAGGTTGGGGAGGATAGGAGAGGTCCCTAAGGATCCTTAGCATCCATCCACAGAGGTTCCTCGCATTCAGATACTCAGCAACCGAGAGAGTGGCCTCCTACAGGATGGCTGTGGAGGATCCTACAGGATACTCTGTTTTCTACAGGATGTCTACAAATGGCTACAGGATGACTTACCGTGAGTGTTTGGAGTGATGGAGGAGTAATGGAATGGTAGGGGGAGATGTGTAAGGTAGGAATGAGGCTGGTGATGGCTGTAGAAGTGGAGGAATAGGATAGGGAGTGAATGTAAGGAGTAGGTTGGAAGATAGAGGGCTAGGTCAATGAAAGGGCTAGAGAATGGAAGTACGTGAGGAGTGAAAGACTTTGGGAGATGACAGAGCAGAGCAGGGGTCGAAGATGTGTGTGCATGCGGGATCAAGATGGAGAATGAAGTAATGGAACGAGAGAAAGCAGTGTAAATGGAACAAATGTTTATGACTGTCACCAAACCGAAATTGCATTAACCTAAACTACCTGTGCCGTGAATTCAGTGAACAGCAATCCAAAACGTGAAGAGAAAGGTGTATGAAGTTGTGATGAAGGTGTGTGGTGCAGGTGTGAATGACAAGGAAGCATCTAACATAACGTGACTGTGTTTGCAGCAATCATGGAATAAAGAAATGCGTATTTTTGGTGGCTAGTCATGGACTGCACTCCAATCCGAGATGAGACGGCAGTGAGCCTTAACAACCTTTTTGTTGGAGCTCCAATCGATTATATCTATCCTCTGCTACACTACGCAAGTGGAAACAAATTCACCATAAGCAACTCCTATCTAACTCATGAAAAAGACCAACTTAACAACCTGTAATTCGAATTGCATGTGCAAATGAAAAGCTCAAAGTGCTTAAATGAAATGGAAACAACACTACAGCAGAGGGGACCTATGGCTCTCAGGTTGGGCCCTAACCTGAGAGCTATAGTCTCCTTAAGAAACTCAGAACTAGATCACAAACTGCCTTCTTTATTCATAATCTGATGTCATGCCAAATTGGCTTACAAAAAGGAACGAAAACTGAACTGTGCTCCAAAATTACAATAGCAATACGAGAGTTTCAACAACCTATCTAAGGCTAAGGCCTCCATACTTATACAAAAACGATGATCCAACAAGTGTCCTTGATTTTAGGAGCTCGGCTGTCCAACTTCGAGTTTAACTGCTGATCCTGTAGGACAGTCATAACTACTTTTCCTGTAGAACAGTTATAACTGCTGTTCCTGTAGGACAGCTGGCTGCTTCTTAAGCTCGGAGGGGAGATGGATTGGAGCTCGGAGTTCTTGGTGGGAATCACGAGGAATGTCCCAAGACCGTGGACATCCTCTCCTAAAAACCAGCAGTGCCACCTCATTGTCTCCTTATCTCCTTTTTCGTTGTCTCTTGCTCCCTTTTAATGCCAAAACCTGGAATCACAATGCATTAGTCACGTAGATAGAGTGCCTACCCTTCTTCCTACAAACAACATGAATAAACTAAGAAATGCATGCATAAGCAATAAAAAAATGAATGGTTTGAGCAAGTAGAATAGGCCAAAATGAGCCCAAATTGTACCAAAATTGGGGCTCATCATCACCCCCCAGCTGAACCATTTGCTCATCCTTGAGCAATTTTGCCCCGGCTCCTTGTCCTTGGCCGAGAGCTGGGGCCCAGAACCTGCTCCTTCTTCTCTATTTTTGGGGCCTCTGTTTTCTCTGCCTCAGGTGGAGACGAGGGTGGTGCTTCTTCCCCCTTTTTCATTTCCTTGAGCCGGGCTTCAGAAGGCGACTGGCCTATTTTCCGCGTCCAGGAAGTGACTTTTGGGCTTCCCTTCTCAGGGGTGGCCTGTGTTTTAGAGGGAGTTCTTGTACTGGGTGAAGTAGGGATGTCTCCTGAAGTGGGTTGGCTGCTGGGTGGAGGCTGCGACTTGTCTGTTTTCATTCTCTGACTCCTCCTTGCTTCGGAAGGTAGAGGGATCTCCCTCTCTCTTTTTTCTTTGGGTTTTGCCGGTGTGTTGAGGGCAGCCAGTGCCGCTGCCGCCTCCTTTTCGAGGATGCTAGACTTCTCTTTCTTGTGCTTTGCTCTCTCAGAGTTCCTTGTAGAGGGTCCCTCCTCCTTTGGTTTCTGGCTTCCTGCAGAAGACCCTTCCTTGACCGGTTTTGGGCTCCCTGCAGGAGCATCTTCCTTAGCTCTTGGGCTTCCCGTAGGAGCCTTTTCTTTTAGCACGTCTGGGCTTCCTGCAGGAGCTTTTCCTTTTTCTTTCGGGCTTTCTGTAGAAGCTTTTTCCTTTAGCAGTTTTGGGCTTCCTGTAGAAGCCTTTTCTTGAATTTTTGGGCTTCTTGTAGAAGCCTTTGTCTTTGTTTCCAGACTTCCTGTAGAAGTCTGTTCCTTAGTGATTTTCGGGCTTCCTGTAGAAGACCCTACTTTGTCCACTTTCGGCCCTCCTGTAGAAGACCCTTTCTTTACGCTCTGTGGGTCTTTTGTAGAAGATCCCTTCTCTGTTTTTGAGCCTCCTGTAGAAGACTTCGTCTGCTTTCCTGTAGGCGTTGTTCTTGGGCTTCCTGTAGAAGCCTGCGTTTGTTTCCCTGTAGATGTAACTGTCACCACCTTTTCTTGCTTGGCTGCATGGATTTTGCTTTTGGCTTTGACTGCAGGAGCTGACGAGGTGCTTGGGCTGACAGGGACCACCTCCGCTTTGTCCATTATGCTCTTCATCCTCTGTTCTCTTGCTGTCAAAACAGGTGTGTCCCCCTCCTCTTCGTCTTCCTTTTCTTCTTGCTCCCTCTTTTGTTCCTTCCTCTGCACCATGGCAGGGGTCTTCGGACCTGGTTTCCTCTTTTCTTTGGCCACTGCCTCTTTGTCTTCACTGCTGGAGGAGCCACTATCTTCGACCAGCATTTTGATGTCCCCATCTCGTGTTAGATTTCTAAATGACTCCCAGGAGAGGGGAACTTTATAGGAGTGCAGTGCATCCTCTACAAGCAACTTGATCAGCCCATGGTGTGCCACTTGATCTGGGACGCCACCCTTCAGCTTCGTAGCACATTCCATTAAAGATTACAACAGGAAATAAGGAATGCTTAATTTCTTTTCTACAGGAAGCTCACTTCGGTGCCTTAATTCGTTCAGCAATCGGAAATGGTACTCGTAGACGATGCTATAGCGCCCCTCACATGTAATATATTTCATAATCTGTAAGCTGACCTCGTTCCAAGGTGGTGTCAAACTGTTCCTTCGTACTCCATTCTTATCCTCGGAGAATTCTTCCTCAGGTGGAAAGAATTCCTTCTTTGCTTGCTGGCTCTGTTTTCGTTCCTCTTTATCCCACGGGAGACCCATAGGAAGCTCAGTGATTCTACTGATGGACTGCGGGGTTATCTTGAGGCTGAGGCCTCTGAAATTGACTGTGGCCAGCACCTTGGATTTTGGCCTCAGGGCCTGCAAGAATTCCTCGGCCACTTCCTCATCGTACCCCTGCAACTTATCACAAAAAGACATCCAATGTGCTTGTGTAAAGAGCTCTACCACTGCCTGATTTCTCCTCAATGTGGTTGAATCAGTGGGCTCTCGTCTAATAAACCCACCAGGCATGATGAGCACGGTGGTTTTGACCACAGGTGGTAAATACAAAGGGAATTCGGTCTTATAGACAGAGCATGCAATGAATTCACAAAACCACAGTCTAATGATACCTCTATCCTGTAGAAGCGATAGTATGGGCACGGCAATCCAATATCTTTTATGACCAGACTGTGAATAATGACCTTGCCACCTTTGAAAACCAATTGCGGAAGGAGTTTCAGGGTTACCTCTTTTCCGCCACCTTTTTTACGTGAAGACTTCACCTTCCTGTAGAGACTGCTTTCCTGTAGATACTGCTTCCTGTAGGACTGCGTTCCTGTAGAAACTGTTCCTGTAGGAGCAGTGCGCAGACTTCGGGGGGAGCTATAGTTGGACAGCGGTCGAGAGGTGCCTTACCAGCGTTCAGGTAGCCGAGAGCTTGGCATATCAACATGCAGAGGTAATCAGAGGAGCTACTCGAGTTTTGAAGTGAGGTTGATGGATATACACGCTTAATCGAGCCGATTAGATTTTGAATCGGCGCAGCTCGTGGCGCGGGGGGTGAGCTGTCCCCGCCGGACCGTTGGGTGACATCACCCATCATCCGCCTGCACATTCGCTTGCTGCCGCATTCATTCCCACAGATCTGCCGCCGCCCTTTTCGGTTAAACTCGTTTCACGGTTGACGGGACTAATCTTCACGTGCGTGCTACGTGTGTCTTTTGTCGTGGCTGCCACCTCATCATTTGACTGTCCCTTCACTAGCCGATGTGGCCAGTCAACTGGCCTTACGGCCGCTCAACCATTCACCTTTATGCCATGCAAAACAAATCAAAGTAATATCCATGCGATTTGATGGAGAGAAGGATTAGAACACTTACCTGCGCGCGGCTGCACATGATTTCCAGTTTGTGGACGATGGATTTACCTGCTGCACGCGGCTTACACAGACCCGGAGGCACATGGCTACCGGTTGCTGACGCTGGAGTGGATGGTTTTGCGTTCATGCGCCCGTGTTTTATCTCGGATGGCGGTGCTGTGGACGGTATTCACTCGAGCAGGTTGAACTGTTACAGGATCCCCGCGAGGGGTCTTGTCACAGTCCTTTCTCCTTGGGTGCATGCTGCATGCTGGCGGTTCTGGCTTCTTGATCACGATCCCAGCGCTTCTGATGCATAACGTGGATGTGGTATGGCTCTCGGTGCTTGGTTTTTCTTTGACAGATGTTTTTTCACGAGAACTCATTGCTTTGTTGTGCTGCTGCAGGGATCTTGGTTGCATGGCAACGAGGATGGTGGAGCAAGATAATAGCAATGTTCAGGGGTGCCATCAGTGGCATGCATGCATTCAATCCACTCCTCAGTCGCTAGATCTTCATTTGAAACACATTTTGGCCGTCGCAACCTTCTACAGGAAGTTTCTTGTAGAACACAGAGCTTCCTGTAGAAGTTTTGCACTTTCCTATAGAAGATCCGCGTCTTCCTGTAGGAAGACTGTCTGTTCCTGTAGAAAACTGTATCTTCCTGTAGAAGATCCAAATCATGATAAAAATTGCACATACCTTGAAAAACATTGTTATTCTCGGAGGAGGTGTTGATGACATCCTTTGATAGCATGATGAAGGCCCCTGGCTCGGAGTGGAGAGGCTTCTTCTCCTCCATAGAACATCTGCATGCAAAACTTTTATTGTGCTTATTTTTTTTTCTTTTTTCTCTCTTTTTTTTTTTTTTTGAAAAGATAGCAGGGGTGCCCCAAAGAGGTTTTCACCCTTGCTACCTGCCCTGAGCGCCTCAAAGAGGTTTTCACTCAAGGATCTTTTTTAAACTTTCTTCTTCTTTTTTTTGAAAGACAATAGGAGCGCCTCAATGAGGTTTTCACCCCTACTGCCTGCCTTGGGCGCCTCAGAGAGGTTTTCACCCAAGGATCTTTATTTTTTCTCTCTTTTTTCTCTTTTTTTTTTTTTTTTTTTTTTTCTTTTTTCTCTTCAGGGTATGCCCAAAGTGGAGGCAGAACCCTTCTCTATGACCAAAACAGATTTCTCCATAGTGCTGATAAACTCTTGTCTTGAGAGAGGTCTTCTGTAGATCTTCAATCGGTGCCCATTGACAAGCATGGGAATGGCTTCCTCATCAATGGTTCGAATGAGGACAGATCCATTGTCATGGCACTGCTCCACTACATATGGTCCTAGCCATCTGGTTCTCAACTTCCCCTTGAAATCTTTGAATCTGGACTCATACAACAAAGCCCAATCTCCCGGCTGGAATTTCTTGTCATGGAGATGTTGGTCATGCCACACCTTTCTCTGAAGTTGAACCACTTCTGAGTGAAGGAGGGCTTGCATGCGGTGCTCATCCAGTCCATTCAGCTGCAATAACCTTTCTTGCTGTGCATGGCTGAGATCTAGGTCCAGCTGAGCTGCCATCCTCAAAGTGTTATACTCAAACTCAATGGACAGCAAAGCTTTCTTCCCATAGACCAGCTCATAAGGTGTGAAGCCGGTGGTGGTCTTCCAAGTGGTGTTGTAAGCCCATGTGGCCTCAACCAGGCGATCTGCCCAGTCCTTTTTGCTGCTGCTCACCACTTTGGTCAATATCCCTTCTAATGCTCTATTGGTGACTTCCACCTGCCCATTTGCTTGAGGGTGATAGGGGGTGGAAGTCCTGTGCTTGATCTTGTGATGAGCTAGAAGATCTTCAATCAAGTTGGATGTGAACTGGCTCCCCTGATCGGTCACCAGCTCTCTTGGGTAGCCAAACTTGTAGAAGATGTTCTCTCTTAAGAACTCGACCACCTTCTCTTCTGTTGCTGCTTTGATTGCTTTAGTCTCTGCCCACTTTGTCAAGTAGTCAGTACACACAATGATGTAGGATCTCTGCCTCGAAGAGGGATTGATTGGGCCCACAAAGTCCATGCCCCACTTCTCAAATGGCTCAAGAGTCACTTGAGGTTGGAGAGGCATCTCATCCCTTTGGGTCGGTTTCCCCATTCTTTGGCATTGGTCACACTGGCTGACATATCTTCTGACATCTTGATGAAGTGTGGGCCAATAGTAGCCTGCCTGCAGGATCTTGAAGGCAGTTCTCTTTGCTGCAAAATGTCCTCCACAAGGCCCATCATGACAGGTGAGGAGGATGTCAAAGACTTCCTCCTCCCTTACACAACGCCTTAAGATCTGATCGGGGCCAAGCTTGAACAGGTTTCCCCCGATCCAAGTAAATGAGGCACTCTTTCTGATGATTTTGCTCTTCTCTTTTGAAGAGAGGTGCGGAGGGAACTGAGCTGAAACAAGGTAGTTTGCTATATCAGTAAACCATGGAGAGAGTACTGAGATAGCAAACAGATGCTCATCAGGCATCTGGTCATCCACCGTCCCATCTTCACCTGCAGACAAATCCAATCTAGATAAAAAGTCAGCAACAACATTCTCTCTACCTGGTTTATCAACAATGGTTAGATCAAACTGCTGCAATAAAAGTAACCATCTAATAATACGAGCATTCACATCTGGTTTATTCATCAAATATCTAATAGCAGCATGGTCAGTATGTACAAATGTTTGATACCCGGTAATGTAATGACGGAACTTGTTTAGTGCATGGACTACAGCTAAGAACTCTTTCTCGGTTACAGTGTAATTCAACTCTGCTTTGGACAAGTTTTTGCTGACAAAGTAAATGGCATATGGAAGTTTTTGCTCAACTTGTCCTAAGGCTGCACCTATGGCTTTGTTCGAGGCATCAGTGTGGATGTGGAAAGGTAGGGCCCAGTTTGGACCTCTCAAGATTGGTGCTGACACCAACTTGTCCTTTAACTCATTCAAACTCCTCTGACAATCGTCAGTCCACTTAAACTCCACATCTTTTGCCAACAGACCAAACAATGGTGAGGCTAACTTGCTGAAGTCCTTAATGAATCTCCGGTAGTATCCTGCTAATCCCAAGAAACTCCTAACATCCCTTACCTTTTGTGGAGGTGGAACCTTCTTGATTAGAGCAATTTTGTTAGGATCCACCTGTAATCCTTGGCTAGAGATAGTATGGCCTAGCACGGTCCCTTCAGTCATCAGGAATTCACATTTTTCGGGACTGAGGGATAGGTTCATCTCAATGCATTTGGTTAGGACTTTCCCCAGGTTGGACAATGCTTCCTGGAAGTTGGCCCCATAAGGAGTAAAGTCGTCCATGTATATTTCCACTGCATCATGGACCAACTCCGAGAAGATGCTCAAGACAGCTCTCTGAAAAGTAGCAGGAGCATGGCATAGCCCAAAGGGAAGGACTCGGTAGGCAAAGGTACCCCAAGGACAAGTGAAGGTGGTCTTATCTTGGTCTTCCGGGCTGATTTGGATTTGATTGTACCCGCTAAACCCATCCAGGAAAGAGAAGAACTTCTTTCCTGCCAGTCCATCCAACACTTGATCTATGAAAGGTAGAGGGAAATGGTCTTTCTTGGTAGCTTTGTTCAGCTCACGGTAATCTACACAGATCCTCCACTTCCCATTCTTCTTGGGAACCAACACTAGAGGGGACACCCATTCACTATCTGAGATAGGGTAGATGAATCCGGCATCCAACAGTTTTTGCAATTCTTCCTTGACAATGTCTTTAAGGGCTGGATTCATTCTCCTCTGAGGTTGCCTAACCGGTTTACAGTCCTCTTTGATGTATATATGATGAGTACAGACCGAGGGATGGACTCCTTTCATCTCCTTATAGCTCCAAGCAAAAGCATCTAGGTGGCTAGCCAACAGGTTGCACAGCTCCTTTTCCTGAGAAGGAGATAAGGAGGAGCTGATTTTCAATGCTCTCTCAGGGCCGAACTCCACATTCTTAACTCTGGGAGTGACAGGGTTGGTTGTACAAAGATCCACTAAGGTGCTAGCTTGGGCATCCTCCACCAATTTTTCTAAAGGTAGGGCACTGGTAGGTGGGTTTTGGATCAAGTTCTCGATCAAATCATCCTCGGTTGGGGGATTTCTTCTATTGGTTTCTATGGTACACAGAGGTGCTGAATACACCTCGTCTTCTTCTCCTTCTTCCAACCAGAGTGGTAAGTCATGCTCCAAAGAGGGTTGGGCAGGAGGGTATAGGACAAGTTGTTTGGACATAGGACCATTTTTGATGGTCATATTTCCAGCACGACAACTGATATAGGCATCTGCAGTGGCTAACCAAGGCCTTCCCAAAATGAGATGATATCCAGTAAGCTTTGCCTTTGGTTGCAGAACCAGGAAGTCTGCAGGATACTCCCAAGAGTCAATAGAGACCAAGACATCCTCCACAATTGGTCATTACATTAATGGCAGCCCCCAGATCAATCAGGGTGTGGGGTATGATGGTGCCATTGATGTGGACATCTACTACAGGACTTCCAGGATCTAAGTACTTTGGGCAGATGACTTGTCCTAGCATAAGGTCAGACAGTTGTCCTATGACATTGATAGTTGAAGCATCTTTCTTCCGTCTGCCTGGATGTTTGAAACACTTCTCCTTAACCAGCTTGTTATAGATTGGCACATCCTTGATGGCCTGGAGAAGGGGTATCTTCACACACAACTGCTTGAGCTCTCCTAGAAGCTCATCTTCTTCTGGGTTGGGTTGTGTGGTGGCTGTAAGTCTCTCAGGAAAGGGTGGAATAGGCTTTGGTTCACTCTCCTGATGGTTTTACTCATCCTCTGGGGGAGGAGGTTGGCGATCTGGAAGAGTCTTTCCAGATCTAAGATTGATCTCCTGGATCTCCACAGCATAGGTAGGGCATGAGGTCTCCCCAGTATATACCTGCTGAGCCTGTCTATTGTTGGGGTTCGGGTTCGGTTGAGCAGGCATTTGAGGTTGCCTTGGAGGAGCAGGAGGTAATGGTTGTGGCTGAACTGGAGGTGGAGGCAGAATGGCGGGAGGAGTGTTGTACTGGGGCCTCCACCCCGACTGAGGAGCACTCCACTGAGGCTGTGACTGGGCATGTGAGTGATATGAGTGAGTAGTGGGTTGAGTAGGATACTGAGGTGGATAAGACCATGGAGGAGGCATGGACCAAGAAGGATGAGCAGGGGGACCCCAGGAAGGCATAGGAGTCGATTGGTTGGGGTTGTAATAGGCTTGTGGTGCCCCTTGCATTCCCTGCTGGTAGGGTCTAGATCCTTGAGGCCTCCTTTGGTTGATGAAGTAGAGAGGTTCAGTGGGGGCTTCAGTCCCTTGGTACATGGCTTTAAACCCAGGTAAGGTGGGACACTGATTGGTAGGATGGTCCTCCTCACACACAAAACACACTTCAACCGAATGCAATGGGCATTCGTTCTTAGGATGTCTTCTTGTGCACCTAGGGCAGAAGACAGCCAGGGCTCTCTCAGCTTCTTCTTTCTTCTGCTGGATCCTGAATGTGTCCAGCTGCATGGCGATGGTCTGTCTCACCTCACTCTTAAGATCTTCTAATTGGTTTGTAAACTCATGTTTGGAGAAAGGGACACCAGTGGAGAGGAGATTTCCTCTACCTCGTTTTCTAGCTGCCCTGGAATGATTTCGAAACACAGTCTTGATGTCCTCATAAGGCAGTTGGTAAATGTCCCCCCTAGCTAACATGTGAAGGGTATCTAAGAGATCTTCAGGGACTCCTCAGAGTAGAACCAACTTGAGGGATTCAGGGTCAAGTGTGCACCTGGCCCGTTTATAGCTAAGTTGGAACCTCTCCTCATAATCCTCTAAAGACTCATCATTCCCCGTGGTCATTCGAAAGATCTCTCCCTTGGTTTCCTTGGACCTACAATAATCCCTATACTTGGTATTGAAGGCTTGCTGCATCTGAGCCCAAGTAGCGATGCTATTCCCAGGTAATCCCATGAACCAGCGTAGTGCTGCATCCTTAAGAGTGGAAGGGAAAAGCTTAAGCTTTTGCTCATCTTCAGTATAGTCATAGGTTCTACAGAGGACAGCAAACTCAAATAGGAAGGTATCAGGATCCTAAGTGGTCAGTCCATGGAAGTGAGGCAAAGCAGAGGGGCTAATGTTTTTCATTTTCATCTCTCCATTGGTCTCTCGGATGGGGAAAGCTCCTTCTATTCTCTCATCTTCTCTATTGTCAGCCATAGCTTCTGATGGAGTGGTCTCTAACTCTTCTTCTTCTATAGGGTCTTGGTATATCTCAGGATGTTCACCTATAGGTTCCTCTGGGTCACTGTCACCAAAGAAGAGAGAAGGGTGACTCAGTGATGTGGTGGGGGTGTTTGGTAGGAATTTGCCTGATCTATCTCGGTTCCTACGAGGCATGAAATGGAAAAGACTTTTCTTTTTTTTTGATTGCTTTTGCTTTTTCTTTGGTACCTGCAAAACTGAAACAAAGTGATCTACAACTAGCTATATTGCTCAAATGAAATTGCAGAGTTGGAAAGCTAATCTAGGAAAGCAAGAAAAATTACTCTAGGAAAGCAAGAAATATTAGTCTAGGAAAGCAAGAAATATTAATCTAGGAAAGCAGGAAATATTAGGCTATGAAAACAGGAAATGCTAATCTAGGAAAGCAGGAAATGCTAAGCTACTTTTGCAGAATGGAAATGAAATAAACTACTGAGCAGAAGTAAGAGTACGAAAGTAGAAGAAAAGCAACAATTACTAATACTCTGACGCTTCCCCGGCAACGGCGCCAAAAAGATGGTGAGCTCCAGTATTGTAGCAATAATGCTACAACTCCTGGGGCTTCCTGTCTCTCATTTTATCAACCCGGTAGTTCGTACAAACTTGGAAGCGACGGTGCTATATGCACAAGTACTAGCTCTTATCGCAGCTGTCACTTGGTCAGCTGGCACAAGTCCGCTAGGGCTCAAGCCAACTTCTATAGGCTCTCAGAAGAAGCTTGCTAATTGATGGACGAAAGCTATTCTCAAAGGAAAACTACTCTACTTGACAAAATGGACTGAAAACAAATCAAAGCATGTAAACCTAGGAAACCCTAATTTAAGTAGTCTAACCTCTACGATGCAAGAAATGTGAATGAAACTTCTACCAATGCTGTTGTTACCTCTAATAAGTGCAAATGCATGGATCTAAACTACTTGCATCATGAAAGATATGTTTTTGTATTTTTCCTTTAAGTGTGTGGAATGATTGTGATCTTGTGCTAACTAGGGTTTGGTTGTGCAGATGGGATGGAGAAGGAAGGAAAGCGTGGGACAGGTTGGGGAGGCTAGGAGAGGTCCCTAAGGATCCTTAGCATCCATCCACAGAGGTTCCTCGCATTCAGATGCTCAACAACCGAGAGAGTGGCCTCCTACAGGATGGCTGTGGAGGATCCTACAGGATACTCTGTTTTCTACAGGATGTCTACAAATGGCTACAGGATGACCTACCGTGAGTGTTTGGAGTGATGGAGGAGTAATGGAATGGTAGGGGGAGATGTGTAAGGTAGGAATGAGGCTGGTGATGGCTGTAGAAGTGGAGGAATAGGATAGGGAGTGAATGTAAGGAGTAGGTTGGAAGATAGAGGGCTAGGTCAATGAAAGGGCTAGAGAATGGAAGTACGTGAGGAGTGAAAGACTTTGGGAGATGACAGAGCGGAGCAGGGGTCGAAGATGTGTGTGCATGCGGGATCAAGATGGAGAATGAAGTAATGGAACGAGAGAAAGCAGTGTAAATGGAACAAATGTTTATGACTGTCACCAAACCGAAATTGCATTAACCTAAACTACCTGTGCCGTGAATTCACTGAACAGCAATCCAAAACGTGAAGAGAAAGGTGTATGAAGTTGTGATGAAGGTGTGTGGTGCAGGTGTGAATGACAAGGAAGCATCTAACATAACGTGACTGTGTTTGCAGCAATCATGGAATAAAGAAATGCGTATTTTTGGTGGCTAGTCATGGACTGCACTCCAATCCCAGATGAGACGGCAGTGAGCCTTAACAACCTTTTTGTTGGAGCTCCAATCGATTATATCTATCCTCTGCTACACTACGCAAGTGGAAACAAATTCACCATAAGCAACTCCTATCTAACTCATGAAAAAGACCAACTTAACAACCTGTAATTCAAATTGCATGTGCAAATGAAAAGCTCAAAGTGCTGAAATGAAATGGAAACAACACTACAGCAGAGGGGACCTATGGCTCTCAGGTTGGGCCCTAACCTGAGAGCTATAGTCTCCTTAAGAAACTCAGAACTAGATCACAAACTGCCTTCTTTATTCATAATCTGATGTCATGCCAAATTGGCTTACAAAAAGGAACGAAGACTGAACTGTGCTCCAAAATTACAATAGCAATACGAGAGTTTCAACAACCTATCTAAGGCTAAGGCCTCCATACTTATACAAAAACGATGATCCAACAAGTGTCCTTGATTTTAGGAGCTCGGCTGTCCAACTTCGAGTTTAACTGCTGATCCTGTAGGACAATCATAACTACTGTTCCTGTAGAACAGTTATAACTGTTGTTCCTGTAGGACAGCTGGCTGCTTCTTAAGCTCGAAGGGGAGATGGATTGGAGCTCGGAGTTCTTGGTGGGAATCATGAGGAATGTCCCAAGACCGTGGACATCCTCTCCTAAAAACCAGCAGTGCCACCTCATTGTCTCCTTATCTCCTTTTTCGTTGTCTCTTGCTCCCTTTTAATGCCAAAACCTGGAATCACAATGCATTAGTCACGTAGATAGAGTGCCTACCCTTCTTCCTACAAACAACATGAATAAACTAAGAAATGCATGCATAAGCAATAAAAAAATGAATGGTTTGAGCAAGTAGAATAGGCCAAAATGAGCCCAAATTGTACCAAAATTGGGGCTCATCACTATTATAGGGGAAACACGAGAAATGTTGCATGACCAAGGCCTACCACTTCACTTGTGGGCTGAGGCATGCAACTCAACGGTCTATTTCCATAATAGAAGCCCACATCGCATACTTGAGATGAAGACACCAGAGGAAGCTTTCCCTAGTAAGAGACCAGATGTGGGTCACTTCAGGACCTTTAGCTCATTGGTATATTTCCATGTGACAAAGGATGCATAGAAGAAGCTTAAGCCGATAGCAGAGTTAGGGATACTTGTGGGGTACACTGATACACCTCACAACTATTAGGTGTACTTACCTACCAGTCGGAGGAAAGTGGTTTGCAGAGATCTCAAGTTTGATGAGCAGAAGGCCATGCGAGTTTCCCTTGAGATGGAGCTCCAACTATAGGCTGTGGAGGAACTGTTGGTTCCTAAGGAGGGGGAGCCTCAGACTGATGCAGAGTACCCGCATGTAGAGGTTTAAGGAGTGGAGACATCAACTCAAGTAGAGTCTTCTAGAGATGGAAAGAGGTGCACAAGAGAAGCTGACAGATTGTTGGAGGATGCAAGAGAGAATGTGGGAGCACCATCTTCTCAGCACAGACAGAGGAGGTCACCTGAGAGGTACATTGGACACATGGCCCTTGTTGGGGAATGTGTTGAGACCGAGCCATCTTACTTTGAGGAAGCAGTGCAATAGCTGATTTGGGTTGATGCTATGGTGGAGGAGTATGACTCCATAGTTCGTAACAGTGTTTGGGATGTGGTTCTGAGACCGGAGAACAAGTCAGTTGTGAGTTCCCATTGGCTTTACAAGTAAATCATGCTGTTGATGGTAGTGTGGAGAAGCATAAGGCAAGATTTGTTGCTAGTGGCTTTTCACATGTCGAGAGGATCATGTTGCTGCATTATATTTCGACAGAGGAGCAAGATGCTGACATTTTGACAAAGGCATTGTCAAAGTGTAAATTCGAGTTCCATAGAGACAAGATCGGGGTGGTAGATAATCCCTTTCTTATTGAGAGGGAGTGTTGAAATATGGCAACAGGAATATTCCAATTTAATTTGTCCTTGAATTAAATTGTAAATTAAAATCGAATTTAGTCTTAATAGCTACTTGGAAATAATTAATTAATTTATTTTAAATTAATTAGTTGGAGAAATTCAAGTTAGAAGTCTTTCTAAATTCATGCAAGAGTTATCCCTTAAATTAAGGAGATAAGATTGAGTTATCTTTGAGTTTTAATTAGTTAACTCAGTGTACTGAGTTAGGTCTAGTTAAATTAGTTCCAAACTATTTGAGGAACTAATAGAGAGTTAACAGTCAGTTGATGCATGCATGCACTCAACTAGTGCTACTCCAGTTAACTGAAGATTCCCTAATCAGAAACACATGCATGTCTATTATGAGAAAGACCCAGTTGAGAATAAAGTCAAGGACAATGTACTATCAGTTGCATGTGTTTTCTCATGGATGAAACTCATGCATGCAGTCAAGGATTTAATCCTTGAGAATTGCGTAGTTTTGGAGGATATCATCCACTTGGTAACAGGGAAATCATCCACAAGGAACAGTGCAAGGAAATAGGAGCTTGGAGGGCAGAGAGGAAGGCTAGAGAGAAGCCAAGACTGCCTGTGAGCATCTGTGAGGATTGTACTGAGATTTGGCTAGCCATGAAAGCTAAAGCTTTGTATAATTCCTATGTATTTCCACATGTTTGATAATACAATAGTGTGGGATTTTTAGCTGAGGCTTTCCCCAAAGTATTTTCGTGTATTGTGCGATTGATTATTCTTCTTTTGGTTATATTGTTCAGCTCAATCTTTAAGCTTCTGCAAATTGATAGTAGAAGTAGGTTATAGTATTCTGCTTTGATTTATATTGCATTATCGAGTTAACCTACAAGCAGATTTTCTACATGGTATCAGAGCTGGATTTGTAAAAATTATCTACAAATATATGATTGTAAAGCCTCTCTTTATTCATTTTCATGCACCAAGAATTTATTTTACGTGTAGTTGTAACACATTAACTTGTAATTCCATTTTACCCACTTTGCCTTCCATAGTGAAATAAGCTTATTCAATAATTGTATTCCCACCATATAAAATTCTAATTAATGCAGGGTATGGTTTTCGGGCCCCCTCCTTAGTGGTAAATGGTTTTTAAGGGGGGGTCTGAATTTCTCCCACTGATGTCACATATCCAAAAGTTGTTTTGAAAAAACAACTAATTTCGGACCCCCTAGCTGTTAAAGTTCGAATGACCTTGGGGTCCAAATTAGAATGGAGACCATTGATTTGTTTTTTTACAATCTCTGCCATTTAAAACTACCCAGACGTTACCCTATTCACTGACTTTGACTTTTGGGCTTCTTATGAATGTTTGGTTTGACTTAGGCTCAAATTTTATTTTTTTTATAATATAATTTTAATTTAAACTAAATATTTTCATAAAAATATATAATTATATTTTTATAAAAATAATATAGTTTATATTAAAATTAATATATATAAAAAATAAATAAAAATGAACCATTCAAAAGCATAATAATTATATCTCTCAGCATTTAGCCCAGAAGGAAAGTGGCAATTTCTCACTGAATTTTTTTAAAATTTTCAGTGTGCCAAAATATGTTACAACATCGGCTCCAATGGGGACTGCTTCCCCCTGCGGGATGTAGAGAACTAGTAGACCAACTGCCTTATCCATTGGGCATGGAGTCATACCATAAAATCATCGATCATTTATCTGCCATCATGTAATGTATGACCAATCTCCATCATCCAGCTACTGCATATTAAACCTGCAAATGTGAATGGAAACTTATATTGCCTGCACTAATCCAGAGACTTATTCATTCTGAAATCTAAAAATTGAAAATTGTTGAAGTGAAACAACTGACACTGTAAGTGGAAATAAGCACAAGAGTTCCTAATTCATGGGCTATGGAGTCAATCAGTTAATCCCTTGGAATTCATTGTACTCAACCAAACCAAACTTAATACTACAATCTTGAAATATAACTTAACAATTGTAGATCTACTGCATGCTGAATATGAAAGTAGCTAATCAACCCACACCTCTATCTAACTGAACTGTAAAATTTTACACTATTAGGTGTAATTTGATTTCCATTGTAACCAAGTGCAGAGTGGATTTATTGACAAACCACGTTGCCAATAGCTGAAAATTTGAAGAATATATACAATATGAACATAAAATCCCATGGAAAACTTATACTCACAGATTGCATAGCGGTAAACACAGCTGAAATTTCGAAATAGTGGGATCAATTACCCACTGGAATCGCCATATGACAAAGTGGAGTTTCCAGGTGAAAGAAATGCAACCAATAATAAATGCCTACTCCTTGTTCACCAGCAAGGAATAGATCTAATATTTATCGTTCCTCGGAGAAAGATATCTTTGTTACTTTGCTCCCCGGTGATGGCACCAAATGTTGTACCTGTTTCCCATAGGTAGTCCTTGGCTGCAAAAACTACGCCAGTGAACCAACTCAACCAGTCTTTAGGCTCAAGCTGGCCCTTGAACTAGAGGGGGATCCCTTAGTTGTTAAGAGGCTTTGTTTAACGTTGTTCACTTGTCACTGAACAACAACCTTTGAAGCACAATGGCTAGATTTATGGTTTTAATTGGGGGTGGTTGGCGATCAATGACAATCCCTATTCATATTAAATGCCTCTCTCACAGGGTCCCTTCTGAACGTGTCAGCTTCTAGCCTGACAGAACAACTTGATTTGTATAAGAATTTGACAGAAGAATGTAAGGAGATTCCTAATAATTGAGCAGTCAGACAAACTTCTTAACAACAAGAGAAATTAGATGCGTGTAGAAGATTTCTATAGCCCAATGAAATACATTGCAGAGTATTCAAGAAGGCCAAACTGAAACCAATTCTAAGAGGAGCTATTTTAGACAGATAGTCCAATAAGCTAATCTCTTTTAATGGCTATCAGAAGGCATAAAGCAAAAACTAGTCAAAGAGGAGTTATCTTGGACAAACAATCCAATAATCTAATCTCTTTCTAAAGGTTATGATTTTGCGGGGATTTAAGAATAAATTGATACTCAATCTACACTTACCCAGAACTTCCTATAAATGCTTTGAACATGTGCAGAAAACAAATATGGAAATACTGGAAAAACATACAAGAAAAAAAAATCTATCAAACCAGAGCCATAAGGATTTCATTAGAAATCAAATAAGAGAAGCTATTACAAAGTGTAGAGTCTTGGCATCAAAAGCCAACACTTGTTTATTGCACATAAAACAATATATAAATGAAATATCCCCTAAACTGTTGTAATAATCTTGGAATGAAATTATGAATTGTATATTAAAAAGAAATAATATTTCCTTACTAATTGCAGGAAATCTCGAATTGTTGCAAGTATCTACCTTGAAATCTGAAGTTGGTTGAATGGCTGCTGAAAATCTGAAGAATGATCCTCAATCTGTTGATCTTTTGATGTTCTGAATGTTGATATCTCCATGCCTTTAAAATATAGAGTTGTTGTTTCTGCCATTTGCCTTTCAATTGATATTTTTGTGCCTTGAAATCTAGGGTTTATGAAGCTGTTGCTGAAGATCTGTTTGGAATTCTTTTATGTCACTTTTTGACAATGCTTCAATAATTGAAAATCATAAATGTTTTCAAATATTCCGTGAATAAATTTGGTATTTTCATGAATTTACTAAATAAATCAGAGAGTATCTCCTCAAATAATAAATTTATGGATAAATTCATCCACTTCTTTGAAATTATGTCGTGTTTTTGTTTCTCATGTATTTACAAAACTGTGTGGTTTGGTAAATCCATGTCCTGTTTCTCCTTCCCTGTAAAAACTCATTTACTTTCACACTGTACTTCAATTTCACATGTATTCACATAAATATCTTTTTGTTCTCTTGTACATTAATTTCATCAATATATTACTGCGAAGCCTCCCTTTATTCATTTTCATGCACGAAGAATTTATTTTACCTTTAGTTGTAACACATTAATTTGTAATTCCCTTTTACGCACTTTGCCTTCCATCATGAAATAAATTTATTTCATAATAGTATTCCCGCCATATAAAATTCTAATTAATTAGACCTTTATTCATTTTCATGCACCCAAAATTTATTTTACTGTAGTTGTAACACATTAACTTGTAATTCCATTTTACCCACTTTGTCTTCCATCGTGAAATAAATTTATTTCATAATAGTATTCCCACCATATAAAATTCTAATTAATTAGAATGGAGACGGTTGATTTGTTTTTTTTACAAAAGTGAACCATTCAAAAGCATAATGATTATATCTCTCAGCGTTTAGCCAAGTGGCAATTTCTCACTGAATTTAAAAAAAAAAATTAGAGTGCCAAAATATATTACAACAACATGAACCAGTCATTTAGCCGTGCTTATAACTAGCATAGAACCATGTAAATATCAAAGATAAGACAACCATTTAATCCACATATACACAAGTGCACAAGTAAGAGAACTTATCTTTTATTAATCAGAGGCAAATCGAGCTAGGTTCGAGACTTCCACGTATTACCCAACCATAGACATGGCTGAACCAGATCTCTCTTTCAACCAGTCGCCCCTGTGCCATATTCCAAGAATGAATGTAGGATCTCATAGAACAACCAAGGGAATTTGGAGGTTAAACCACCTCCACCCTCATCAAACGTGATCACACCAAAACGGTGCTCTGATCACAATCGAACTGAACTTGGAATTCCGTCCAGGATTCATCACTATCCTTGAGGAATTTTTTGTATCCTTGTCTCTCAATATTTACCGCAATCCAAACCAGATCACTAGGCCCTAAACTGAGACCAGTCTCCCAGGATTTAATGTAATCCAAACCCGAATCACTAGGCCCTAAAATGAGACTTTTCTCTCAGGCTTTACCATGTATCCTACCAAAACTGGTCAATGGATTCCTAGGCCTTTTGGAATGGAAATTGAGGCCACCTCCGCCTCGGAGTCTGAAGTCCATCCGGCAAACCAAAGCTCAAAAACCAAAATAAACATCCCAACACCATGGCATCCGGAAAAAGGCAAGGCTAGGTCGAAAACCATTGTCTAACCCATCAAAACCATGCCACCAACAACAAGGGAACCATATACCAACATGCAAAGCCATGCATGTCCAAACCAGCTAGGAAATCACACATGAAAAAGGTTACTTGCAAGTATTCTTGCTGACACTGCTTGATCATGCTTTCCTTCCTTGATCTAAAACTAGAGTGCTCCAAGAAAATTCCAAGTGACCAAGAGTGAGAGAGAGAGAGAGAATAATGAGAGAGCTCCAAACTTGAACTCACAAAAAGTTACGAACTTATCCTTGGAAGCCTTTTTATGAATGAGGCCTCTATTTTCTTCATTTTCCATTATTTTCCTTCATTTTCCTCCTCACGTGCAACTTGTGACCTTTCACCCTCCTTTTCTCCTAATTTCCTTTATTTTCATAAATAAATGTGCCAAAAATACCTTTTGGCTTTCCAAAGCCTTAGCCTTTGCCAATTTCCCTTAGCCAAAACACACATCCAGTGATGCCCACTAGGATATATTTGCCCAACATTCAGCCTGGAATACATGTCCCTTAACCGTGGTCTTATTTTTCCTTTATTAAAATTTATTACATGAACTTTTCACCAGGGTTGTTACAAAAAGAGAGGTTAATACCACCAAAGAATTTTCCTTGTGATTTTCCTTCCTAGGAAGAAGCTCTATATTAAAGGACTGTAAACTTCAAATGAGGTCAAATACATTTTCAAGTATGCTTTAAATCACCCTTTATCCACAACATACTTTCAATTAACATTTGTAATTCTAAAGTCACAATGAGGTCCCAAATATTCATATTTTAATCCAATCAATCCCTTAACTAAAACTTCACATTTTCCCCTATTATTTGTGCGTTAAATTGTTGTCTAAAAGAATAACGATAAATGTATCTAGTAGGTTATCAAAAATATCTATGGAACTTGATATGGATTCACTATATGTTCCATTAAGAGTTGGCCTCCAAAATCCTAGGTTCATCCTCTAGCAATTCTACTACAATGTGTCTTCCTCATTTAGTATGGTATAATTTCCCAATCCCACAAAAACAAAGTTATCTAATTCTCTAGTTTCTTTTTTTCTCAAAACCAACTAGTATTTTTGCTCTAACTAGAATTCATCAAGGGGCTTAAGAGTCTACAAATATTCCCCACCCCTTCCTAGCACACCATCTCCGCCCAACAACGAAGAGGAAATCATTGTTGTCGAGGTGGAAGATATTCTCAAGAGATGAATTATTCATGACCGGGACATAGAGAAGGAAATAGGTAATTGAACCTCTAATAAATGTAATTCTAGAGCAAGAGAAAAAATACAAGAAAACAATGGACCTCTATTAACATATCAAAACAACTATTGGCAAAGAGTTTATGGATATGGATGAACCTCATGAGGAAATCTTGTTGCAATTAGATGAGTTCCCAGTACAAATCAAGGAAATGAAGTCCAAGATCTCAACTCTCGCCAAACATCCCCATGATAAGGAGTTTCTAATTTTTAGTACACTCGTGGATAAACCCCTCCTATAGCATGTGCCCATCTTCCTTGTTGAATCCTAGTCTACATAGTTTCATAAATACATTATTTTTTTATATAATAGGAATAACAGTTTTGCTAGTCTTTTGCAACATAGTCATAGCTACCATATAGTCTTCTTTTGTATAATCTTATGATACTTAACTTTTCAAAGTCTTAATGGATAGAAGGTTTATATTTTTTTATGTTGGTTTAGTTTTCCTAGAAGCAGACCAAAATAATTGACATTTGTATATTTTTTTCTTCTTCGATAAGTAGAAACTTTTAGCTAGCTTACAAATAAAATAATATACATGTGTAAATAGATAAATTTTTAATAACAATAATAATAGTAATATAGATATAGATATATATGTGTGTTTTTAAGAGATAGTTTAATTGATAAATATTCTGGATATAGATATATATGTGTGTTTTTAAGAGATAGTTTGATTGATAAATATTCTCGTGTGAAATTTCATAGGGATTTTCCATTATTAAATCTAATTAAGTTTTTTGAGTGTTAAAAAAATTGTGTGGGGTTGGAAAAGTATTTGCACTCTCACTTATAATTTTTAATATGTAAGTGATGAAGTATATGTTTTTTAAATATAATTCCATCAAATTGTGGTATAATAACAATTTGGAGTGGTTGTTGTGAAAATAACCTTAATTTAAATAGTGATTGATGTAGTTATTTGTTACATAAGATTTATCAAATATAATTATTAGTTATATTAAATATTATTAATACAAATTTTAATAGTCAAATCACTGAACAAAAATAGGTTTTTTGTTCTATAAACAAGGGAATCTCATACACTAATTTAGTTTCAACTTGATAATGATCTTAAATTTAAATGATTATTATTATTAACCAATCTTATTCTTTAATTAAACCTATAAAAATAAATCAAAATTATTTATAACTTCACTATCCATACAAATAAATAAATTATCCTTTCAAAAAATATGTAAGTATGAATGTGGTTAATGAAAAAAAGGCCCCTATAAAGTCACTCATTAATATTTTCATTTTCAAGTGATTTTCTCACGTATAAAGTCTGACTTCAGGGATTAAATATTTTGATATGGACACATTTTTTAGATCCAGAATTAAGACAGATCTAAACTCTTATAAATATAACTATTAATTTTATATTTGATATTTTATTTTATTTTTAGTTTTAGTTTTAGTTTTATGTAATTTGACCAAATCAAAATGTTTTTTTCATAATTATCATTATTAATTATTTAATTTATTTAATTAATAATTTATTTTTATTTTTATTTTAGTTTGATCAAGTCAAATTGCTTATAGGACAATACAATAGCTCTACACATTGGGTTGGAGAGCACCTCTCTAGGGAATTGCTTTTAACCTTTTTTTTTCAATTGAGCTCATATGTAAATGTTAACAAATATTTACAACACTACAATATCTCCCCCATACCTTTTTTCTTTTAGATTTAATTTAAAACTTGTTAAATAGTAAAATTAAAATGAAATATTAATAAGTTATTTTGATTTTGAAATGAGTAGCAGTTTTTGGGCAAGTGGTATAGATAACCCATGGTATTGGTTGTAACAAAGTCTATTTACATAATAATATTCATGGTAAAATGGGGGTGAATATAGATGGTTAAGAATCTTGTTATATTGTAAGTATTAAATTTTAATTTAAAAAATGCTATAAAATTAAATTAAATTAAAATATTTTGATTTTGAAATGAGTTATGGTTTTTGGGCATGTGTTATTAATAAGTCATGGTACTAACCCATGGTATTATAAAAATTCATCTTTAAAAGTTAATAATATCCATGGTAAAATGGGGGTGAATGTTCATGGTTAAGAATCTTGTTATATTGTAAGTATTAAATTTTTATGTGCTTATTAATTAAATTTAAATATGGTTAATAATATTTGGGCAAGTGGTATTGATAAGCCATGGTATTGTAACAAAGCCTATTTACAAGTTAATAATATCCATGGTAAAATTGGGTGAATATCCATAGTTAATAATTTTGTTATATTGTAAGTTCATTGTAAGTATTAATTTTAATTTAAAAAATGTTATAAAATTGAATTAAAAAATATATATATATTAAAAAAAAATGATTTTTAAATGAGTAACCATAGTAAGATGGGAGTGAATGTTCATGGTTAAGAATCTGGTTATATTGCAAGCATTAAATTTTTATGTGCTTATTAATTAAATTTAAATATGGTTACAAAATCATTATTTTAATTTAATGTAAAACGAATCTTAATTTATAACATACATACATACATACATACATACATACATACATACATACATACATACATATATATATATATATATATATATGATTTTCTTTTATTTAAAAAATTGTTCATAATTTTATTAATAAAAGAATTTTACTATACAAAAAAAGAATTTAGAAAATGTTTACATATAACACCTAACATTCAACATCTAACTCCTACCTATCTACCCCATACTGGGTTGTATAACATCATTCAATTCAATTAATGCAATAATACTAAGCATACTATGGACTATCATATTTTAGCCCTAAAATAATGATATTCTTCGGCTGTGGTGGTATACGGTCTTCTGCGGTTGCATTTCTTCTGCATCTGTGTTAGTTCTTCCAGCATTAGGTTTTTTGCGGCTGCGTTAGTTCTTCCATCTGCGGCTGCGGGTTCTTCCGTCTCTGCTGCGGCTGGGTTTTTTTCGTCTCTGCATGAGCAGATCTGCGGCTCCAGATCTGCTTCTATGTGGTGCTCTTCTTAAGCATTATTCTTTGGGCATTCTCCATAACGATCACCGATCTCAAATCTGCGAAAATAGATCTGTGAGCAAGTCCTCCTTTACGTGGGCATCTTCGGATCGAGTGGTTCATGAAGCAAAAGTCGGTGATTTATTTTTATATGGAGCAGGATTTGATTTAGGATTTTTCCTACTAGGGTTTCTTGCAAATTAAAAGACTTACTGAGACTCTGCTGCTGGGTTCTAGATCTAATCTTCTGCGGCTAGATCTAGATCTAATCTTCTAATATGGCTCCCAGTTTCGCGAAAATAGTTGCTAGCTCAGTTCCGTCCACTTCTGGAGGGCAAGCTCCTGCCCATATTGTAAGTGAAGCCCCAGCTCCCACTGTCCAGGTGGTCCAGGCCTCACTCGATGAGGCTTTGAAGTTTTTCGAAAGTGCCCTAATCTGCCAGTTCAATGGCTTTTGGCCGCGGTTGACAGCTCTCCATCTAGCCAAAAATTGCCCAAAAGCCTCCCAGAAAAAATCTACTGGAAAAAACCACCACAGATCTACATGGTGGGAAGGAGCACAAAAAGAACACTACACTGTCATCAAAGAAGAATACTCTAGAGAAAACTCTGAATCACAAGAAAGAAACAACTCTCAAGACAAGCAGGGAGAAAGCCCCGCCCAGCAACAAAAAAGTGAACTTGACAACCCCTCAAGCATCAACAGTTATGAGGATTCGAATACCGCACAAAATAAATCTTCATTTAACAGCGAAGCAGATCTCCTAGACCAAACTTCTTCTCCGTCTATCTTCAAGAGGACGACCACAATAGATCACGAAGCTAAGACACCAATGTCCCAAGAACCAGAAGAGATGAAAGAGATGCAAGATACAGGAAGTTGGAAGACCGTAGAGAAAAAAAAGAAAGCTATAGCATCAATCTCGCCAAGAAAGACGAGGAGCTAGACAATTAAAAACTAAGAAAATTATAAGTCCAATAGACCAATTTGGTCTCAATGGACGTTAACCACCACCATCATCATCATCATCACCATCTTTAAGAAAATAATAAAAATAAATTTACTATATAAAAAATTTGAATTAAAAAAAATTTATTATTATACAACTACCATCATAATAATAAAAAATTTACTAAAAAAATTAAATTTAAAAAATATTTACATCTAAATCTTAGATTCAAATATTTACATCTAAATCTTAGATTCCATACTACTAGGCCTCTCAACCCATTAATGCAATAATACGGACATACCACACACTACCATATTTTAACCCTAAATTAACGATATTATTATGCAGCTACCTTCACTAGGAATTTGAATAATCGATTTGCATCGATCTGCGAGAATTTACCTAGTATTCTCAAAAAGTTCAGTTGATCACTTGAACCGTTTGTTCATTCATATGAAAAAAATTCCGACAATTTCACATAGGGAGGGAAAAAGTTATGTGGACAATTTAGCATTGTGCTTTGAGATATTAAGTGCAAGCTTTTGTATTAGTCTGGCCCTTGAATTCATATCGAAATCTAAGTTATGTTTTAGGAAAATATTCTGCTTTGACTTTATTTTCAAAAATGATGAATGTTCTATTACTTTATTATTATTGTGAGAGTTTAAATTTTGTATGTTTTAGTGACTGTGTAAAAAAAAATTAATGCATTGTGCTAAGCTTAGATACCTATTGTATTTAAGAGGGTCGTGATAGTTATTAGGTTAACTTGTGCCATGCAAGGTTATGGTTGTATTGTTGGAGGATAGGTGAAGATTTTTTCTCATATTCTTCAATATCCAATAAAACCTTTCGCTGTCCATTTGATAACAAGCTCTAAGAAATGTTTGTCTCTAGGTTACCATTACTTATAGGTCACCATTACTTTTTGGAGGTTGTATTATGTTTGTGGCCTGCAAAACTTACTTATGTAATAATATTAATATTAAGTGTGATATTTTTATGTCATGTTAGATAGTGTAAATATATAGTTAAGTTTAGGTTAAGTAAAGTTTCTATTTTATATTTCATATTTTGTAGTTTTATATTAATTAGTTGAATGTTAAGCATTTAATTTAAAATTTGTGTATAAGTTTAATCTTAAGATAAATAAGATGAGTATTTTTTTCCACCATTGTATGGTAAAAGAGAATATTTTGTACAAAAACTGAAACTTGAATTAAAGTAGAGAAAACAAATGTTGTTGGTCTTCACGCAATCTAAATTGTATAGCAATTATCTTCAGGTTACTATTAAATGAATCAACTTCTAACCAAAATGTTTGATAAATTCAAACTATCATCACCTAAAACTAAATTATTGTTATGAAACTAGCTCACAAAAGATAGAAAAGATAGATCAACGACTTAGAAATCAGCCTCTTCGAGGAGGAACCCCCTTTACATTACACAAATGAACAATTCTGGGATGATACAAATGACATGACCTCCTTTCTATATATAGGAGTCTAAGGGGTCATAATATAATCAGAGCCGACATAACAATAATAATGTAAGGGCACAACAATAACAATAGTGGGCTTCTATGGGGAACAATAATAATAATATGGGGACTACATGGGCACAACAATATAATAAGGGGATTGCACTAATAACAATAAGGGGTTACACTAGTAGTATAGGGACCTAACATGCCCCTCTCCTTCAAAAAAGTGTTGTCCTCAACGCTTGAATAGTTCTTGATGCTTTTGTATAAAATTCTCATCCTCCCATGTGGAATCTTCAGCGAGTAAGTTCTTCCGCTTTATGAGACACTCTGAAATTGATCGATTTCGTAGCTGTCGATTTCTTGTTTCTATTATTGCTTTAGGTTCCAATATGATTTTTCCTTCCTCGTCAAGTTCTGGCAATATTATCTTAACTGGGATCTTCTGCAACCTTTGAATGAGTGGCCACACTTCTTCTTCATTCTTCCATTCATCTCTTGCTTCATTTATCCAACCTGGTTGGATAATAGAAATGGCACAAAACAATGCTTCCACATCCTCATCCTTTCTTAAGAGTGCATCTGCAACAACATTTTGCTTCCCTTTTTTGTAGATGATTTCAAATTCATAACCCAACATCTTTGTGACCCATTTTTGTTGTTCTTCTAAAGATAATCTTTGTTCTAAAAAGTATTTAAGACTATCATGATCTGTTTTACCTTGAAGTGTCTTCCCATCAGGTAAGGTAGTCATTTCTTAAGTGCATGTAGTATTGCCAACATTTCGTTCTCGTAAATAGATTTTTGTAAATACTTTCCTTTGATTGGATGACTTTCGAAAGCAATGGGTCTTTCTTCTTGCATTAAAACAACACCAATTCCATTTCCTGAGGCATCGCATTCCACAATAAAGGTTTTTGTGAAGTCTGGCTTAGCTAAGACCGGAGCTTGGTACATTGCCTCTTTAAGATGTTCAAAGGCCTTTATTGCTTATGGAGTCCAAGAAAATGAATCTTTTTTTAGTAATGTTGTTAGAGGTGCTTTTATTTTCCCATAATTCTTAAGACACTTGTGATAATACCCTGTCAACCCGAGAAATCCTTGCAAATGCTTTATGGATGTGGGAATTTTCCATTCCTTAATGGATTTAATTTTGCTAGGGTCTACCTTAACACCTTCATGAGATACAATATGACCCAAATATTCCGCCTCTTGTACTCCAAAGAAAAATTTGTTGCATATAATTGTTTCTCCTCCACTAGTTTGAGCACCCTGTCAACATGTTGAACATGATCCTTCCAAGACTTGTTGTAGATTAGTATATCATCAAAAAATAGTAACACAAAATTTCTAAGGAAGGGTTTGAAAATGGAATTCATCAAACCTTGAAATGTATAAGGTGCATTTGTAAGGCCAAAAGGCATGACCAAAAATTCATAATGACCCTCATGAGTTCTAAATGTTGTTTTTGGAATGTGTTCAGTCTTCATTCTAATTTGATGATACCTTGAACGAAGATCCAACTTGGTGAAGTAAATTGTTCCATGTAATTCATCCAATAATTCATCAATGACAGGAATGGGATATTTATCTCTAATAGTAAGCTTTTTGAGCTCCCTATAATCCGGACACATGCGCCATGATCCATTCTTCTTGTGTACCAATACCACTAGAGCAGAGAAAGAACTTTGACTAGGTTGAATTATACCAACCTCTAGCATTTATGCAACCATACATTCAATTTCACTCTTTTGGGCATATGGATATCTGTAAGGCCTGTTGTTTAGGGGAACATTTCCTCGAATCAAATGAATAGCATGATCATGATGACGAATAGGTGGGAGGCCTTTGGAGGTCTCAAATACCTTGGAATGATTGTCCAAAAGTTTTTGGAGATCTTGAGAACTAGATGGTTTTGATGTGGGAACCTCTAGTGAACATAATTTTGCAATTACACCCTATTGTTATTTTTTTAGAAGCTTTGTCATGTTGTTAGAGCCGATTATATTTCCCGGTTTCCCCATGATACCCCTTAATTCAACTTCCTTTCCTTCCCAAAAAAATTTCAAGAAAAGTTCTTGAAAATTAAAAGCTATTGTACCCAAAGATTGTAGCTATTGGACTCCTAGTACAACATCAGAACCACCCATTGGAATGGAAAGCATTTGGCTATTCAAGACATATTCTCCCATGGATAGCTTGATATTATGGCACTTTCCATAGAAATTTATTGTTCCTCCATTTGCAACCATTACTTGACACTATGGTGCTGGATATAGGAAGAAATTCAATTCCTTGGCTATCTTACAATGAATAAAATTATGGGTACTACCCGAATCAATCAAAACTATTACCATTTTCTTCTTGATATGCCCTTCTTTCTTGAGAATTTGAGGAGTGGTAATTCCTATCAATGCATTACAAGATATGGTTAGATTTATTTCTTCTTTCTCTGGGATTGGTTCCTGGTGTATATCCTCTTCTTTTGACATTTCTTGTTCTTTTTCTTGCTCCTCTTCCCCATCTATGTAAATTAATTTCTTCTCAGCACACTTATGACCTTTAGTGTATTTTCTATCACAATTGTAACAAAGTCCTTTTGCTATTTTTTCTTCCAATTGTTGTGGTGTCAACCTTATAGGTGGTGAAAGGCTAGGAGCAACAACACTTCCATCTTTATAATTGTGAGTGGTAGGATTTCTTGTTTCCATAATTTTTCTTTCATTTTTTCTTGCCAACCTAAATGCCTTCTCCAATGAATCAGGTTCCTAAAGATGAACCTCACGTTGAATGTTATCCTTTAAAGTCCCTATGAAGACATCAATCCTCTGCTTCTTTAGAATATCATTTAACCTTATATTCAATTTTTGGAAGTCCTCAATGTGCTCTACCATTAAACCCTTTTGTTTGAGATTTATCAATTGGCTAAAGAAGGTGTTGCTCTTTGTATCCTCATAATGTGCTATCATTTCCTCCGTAAAAATTGACCAGGTGACAAGTGGTTTACGAGAAAAAAACCCTTTATACCATAAAAATTGATTTGATTCTAAATATAAAGATGTAATACATACCTTTTGTAACAGTTGCACATCATGTCGATCAAAATATTTCTCCATCTATAGTATCCATGTTATGGGATCCTTGCCATCAAACTTCCACATACCAATCTTTGGAATATTGTGGGTCTTTAATCCAATGTTAGATTCTATCAAATCATTGTTAACATTTAATTTTCTCTCATCATGAGTTTCCTCTACTACCTTTTCGTCATTAGGAGGCCTTTCTTTTCACATCTTTGTCCCACCTTCCTTCAAACATTCCATGTCTTTCTGCAAATCTTCCATGCCTTTCTTCAAATATGCTTCCTTACCATCGATATTAGCTTCCATGTTATATATATCTTAGATTTGATCACATTCTTCAAATCATCCATCCAATTTTTCTTACTAGGTATTTCTATTTTCTTGATTCGAATCATTCTTTTTCTTGCTTTTAGTAGCTCAATATTGAATCTATTGTATCTTTGAACTTTAGGATCTCTAAGGTCTTAAATTACAACCTGCAATAGCCCTCTGAGTCCTCTTTCCAACCCCGCAAGTCTGATCCTGATTGGATTCTCCAAGGAAGAGTTATGTTAAATCTCCCACGATGACCTGATTATAGACTGGTTCAGTAGGGCGAACTTGTATGAAGTACCATGTGTCATTGTTTTGACCTTAGGACCTGAAACCGATATAAAGAAAATTGTAGGTCGTCATCTTTCTGTAACTTTTTACGAAATTTTAATCTGATTCTCTGAGAGAAAGTTATGATGATTTTCCCCACTTCATCTGTTTGGGATGTAATTCGACAGCCTGCAAAAAAACCCTAAATGTCTTGGTCCATATCTACAAACATATAGAGAAAAAAGATTTGAAATTCGGGTCCGAGCTTCACTAATATTTCGGCTCAAATGGGTTTTAATTTTAGAGTCTGAACCTTCATAGAAAAAACATTATAGTGAAAATTCCATGATGACCTATTTGAGATGGAAATCTGGAGCTTGCAAAAACTCTAACTTCCTCAGATCATATCTCCAAAAATATAGTGAGACAAGTTCTAAAATTTGGTTCTGAGGTTCACAACAATTTTAGCTCAAATGGATATTTTTTAGCTTCTGAAACTTCGTAGCGAAAATTCCACGATGACCTTTTTGTAGCAGCGAAACCCTAGAATCCAAAGCTCTGGTACCAAATGTTATGAAACCAGCTCACAAAATATAGAAAATATAGATCAACGACTTATAAATCAGCCTCTTCGAGGGGGCAACCTCCTTTACATTACACAAATGAACAATTCTTGGATGATACAAATGACAAGACCTCCTTTCTATATATAGGAGTCTAAGGGGTCATAATATAATCAGAGCCGACATAACAATCATAATGTAAGGGCACAAAAATAACAATAGTGGGCTTCCATGGGGCACAATAATAACAATACGGGGACTACATGGGCACAACAATATAATAAGGGGGTTGCACTAATAACAATAATGGGTTACACTAGTAGTATAGAGACCTAACAACTATTCAATATCAAGTCCCTCACACTAATCATGTCAACTTTAGGGCCACCTAGGAGGTTTCCCATTGTCCGCACAATAGATCTCCTTTCACTTTAGGTTGTTGTTTTTCTAGCTCAAAGACGAATCCCTAAATGTTATCTGTAATCATAGGCTTTAAGATTAAAGAGAATGGTACATTAAAAAACATAAATACTTACAAATTTATCTTTGATCAATTAGTTGGACTTGAGAAAGCCAATTCCTAACCAATGGAAATTAGAGTCTTTATGCAACACACTAGGCCT
This sequence comes from Pinus tabuliformis, assembly GCA_031772625.1. Taxonomy (NCBI): domain Eukaryota; kingdom Viridiplantae; phylum Streptophyta; class Pinopsida; order Pinales; family Pinaceae; genus Pinus; species Pinus tabuliformis. The sequence continues at coordinate 549,447,310 of CM062815.1, read as the reverse complement.
AAAATGGAATGTGATGAAGATTATCAAACCAAGTATGGATCCTTCCAAGTAGATTAAACAAATTCAATATAAAATGATGAAGAAGGTATTCTCATCAAAAAATCATTTCCTCTTATACACTTATCCATTCACAAATAAAGTAATAAACAAAGTCCATCTAATGGATTATAAACCAAAATTTTAGATGCATAATAACTTAGTCATAACACTCTACAACAAATCCTAATTAACAAAAAAAAAAAAAAATGATAGACTAATCGTAATTCTATCCTTCATTCTCTCAAACTATTTAGGAAAGATAGATAAGAAAACTCCATTGTAAACTTCATATTGCAACATTAAGATGTGAATCTAATTTATAGAATGACAAAAGAGGTTAAGGCATGGCAACTATTACATGGTTCCTCACAATCCATGAAAGATAGTACATTTATCCCAAGGATCTAAACCTTTGATCATCTTCACTCACTGTGTAAATTAGGATGGATATAGTGATCATATCTAATTATATCAATCATATCCATCTTTATTACATCTATGACAAAGTCATAGATGGTCTTTTAGTAAGAATTATATTTTTTCATTGATTCCAATAGCAAGATATTGAGCCCGTCTCTTATTTTACAAACTATATTTTGATCATCTTATTGAACCTACATGGTGAATATACAATAATTTCTAAGCGATCTTTGAATATTCTTTAATAAACACAATTGGTATTTTTCCTTTCATCGTTCATTATATCGAACTTCATTGATTGTTGTCCATATCATCTATAGGAGTTTCCATATTTTCATTGATAATTTATTCTTGGAGTACTCAAGTAACTCACTTTAAGTAGATCCATTATAAATATTTATCATTTCCTCCCATAGTTTATAAAAAATTATCATTTCCTCCTATAGTTTACTTCATTCTATGCATCATTATCTTTCGAATGGCTCGAAGGGAATTTTTACATTGTCCTTCCACTTGCATATGGTTGAATTAATAAATGTTCACATAATGTTCATAACTTACTTCATACCCAAAGTTTGGGTCCATTTCAATCATGAAGACCTATATGGGAACTTAATGTCAAGTGACTCACTAGGGTTTAAGTAACTTCATCCTTGACCATATAGTGTCAACAAGCAGCTCAATGGTTTGTCTAGAGGGTATCGACATGGGCTACTTCTTTGTGGGCTTGTGACAAATATCCTTAGCTTGAAATGGTCATCCTTAACTTACCATTAGATTTTATCATATTTTGATATATTTTAGGAGAATGAAACTATTTTATACCTTTACATGTGGACCCTTGTAATTTAAACCCCCTCATCTAACTTCATTTGGAAGGTCTATTCCTCCAATTTCCCTAAACATTTATAGCGTGTAAGAGTTGTGTTCTTTATTTTTGGTTCTTTGTTTAAATCATTGACATAACTGAGACCTTTGGAACCATCAAGACTCACAACACTCATTTGTTGTTTTAAATCATATTTTACACATTAGATTCAAATACACATCATCATTCTTATAACTACATATCCCTTCTTCCACTATTTTTAATGTTATATATCTTGGCTTTCATTCTAGCTTTGATATCAATCTATATTGTACTCATCTCCCTTAATGCTCCATCAAGGATACAAGGTACTTGGAATTCCCATTGATAAACCAATTGACATAGGATTAATGATACCAGTTTCAAGATTAACACATGTAACATGATTAAATAGGTATTAAGGATTCAAGACCAGGAGAATCGAGTGGTTTTGAGAAAACCCTAGCCCGGCGAACGATGGCGATGATCAAGGTTTCGAACAACGCACAGGTCGCTGCGGCCACGGCTCCAAAGCCGGTCTCAAGGGCTGCAAGCGATCCGGAGGTTTGGAAAACGGCGATTGCTGTTGGAGGGGCGACTCAAATGCAAACATTTTCAGAGAGATGGCCGGCTTCACGCAGTCGAATGGCCCAAATGCACCCAGACCTGAATGGCCATACACCTGCGGGGGTTTTCGACACAATTTCTCACGCGATTATGGATCGGGAACGGAGCAAAAGTTCCCAGCGGAACGGATCGAAGTTAATGACGGAAATCACCATTTCTGCGTGGTTGTCCGAGGAGGTATCTCCCTCGAGAAAGACTGAGACCCCAAACCGTGTCCAGAACGCTTGTAGAATCGATAGGGGGGGATTGTCTGGTGTAGATCCGCACCTTTTTACAACACACGGACCAAAACAGTGTGGTCTAGGCTCAGATCTACTTGATCTAGCCTCCGTACGAGCACAGATTGATCCCAAACAGCAGGGCGAAGACACCATCCATAGATCGAGTAGAGTGCACGCAGATCTTGACATGCAAAAGGAAAAACGAACAAAATCAGGGCCAGATCTGGGTTTCGGCCTATAGCCAGAGCAAGTAACAAAAAATTATTTTCAGATTTTGATTAAACCCCCACAAGGGAAAACTCGGTTAGTATGGGTTCATGCAAGAAGCACCTCCATTCAACTGAAACAACAAATATGGGTAGAAATGGGATACCCAATCCAGATCCAACATCTTGTTAGTGGAAGGTGGTCTCTACAGGACTGCAGATCGATGGAAAGCTATGAGATTGGGCCAGGGTCAATCATTTCTTTAAACCTCAGATTGAGAGGAGGGGCTACGTCTAAGGGACAGCAAAGCAGAGACAAGGGAAAAAAAACTGCACCTCAGCAACAACCCAAGGGAGGGTTATCCTACAAAAACATTTTACAGGGCAGCAGAGATTCAGGGTCCTCTCCAGATCAAGGCGGCCATATACCCAGGCCATATATAGTAGATCAGGCAGAGCAAACCCCAGCTTTAAACTTAGATTCTTCTGGGCTGGATGATTTCGTAAAGTCCTATGAAACGCAAGCTCTCATATGCCGTTTCAACAGTTTTTGGCCAAAACCCCTGGATCTATTCCATTGGATCTTCACCAGCTGGACCATGGAATGTGATATTCATCTCTGTTCAAAGGGGTTTTTTATAGTTAGATTTACATCCAAGGAAGTCAGAGACACAATTATTAGTGCAAGACCCTGGTTTTGGGGAACATCGGGGCCGTTTATGACCCCATGGTTCCCAGATTTTGATCCAAACAAAATGACTGTAACCAAAATGCTGGTCTAGGTTAGACTATATAATCTACCTCTGCATTTTTGGAATGAACGAGTTCTGGAAGGTATTGGGAACAGCATTGGGAAATACATCAAAACAGATCTGGACAAGATTGATGAAAGGATCTACACTTACGCACATATCTGTGTGGAAGTAGATTTAAGCAAAGGGCTGCCGGACAATATAAGGCTGATCTACAAACAACAGAACTGGCTGCAAGTGCTAGACTATGAAAATACTGCTTTTAGATGTAGACTCTGTAGGCAGACAGGACACTTACAAAGCACATGTCCAGAAGCCAAGAGTAAAAAGAAGCAGAGGAAAGGATGGCAATTCTCACCACCAGATTCAGATGACGAAGAATCAGAAGCAGAGGAGGAAGAGATCCCTGCAGAGAAGATCGAGGCAGCTCAAGAAATGGAGAAACAGAAAGGAACCACAATAGACAACAAGGCAGAGATGACAAGCGTGGACCACAGCATAGGAGGCACCAAGCGACATCACCACTCAGATACCTCAGATTCAGACAAAGAAATTGGATCACAGAATGTAGAAACTCAGTTGATCATTGTACCGACCGAGCCCACCCAAGGAGAGTGGCGTAAGGTCGAAAAGAAAAAGGGGCGGAAAACTTGAACTATTTTCAGTTTTCTGCCTCTTTTCATACTCTCTTCCCTCTTCCCTTTTTCATATTTCTTTTTGCACGTTAGTCTTCTAACGCTGCGTAGAGCCCTTGTGGCAGTTCTCAGTATGCTTCAGTGCATATGCAGATGTAACTTTTCATTATCTTTTTAATAAAAAGTTACTGTTTTTTCTTCGGAAAAAAACATGATTAAATATGCTCATGCAAATATCAATTGAAACATTTACAGATGTAAAGCGATTGAGCATTCTTAGAATTTGAAACACATAAACAAATAATAAAAGAGTATTTAAACGCAACATTAAAATAGTAAATGAACACAGTGGCTAAAGAACATATATTTATGAACATTTACATAATTAGTTGTAGATGGTAGATGCTTCACATAACTATAGGGATTGTTGAACTAATTCTCTCTACAACAAGCCACACTTAAGCTAGGGCTATGAGTCCACAAGGATGAATATTCTTTTATGGCTAGCTATAGTCTACACTAACATCCTAATACCTAGTAAATTCATAGTGACATGACTCCTACAAAACTTCTAGTTGTGCAACTCTCTTCCCCATCAATCTACACAACCTAAGGGATAGGATTTCCTTCTTTACACCATAGTCCCTTAGAAAACCTACTTCCCCGCTAGGGATCCAACACAAAGATACTAGGAATATCTTAGCCAGGGGGTATCTAGGAAATATGGTTGTAAATGGAGTACTCATAGTAGTGCTTAAATATGCTCTTGGATAATTTCTCAAGAGAAATATAATAACAAGTGTGACATCCTAGTTCTAAATATAAGTAATATCCCTACAAGTTGGTTTCCACAATATTATAGTTATGTCTTTTACAACATCAAACTATGTTTTTCTTCTATTCTTCTCTTCACAAAATGAGTTATCCCTTTTTAGTTGAATTTTCTTCCTTCTACTTTGATGCATGTTTGACTCTCATAATTCCTCAAAATCATTGTACTCATCCCATGCTTTCATAACTTGGTGAGTTGAATCTTTCACCCACATCTTACATGCATTCAATGATACAATTACCCTAATTGGTGTACTCAACCCATGATTCCATAATTAGGTGAGATGGCTCTTTCACCGACCTCTTACATGTATTTAGTGATTAGTTTTTAATAATTCAAAGGATGTAATTAGTAAACACAAAAATGATTTATCAATGTGGCATAGGATTCTAGGCATGTGGGATTTTCCTTGGACCACCCTTTAGCCCAATCTCGTGTGGAATCATAGACCCCATGACTATGTCCTTATTGAAATGATATTCGTTGTTTGTAATTTTGTATTAACTTAGGCATTATAAATCTAAGATTGCATGTAGAGGGTATGAGCTCGGATCACATGTAACATCTCATGCAATGCAAAGATCCAGTTATTGGAAGTCAATTACTAGTCACTACTCTTGAGTTATCATTGATGCCACCTTAATGATAATATGCTATGAGGATTCACGACTAGGTCATCAAATGCTAGATCAGAGATACCTTGATTGCACCAATTAAGCACATTACACCTTGATTTCATTGCATCACATAGTTAACCTCTTACCTATGGCATCATGGTTTCACAAGGGACACTCTCACTGCAACCTATGCTAGAACAGATAACAAAAAAAAAACAAAAACTTTACGCAGAACCATATTCTTGAGACCACAAACATGGGTAAAGACAATTGATCACACACCATAAACCAGATCCATCAATCCATTGCAACTGTGCACTATGCATTTTTTCATATCCCATGAAACTAGAATAAACCAAACACCTAGAAGTCACACTTGCATGCTTGACCATATTTCATTCTACATGTTACAAATGAATAAACCAATGAATCCAAAAACCTTATGCAAAACACAGCCTCACTCTTCATATTAGTGTGACAAATATGGCCTCATAAAATCTCAATAGAATTAATGATAATTCTTTATTCAAGTCCATATATTGGAGGGATCTGAGCCCTCTATATATACTATAAGGAGGGGTGACTTCTATAAAAGGTTGACCTAAAGGTTAAATTTCAAATCTAATTAAAATACCATTTCAAATTAAGACTTACTAGATCAAGAAATAAATTATTCCTCTTAAAGGGGTCGACTTGTTCCCTTTTCTCAATAGCTAAGACCCACTATTAAATGCATAGAGCTCAACACATGTAAACCATTGTTTTGTGTAAAAATTTTGCTACACAAGTATAAACAATTATTTGCCAATTTATTTTGCATTTGTGGACCAAACGTGATTCAACCTTTCCATGTAGCTTGGGTACTATGATCATGACTTTGGGGCTATGCCTTTCTAAAGGCATATCTCTTCTGTAATAGCACCAGGTTAAAAATCCATGTAATAAAATTAATAAATACAAAATAAGACCAAGGTCATGGGACATGTATTCCAAGATGAACGTTGGGAAAAACATCCTAGTGTGGGTGTTCATTTGTTTATTATGACTAAGGAAATTGGTAAAGGCAAAGGAAAAGGCATTGAAAAGGAAAAGAGGCATTAATTGGAATTTTATTTATGAAAATAAAGGAAAATAGGAGAAAAAGAGGGTGAAAGGTCACAAGTTGCATGTGAGGAGAAAAATGAATGAAAATAATGGAATTGAAGAAAATAGAGGCCTCATTGATAAAAAGGATTCTGAGGATCAATTCAGAACTTTTGTCAGTTCAATTTTGGAACTCTCTCTACTCTCTCATACTCTTGCACACTTAGATAATTATTGGAGCACTCTAGCATTAACGAAAGGAAATCAAAGGAAGGATAGGAAAGCAAAAGAGAAGAAAAGGCGAGCAAGGAAGAGTTGGATCAAGCGGATAAAATGAGATTACTTGCAGGTATTGAGTTTCATGTATGATTTCCTTTCTATTTTTAGAATGCATGGTATATACATGTGTGTATTTTATTATCTTGTTGTCATTGGAATGGGTTTTTCTGGGTGTGGCAGTCATTTTGGCCTTGAATTGCCATTTCTAGATAGCCATGGTGTGATGGGGTTCCTTTACTTGGTTGAGCTAGATTGCCAAATGGTTTCGAAACTGAGTGGGGTGGTCTCAGGAAAATTACCAAAGGCTTAGGAATCCTTTGACTTGTAATGGAAGGATACACAGTAAAGATTGAGAGTGGATATAGGTAAATTCCTCACATTTTAGGTGGCAACATCTGGAGGCATTCATCCTTGTTTAGAGCCTAGTGATCCCTTGACCAGTATATGGCGGGAGAGTGGTAAATCCTGGTAGTGTATTGTTCTCGCTCCAGCAAACACTCTCAAAATTTTTCCTATACTTGAGTTTTGGAGCCTACTGTGGATCTTGCGATCGACCTTTTCATAGTCACTTCTAGCTCTGTTAAGTCTTTGATCTACGTTTTGGATTGTAAGTGTTGAAGTCACCTACTCACACATGCTAATTCCGTTATGAATTCATGAGAGCATTCCTTCACGCAATCTTGAATAAGCCTAACATAGTCCATCAAGATATTTCTTGCGTTATGTTCAATCCATGTCAACAGTTAGTGCACACCGACATTGATAGTTTCTCACTTCCAGCTATGTTTGTACTTTTATTTTGGTGAGTTTTTCAAACTATCGCTTTTGTGTACCCTTTCTTTCGCGAGTGTCATTTTCATGATTTTTACTGTTTCTTTTGATTTTTTTCACTCTAATTAGTGTCATTTTCATCTTATCTTCACTCTAGCATGTCTTTCCTTCACTGTCGCTTGAATATCGCAAATGTCATTCGCACTTTTCCTATCATATCGCAAGTGTCTTCTTTTGGCATGGGAACTGTCACTTATCGCGTAAAGTGGAGTTTTGGCTTGTTTCAAGGGGAAATATTTATGATAATGAGTTTTTCTTATCATGTAGACATGTTTCACACTCATTTAAAAAGTTTCAAGCACTATCACACAAGTGTTTCCACTTTCATCGCAAAGTGTATCTTTTGTGCCGCACTTGGTAGGAGCCATCGCAAAGTTGTTGCATTAATGAAGGTATTTTTTTCATATGTTCTGAGTGTTCCTTGTTGTTTTGTTAGTGATCCAAGCATGTGATGATGCTCAGAGTCTCTTTTTTTGTCATTTTCATCTCATTAATCTAACAATTAGTCCAAATCGAAGAGTTCCCTGACCGGACCACTTAGCCTCATTCTGCCTAACCTGAACTGCATACTACGCAGTATCAACCCTCAAGAAGCACCTTTTCCCTTAGTATTGTGCAATGCATGGTACCTGCCTTTCAGAGTTGTGCATTGCGTAATCATAGTGCTCAAGCTCAACCTCTGACCTCCAAAATTGTGCAATCTCTCTCTCCTACCCAATGAGAACTGCACATTGCATAGTATCAAGGCTCAGGCCTCATCCTTGAGCTCTTGAAATATCAAATTGTGCAATCACCTAGCCTTCTCTTCCTTTCAGAACTGCAGTGTAAGTAGAAAAAGTGCTCAATCCCTAATCTTGGCTCCTTCAACTCCAAAACTTCATAGTTGACTTGCTCACTCCAACCTCAACTGCGCATTGCACAGTCTCAAGTCTCTCACCTAACCCTTGACTACCTGAGTTGTACCATTATGCAATCATTGAGCCTCTTCCTCATCCTTCCACCCGATTCTGGCTCAGTCAGTGGATCAACATTCAACATCTTGGACTAGGTGTTTATCGGACTAATATCATCTTGTCATGACTGAATTGAAGATGCAGGTACTCTATCATGCTATAAAAAGATGATGATGAAAGAGATGGAGAAGGATACCATGCCAGAAGATACTTCATTACCTACAAAGATAAGTTGATCAATCAAGAGGAAGAAAAGGGACATCAAATTGAGGCAGCAACTAGAGATCAAGTTACATTGTAGACTCCTCATCTCTGAGCCATTTGGAGGACAACAAAGAAGATCATGATCCATCTTTTAGAATACACAAAACAAGAAGAAGCAAAGAATGGCTTGATATTGCCATGTCATCAGTGTCATGTCATGTCATGTCATGAATCATCATGTGCCACATAGTTTTGTGGAATATGTAATTCAGTATTAGAGAAATATAACGTAAAGTGGACATCCAAGAGTCATTCATGTAATGTGAAAATTCATGTAGGAATTCAAAAGGTCATAGAGAAGTCGAACAATCATGAGGGTAGTCAAAGAGTCATAAGGGAGGTGAAGGATCACCTCGTTTTTTATATATACACCCTCATTGTACAAGAAAGGGACATTTCACCTCAACTTCTTCCACAAGGCATCAGAGAGGAAGAGTCAGTACTTTTGGGGAACAAATATTGGCTCCAAATCTCCACTACTGGAGCTAGTAATGTTCGTTGTATTCATGTATCTTGGGACTTTTACTTAATACTTAAAGCCTGATGGCCAAAATATTTCCATGCATGGGTTGTGAATATTTTTAAGATAGTTCCATGAATTTTTATGATTCATGATTTCTTTCAACTATACTAAAGTAGTTGAACTATTTCAGTTCATTTAGGACTTATCTTATTGAAAATGCATTGTAATGGTTGTAACAATTGTCGCGTCTATATGGACTATTCTTCTTGATGTTAGGCAATTCTATTTCCTCTTTTATGTGCCTATACTAGGGTGGTACTATTACCTCTCTCTTAGAGGCTCACTATTCCTCCCTCTACAGTAGAGGAACCTTGATACACCTATAACCAAACATTCACTAGGAACACCTATTTACTTTTTGCAAAGGTACATATGTGCTTCTCTCTCTTACTGACAGCTTAAACCAAGGAAAATCTATAAGAATATATGGCAGCTTGATCGATACTCCGGATGGGGCTCCTATTCCAAACGGTGTGAGGTCTAATTGGGACTTCACATTAGGGATGCCCCCTTGGTTGATATATTTCCAGCACCATCAACATGTATGTTTATTGTTTGGCCTAGGAATCCCTAGACCAATAATGATGGGATACACAGTAAATCTTATTTGTATAAATGAGGGTTTTGGGCCTAGGAATCCCTTTACCAGTAATGGTGAGATATACGGTAAATCCTAAGGAAGCCCTAGTTGGTTTTGTTGTGAGTCCCACATTCATGCTTGGAATATGGCACAAGGGTGATTAGCTGAAAGAAAATTTTGGTTCAGCTCAACTATGGTCAGGTGGTATGTGGAAGTCCCTGACTTGGTTGGATTTTTCATATGTTAATATGAGCTCTTTTCCTCTTCAGTTTTATGAGAAAATGTGCTTGGTCATTATATTATTTTAATGATTGTTCTATCAATGTTCATTTGTTGTTTATACGTTGGTTATAAGCATGGTTTTATGATAGATCTTAGTCATGGCTCTCATCATGTTTTGATTAGTAAATGAATGAATAATGAACCTATGACCTAATAGACGATAATGAAACTATTATGAAATGGAATCAGTCATTTTTTACGATTCTCAAATAAGTATGAAACCCCTACGTTCAGATGTGTATTTATGACTTGTACATTACATGTTCATGATGTGTTTGACTGAATGTTTGTCATGGCTAAGCCTTGTTAGCTCAAGTTCTTGTCTAATTTTTGTATGTAAGGCCTTGTCTCTTTATCATTTCTAAGAGTTTCATTAAGTTCTAAGTAGAGTTATGGATCCTATCCCTGAAAAAGTGGCTTAGATCTTGCGGTCGTTGGCACAAAACTCGAGAAAAAAGACTGTCGTCGCTCCCTTGCAGGCTTGTTCATGTGATTGGAGACCTACAGTCTCTCCCCTTGTAGTCTTATGCATGCAACTGGGGGTTCAGATGAGTGATAAAGTAGGTTAACTCAGGTTTTTGACACCAGCAAGGGTGGTTTAGACCTTGAGGTTCTTGTAGCACCTGAGGGAGGTCAGTAAGATTTTGGTTTTGTTGATTCCACTTCCTTAAGGTGATCTAGGAGGTTAAGTCATATCATAGTAACTCGTCATCACATGTTTACCTTGGTGGACCAGTAAGCTTAGTGAGTGTGGGAGGAGGGTGTTACAAATTGGTATCAAAGCATGGTTAAACACTTGGACTGGATGGGCGGAATGTATTTGTCATGCATACATATAGGTTGTATATGTGCTTGTTATGTATGCATGGTGGTGGTCATTGTTATAGCTGTGTTGTCATGTGGAACTTGATGGTGTTTTTGTTATAATGTGGTTGTCATGATTACATATCGGTTATGCATTTATTATGCATGTCAGTGTCTATATTTTGTTATGCATGCATTGTCATGGTATGTAATTGGTATGGTCATGCATGGTAACTGGATAATGGTTGAGATGACGTTGATATATTTTTATGATTATTATTATACATGTATCATGGTAATATATTTGATCTTGCAGATGATATATCCTCCCTAGAACTATACTGAGGTATGTTAATTATGTTTATAGTTTGGTTTAGTTAACATGGTATACTTGTAGAAAGAAGATCAAAGATGACTAGAAATATGGTAGACTATAGTTCACGAGACTCTTCGTACCATCAGATGAACAACATGGTGATGGGTACTCCCCTCACATAACAAAAACTTTGAGAAGTTTGAACGCAGAAATAAGAAGTTGAAAAGCATACAACAATAGGATCATTTAGTCACATGAGAGACTTGGCAGAGCATAGGAGAAACAAGCAGAGGTCAATGCAATTATTCTTTAGATTTTTTCAGACTTGCAAAGGCATGGAAAACCACATGTCAGTTATGAGTAAGAGGACAGGACTAATGGATCCTATGGTAGCATATCTCGTGGTGGGCACAAGTTGGATAGGGAAGATACCTTAGGGATGGCAGATCCTTGGATACCCCTGATATGATAGGCAGTGGACATGGGCTTTATTCTAGCACTTTTGCAGGCAGGTACCATGGTCATCATCACTATCATCCTTATAGGAGGAGTGACAATGGATATTTTTTAGATGAGGTCAAGAAATATAATCCACCTACCTTTGATGGAGATTTGAAGAAGCCAGAAGAGGTAGAGGCATGGTTATACATGGGATGAAGAAGTTTTTTGAGTTGCATGATTACATAGAGAACATGAAGGCCAAAATATCTATATTCAACCTCAAAGGGAAATCAGACATCTAGTGGGAAGATGTGAAGCAGTTTAGAGACATTAGGATAGATGAGTTGAGTAGGAATGAATTCAAGAGACTCTTCAGGAAGAATTATTTGTCAGAGAGGTACTATGATAGTAAAGCCAAGGAGTTCTATGAGTTGAAGATGGGATCAATGACAGATGAGGAGTATATGACCAAGTTCTTGGAGTTATTGAGGTATGTACCATATCTTAAGGATGAGAAGGCCAAGGTTCAAATATTTGTCAGTGGATTTCCATTAGCATTTAAAGATCGGGTTGATTATGATGAGCCTCAGTCACTTGAAGAAGTCATTGGGAAGTTGAAGCACTATTATGAGAAATCAAAGCATAAGACAAAATCTCATCAAGGTTGGAAAGGGAAAGACAAGACTAAAGGTAAATGGCATCTGAAGCGAACAATACCAAAGGATGCAGGTGAGAAAAAGAATGTTATTCCTTACAAGAACTTTAATTTAGTTGGACAAGTACATGGGTCACAGGCTGGAGGACAATGGAATAAAGGTGATGGTAAGGGACATTTGCAGTGTTGGATATGTGGCAAGGAACATCTCAAGATGGATTGTCCACCATATCAGGGTGGTAGGCCACATATTTACAGTGCACATGAAGCATAGATAGTTGGGGATGTTGAGTAGAGCATTCCATGGATCTCTGCAACGTTGGATAATAGGAAGGCAGATCACTAGACATCTATTATCGAGATGGGTGGTAAGCTTTTTGATCAGGTTGTTTCTATTTTGATTGACCCTGGATCTAATTATATTTACGTTAATCCTGGCCTGGTGGATAAGTGTGGTTTGATAAAAGAAGTGCATGTAGAATCTTGGTTAGTGCAGTTGCCTATAGATACAAAGAAGAGGGTTCATCATTGGGTAAGAGCTTGTGTGTTTGAGTTGAATGATATGCCTACATTAGAGCACTTGAATTTACTTCCATTGGGATCATACAATATGATTTTGGGTATCAAATGGTTGTATCTTCATAGAACTAAGGTGGATTTTTATGATAAAGTTATTCAGTGCTTGGATAAAAATGGAGAACATAGAACATTGTAGGGTAAGAAGAAGGAAACATCAGTTAGAATGGTTATAGCTATGCAAGAAAATCACAGTTGAAGGAAAGAGTGTGTGTTATTTATAGTGCATATTTCTAGCAATAAAGGAAAGTATGTTGAGGATGTGGAGGTCTTGAACAGGTACCCAATTTTACAATAGCTTTAGGATGTATTTCTAGTAGAGATTTTAGAGTTTCCACCTCATAGAGAAGTGGAATTTTCTATCGATTTGGTACCAGGGGCAGCTCTAGCATCAAAGGCACCTTACAGGATGAGCATTCCAGCGCTAGAAGAATTGAAGTTGCAATCGAAGGAAATTATTGACAAGGGATACATAAGGCCAAGTGTATCGCCATGGCGTTCAATGGTATTGTTTATGAAGAAGAAGGACGGTTCTCTCAGGTTGTGCATCGATTGCAAGTAGTTGAACAAGGTGACAATCAAGAATAGGTATTTTTTGTCGAGGATTAATGACTTGTTTGATTAGTTGAAGGGAGAAACAATGTTCTTGAAGATTGATCTGAGATCAAGATATCGTCAGGTACACATCAAAGAAGAATACATTTACAACACTACTTTTCGAACCAAGTATGGTCATTATGAGTTTGTTGTAGTTCCATTTGGTTTGACTAATGTTCTAGCTACTTTTATGTGCTTGAAGAATAGCGTGTTGTGTCCTTATCTGGACAAGTTTGTTATTATATTCATTGATGATATATTGATATATTCTAAGAACGAGGAGGAGCATGTAGAAAATTTACTCCTAGTGTTGAAACTTTTTTGAGAGCATTAGTTGTATGCCAATCTTAGTAAATACAGTTTCTTTCAGACAAAGGTACATTACTTGGGGCATGTTGTTTCCAAGGAAGGCATAGCAGTGGATTCAGAAAAGATAAGAGATATCATGGAATGGGAAACTCCTAGGAATGTGGATGAGGTAAGGTCATTTATGGGGTTAGAAGGTTACTACAGGAGGTTCATTAGGAAATTATCATGGATTTCATATCCTATCACATCATTGCAATGAAAAGGGAAGAAATTTGAATGGACAGAGGAATGTGCAACAAGTTTTGAGAAGTTGAAACAATTGTTGACAAATGCTCCAGTTCTAAAGATTGTAGATCTAGATAAAGAATTTGTGGTATGTATAGATGCTTGCAATAAAGGACTTGGTGGAGTCTTGATGCAGAAGGGATAGGTGGTGCTTTACAAATCAAGGAAATTGAATGAGAACAAGTAGAAAGACATGGCACATGATCTTGAGTTGGAAACGATCATTCATGCATTGAAGATGTGGAGGCACTATGTTCTTGGAAGGAAGTTTGTATTGATGAGTGATCACAGTGGATTGAGGTATTTGATTGACCAACTAAATCTAAATTCCAGGCATGCTAGGTGGCTGGCGACGATTAGTGAATTTGACTTTGAGATCAGGTACATTAAGGGAAAGGAAAACAAGGTTGCAGATGCTCCCAATAGAAGAGTGCAGGTGAATCATATAGAAACTATGAGTTCTTATGGGACAGATTTATAGGATTGGATCTTACAAGTAGGATAGTAGGATGACAGGTACAGGTGAATAGGATGTGGAATATCATCTCACAATAGATGGTTTGATCAAATTTAGGGACAAGATCTATGTGCTGGAAAATAACGAGCTTAAGAAGAATTCGTAAGGGAATTCCATGCTAAGTTGTACTCAAGTCATCTGGGATATCAGAAGACATTGACAACAGTGAATAAGTTCTACTATTGGGTGAATTTGAAGAAGGAATTGGTAGAGTTTGTGGCTATATGTTTGGATTTTCAACTGGTAAAAGGAGAGTGTAAGCATCTAGGTGGGTTAATATAGCCTATTTTGTTTCCAGAGAGGAAATGGGAGGTTATTTCCATGGATTTCATTACAGGTTTGTCGAGGAAATCTAGATAGCATGATTCCATCATGGTTTTGGTGGACAGGTTGACAAAGGTAGTGCACTTCATTCCAATGAAATCTACATATTTGGCTAGCGAGGTAGCACGGGTCTTCATCAGAGATATACTGAGGTTTCATGGTGTACTCAAGAATATTGTATCAGATAGGGATGCTAAGTTCATGTCTAGGTTTTGGAAAGAGATATTTTCAGGATTGGGTACATAGTTCACCTTTAGCACATGTTATCATCCACAAATAGATGGACAGGCAAAGAGGGTCAACAAGATATTAGAGGATATGTTGAGGATGTATGTGATGCATCAGCAGCGGAAGTGGGAAGAGTATATTCTAATGGTATAGATTGATTACAACAACGGATACCAGGAGTCACTAAGGATGATTTTGAATGAGGCACATTATGGCTAGAGTTGTAACATTCCCATCCTTTAGAGTGATCCAATGAATGGGGTGTTGATAGGACTGGACATGTTGGCAGATATGGAATAGGAAATGCAGGTTACCAAGAAGAATCTAAAGGCACCATAGGACAAACAGGAGAGTTATGCATATCAACAAAGGTCATTTAAGGAGTTTCGAGATGGGGAACATGTGTACTTTCCCATCAAGCCGAAGAAGAGCTCCTTGAGGATTCAGTCATGCGTGAAGTTAGCACCTTGTTATTATGGGCCTTTCGAGATTGTTGAGAGGATTGGACCAGTGGCCTATGGACTTACATTACGTTCAATAATGAAATTCCATGATGTTTTCCATGTTTAATTTCTTAAAAGATATGTAAAATATGTTGATCATGTGATTGATTGGTATGTATGGCAAGTGCAGCCAGAAGGAGAATTATAGTAGGAACCTCAATGCATTTTGCAGAGAAAGATGTTCATGCTCAGGAACCAAGCAATCGAGTAGGTAAAATTGTAGTGGAAGCACTTTGGACCCAATCAAGTTGCATGGGAGATGGTTGATCAGATGCGGGCTATGTATCCTTGTTTTTTGGTTGAATCAAAGCATTTTTGGTATATATATGTATATGGACGTAAATACAACCATGACTTGTTTGATCTAGGTGGATATTGGTGGCAAACTACCAATTCCACTTGGAACCACACCATTGTTTCTTTCATTTTTTCAGTTTCCTTAATTGTAGCATAGTTTACTATTTTTAGCAGTTTTTTGGGTCCTGAACTTCTGAAGCTGTTTTGAGGCCCTAAATGATGTTTTTTGGAAAACCTGGGAGCAACATGGGTCCAAGGATCAATGTTTCTCTTCCAAAATTTGTAGTCCTCAGATAGATATTTATAACGAGGTATTGTGCATGTCAAATGGAGATCATATGCCAAAGTTACGACCCTGGGAAGTTGATGTACCAATTTACCCAAAATTGGGCCCATAGTTTGGCGCTTCATCTCCTAGGGTTAAGTTTTTGGATGTTTAGGGTTTTCCATTGTTTCTCAACAATAAATAGGCCTTCAATCCTCATTTTAAGATAGTTCAGAGGTATGTAGCTTCCACATCTCTCCTCAGAGATAAGCTACCATCGCCCGAGCTAGTTTATTTCCATTTCCGTTTGTAAGCATATTTCAGTATTTTACATTACTAAAATGAAGTATTATTCCTGCTACATCTCTGTATTTATGGTTATCTTTGTAATTTTTTGTGTTCCTGTTTAAATCTGGATCCGTGGTATCAAAGCGGTCTTCTATTTCTCTGTTTTTCTTTGCATGTCCCCAACGAGGTCGAGATACAAGGAGTTAGGGCTTGAACTGGTCGAACCTTTGCAAGACTAGCCTCACAAATCCTGATGGCCTCCCATGGTGGATGAAAAGAAAGATGAGGAGGCAGGACATTCTATCAAAATCTTGCTTGAAGAAGCCCTCGAGCGACAAAGGAACGCGATGATGGACGACTTTGCCAAGATCCTTCAGCGGCTACCCAGGGGCGACACATCTACTTCCAAAAGTTACTCTGGAAATTACACACCCTTTAAGGTACAATTTAGCTTTGACATTCCCATATTTGAGGGTCAGATAGATACAGATGTTGTAGATAAATGGTTAAATCTACTAGAAGGGTATTTTTTTGTTCATGATTTTTCCGTCCGGGAAAAGATTACTTTCGCTCTTCTCAAGCCGCCCCCACGTCAAGGACTGGTGGGAAACCTACTGCGAGTAGAAGGATGAAAGTACGACCTCACTTTTTACAGCTGCACCCACTTGGAATTCATTCCGGAATGCCATCAAGGAGCAGTAGTACCTTGTCAAAATCTATGAGGATAAATACATAGAGTGGACCACGTTGCGGTAGGGAAGGGACCAAGACGTGTTAGAGTTTACCAATATTTTTCATACCCTTCGCACAAAGTTGGGCATCAAGGATTCTGAGTTGCATTTGGTACTCAAATATCACGTCTACCTACACAGGTACATCCAGGACGAGGTGGAGTTCCTAGACATCTCCATACTCGGCACGACATACCGATACGCTGTCAAGATCGAGCAAAAGTTTAAATAGAAGAAGCGAAACTTTGGATTTGCAAATCCAAAGCAAGGGAAAGGAACCCCCAAACCACTAAACAAAGGAAAAAGCCAAGGCGGGGTGGCCTGGGACAACCCGCCAAAGTTGCAAGCAAAGGACAACACCGTGGCTAAGCTAAAGTTTTCAGAATCAAATGCATGTTCAGACTCTAAGTCAGAACCCAATAAGGAGAATGAAAAAGGGAAGCAAATTATCGATGTAGATCCCAATGCCACCATTGCCACCACGAAGATCCAGAAGGAGGAACCTGAAGATCCAGAGGAGGAGGAGCACCTCTTCCACTCCCAAATGTGGGTAAAGGGATACCCACTACAGTTCATTGTCGACAGCGGGAGCCAAATGAACCTCATTTCGGCAGAGGTCATGAAGCAACTAAGCTTACCGACCACAACACATCCACAACCGTACACCATCGGGTGGCTTCACCAAGGACAAGATCTTTGCGTGAGCTAACAGTGTCACCTTCCATACAACATTAAGCCCTTCACAGATGAGGTATTGTGTGACATTGTTCCCCTTGATGTTTGTGATGTATTCTTAGGCCAACCATACTTGTGGAAGTGACATGTTGTATATGAGTCAAGGCCTCGTGCTTTTATTTTCTTTGGGAAATAAGTTGTACATGATACCAGAGGTAGCACTGCCTACTACCATCTCTTTGGTTACTATAAAACAATGTAGTAAGCTCATTTCCAAAACTGGGAATTTTTTTTCTTCATGATATGCCCTCAAGGAAAGAAGAAGATAGTGGCCATGACCTACAAACATGGCCCCTCCACATGACAACTACAGATGCACAAGTTCGTGGAGGAGTACGAGTACATCTTCACCTCCCCTGCAAGGGTTCCTCTACACTGTCATGTGAAGCACTCCATCAATCTGACCCTAGGTGCGATGCTGCCCAATGGATCAATCTATTGGCACTCTATTATGGAGAAAATTGAAATCAAGAAACAAATTCAAGAGCTGCTGTAGAAAGGTCACATCTGGCCACATTCCTCACCGTGTGGGAGCCCGATCGTGTTGGTAAAGAAGAAGGATGGGACTTGGAGACTCTGTATTGACTATCAGGCACTGAACAAGATCACTGTTCGAAAGAGGTTCTCGATCCCACAAATTGATGACCTTCTGGACCAACTAAAGGGGGCGAAATATTTCAGCAAGATTGATTTGAATTCAGGATATCACTAGGTACCAATCGAACCCTCCGATGTGTGGAAGACTGCCTTCAAATCCAAGGAGGGCCTTTTCAAATGATTGGTTATGCCTTTCAAATTGACGAATGCTCTTAAAACCTTCATGAGGCTAATGGATGACATCTTGTGGCCATTCACCAACTCATTTGTATTGGTATACTTGGATGACATCCTGATCTTTAGCCAGAATTGGGAAGAGCACCTCCACCACATTCGAAAGGTTCTTCAAACACTGCGACAACACAAGTTATGTGCCAATTTGGAGAAATGCACTTTTGGCATGACCCAAGTTTAGTATATGGGATACATTATTGATGAACAAGGGGTGCATGTGGGTCCAGCCAAGATTCAAGTAATTCAGGATTGGCCATCTCCAACCACTCTAACAGAGCTCTGTAACTTTCTAGGCCTTGCCAACTTCTACCATAGGTTCATGTTGGGATTTTCTTCTACCCCAAGTTCATGTTGGGATTTTCTCATATCACTTGGCCCTTGAGTCAAGTCACCAAGGGAGGAGCGAAAGCAAAAGTCTTTTGGTCTGAATCTCAACAGAAGGCATTCACAGAGTTGAAACATCACCTCTGCTCGGCACCAATGATCACATTACCAGACTTGCAACAACCATTTGAGATCGAGATAGAGGCCTCTGATTATGCTATTGGTGCAGTCCTTCCTCAACACGGGCATCCAGTGGCATATCACAATGAGACACTTTCAGACACAGTCCAAAAGTATCCCACTTATGACAAAGAGATGTATTCCATTGTACAGGTCTACCGAAAATGGAAGCATTACATTTTGGGGAAGGAAACAGTCATCCACATAGACCACCGCCCCTGCAGTTCATACATATGTAAGGGAAGTTACAGAATGATCGCCATTAGAAGTGGTCCACATACATGCAACAGTTCCATTTGAATATCAAATATAAGAAGGGCAGCACCAATAATGCTGCAGATTGCCTCAGTCAACCACCGATCATGGCGTTAAACACCATGCTCAACTCTTGTGGGCATGAGACTTCTGATTGGCCACTTCTCTACAAAAGCGACCCAGAATTCGACCACACATACCAGACACTCTTGGAGGGTCAGCATGTTCCATATTTTCACCTCCAGGATGCCCTGTTATGCCACCTAGGTCACCTTTGTGTTCCTTCAAGCGAACGTGCCAAGATGATTTAGGAAGCACACTACAGTCGGTTTGTTAGGCATTTTAGGGTCAAGAAATGGTGGCAATACTGCACAAATATTTCTATTGGTTGAATCTTCGACAGGATGTCGGGAAGTACATCAGATCTTGCACTGCTTGCACCATTTCCAAACCGACCATCAAGAAGGAAGGCCTCTATACTCCGTTGCCTGCCCCTAGTCGACCTTGGGAATCCATCTCCATGGATTACATGTCAAGCCTTCCTTCTAATAAGCATGGAGATGACTATGTTTTTGTGGTCATCAACAGGTTCTCAAATATGGCCATTATGGCAGCCTGCAAGAAGAATATCACAGTAGAAGCCACTGCTAAACTCTTCTTTGAACAAGTGTGGGTACAATTTGGGATCCCACATTCTATCATCTCATATCGGGACAATAGGTTCCTCAGTACATTTTGGTGCAGTCTCTGGTCAATGCTGGACACCAAACTCACTAATTCCACAACCTTCCATCCCCAAACTGATGGCCAGATAAAGGTTGTCAATAGGATGATTGTACACATTTTGTGCATGTACAACTCAAAGTATCCACGCACATGGGATGACAAC
Source organism: Pinus tabuliformis (assembly GCA_031772625.1). Taxonomy (NCBI): domain Eukaryota; kingdom Viridiplantae; phylum Streptophyta; class Pinopsida; order Pinales; family Pinaceae; genus Pinus; species Pinus tabuliformis. The sequence continues at coordinate 549,426,969 of CM062815.1, read as the reverse complement.
CTCCCCTATGTTTGGCACAGCTATAACCGGGCTCTCCATGGCTCGACTAGCCACAACCCTTTTTAGGTGGGATTGGGATTCCATCCACTATGTCCCATTGATGTGGTCATGCCATTTGTAGCTACTCAGATAGATTCGGCTCATGTACAGTATAAAAAATATACAGAAAACAACTTCTTTGAGCACATCCAACATATCCGCTAGCAGGTCCACGACATTCTGGAGAAATCAAATGGCAAGTACAAGCAATGACATGATCAACATTAGGTGCCACAAAAGTTTCAGGTGGGCGACAAAGTCTGGTTGAATTTGCAAAAGGAACGCCTTACCATAGCCTATCAGAAACTAAAACCACTCCAATACGATCCTTACACCACTACCAAGGCTATTGGAGACAATACATTTGAGCTTAGCATTCGCCCATTCCTTGGCTTGCACCCAGTGTTTAATGTGGACCGCCTTCGGCCATACTTTCCACCATTACTAGACACATCTGACATTGCAAAACAGCTCACACCAACAGAGTTAAATCCAGATTGCATGGAACAAGTTGTAGCTGATCGGATCATGGACACAAAGATCAAGAAAATTTGCCAGCAGAAGATCCAACTGTATCGAGTTGTCAAAGCAGGCCAACTCCTTCACCAGGGCAAGTGGCTCACCAAGGACCAAGTTCAGCAGAAGTTTCCTCATCTCATGGAGGAACTCAATGCAATGGGGACCATTGCTTCCTAAGGGGGGAGGAATGATCCAGGTGGATATTGGTGGCCACCCATCAATTCCACTTGGACCCACACCATTGTTTCTTTCAGTTTTTTAGTTTCCTTAATTGTAGCACAATTTACTATTTTTAGCAATTTTTCAGGTGCTGAACTTCCGAAGCCATTTTGAGGCCCTAAATGATGTTTTTTGGGAAAACTAGGAGCAACATTGGTTCATGGTCTAATATTACTCATCCCGAAGTTGTATTCCTTGGATAGATCTTTCTAACGAGGTATTGTGCGTGTCAAACGGAGATTGTATGCCAAAGTTACGACCCCGGGAAGTTGATGTACCAATTTACCCAAAATGGGGCCCATAGTTTGGCGCTTCATCTCCTAGGGTTAGGTTTTTGGATGTTTAGGTTTTTCCATTATTTCTCAACAATAAATAGGCCTTCGAGCCTCATTGTAAGATAGTTTAGAGGCATGTAGCTGCCACATCTCTCCTCAGAGATAAGTTACCATCGCCCAAGCTTGTTTATTTCCATTTCCGTTTGTAAGCATATTTCAGTATTTTACATTAATGAAATAAAGTATTATTTTTGCTGCATCTCTATATCTATGGTTATCTCTGTAATTTGTTGCGTTCCTGTTTAAATCTGGATCACTGTGTTATAAAGCTCTAATAAGTGGTATGGTTTTCATGTTGTTATGTTTGTAATGTTGTTATGTTTGTCTTGTTGGTTATGTTGGTTTTCTTTCAGCGAGTTGTTCATTGTAAATATTGCACTGAGCTAAGTTATAAAGCTCCATGGGAAATGTGTTTTGGTTTTCAGTAGTTTCGTTGGTTTTAGGTGTTATTGATCACTGAGGATAGTGTTCCCCTAAAGGGGAGGGGTCTGTAATAGCCTCGGGTTAAAAATCCATGTAATAAAGTTAATAAAGACAAAATAAGACCAAGGTCATAGGACATGTATTCCAAGCTAAAAGTTGGGAAAAACATTCTAGTTTTGGTGTTCATTTGGTTAATATGCAAAAGGAAAAGGAAAAGGTAAAGGAATTGAAGAGGAAAGAGGCATCAATTGGCATTTTATTTATGAAAATAAAGGAAAATAAGAGAAAAGGAATGTGAAAGGTCACAGGTTCCATGTGAAGAGGAAAATGAAGGAAAATAATGGAAATTGAATAAAATAGAGACCTCATTGATAAAAAGGCTTATGAGGATTAGTTCACAACCTTTTTTTAGTTCAGTTTTGGAGCTTTCTTTATTCTCTCTACTCTCTCATACTCTTGCACACTTAGAGAATTCTTAGAGCACTCTAGCATTAGAGAAAGGAAAGCAAAGGAAGGAAAAGGAAGAAAAAGAGAAGAAATGTTAAGGAAGAGTTGGATCAAGTGTCTATAGTGAGATTACTTGCAAGTATCGAGTTGCATGTATTATTTCCTTGCTACTTTTTGCATGCATGGTATATGCATGTGTGTATTTGGTTCTCTTGTTGTCAGTGGCATGGGTTTTTCTTGGTGTGCCAGTGGTTTCAGCCTTGCCTTGCCATATCCAGTTAGTCGTGGTGTGATAGGGTTCTTTTACTTAGTTGATATGGATTTTTGGATGGTTTTGAAACTAAGTGGGGTGGTCTCAGGAAAATTCCCATAGTCCTAGGAATCCCTTGACCAGTAATGACGAGATACACCGTAAATGCTGAGGGTGGAGATAGGAAAATTCCTCATAGTTTAAGTGGAGATATTCAAAGTAATCCATGCTTGTTTAGGGCCTAGTGATCCCTTGAGTGGTATATGGCAGGATTGTGGTAAATCCTGGTAGTGTATGTTTATTGTTTTTCCTAGGAATCCATTGACCGATACTGGTGGGATACATGGTAAATATTGGTTGTATAGATGAGGGTTTTGGGCCTAGGAATCCCTTGATCGGTAATGGCGGGATACATGGTAAATCCTAAGGAAGCCTTGGTTTGTTTTGGTGTGAGTCCCATATTCATGCTTGGAATATGGCACAGGGTCGATTGGCTAAAAGAAAGATTTGGTTCAGCCCAATCTATGGTCGAGTGGTATGTGGAAGTCCATAACTTGGTTGGCTTTTGCATATGTTAATATGAGCTCTTTTCCTCTTGAGTTTTATGAGAAAATGTGCTTGGTTATTATGTGATTTTAATGATTGTTCTATCATTGTTAATCTGTTGGTTATATGTTGGTTATAAGCATGGTTTTATGACAAATCTTAGTCATGGATCTCATCATGTTTTGATTAGTAAATGAATAAATAATGAATTTTTGACCTAATAGATGATAATGCATCTATTATGAGAGGGCATCAGTCCTTATTGATGATTCTCAGATACGTATAAAAACACTATTTCATATGTGTATTTATGACTTGTACATTACATGTTCATGATGTAATTGAAGGAATGTCTTTCATGGCTAGGCCTTTTTAGGTCATGGTCTTTTCTAATTTTTACATGGAAGGCCATGTCCCTATGTCATTTATCATTTCTGAGATTTTCATTAAGTTTTGGGTAGAGGTCTGGACCCTAACCCTGAAAAAGTGGCTTAGATATCGTGATCGCTGGCACAGAATTGCGCAAACAATACTGCAATCGCTCCCTTTCATGCTTGTGCATGTGACTTGAGGGATACAGTCTCTTCCTTGTAGGCTTTTGCTGTGACTGGGGGTTCAAATGAGTGACAAAGAATTTTAACTCAGGGTCTGGACACTTGGAAGAGTGGTTTAGCCCTTTGGGTTCCTATAGCACCTGAGGAAGATCAGTAATGTTTTGATTTTCTCGATTCCATTTCCTTAAGGTGATATTGGAGGTTGAGTCATATCATAGTAATTCTTCATCACATATTTACCCTGGTGAACTAGTAAGCTTGGGTAAGTGTGGGAGAATGGTGTTACATCTTCAACCAAGAAGAGCCATGTGGGTTGTCACATACCATTGGAAATGACATGATGATGAGTATTCAATGATGAAAGTCTAGAGGTCATTCTCTTAATCATTTGTTAAAGCAAGCGTGGGGAAAGTGGGGCTTCTTCTGGCTCTAGCTAGAATTGACATCAATGAAAACAACATTCAACACCATTCTCATTAAAATTGAAATTAGAATCTTAAATATGATTAGAAATATAATTTGAAGAGTATGAAGAATCATCTCTATAATCAACAATGGGAAGTGGTCAAATAGTTGCAATAGGTTCCTCCTAGAATGCATGCAAATGGACTTCTTCAAACTTGACAATTCTCTGATTGAAAAATGTATTTACAGAAGAATCCAATAACATATTTCCCTATAAACCATCTATATAACCAACAAAAATACACTCTCCTTTAAGTTTACATATATTTCCTCTTACCTGAAGGGATGTGTTCTCGTGCTCAAGAAATGAAAATTCAAAAGTGTGACAACTGATTTTTTACCATTCCAATCTTCAAATTGTGTGCTTCCATTCAAATGTTTTTGAGGAAATATATTTTTAATCTATGTTATACGATTGAGTTCCTTTTCCCATAACTTTGGAGGAATAAATCTTGCATGAAACATGCAGTTAGCTATTTCGTTCAAGGTCCAGTTCATTCTCTATGCTACTCCATTATATTGTGGAATATATGGTACTATGTTGTAATTTTATACTTTCTTCAAAATAAATATGCTCCACATCCTTATTCACATATGCTTCCCCATTATCCGTATGAAGGATCTTTATCGTTGTCCCTACTTTATTTTCTACATATTCCTTGAAACCTTTAGTACACTCAAAAGCTTGAGATTTTAACTTGAGAAAATAAATGCATATATATCTCAACCAATCATTAATAAAAGTAAGAACATACATAGCTTTTCTCATGGGTTTGAGGAAAGAACTTGTGAAATCATTGTACATGAGCTCTAGAGTGAGGATGATCTCCATGATTTTCCTATCCCAAATTCTTCTTCAGGATGTTTTCCAAGTATGCATCCTTAACAAACTCCATTTGTAAAATATATATTGGGTAAACCATTAATCATTCTTTTTTTTTCTTGGTTTCCCTAAGTACCTGTAATTGAAATTCTTAGACCTCTCATGCAATAATGTTCCTTCTTCATTCATATGTGTTAAAAGCATAACATAATCATATCTAGGAACAAAATGAGAAAAGGTATACAACCTAGAATGATGATCTACCTCCCTAGTAGAAACTTTGGAACCATCTAAATATCATAGATGACCATTGAATCTTGAGTGATTTCAACCTGCTTTCATGTACTTATGTGTGTGGTTCGATAAATCAAGATTAAATTTATAGATAGCTTTGTAACATGCAATACATTCTAGAAGCTTCCATAATCAAGATCCAACCTACCTTGTCCACATACTTCCATAGGAGAGTCATATATAACCATTAAAATAGGAGGTTTTGTACAAGATTCCTAAGAATAAAAGGTATTATGTGAAGAAGCCAATGATGAGTTTCTTTTGAATCTAAAATCCAAGTATTAGGAGAGAAGTAATAGCAATCAAAGCATGATTGTTACCTCTATAGTTTGTTGGATTTTCTGCAAGCTTCTCCTTCAAATTATTTCATATGTGATATTTAAGATGATGTTGTTGAAGAGTTCATGGCATAAAATAAATGGCCGTCTTCGTGCATGAACTCTTTGAGTGAAATATTTTATTACAATAGTTGAACTTGTTCTCTCCTTATATTTCCTTGCTTGGAATTAGAAGGCACCTTAATGAGCTTTGGTTTTGCTTCCTTCTCGTGATCAAGTTCATTATTATCTATTAATTTTTTCTTGTTCTTCTTGATGGTTCCTATTAAATTTCGTCATCTTAGTAAACTACAAATTATTTCCTAGCAATTTCCATTTTGTGAATTAATTTAAATTACATCTTACTAAATAAAATGCATTAATGAGATTTTTAATTGGTAAAACAAATAACTAGCTGAAGAAAATGAAACCAATTTCACACATGCACTCCCACTTATAGAGAAATGAAATTTGTGAGAAGCCACCTGGAACTATATTTTCCTTCAATCTTAGCACAATTTCTTGCACACCATCCTCTTCCATGGAATTCCTCCAAGCCTTCTAGTCTACTCATTCATAAACTATGCTACTCATTAGTGCCATATAGTTTTGAAACTTCATGAGAGGCTTGTTCTCCCTAAAGTTTCCCTAAGGATCCTCAAATTTCTCCTAAGCATATTTCAATTTCTACATAAGCCACTTGGGTCTCCTAATAAAACTAGAAGGAGATACTAACTCCTCCCCGGCTAATGTTTGACTCCTTGAACTATAAGTCTTTGAATTTTTTTTATCCCTTTAGAGCCTCCTTCTCTTTTTCCTTTATCACTATTGGTGGAAACTCATGAGACCTCCTAGGTGCCAAATTCTCTTTGATCGTAACATCTTTGTCTATAATTTTTTTCTTCTACACTGGTATGAAGATCCTATAATATTTTTAGGTCTCACTATATCCAACGAGCATCCTCTTCTCTTCTAAAGGATCTAGCTTCATCCTCTTCTCCACAAGCACATGGATTTATATGAAAACCAAAGATCCAAAAGTTCCCTATCTCTAGCTTCACCCCAGTGAATGATTCCTATAGATTCTTTCCCCCAATATCTTATGAGGATTTATATTCTACAAATATAATGCAATGTTACATGCCTCTACCCAAAGAAACGTAGGCAGATCCTGCTCTTGACTCATAGCCTTAGAATATTTGATGATGGACTAATTATTCTATCTGAAACCATATTCTCCTAAGGGTTGTATGATACTATAAACTCCCTCTTAGACCCTACATCCTTACATAAATACTTAAATTCACTGGAGATGTAATCACCCCCATTATCCAGCCCCAATACCTTAATCCTCTTCTTTGTTTAGTTCTCCACTAGAGCCTTGAACTCTCAAAATTGATGAAAGACCTCATCCTTGGTCTTCATAAAGAAGATATGAGTTTCCCTAGAATAGTCATAAATGAATGTGACATAGTATAGCATGGCTTGCCTTGATGCCATTGACATTGATCCACACACATATAAGTGAATTAGATCTAATATCCCCTTGTATCTACTATCGCTAGTTGGAAAAGAAGCCTTGGAATTCTTACCAAGTGCACACCCTCTACACATGCCTTGATACTCAATATTCAAATCTCAGAGACCAATGAAAATCTCCCTCAAAATCGGCAACACGCTGTAGTGCAGGTGTCTCATCCTCCTATGCCATAAATCATATAGGTTGTCACTGACATGTGTCAAGTCCTATGTTGGCTTACCCTTCGACCTATATAAATTTCCTTCTCTAATTCCAATTACCACTGATGTATCATGGATATTTCTCTCTAGATGAATGAGTACTTTCCCTTTTCGAAACATGATGATGAAATCCCTATCCTCCATAACTAATATTAAGATTGAATTCTTGCCTCCAACATTCCTCCTGAATTGAGATGGAACTTAATGGTTCCCTCTCTCTTGATTTCATACATGGAATCATCACCAAGCTCCACATAATTCCCTGAGCCTTTATCCATTATATAACTAAACAACTCCTATGCTTTTTATCATATGGCATGATGCACCATTATCCAAGTACCAAGCACTCTTAGGGATGGTGCTAGTATATAGAAAAGATACTAATGAGAATTTATACTAAATATTCACTAAAAACTCATCAAGTTGTCACTCTATTGATGTCATCATCTATTGTGACTTCCCCTTTCCTTTCTACTTTTGTAAGCATTGTGACAAATAATACATATTCTTGTGGCAAATGGAACAATTGAGCTTTCTCAAGTCTTTCGTCTTCCCTAGGTATGATCCCTCATTGTTAGCCATGGAAACCCTCCCTTTTCCCTTCTTGTCCTAAATAGCTAGGTATAGGTTCTCCTCTCAATATATTTTGATATTCATCTTAGACTCCTCCCTAACCTCTCCCTAGATGCAATTATCCCAAAGCCTTTCCTAACTAGGAATTTTCTCCCAAGAGTAGATTCCCTTGTCAAATGGTTCTCGTGGCTTGCTGAACCTATTTAGGGACACATTGACAAGTTCCATCTCATCCACTTTCTCCCTAATGGCTATAAGTTGATCCCATATGTATGTGATCCTCATGAAGTTACTAGTAATGTTATGAGACCTTGCAATATAGATGGATTTGAGCTTGTCCCTCAACATCATCTTCCTTCTCATGTAATCACTTTGGAACATGTCCACTAGAGCCTCAAAAATCTCTCTATTGTATTGTTTCTCTACCAAATAGAAGATCAAATGCTGCTTTATGACATTGAGGATCACGCTATGGGCTCTGATGTCCTTCTTTTCATGAGTTTCCTTGATTATTGCATTTTTTCGTAAAGGAAAAGCCTTTTCTATAATCTCCTGAAGGTTATGCTCCTTTAAAATCAAGGTCATCCTTCTCTTTTAGGATAGGAAGTTAGATGCTTCGTTTAAACCGTCTTCAAATATGAGACTAGTTGTTGTCATTTCTAGAGTTAATAAAATTATACCATGTGCTTGTTCCTTCAAGCACCCATAAGAATAAAAATATTGTTGGTTTATCGATATACTAAGATATCCTTCTACAGATGATACATCTATTGTTCCCCGAGGGTTAGCTCAATTAGTCAACTTCCCGTCGTTAAAGTAGCTTCCTAATGGGAGGTCATAGTGTAAATTCTCCTTGATGTTCTTGGGGTAGGATTTGTTAATGAGATAGCAAGATGTGATTCCTTTGGGTGGATCTTCTTGGCTAGTTTTTGAGGATGTAGTGACCACCAATCTCCATTTTCCATGAACCACACATAATGAAGCCCCAAGGGTTATCTCAATTGGTCAAGTCCCAATTATTAAAGCACCTTTGATATTGAGAGGGCATGGGTTAAATTCTCTCAACATCTTCGAGATCAGGCTTCGTGTGGTTGAGCCGGCAGTAAGTGATCCCTTTGGGTGGATTTTCTTGGCACAAATATTCCGTGGACATAGTGGTCACTAATCTCCAGGGTCTATGAACCACATTGAAAACTGATACATCTATTGCAAATTTCCTTGGATCTATGTTTTGGTCCTTTAAAACACCCACAAAAATTTAATTACTACCAAACCCTTGAATGGTACATCCTCCCTCTCTCCATCTAAAGTATGACCTCCACCAATCCAACTATTAGATGATTTTTCAAAACTTATAATATGATCCTCTCTAAGTGTAATATATGATAACTTGTTAATTTTCCTTATTCTCAACTACTAGTAAGTTATTTCCTATTAAATCACTCGCTATAAACTAATTTAGTACATACTACTAAATCAATTCACTACTTGGATTTTAACAAGAAAATATAATATCAAATAGTATAATAAAAAATTAGTCAATATCACACACATGCACACAAAAAAAATTGTTCAAATGTGCTTTCCATTAGCTTATTTTTATAGCATAGAAGGGCTCCCTCATGGGAAAATGGCCCATAAATAATTTATTGGAAAATATTTTAGCAAAAAAAAACTAACGTCCATGGGATCTTGGATAGATGGTGATTAGGTGCTCTGTTAAGGCATTATTAATGTGAATTCACTGGTTCAATTCCCCACCCCTATTGGGGTGATATATTCAACATGATGAAGATGTAGTCCTACGAAGCTTAAAAAAAATACTAGTAAATATTCCCTTGAAGATATCCAATAGCCATTTTGTTTTATTATGGACAACCCTCATATAGACTGGTAAAAACCCTCAACACTCTTATTGCCAGCCTGTGGTTTCTTCAACCCCTGTATGGCACTCATAAATTATGTATGACATCTATATGTTTTATAGCCCATATGAACTATATACAATCCTCTCAGTCTACATATGGTATGGTATGGCCTATATAACCTATGGACAATTCCCTCTCTATTGTTGTTCATACAACTAAGCATGACCTAAAAAACTATATGCTTTGGCTCCTACAAAGTGTTCTTAGAAAATTGATATGGCTTCTACATGGCCTCCACATAATTTTCTACTATTAGAATTATCCTCATTACTACCTTGTTTCCTTCTCCTCCTAGCATGCACACTTGGATGAAATTCCTTATTCACCCAATCACTAAGATCCTCACTATCTTATTATGTTTTTCTCTCACTTAATTTGTCTTTTGTTGAGCACACACAGTTATATTAAGAGCATGAGTGAATCAGTATAAGTAATTTTTTCCATATTTAAACATTCATGAACCATAAGAAAATAAGCACATACAAAAAACATGGAACATAATATTTATATAGAAACCCTTCTGGGAGAAAACCATAAGACTTATTTTTATAATATCTTTGTAGGAACCAACCTTTTGTTACAAAAATATTTGTAGGTGCCAACCTACTGGATACACCAATCCATACTACTACAAATTGTCATAGGCACCCACCTACTTGAGAAACTAATCCCCACCATTTCAAATATTTGCAGGCAAAAACTATTAGAACATCAATCCCCACTTTTTTGTTCAACCTAGTGACATATATGGATCAACAGTAAGCTTCAACCATTAAGACGCTCTGTTCTAATTTAGATCAAGCTCTAAACATAAATTCCTCGCCATTAACTATTATAACTAGCATTCAAGCAATTTTTCAGAGCATTGTGACACCAAAAATTTCCAATCTCTCATGCCCATGTGTACAGGTGGTAAGTCCATACCATTATCGAGACTTTGGAACATTAGAGGATTGATAAATGGTGCTATTACCTCTGACCTAGTGTACTAGAACACATCCAATGAAAATTTCGATATTATTGGCATTTAAGGAGTCAACATTTCAAAATTTGGCATTTTATCGGCTCGTCAGCAAAAACCCAAAGTTTGGATAACATATAAAATGAATGAAAAATAAATACCATTTGGCTCGGATGATGGAAAAAGTTATTGTCACTTGTGGGTAAAGTATTTGTCACTTTGTGGCCTTATGCACCAAAATATTAGGATATCAGAGGATATAGTGAATGGAACTTTTGTTTCGCCCTAGTATAATGGAAAATACTTGGCGGAAATCTCCCTAGGAGTCCACACTCAATATTTATATCAAAAAAAAAAATATATATATATATATATATATATATATATATATATATATATATATATATATATATATATATAAATAACCCTCAAAAATTGGCTAATGAAGGAAATCATCGCAAAACCAATGCCTTTTGTTCCATGAGATGGCGAAACTTCCTCTTAACTATCTGTAATTTTTTTTTTAATTGATGGCCCAGGGCACTATAATAACAGATAAATTAATATAGGACTTTTCTTCCATCCTAGTGTGGTTCTATATCAGTAGATAGACTTCACTTAACAACCCTTATTCTTTTCAATTGACAGACATCGGCATACTGAAACAACAAAATATCAGAAAATTAAAATATTGGATATTTAACCCACTCAAAAAAAGTACTAGTATAGTTCTATCCCAATGGACATATGTAAATTGATGAATCCTATTCACATGAACAATTATCATTACTTAATAGAACTAGGGCACCATAATACTGGCATATCAGCAAAATTCATGCACTTGATTTAATGGAAATCCTCATATAGTCTTCTCCAGGTGTGACAAATTTCATGTGATGGAACTTTTCCCATTTGAAAACAAAATCGAGCATCATAATGCTAGGAAAATTACATCCATTCACTTTAATAAAACTCCTGGTATGGTCTCGTATCAGTATGATAGACTTCTTTTAGAATATTCTTTTCATGTTGAAACTCTCCCATTAGTTGATAGAACACCGGAGAATCAAACCTTTTGGTTTTGAGTGCATTTTTCTTTGTTTTGGTATAAGGACACCTTGTCAAAACCTCAACCAGTTTTCTTCTATAAACAAAAGAAGATGCCTTATTCACATTTTCACTCCACACTGTAAGCCCAAGAACACTCCACTCCTCACACACCTCAGGTAAGTGTATTGCTCTAATTCTCATATTCTTCCTTCAATTACATTACAAATTCACTCACCAATCCTTTATTAATAAAGCTTCAACATTCACTTATGGGTCTGACTTGCAAACCATGCTAGGTCAACAGAAAGGTTAATTGGGCCAATGTGATAAGTATCCTTATTCCTAAATGGATGGAAAGGTTTTCTATATATCGTTGTAGAGCTCTCTCGACATCAGTGAAAATATTACTTATGGTCTCCGCTAACCTTGACATCAATGAAAACACTATTTTCAATAATATCCTTATTTGTCATTGATGGAAACCCCAGAAATTTTTGCAATACTACTGTATAACTCCCCATGTCTGCAACATTCTAAATGTCTACAACTTCTCCCTCTATTTGCAACTTCTCCACCTTTCAAATCAATGGAAATGGGATGCTCCCCCTAAGCGTTTGCTTCCATTTACTAAAGATATGAGAGGTATATCACTCTCATATTTTGTCTTAGATATTCAAATGTTTATCTAGGAAGGAGTTTGGTGAAAATATAAACAACCTATTATTTGGTAGCAATGTACTCCAACTAGAATTTTTTTCAACTAAATGTTCTCTGAGTAAATGGTACTTGATAGGATTATGTTTTGTCTTTGCGTGCATAATAGGGTTCTTTGAAATGATGATTTCACTTGTATTATCACAGCTGAATTACATTAGACGATTATATTCTACATTGATATCCTTCAGTGTTTTCTACATCTAGAGAGCTCATGTACAACATTTTATTACTACAATTTATTTGTCTTTAGTTGTGGACAATGATATTGAAGTTTGTTTCTTTCTTAACCATGACACCAAACAATTTCCCTGAGAGAATGCTCCTCCACTTGTACTCTTATTTTCATCGGGAAATTTTTCCAATATGCATCTATATATGTTTTTAAAGTAAAGTCTTTGCTTCTTGAATACCACAAGCCAAAGTCTAGTGTGCCCTTCAAATATATGAATATTCTTATTACTACTTGCACATGTACCTCCTTTGGTGCATATTGAATATTGCAGCCATTACTATTTCTTGCATGATGTCTAGCCTTGATGTAATTATCTATAGTAGGCTACCAATCATTGATCTGTATAATGTTTGATTTTCTTCTGTGGATTCATCATCTTTACTCAATTTGCATTTTGTAGCCATGGGTTTACTAATAGGTGCATAGTTTTCCATTCCAAATTTCTTCAACATCTCCCTGATGTATTTAGTCTTAGAAATGAATATTCCTCTGATGGATTTAACAAGCTACACACCCAAAAAGAATGACAATTCTCCAAGCATGGACATTTCAACTTCTTTCCGCATTTGTTCTACAAACCATTGGCTAACTATGTTAACAGAAATTCCAAAAATGTTATCATCTATATAAACCACAATGATTAACATATTTTCATTACCTGATTTGATGTAAATATTGATGTCTACAACTCCTCTTTTGAAACCTAATTGTTGTAGATACTATGTCAAATATTGTATACAAACCTCTAAGAGCTTCTTTTAGTCCATAAAATACTTTCTTAAATCTTCATACATAATCTTCATTTTCTTAAAACTGAAATCCTTTTGGTTTTTCAAAATATACTTCTTCTTCTAGGTTTCCATTTATAAAGGCTAACTTGACATCTATTTGATAGACTTTGAAGTTTGTGAAACATGCAAATGCCAAGAACGTTTTGTGTTATCACACAAAAAGATATCAACTAGCCAAAATAGCTAGGTGTATCAAAATGTGTCATGTTAGTATGTGCTTTACACATTAAAACCCACTTTCACCTAAGGAAATATTCTAAGGAACCACTTTTTTAATTTATTTTCATTAGTTTATCCATTTACATGAGAATAACATATAAATTCACTAATTTTATGTTATTCTCGTAATTTTAGCCATTTCTGTGAAGATAATATAATTGTTTTCACTTGTTTGATTTATTCTCATAGAAATAATTTAATAAATAATTTATTTATTGATGTTTTCTATATATTCTAACCATTCTCATGGAAAACATTTATTTCTTTAATCGAACAGAGTATTTGTATGATATAATTTTGCGCTTGGTTTGTAGCAAATACATTAGGTATTACAAATTTAATTCATAAAAAATTTCCAATTGTCTCCTCCCGTCCAATAGGAATACATGTTTTTCCTAAGGAGGATATATCTAAGCAGCAAAAGGAGGGGTTTTTAAGGTGAATACCTTACAAAAGTATTCCAACATAACAAAAAATTTACAACACATAAGGCTAATAGGGAATTTTTTTAATAGACTTCATCCACCATTAGGTATCTATAGTAAGCCAAATTTTTCCATTAATATTTAATTCACCTATCTTCAATTTAAACCCCTCGTTAGCATACTTGTGTGCTTCTTTGTTGAAGTCTCTTAGGACATGTAAATATGCTTTGCATGGGATATCTCTCACAATATTCCTAATTATTTTCATGACGTTTTCCATATATTTATCCTTTGGGAGGGACCTTTGACTAGATGATGCAGGATTAGGAGAGAAACCCCTGTAACCATAAGTGTGTCCACCTAATGTTCTTTGCTAACAAAAGTCTCTAGTAGACAACATATATCTCTACTTGTGTTTTTGGCATATGAACAAGACATCGTGAGTACCTGAACACTTTTTCCTCCTCAAGGCCATAGAATACCCAGCCCCCTCTTGCCACCCCTCTCATGGAAATCATTTATTAAATTATTATTTATGATTTTTTCCCAACTATTTCACCCTTTCAACTAGAAATAATTTAATAAGTAATTTATTTATTAATTATTTCTAACAATTTTACTGAGTCAAATGGAAATAATCTAATAAATTATTTATTTATTGATTTTTTCCATTAATTAACTCGATAAATCATTATTTTTTAGTTACTTTCCTAAATAAAAGTCATCAACAATCATTTTTTACCTTTCCCTCTCACAAAAATAATAAAATGCCAAATTAGTTGGGTCTTGATTTGGTCCAATGATTACTTTTTAATATCCGACTTCATCAAATCTAGCTAGATTTTATTATAAATAGGAGAGGATTTCCTCCTTATTTCACCTTAACCATTATTGTCGTCCTCATTACGATATCAAGAGATTTGAGCTCTCTTCATTGGTTGAACTCAATATTTTTTCTTCTTTTCTTATTTGTCTCGTCTACCCATTTTGGAGAGAGGAACCATTGTCTTGCAGGTACAAATTCCCCACAAACCCTCCCAGGGAGGAGGCACACCAAGCATAGTGACGAGCTCTCTCCATGAGTATCAATAATCTAATATATATGTGTCGGGTATATTGGTTATGTCGCATAATATATGTGTTACAATTCTATATTTTTTCTCTTATAATGATTCAAATTTGAGATGATTACATATGAATGTGTAGCCATTTTAGCGTTTGAATCTTTAACTCTAATAATTTTAGTGTTGGAAGATTTGCAATCCATAATGTATTTTTTTTTCTAAACCTTGCTACAAAAAGACATCAACAAACTGGAAACTCCACTAGGGATCTAAACATTTTATTTCTTTGGTTTTGATTTGTAAAAACTTCTAGCCTCTTTCCTCCATCCATTATTTCCATTTTGGACAATTTTTAGATCATTTTGGTACCTTTTTTTCCTTTTTTTGGATGTTTTTTAGGCCATTGGTCTCGAAAAAGCAACAGAAAGTAGATTCGTGGAAAACCCTAAAAACCTAAAGCCTTAGGAACAAAATACACTTGCTAGGATTTGTTTTTCACAACCAAAACACTTCTTGGGTCAGTTTTTGTACTCCAATTCACTAAAAGGTTAGAAAACTGCATTACTGTAATTTTCTAAAAAAATTAAATTTCTTCAATTTTTCCTAGTTATTTGTTTGTTGTAAGATTTAGGGCTTCCATTTATAGCATGACTAGTACAAACCTAGATCATTTTAGCTCCCATACTTAGGAGGAAGAAAGAGACTACTTGAGGGATTCTAGTTCTTCTTCATCAAGTCATATTTTTGGAGTTGAGTAGGGAGTTTGTTGTTCTAGACTAGTAGAAACCCTATCATTGTACTTTTTATATCTATTCACCTACTTATTCTTAAATTTTATGAGCTAAGAAAATATCATTTTTATTAGTATTGGTCTTATTTTTCTCCTCTTTGGATCCCCCTTTAGTGATAGGTCTTTTAGAGGTCCATTAATAGCCCATAACCAATGTTTACTTGTTGGTTGTAGTTTGTAGGTTAATAAATTAGATATCATCATTATTATTGGTTTTTTTCCTTCCCATTTGAACCTCCTTTTTGCCTATTTTTCACCTCCTTTAATAGTAAATGCTTGTTTTTGTTCATTGATAGAACTATATTATTGTTTTTTGATAGTTAATTTCATTGCAAATAGCTTTTAATTTTGGTTGCAACACATTATACTTGCAAAAAATTACACACCAATAAAGAGCATACTTGATTCATGACCCTAAGATGAGCCCCTAAAATCAATTTTTAACTAACACACATTGATTAAACATGCTTGGCAACCAAAATAATATATTAGTTAGGTTAGGGCCAATGGGATTGGCATCCAACTAACACTCATTGGTCACTATACATTGAGACATAGTGGTTGACCTTAGAAACCTTAAAATCCTTCACCATATAGTGGTAAAAAATCAATGCATAGAAGAAACCTGTGAAGGGGGTAAGGCTTAGACTAGAGATATTAGTAGTTCCCCTTAAGGCTTCCAACTCTTAGTTTGGAATTTTGTTCCATAGATGATACCCAGAAGCTAAGATTATCTCACCCCCATTGGACAAAGGTAACCTTAGTGGCCAATATTCTAAGAAGGCTTCCCTATAGGCGGTGGTTGTGGGAAACAACTACACTTGGAATAAAGATTTATGGGTCTGCAGGATTTGGTCACCTAATAGCCATAATAGTAATTATCGTTAATACCTTCACTCCATCTTACTGGTCATTATTACATGGCACCTAAGTTGTTTAGAAGGTCATTTAAAACATATTTTAAGGCTTATTTGAGGATTAGTTTATATGTTATGATATAATCTTTTTCTCTTATAGGACTAAGCTACTAGAGTTATGTTATGATAAAAATCACATAGAAAACCACATTGTAACATATATGCCCATAGTTTTTTCTTTTTGTTTGTAATTTGATTCACTTCCTTATCCATCTAGTCTCCTCAATTCAACCTAGTTTTATCATGTACACTTTGTCTTAACACCATAGCTCTTATAAAGCACTATTCATGGAGATTGAGAGGATTTTTCCCTCATTTTCCTCTCGGATGATTGGCTACAACTGCTCGATGAGTTAGGGTCCCTCCCTTCATCCCGACTTCTGGATCTAGCTCTTATGGTTCATCTAGTAGTTCATATTCCTCCACTTCCACCCTACCCCAACCCATTACCAGTATGGTAGGTCTCAACCCCAAAAACAATGTCGTCCCCAATGTGGGTGCTAATAATAGAGGTAATATCAATGTTAATTCTAGAACTAATATGGGTCCCACTATAGGAACCAATATTGAAGCCACTGTTGGAAAAAATGTGACTTAGCCTTTCCTTCCATTCATGGCTAGTTTAAATCTCCCTAATTTGAGCCAGCTCATTAATCATCCTCTCCTTCATGATTTTACATGGCCCCCTATGCCAACCAAGCTTCCCTTTAACATCCCCAAGTTTAAGGGTAACCATGGAGAGGACCCCACTAACCATATCTGATCCTTCCACATGTGGTGTTCTTCAAACTTCATAACCAAATATTCAGTTAGTATATGTCTCTTTTAATTCCCACTGACAAGTCCCACTACGTAATGGCACATTAAGGAAGTATGCCCATTGGATAGGTGTCCTTCAAGAGTTTAACTTGGAACTTGTGACTCCATACATTAATAAATACTTGGACCTCACTGAGTACATTTCTAAGTTCCCCGTTAGTGTGCAAGACCTACCCTTAAATGATGATATTTAAAACAAACACTTGTTCACAATCTTAACTGATGACCCATGGTATGGTGACACTTCTTTGTGAACCTAAAAATTTAGTTCCTTTAACTCATGTATGTAGCACCAAGATACACTAGAATTCCACCATTTCCTTTGACCCACTTCATTCACACATCCATAAGAAGATAAACATATCACAAAAATGGAAACTTCACAAAAATGACAACATATTATGTATAACATCATACAAAATTTTCATCAATAAAGTGTTTGGTGTCAACTACTCTAAATACATCTGAAATTTCCATAGAATGTTAAAACATAACTAAAAAATTGGGGCACAATCACCCCCATCTAATCCTCCTTAAACATAGGGTCCATGCCAAATAGATCACATCATTTCCAAAACTGCACCCCTATTTCATCTGTGTATGACCACAACTTGAGGCATTCCCCTAGTAGGATACATAGACATTCAATAGGGGTCATCATTCCCGCCTCTTCATAAATGATCAGTTATGCTTCAACACCATCTGTCGGGGGAAGCATCTCATTCTTTATGGCATGATGGCCCCTCTCGAAAATTTCTAGCTTAATCCACTCTTGGCCTAGGCCCCCATGGTCTAGGTATGGTAGATTATCCTCTCATTCATTGGGTATTCTATCCTACCGGCCTCTCTAGTGAGCCATCTACGCATTATTTGAAGATTGGTATCTGATATATTGAAACATTTTTTTATATGTGATTCCACATTCTACGTTTCCATAATTCATAAGGTGTCTCAAAACTGTTCACTCTAATTTGTGCTCTATTTAAAATGTAGATTGTTGTGTTGACTACTTCTCCCAAAAAGGTGTCAGTAATTTAGCTTCATTCAAAATCGTTTTAGCCATTTCCTATATAGTTTTTTTTCTTCCTTTATACAACACCATTTTGTTGTGGAGTCCTTGATATGGAAAAGTGTCTCTTGATTCCATGATTTTCGCAAAATTGATTAAATTAATTTGAGGTAAACTCAACTCCCTTTTCTGATCTTAAGCACTTGATTTTTAAATCAATCTCATTTTCAAATAGAGATTTGAAATCTTTAAACTTTTGAAATTCTTTAGGTTTCTCTTTAAGAAAGGTAACCCGTGTAATTTTTAAGTAATCATCAATAAGTCACATAAAATAACTCTCACCTTTTAGATTTTGGATTCTTTTTGGCCCATAAAAGTCAATATGTAAAATTTCCAATGGCTTTGATGTTGACTACTCTTCTTTTCTAAAACTAACTCTTGTCTACTTCTCGTGCTAACATGGCCTGCAAATAGAGTCTGTAGGTTTTTATATCTTTGGTATATCTCTTATTTCTTGCATATTTCTAAGTTTCACTAGATTGTGTAAGCTTATATGACCCAACCTTCTATGCCATCACCAAATTTCATCTATTTGTGTCATATAAGAAAATTCTCCTTTGATTTCATTGAGGACACACATTACTTGAAGTCTTATTTTCATTCACCCTTAATCTTCCTAAACCTCATTTTGAAATATGAGATAATATATTTGATTTCACATTTCACTGAAACTTAGAATATTTTATTTTAAACCTTCAACATACAATAAATTCTATGTTTTATTATTTCTATTATTAAGACTAACTACAGTATTTTCCAACTATCGTTGTTGACATATTATACCCAAAGGTAACACTACCTCTTTTTTATTATTTAGAGTGAGAAAATTGTACTAATCCCCTATAATGTGTTTTTAACATCCACTATCAATGTACCATTGAATTCATTTGTTTTGATCATATAGTGCAAGTCCACATTCTTCCTTGTCCTACTTTTCTTGCTTCTTGTCCACTTGTATGAAGATGTTGTTGTGCAACAAAAGAGTGATGTCACTGGAATTTGATACCATGAGAAATTTAATATTTTTGTGTGAAATGGGGAGACTAGGGACTGACCGATGGATGGCATGATGGAATAAAGGTGAGGGATACAGGAGAGAGAATGAGGATTGGGTGGACTAATGATGTTGAGACATTAGAGAGAAAAAAGTGAAGAATTTACAAGAAGGGTTAGAGCATGAACATCATAACAGGTGGAGAGCGTAATAGAAGACTCTAGCAGGGTGTTGCACAGTGGAGTGAGATTTCAGCGTAGAAATGAGATAAGAGAGAGATTTGTGTCAGATCCTACAACAGACAAAAGGACAACGGGAAGGAATAGAGAAGGAATAAGAAGGTAGCACAATGAAGATTGGGAAGAAAGAATTAACGCAGATCACCTCTTTGATGGAGTAACATGCATAAAGGACAACGAAGAATAGTTAAACTAAAGAAGAAGGACCCAGGAAGTAACCCTTCAACTCATCTTGGAGAGAGAAGAAACGGTCTATCCTAGTGACCCTACCCAATCCTAGTGACCCTACCCAATCCACGCCCTATGTTGAACCCATGACCCTGCACGCATTGCCAAGTTAAGAAGTAAGATCACATAGTAAGTTGTTGAAGTTAGTCTCAATTAGTGAGGAGAATAGAAAAGATAGTCAAGATAGGGGAAATAGCCAATCCAAACCCAAAATATAATCAAAACAACTAAAATTATCAAAGGGAAAAACTGCAGAAGGAATCATGACGAACATTAATCCTTCCATGTGAATGTCAGCCTTTCACCGTGCTAGATAGGAGGATCCTAAGCAAACTGTTTTAGTGTGTGAAGCAATTTGGAATTTCAAGCAAGTATAAGATGAACAAACAAAGGTGGCACAATTGGAGACCACTTTTAGGGATCATGTGTTAACCTGGTATATGAAATTCAATAATATTTCATCAGGAGGACAAGGTAGATCATTAGGAGAGATTAGGTAGGAACTACTAAAGGAGATCCATAAACCAAAATCGGAGTGTCTGTGTACACAGAGGTCAAGGTGATTAAGTATGTTGGAAAGTCAGTGTGGGATTACAACCAAAGTTTCAAAGTTTTGTTGGATCAGTTATTATTTCTAATTATGGATGTGCAACATAGATAGTTTTTTATTACAGGCATATTTACACATATATGTGTTATGTTAACCCAATAAAAATTTACCTCATAGTTTGAAGTTTTTTGAAACTATTATGAAGCTAGAAGAATCCCTTACAAGTAGTGAAAATAACACAAGAATGGTGCAAGTCCAGTCACAGCTAGCAACATTAACAATATATTGTAGGACCTAGAAAAAGGAAAGGAAAAGCGCAAATAATTTTGGTGCACTATATGCAAAAATGAATGCCATCATAGGAACAAGTGACCAATTGTCACAACATACATGGTTGTAGGAGTTTTTAACCCATTGACACAAGGTAGGGGACTATGGTGTGAGATTTGTAGAGTTTGGGGTCATATACCAACATCTTGTAAGATGATATAGAATTATTAAAGCATGGTTAAATCATTGCTTTGCGACTTTTGAAAATCTGTAAGGTATGACATACATGCTTGTCGCACATTTGATTTACTGATAGAACACACTACATATACATACATATTACAGGAAGAAGAGGGGTTTGTAGCAGAAATTCCAATCTATAACTCACCCAAAGGATACAACCTAGGAGGAGGCCAAGTGATGCAAGGAATAGGTCAGGGATTTAAGGGTAGAGACAGAGGAGTATTTGTAAGAAGCAGGGGGGATTCATTTGCTATAAATATGGAAAATTAGGACACATTTCATGATATTTCCATAACCCTTGCATGACATGTACCTATTGTAAACAATTGGACCATTCTACCAAATATTGTCTTCAGCTTATTGTGAAGTGGCAAGAGAAAAGGGGGGAAACATGCAGATGATAGTTGTTGAAGAGTGCGCAAATCGTCCACAAGTAGGAGAAATTATGTGTGAAGGAGCGAGGATAGGAGAATATGCTATTGGGAAATGAAACTAACCATCTCAATGGGTGAGAAAATTCGTAACTCCACCTCCTAGGTTTGATCTAGCAAGGGAAAAACAAACTTATGAGGAAGCTAGAAGAGAACTAGTTACAACAAAATGGGATCCAACAGGTTTTACCACGCAATAATCCATACTTGTGATAGCCCCTATTATTTTCCACTTATGTATACAATGTAAATATTGAAAAAAAAAATTGAGTCAAAGGGACACGGATTCTAGAGCTAAGGAGGAAAATTGCTTGGGAATGCTTTTAATTTGTTATGATAGATAAGAGATTGTTAAGTGTTCATATTCATTGGGTAGTAATTACACCATTAAGGGGATCTGGATGATGGGATAATGGAAATTCTCTCTTAAATAAAAATTCAAGCAAGAAGAGGACACAAAAATTAATGTAGAGAGGATAGTGTTGTTGAGTTGTGATAAAAAACATGCATCGAAAGGAGGGGGGATAGGAAACCTCGGGGAAGAGGGAAATAAATGTAGAAGCATTAGGGAAAAAAATTATAGGTTGGACATATGGCACGAAGAAATTTCTCTTAGGTGAGAAGCAATGGCCTCTCAATTCCCTGTTAGCCAAAGAGTGGAGATGGTTTTGTTTGGAGTTCCTTGATGGCTAGGGTGGAGGATTGTACCTTAGATTCCTTAAAGGAGGATATTTGAAGGATTTTCTTGTTGTGGTTGTTTTTTCATTGTATTTTGGATTCCCTAAGGTGGGTGGAACCATTGTGTTGTAGCTTAAGGGTGGAGATCTATATCTTTAGATTCCCTAGTTTATAACGGTTGTTGAACAATTGAAGGGTGGAGGCAACAAGCTTTTGGATTCCATGTGTTAATTTAATTGATTAAATAGTTGGTGGGTGGAGGTGGGAGAACCTCTAGAATCTTTGTTTCAACAAAAAATTGGAGTTTAAATCCCTTGAGTAAAAGTCCCCCTCAGCCTCTATAATTTGCCTTAGGGGTGATGACCGTAAGTGACAATTAGTTGCAATTTGTCTATGGTTGGGTGGAGAGTCATTATCCCAGACTCAGTTACCCAATTTCAATTTAAGATCAGTTTCTTCATATCTATCATGTGCCATGAAATTGACATTTAGACTCTTAAGCTAATCTTGTATGGATTTCATGAATGGTGCATGGCTCTCTTTTAATTAAAAGAATGAAATTTTGATGACTCTCAACATAAGAATGCATATAAATGGCTCCTTGCGACTATGGTTCTGTACTAATGTGCATAATACAGGGGAATATGTGTGTGTGTGTGTGTGCTAGTGTTATATGCATAGGATAAATACCCTCATGTTCTTTGGTGTGAGTAAACACTGAGGGAAGATTTAACACTTCTGTTAAATTGATTAAATGTTGAGCTAATCACATGCCATCTAAATTTGTGAAGAATTTTTTATCCTACGTATATGTATTATTGATACCCTATTTATTCTCAAAATGGTGATAAAGGCATGTTAAATTCTTACAAATGTGATTTCTACACTATTGTACTCCTTGTGCAATGAGAAGGCATAAATATGGCTCTAAATATGGTCTAAATGTCAAGTTCACCTATTGTGCAATATGGCAGCATTTTTATAATGCCTAGTATAGGAAATATCATTCCTATTGATTGAGAAATTGTGTGTGGCTATAGGAATTGCTCATGGTCCTTGAATGCTTAGCTACCTATAATATATAGTTATATATGGACACAGATATACATGCAAGAATTTGGTGGAATTTGTTAACCAAATCATGAGTTTGTATCTAGTTGTTTGATGAGGGCTGTGCACCTCTCTATAACCATGCATACTCCTGAATAGGCTAGAGGCCATGGTCCGTTGTAATGTTAATCCACAGAGTGCTTGAGGGGTGGAGAACCTTATTTTGATATCGTATATCGTAATACAATATATCATAATACACTATCGCACCATAAATTGGTGACCCAGGTGTGGCGATAGCCCTTGTTAGTGCTTAAATCTACCTTAGGCTGAAGGAAGGCAGGTCTAGGGTAACATCAAACCACACTTAACCTGGTAGCTAGCCCTACCAAGTCGGGAGAGGGCTCTCTCCTTATCAATCTCAAATATAATATGGAAACTAGGGCTTGAGATGACTGAAAATAAATGCTGATTTTAGGCTAGGTATATTAGGTCAGAGGATTTTGATTGATTTTTGATGGTTGGTTGTTGGATCAAATGAGGAAGGCGGCTTTGGGTCTGGGAAATCAACTCAGATTTGCAGGAGGTTCTGTGGGGCGAGGTAGGCAGGTGTTTTGGCACTTTGAATTGGGTGTGATGGTAAGTCTAAATACTGGTGAGGAGTTGGAGAGGGCATGCAAAGCTCATGAGTCCTCTTCAAACAATAGAAATCATTAAAAACTAAATGTATCCTCAAGGCAGAGAGCACTAAATATCAATGGATTCTACATAATTCTCTTGATTCATTTAGTTATGAAGAAAGAAATAGATGTTGGAACATATACACATAAGAGAAACTAAATAATAGAGGAAGAAACAATGCCAAGACACATTACCACAAGAACCCCACAAAAATGTTGCAAAACCCTGGTTTGTTTTCTTGCCAAACTGCAAAAGTGATTTACAATAAAGATCAAGGCATCCACAAAAGTCCAACCTTTACAAATGACTAAGAAAATACATGATATAGGCATCAAACCACCTATGCTAGCCATTAGGGGTCGAATCCATGAGTCAAGGAGTTGTTTCAACAACATCTAAACTAGGAACTAGAAAATTGGCAGTGGAACAACTTGCCTCTAAAATTGTGGAAACTAATTCATTCAACCTCAAACTAACTCTAACTAATGTATCTACCCCTTTCATCAAATTTACATCATCTTACATGATTTACCATTACAAATTTACCAAGGAGAAGAGAAAAAGTCAACTGATAGTCAAACTAGGAGAAATTCTGAACAAAAAGGCAAAATAGGCAAAATTCCTCCTCTGCGTAGCGCTTTTTCTAGGCCACTTTTGGAAGGCCTCCCAAAGTCCAAATCAGGTGTAGAATAGCTCATTGGAAATCTTGGTGAGTCTACTTTCTGGAACAACTTGAATTTTTGGATTTGGAGTCCATTTACGCCTCCAAAAATGGAATCTCCCAAGACTTTTTCATGTGTCGCAAAAAAAATGGCAGAGAGGGCACTTTTTGGGTGTTTTTTGCCCTTTTGGAGACCCAAAACTTGTCCAAAATTCTCAGCCATTTTTGAGCATGCATATTTTTTGTAATGATTCCAAAAATACAAACCTTTTTGCAAATGGATGCCCCCAACAAAAGCGCAGCGCCACTTGCTGAAAAAACATGTTTTTTTACATTAAAAATTTCAAAAATGACAAAAATGCTCAAAATTTCTTGAAATCTGGCATGAGTGATCATTTTTAGGTGCTTTGCTGGGCTAATGATGCTTCACCCAAAATCTTGAGCTTATATTGTTCTTTTTTTCTTCTCAAATCTCTTTTTAGCTTAGCCTTTAACCTCTTCACCCTTGTTTTTCAAATTTTATTCTGGGTTAGGTAGTGATAGGCCATATGGCGCAAAATTTTCTTCTCTTTGTTGACTTTCTCAAGCAATTTCTCCAGGTGAATGTTTTCCCTCTGTAACCATGATTCCCAGTCAGCCTCAATTTCTTTCTCAAGGGATGTCATTTTGATTTTTCTTCTCTTTGCCACTTGCCTATTTTCTCTAATTGTTTGCAACTCCATAATAGCTTGCTTGTCTTCCAGTTGATTGTTCTCTTGCTCAAGAAAATTGATAATCCATTTTTCCCTCTCAAGATCAAGAGATAAGGTTTTTATTTCAGCCTCCTTCTCTTTGATAATCATGTCTTTGAGTTTTGAGCTTTGAGAACCCAAATCAATGTCATCCTCCTCAACCAAGACAAAATCTCTGTCTTTCCCTTCAATAGCGCCCTCCTCATGCATCTGTTTCTTTCCTTTGTCTCTGCCCTGTACCTGTTCAGCTAGAGAAGAAGGCAAAGCCCCTTTCACCCCCGGTGAAGATAGCATTTTCCTATGGTCCGGTGAAGAAAACAAGACCCCTTCCACCTCTGGTGGAGATAGTACTCACCTGGCAGCAACAAAAAGCCTCCTGGTGCCTCTCTCATAGGTGACAAACACTGGCACACTTGTAGTTTCAGTCTCATGAACATCTGGTTGTCTTGAAGGCCCTCCTTCCTCTTGAAGCACTGATGGAATTACCTGAGGGCCTTTGAAAATCTCATATGCAATGAAGGTATCTTGTGGTATGTTCAACAAGCTTAACTGATGCAAGACAACAATTTTAATCAGTGAGAAGTGGTAAATGCTATTGAAATACTAAGGAAAAGGTTTCCTTTGCACATATAGAGCCATCTTCTCAATATTTCTACATATAAAGTATGGGAGGTTCATCATCCTCACTCTTGTGAAATGCATCAACAATCTGACATGATATGTATATAGGTAGGAAAACCTCCCTTCACAGGTAAAATACTTGATGATGAGTTTCATGAGAGGAGCATAAATGTTCTGCAAGTATTTGAAAGGAAAAACCTTGCTAATTTTCCTGTGATAACTAGCCTTAATGTAAGGCTCATAATGCTCTCTGCCCACATGTTGCCCCTTATTCCATTGTTCACCTACATTAGGGATGCCTGTTGCTACTGCAATTGTTTTAAGTGTCAAGGTGAAAGAGACACCAGCAAGGTTCACCTAGCCATTTTGAAGATGAAGAACAAACAACCTAGGAAGCTCATGATGATATTTCACCCTCTCTACCATTTCACAAAACTAATAACAAGACTGGTGTTTGAAGCAAGTTACAGCAAGAGGGAAAGCAAGTAATTATGTGAGAGTGGTGGGCTCCTCCTGAATGATTTTCCCTCCTTTATGTGGTTTTCTTAGTACATGAGCTTCTCGGGAAGAATCACTGAAAGTTTCCTCTTCCCTCTCATAGTCTGAATATGTCTCCATGCTTATGAATTTTGAAGTGAAAGCTGATGAGTATGAAGAGATTTTAAAATATGAGGGTGAATAATGTATATAGGAAGTGAATGCTGGTTTCTTTTGGGGAATGAGGGAAATGACTGGTATTATGAATGTAAATGAGGGTTCTGATAATGAAATGGATATAGTGAAGGAATAGGAAGTGGGAGTTAGGGTTTGGCAATAGAGTATAGGGTTAGGGTTTGGTAATTGGGAGTGGGGTTTGGGAAGTGAGTGCTAATGATTTTGGGAAAACGAAAGGGAAATGGGTTTAGGGAAAAACGCTTAAGGGAATGGGGTGTAGGAAAATAATCTAAGGGAATAGAAACAACAGAAAAAAATACCCTTTGCAAATCTTATGAGACAATTTGGAGGATAGCTAGGGTTTAGTTTTTTAGACATGAAAATCACCACAACTGATGAAAAACCCCTTGCTAGATAAGATGAGAAGCTTTACTTACTTGATGAGAGGTCAATTGAGGAATTTGAAGCAAAGAAAGGTGATGGAATCGTTTTGATGCTCAATGGACAAGTGCGTGGCGTTGCCTCTCAGGTGCGTAGGACACTTTGTATGCACAACGCCAGAACAATTTTCAATGGAAAACTTGTGCCAGGTGCGCAACGCCAAAGCCCAGGTGCACAACGCCGATAAAATTTCGGGCTTTTTCTTTGGTTTTTGCATCTTTCTTCCAAAAACTTGCAACAATGAAGACTCAAACACATGGATGGCTTTTATATCCCCTTGCTTTTAATTTTTTCATTAACTAAACCCACTTTTCTAATGTTTTGCTAGCTTTTTCACAAATGCCCTGTTTCACTTTATTTCTGACTTTTGCCTTTTTTGTAGGTGGACTTTTACATTGATTCTTGCATGGCAGGAGTGGATCTTGTCACCAAGTCACCAAGAATAGCTTTGAATACATATTACATATGGAAAACATTGAAATTACATGAAATTTTTACAATAATGGAAAAAACGTTGTTTTCACCTCAAAACAAAGTTTTGAGGTAAAACAAATTTATTGAGCATGACAAAAGTAAAATTTATGATTTTATGAGTTTATGTTGGGTCCCTATAATACTAGTGATTACCCCATTACTATTGTAGTTATACCCCTTATTTATATTGTTGTGCCCCTATTACCCCCATATTTTTATTTCTGTGCCCCATAGAATCCCTCTATTGTTATTTTGTGGCTTTATATTATTATTGTTAGGTCGGCTGGATTATATTGTGACTCCTTAGACTCCTATATATAGAATGGAGGTTTTGTCATTTGTATCATCCAAGAATTGTTCATTTATGTAATGTAAAGGAGGTTTCCCCCTCGAAGAGGCTGAATTCTAAGGCGTTGATCTATCTTTTCTTGAGCTGGTTTCATAACATTTGGTATCAGAGCTTTGGATTCTAGGGTTTCGCTGCTCCAAACAGGTCATTGTGGAATTTTCGCTATAACATTTTTTCTGTGACGTTTCAAAAGTCACAAAAAAAACCCATTTGAGAAGAAATCATGTTGAACCTTGGGTCCAAATTTCAGAGCTTTTCGCGCGATATTTGCGGAGATATGATCTGAGGAAGTTGGTCTTTTTGTAGACTCCTGAATTACATTTAAAACATGTGACCTGGGGAAAATCGTCATAACTTGCTCTCTGGGGATCGGATTGAAATTTCGTAAGAAGGTACAGAAAGAGGACGGACTGTAGTTTCTTTTGTGTGTGTTTCAGAATCAAAGGTTGAAATAGTGACTCGTGGCACATCATACAAGTTCGCTCTGCTGAACCAGTCTAAAAGCAAGTCACTGTGGGAGATTTCACATAAATCTTCCTTGGAGAATCCAATTTGGCTCAGACTTGTGGCATTGGAAAGAGGACACAGAAGGCTACTATAGGTAGCAATTTCAGAACTGGATGATCCAAAATTACAGAGATACATCAGATTCAATATCAGGCTTCTATAAAGTGAAAAAAGGTGTGTAGTTTTTTTTTTTTTTTTTTTGTAAGCTTGGTTTAACGGAATTCAAAGGGCATAGTAAAGCATTATTATCGGTAACTGATGCCCCGAGGAAAGAAAATGCAAACACCTAGTAAGGAACCTGAAAGCTCTAGCATGACTCATGAAGAAGAGGAAGAAATGCTACATGATATATCAAAATTACAATAACAAGTGCAACAAATGTCATGCTCACAAAAGCTAACAGAAGCTAAGATAAGTGGCATGGAATCTAAGATAAAGGGCATGGAAGCTAAGATGGATGATTCGAAGACAGATTTGAAGAAAGACATGGCAGATTTGAAGATAGATTTGAAGACAGACATGGAAGAATTGAATAAGTTGCTACAAGAAAGGGTCACTAATGGTGAAAAGGTAGTAAAGGAAACTCATGATGAGAACAAAAGAAATGTTAATCATGATTCCATAGACACTAATGTTGGATCGAAGAATCACCATATTCCAAAAATCGATATGAGGAAGTTTGATGGCAAGGATCCCGCCACATGGATATTACAGATGGAGCAATTCTTCGATCTCAATAATGTGCAAAACGCACAAAAGGTACGTATGGCAACTGTATATTTGGAACCAAATCAGTTTGTATGGTATCAATGGCTTTGCTCTCGTAAACAATTTATCACTTGGGCAATTTTTATGGAAGAATTGATAGCACATTATGAAGATACAAAAAGCAACACTTTTTTTAGCCAATTGATAAGTCTCAAACAAAAGGGTTCAGTAACGGAGCACATTGAGGAGTTCCAAAAATTGAACATAAGGGTAAAAGATATTCCAGAGGAGCATAGGATTGATGTGTTCATAGGGTCTTTAAAGGATAATATCCAACATGATGTTCGCCTTTGGGAACCTGATTCATATGATCCAGGTGGATATTGGTGGCCACCTTCCAAGTCCACCTGGACCCCCACCATTGTCTTTCTCAGCATTTTCAGTTTCCTTAATTGTAGCACAACTTACTATTTTTAGCAGTTTTTCGGGTCCTGAACTTTCGGAGCCGTTTTGAGGCCCTAAACGACGTTTTTTGGGGAATCCGGGGGCAACATGGGTCCATTCTAATGAGCCATTGTACGCGTCAAACGGAGATCATATGCCAAAGTTACGACCCCGGGAAGTTGATGTACCAACTTACCCCCAAACGGGGCCCACAATTTGGCGTTTCATCTCCTAGGGTTAGGTTTTGGAATGTTAAGGGTTTTCCATTGTTTCTCAACAATAAATAGGCCTTCGAGCCTCATTATAACACAGTTCAGAGGCATGTAGCCATCACATCTCTTCTCAGAGATAAGCTACCATCGCCCTAGCTGGTTTATTTCCATTTCTGGTTGTTAGCATATTTCAGTATTTTCCATTAATGAAATGAAGTATTATTTCCACTGCATCTTTGTGTATATGGTTATCTCTGTAATTTGTTGCGTTCCTGTTTAAATCCGGATCAGTGGTATCAGAGCGGTCTGCTTTTTCTCTGTTTTTCTTTGCATGTCCCCAACAAGGTCGGGATATAAGGAGTTAGGGCTCGAACTGGTTGAACCTTTGCAAGACCAGCCTCGAAAATCCCGATGTCCACCCATGGCGGATGAGAAGAAAGACAAGGGGGCAGGAGATCCCATCAAAATCTTGCTCGAAGAAGCCCTCGAGCGACAACGGAACGCGATGATGGATAGCTTTGCCCAGATCCTTCAACGGCTACCCAGAAGCAACGCATCGACTTCCAGCAACTACTCTGGAAACGCCACACCCTTTAAGGTACAAGTTAATTTTGAAATCCCTATATTCGAGGGTCAGATAGACGCAGATGCCGTAGATAAATGGTTAAATCTGCTAGAGGGTTATTTTTCTGTTCATGAATTTTCGAGTCAGGAAAAGATTGTTTTTGCTCTCCTCAAAGAAGCCCCCCACGTCAAGGACTGGTGGGAAACCTACTGCGAGCAGAAGGATGAAAGCACTGGCTCACTATTTTTAGCCGCACCCACTTGGGATTCGTTCTGGGATGCCATCAAGGAGCAGTACTACCCTGTCGGGAGCTATGAGGATGAATACATAAAGTGGACCACGCTGCGGCAGGGAAGGGACCAAGACGTGCCAGAGTTCACCAATCTTTTCCATACCCTTCGCACAAAGTTGGATATCAAGGATTCGGAGCAACATTTGATACTCAAATACCGTGGCTGCCTGCACAAGTACATCCAGGAAGAAATACAATTCCTAAACATCCCCTCGCTCAGCGCAGCATACCAGTATGCCGTCAAGGTCGAGCAGAAGTTTAAACAAAAGAAGCGAGACTTTGGATCTGTGAATCCAAAGCAGGGGAAAGGTGCCCCTAAACCACAGAACAAAGGACAAAGCCAAGGCGGGACAGCCCAAGACAACCAGCCGAAGCTGCAAGCAAAGAACAGCGCCGCGAAGCCGAGAAAGGACACTGGAAAATGGTGCGAGTTCCATAAGAGCTCCACTCACAACACAAGTGAGTGTCGGGCCAAGCAGTCACTGGTGGCTGAGCTAAAGGTTTCAAAATCAGATGCATGTTCCGACTCTGAGTCAGAACCCGATAAGGGGTATGAAAAAGGGAAGCAGATCATTGATGCGGACCCCAGCGCCACTGTTGCTACCGCAAAGATCTAGAAAAATGAACCCGAAGATCCAGAGGAGGAGGAGCGTCTCTTCCACTCCCAGATGTGGGTAAAGTGCTCCCCGATACAGTTCATTGTTGATAGCGGGAGTCAAAAGAACCTCATTTTGGCAGAGGTCGTGAAGCGGTTGGGCTTACCGACCACAGCATATCCACAACCATACGCCATTGGGTGGCTTCACCAAGGACGAGATCTTCGCGTGAGCCAGCAGTGTCGCCTTCCATACAACATCAAGCCCTTCACGGATGAGGTATTGTGTGACATTGCTCCCCTTGAAGTTTGTGATGTATTACTAGGACAACCATACTTGTGGAAGCGACATGCTGTGTATGAATCAAGGCCCCGTGCTGTTATTATTACATTGGGAAATAAGTTGTTCAGGATACCAGAGGTAGCACCACCTGTCGCCCTCTCTTTGGTTTCTGCAAAACAATGCAGTAAGATCATTTCCAAAACCAGGAAATTTGTTTTCCTGATGATACGCCCTCAAGGAAAGAAGAAGACAGTGGCCGCGGCCTCCAAACGGGGCCCCTCTGCACGACAACTACAGATGGACAAGATTGTGGAGGAGTAACGAGGACATCTTCACCTCCCCGGCAGGGGTTCCTCTGCACTGTCAAGTCAAGCACTCCATCGAACTGACCCTAGGTGCGCCGCTACCCAATGGACTAATTTATCGGCACTCCATTCTGGAGAACGATGAAATCAAGAGGCAGATTCAGGAGCTCCTGCAGAAAGGTCACATTTGTCCGAGTTCATCGCCCTGTGGGAGCCCGATCGTGTTGGTACAGAAGAAGGATGGGACGTGGAGACTCTGTATTGACTATCGGGCGCTGAACAAGATCACTGTCCGTAATAGGTACCTGATCCTGCGGATTGATGACCTCCTAGACCAACTAAAGGGGGCGAAATATTTCAGCAAGATCGACCTGAAGTCGGGATATCACCAGGTACCAATCGAACCCTCCGATGTGTGGAAGACTACCTTCAAATCCAAGGAGGGCCTCTTCGAATGGTTGGTCATGCCTTTCGGATTGACGAATGCTCCTGCAACCTTTATGAGGCTAATGGATGACATCTTGCGGCCATTCACCAACTCCTTTGTAGTAGTATACTTGGATGACCATCTGATCTTCAGCCAGAGTTGGGAAGAGCACCTCCACCACATCCGACAGGTTCTCCAAACACTGCGGCAACACAAGCTATGTGCCAATTTGGAGAAATGCACTTTTGGCATGACCCAGGTTCAGTATCTGGGATAAATCATTGATGAACAGGGGGTGCATGTCGATCCAGCCAAGATCCAAGTCATTCGGGATTGGCCCTCTCCAACCACTCTAACAGAGCTCCGCAGCTTTCTAGGTCTTGCCAACTTCTACCGCAGGTTTGTGTTGGGGTTTTCTCATATTTCTTGGCCCTTGAGTCAAGTCACCAAGGGCGGGGCGAAAGCAAAATTCTTTTGGTCTGAATCTCAACAGAAGGCATTCAGGGAGTTGAAGGATCGCCTCTGCACGGCACCAGTGCTCGCGTTACCAGATTTACAACAACCATTTGAGGTCGAGACAGATGCCTCTGACTATGCTATTGGGGCAGTCCTTACTCAACATGGACATCCAGTGGCATATCACAGTGAAACACTTTCAGACACAGTCCGGAAGTACCCCACTTATGATAAAGAGATGTATTCCATTGTACAGGCCTGCTGACAATGGAAGCATTACATTTTGGGGAAGGAAACGGTCATCCACACAGACCACCGACCTCTGCAGTTCATACAGACCCAAGGGAAATTGCAGAATGATCGCCATCAGAAGTGGTCTACATACCTGCAACAGTTTCACTTGAATATCAAGTATAAAAAGGGCAGCACCAATAATGTTGCAGATTGCCTCAGTCGACCACCGATCATGGCGCTAACCACCGTGCTCAACTCTTATGGGCATGAGACTTCTGATTGGCCACTTCTCTACAAAAGCGACCCAGAATTCGGCCACACATACCGAACACTCTTGGAGGGTTGGCAGGTTGCAGATTTTCACCTCCAGGATGCCCTATTATGCCACCTCAGTCACCTTTGTGTTCCTTCAAGCGAGCATGCCAAGATGATTTGGGAAGCACACTACAGTCAGGCTGTTGGGCATTTCGGGGTCGAGAAAACAATGGCAGTATTGCAAAATTATTTCTATTGGCTGAATCTTCGACAGGATGTTGGGAAGTACATCCGATCATGTACTGCCTGTGCCATTGCCAAACCGGCCATTAAGAAGCACGACCTCTATACCCCGTTGCCTACCCCTAGTCGACCTTGGGAATCCATCTCCATGGATTACATGTCAGGCATTCCTTCCACTAAGCATGGAAATGACTGTGTTTTTGTGGTCGTCGACAGGCTCTCGAAGATGGCCATTATGGTGGCCTGCAAGAAGAATATCACAGCAGAAGCCACTGCTAAACTCTTCTTTGAACGAGTGTGGGTGCACTTTGGGATCCCACAGTCTATCATCTCAGATCGGGACAGTCAGTTTCTCAGCACATTTTGGTCCAGTCTCTGGTCAATTCTGGACACCAAACTCACGAAGTCCACAGCCTTCCATCCTCAAGCTGATGGCCAGACAGAGGTTGTCAATAGGATGATTGTGCACATTCTGCGCATGTATAACTCAAAGCATCCACACACATGGGACGAGAGCCTCCCCTATGTTTAGCACAGCTACAACCGAGCTCTTCACAGCTCCACTGGCCATAGCCCTTTTCAGGTGGGTTTGGGATTCCAGCCACTATGCCCCATTGATGTGGCCATGCCACTTGTAGCTACTCACATGAATTCAGCTCATGTCCAGCCCGAAACAGATAAGGCCACCAGCTTCATTGAGCGCATCCAAGATATTCGCCAGCAGGTCCATGACATTCTTGAGAAATCAAATGCCAAGTACAAGCAGCGACATGATCAACATCGGGTGCCACACAAGTTTCAGGTGGGCGACAAAGTCTGGTTGCATTTGCAAAAGGAATGCCTTACTGGAGCCTATCGGAAATTGAGACCACTCCGATATGGTCCTTACACCATTACTAAGGCTATGGGAGACAATGCATTTGAGCTCAGCATTCCCCCATTCCTTGGCCTGCACCCAGTGTTCAATGTGGACCGCCTTCGGCCATACTTTCCACCATTTCTAGACACATCCGACATTGCAGAACAGCTCAAACCCACAGAATTAAATCCAGATTGCATGGAACAAGCTGCAACTGATCGGATCATGGACACACAGATCAAGAACACTCGCCAACAGAATATCCAACTGTATCGAGTTGTCAAAGCAGGCCAACTCCTTCAGCAGGGCAAGTGGCTCACCAGGGAACAAGTTCAGCAGAAGTTTCCTCATCTCATGGAGGAGCTCAACGCAATGGGGACCATTGCTTCCTAAGGGGGGAGGAATGATCCAGGTGGATATTGGTGGCCACCTGCCAAGTCCACCTAGACCCCCACCATTGTCTTTCTCATCATTTTCGGTTTCCTTAATTGTAGCACAACTTACTATTTTTAGCAGTTTTTCGGGTCCTGAACTTCTGGAGCCGTTTTGAGGCCCTAAACGACGTTTTTTCTTTCTAATGAGCTATTGTACGCGTCAAACGGAGATCATATGCCAAAGTTACGACCCCGGGAAGTTGATGTACCAACTTACCCCCAAACGGGGCCCATAGTTTGGTGTTTCATCTCCTAGGGTTAGGTTTTGGAATGTTAAGGGTTTTCCATTGTTTCTCAACAATAAATAGGCCTTCGAGCCTCATTGTAACACAGTTCAGAGGCATGTAGCCATCACATCTCTTCTCAGAGATAAGCTACCATCGCCCTAGCTAGTTTATTTCCATTTCTGGTTGTAAGCATATTTCAGTATTTTCCATTAATGAAATAAAGTATTATTTCCGCTGCATCTTTGTGTATATGGTTATATCTGTAATTTGTTGTGTTCCTATTTAAATCCGGATCATCATTAGAGAAGGCATTCAGGTTAGCAAGAAAAATGGAAAGCAAAATTATGGCAACCAGGAAGCATACCACTCACAACTATAAAGACGGAAGTGTTGTTGCCCCTAGTCTTCCACAACCTATAAGGTTGACACCACAAGAATTGGAAGAAAAAAGAGCAAAAGGGCTTTGTTACAGTTGTGATAGCAAATACACTAAAGGTCATAAGTGTGCTGAGAAGAAATTATTCTACATAGATTGTGAAGAGGAAGAAGAAAAGGAGCAAGAAAGGTCAAAAGAAGAAGATATACTCCAGGAACAAAGCCTACATGAAGAACAAATAAATCCGACCATATCTTGTAATGCATTGGCGGGAATTACCACTTCTCAAACCATCAAGATAGAAGGGCAAATCAAGAAGAAAAAGGTAATAGTGTTGATTGATTCAGGAAGCACCCACAATTTTATTCATTGTAGGGTAGCAAAAGAATTGAATTGCTTCCTATATCCAGCACTAGAGTGTCAAGTGATGATTGCAAATGGAGGAACAATAAATTACTCTGGAAAGTGCCATAATATCAAGCTATCCATGGGAGAATATGTATTGACTAGCCCAATGCTTTACATTCCAATGGGAGGTGCTGATGTTGTACTAGGAGTCCAATGGCTACAATCCTTGGGTACAATAGCTTTTAATTTTCAAGAACGTTTCATCAAATTTTCTACGGAAGGAAAGGAAGTTGAATTAAGGGGTATTGCAGGGAAATGAGGAAAGATAATCAGCTCTAATAGCATGACAAAGCTTCTAAAAAAGGAGCAAAGAGGTGTAATTGCACAATTATGTTCGCTAGATGTTTCCACATTGGAATCATCTATTTCTCCAGATCTCCAAAAAGTCCTGGACAATCATTCCAAGGTATTTGAGACTCCAAAAGGTCTCCCACCTATGTGTAGTCATGATCATGCTATTCATCTGATTCCAGGAAGTGTTCCTCCAAACATCAGGCCGTACAGATATCCCTATGTCCAAAAAAGTGAAATTGAACGTATGGTTGCAAAAATGCTAGAGGCTGGTATAATTCAACCGAGTCAAATTTCTTTCTCAGCTCCAGTAGTATTGGTGCACAAGAAGGATGGATCATGGCACATGTGTCCGGATTATAGGGAGCTCAACAAGCTCACTATTAAAGATAAGTTCCCCATTCCTGTTATTGATGAATTACTGGATGAATTGCATGGATCAATTTACTTCACCAAGTTGGATCTTCGTTCGAGATATCATCAAATCATAATGAAGATTGAAGACATTCCGAAAATGGCATTTAGAACTCATGAGGGTCATTATGAATTTTTGGTCATGCCTTTTGGCCTTACCAATGCACCTTCAACATTTCAAGGTTTGATGAATTCAATTTTCAAACCATTCCTTAGAAAATTTGTGTTAGTATTTTTTGATGATATACTAATCTACAACAAGTCTTGGAAGGATCATGTTGAACATGTTGACAGGGTGCTACAACTATTGGAGGAGAAACAATTATATGCAAAAAGATCCAAATGTTTCTTTGGAGTCTAGGAGGTGGAATATTTGGTCATATTGTATCTCATGAAGGAGTTAAGGTAGACCCTAGCAAAATTAAAGCCATTAAGGAATGGAAAATCCCCACATCCATAAAGCATCTGCGAGGATTTCTTGGGTTGACAGGGTATTATCGCAAGTTTGTTAAGAATTATGGGAGAATAGCAGCTCCTCTAACAACATTATTGAAGAAAGATTCATTTTCATGGACTCCGAAAGCAACAAAGGCCTTTGAACATCTTAAAGAGGCAATGTGCCAAGCACCGGTCTTAGCTACACCGGACTTCACAAAAACCTTTATTGTGGAATGTGATGCTTCAGGAAATGGAATTGGTGCTGTTCTAATGCAAGATGAAAGACCCATTGCTTTTGAAAGTCGTCCAATCAAGGGAAAGTTTTTAAGCAAAGCTATTTATGAGAAGGAAATGTTGGCAATACTCCATGCACTTAAGAAATGGCGACCCTACCTAATGGGAAGACACTTCAAGGTAAAAACGGATCATGATAGCCTTAAATAATTTTTAGAACAAATATTATCCTCTAAAGAGCAACAAAAGTGGGTCACAAAGATGTTGGGTTATGACTTTGAAATCATCTACAAAAAAGGGAAGCAAAATGTGGTGGCAGATGCACTCTCAAGAAAGGATGAGGATGTGGAAGCATTGTTGTGTGCCATTTCTATTATCCAACCAGATTGGATAAACGAAGCAAGGGAGGAATGGAAGAATGACGAAGAAGTGTGGGCACTTATTCGAAAGATACAACAAGATTCCAATACTTCTGATACATTTAGCTGGCAAAATGATTCGTTATGGTACAAAGATCGCTTATACCACTGTAAGAATTCCCAGCTAAAACAAAAGATTCTTATGGAATTGCACACTTCTCCCTTAGGAGGGCACTCAGGATTTTTAAGAACTTACCACAGGGTTAAGAAGGAATTTTTTTGGGATGGCCTTAAATCAGATATTCAAAAGTTTGTGGCGGAATTTTTGGTGCCAGCAAAATAAAGTTGAAACAATTAAGACACCGAGTCTATTACAACCTTTATCCATTCCAAGCCAACGTTGGGAGGAGGTTTCAATGGATTTTATCACAGGTTTACCCAAGTCTGAGGGAAAGAGTGTCATCATGGTGATAGTTGACAGACTTACCAAGTATGCACACTTTTTTGCATTATCACATCCATTTAAAGCCAGTACAGTTTCTACTGCATTTATGGAAACAGTTCAAAAGCTACATGGAAACCCAAAGATTATTGTAAGTGACAGAGTGTCACACGGAATCAGTCAAAAGTGCGGACACAACCGACCTTCCTAGAAGTCTAAAACATTCTAATGACAAACAAAACAAACTGGAGCTATCCTTCTCTAAACATGCATTATGATATGAGAAATCAAGTGTTTCGTTCTTACCTTTGTCCAAACGCTGTTGTAGAAGTCCAAGCTTTGTTGATCTGGATGAGCTCCTCCTTTTCTCCAAAACCTGCAATCACCAATAGTCAAACAATTAAATAGCACCTGATTATAACATAAAACAAAGCATATTTAACATATAGACCAAGGAGTACATGAAATAACCCATAAACAACAAGTTATTGAGAAGAATGGATCAATTTGCATTAAAGGTAATCAAAAGGAACCATTACAACCTGAGCCTTGGTGTTGTGCAAGCTCCTTCCAGGGTCCACAAGAGTCTTCCTCTACTTTGACAAAGCTCACCCACTTCCAAATAGAACAAGCAAAGATGGCAATCTCTCCTCACAAGCTTCTAAATGGGAGCCCTAATTCCTGCAGCATTTACCCTTAGAAAATGTATAGCTTCAACCTCTCCTCCTTCTGGCCCAATGCCTGTATTTATAGTGCTCAAGAGGAGGTTAATCAGGTCCACCATCAATGGGATAATCCCCTCTTTGGGTGGGATAGCTCCCTTATTGATGGGATAAGTTCCTCTTTGATAGGAGTGCATGAACCATCTGGAGGCACCCAATACACGTCGAAAAACCTTCTAGAATGCTCTAGAAATGACCACAAGTAACTTTTTAAAGATGAAACTTGCGCATTCTAACCTTTACAGGGGGACGCACCTGTCCCTTTACATACAGAGCGTCTTTGGATGCAGCTTTTGTGAACATTGGGAGTGTCCCCGCAGGTAAGTTTGAGAGAACCTGCGTCCCCAGAGATAAATACATTTATACAAGACTTTCTCTCTTTTTGGAGTTTGACATGGAGAGCAGAGGCATAAGACTTGCCTAAGAGGGTAGCATGACTGTTGATTGAGCCATGCTAACTGTAAATAGTCATGGTGACATTTTTTAGTGTAACAGATTGCCCCCTAAAGTGCGAAGCCTGGAATAGATTAGGGTTTGTAATATCTAGGAAGGGTGAAGCGCTTTATCATTTCAAGGATTATCCCGTGGAGAGCCTGGTCAGAACCTGCAATTTTCAACACAAAATACATGTA
The DNA here is from genome assembly GCA_031772625.1 of Pinus tabuliformis. Lineage (NCBI taxonomy): Eukaryota > Viridiplantae > Streptophyta > Pinopsida > Pinales > Pinaceae > Pinus > Pinus tabuliformis. The sequence continues at coordinate 549,387,786 of CM062815.1, read as the reverse complement.
TAAGATTATATCATCACTGAGGTAGGCATTCCCATACTCAGATCAAAACTTTAACTAACAGACTAACTACTCTGATACAGGAATGATCTTGCAGTACATCACAATCATAGACTTTTGTAGACACAGTATGGACGCAGCCATCTATTTATGATTAGTCTACTTAGATAATGAATACAAAACTCCTCGCAGCCTGGATGGTGGAAACTAGATCCAGGGTCTTCATTTCTACTTCCCGAATTGGTACGATTCTAGCCATGCTAATAAATGAGCTGATGTCGAACATGGTAGAAACCACTTGATTACCAGTCAATGATGTAAACTGTTAACAAGCGTGAGAGAGACCACCAGTAATGTCAATGGTTCTCAAAGTACCCAGTACAATCCATGAGATGTGAATGAATGAGTTGATGTCGAACATTTCAAGGAATCCTTCGATCGAAAGTCAATGATGTAAACTAACGTCAAAGGCGAGAAACCTGCCATTGATGCATGCAGACTTCAAGGTACTGACGATTTCTAAGTCATCTCTCTAGATAATGTGCTGATGTCGATAGAAAGCGACCCGTTGCAGGCAAGCCCGTAACACGAAATCATTGTTCAAGTTGAAGAAATGTTGCTGTAAGGACTGACTCAGGGATGGTCAAATGGATGACAAGTATTTTGCAGATGAAAGTTTTGCTTGCAGACCTCTTGAACACATAACGACACGACAGATCGCTTGGTGACGAATAACTCAAAGTTAATCCCCGGAACCCAGTTAAATACTTTCAAAGTGGTTTGATCAACTGTGAGGTAAAAGATTTCCCAACCCAGGTGAATGAAAAGTGTCGTGTTCAAGAGTGGTAATAAAGTTTCTTTTGAGACAAAAGGTAACAAACAGGTTCATTCTTCTCTCTTTTCCCCTACCATTTCTGGCAAGTACCTCTTTATTTTTAACAAGCTTGAGGAGGATAACATATGCTTGATTATAAGCTCATCCTTCGGATGAGTCCAACCTAGTTTTGATTCGAACCCTAGGAAGGAGTGGTTCGTTCCTGTTTGTAATTGAACATGTCCTTTACTGTGAAATGTTTAACGAGCCCAGTATAGGAGAAACTCGGTGTTTTTCAATTTTAGAGAGTCTGAAAAACTTAAGAAGACTCCAAGTTGAACTTTTTCGTAGATTTGTGTCCCTCAAGCCCGAAAAAGTATAAAATAATACCTGGGGGAACCGCTTGATCTTGCGACCAAGGAGTACTTTCATAATTAGTGCCACTGACCTGAAAAGTAAAAAGCGATCAAGGACACGTCGTTTTATTTCCAGTATCGAGTTTGAAACGACAAAAACCCGGCAACCTTTTCCTGTTTTTACGGTCAGAAAAGGGCTATAAGGGGACCGTCTTTTAATTCCGTTTTAACGAGTGTAAAAGAAACGCTCGGCAATCTTTTCATATTTTAGGAGTCAGAAAAGGGCTTAAAAGATGACTCTGAGGTTTCACTTTTTCATAAGTTTTAATGAGTTTGAAAAAATGATAAAAATGTACTCATGTGGCCGACTTTCAATTTAATTTACGAGCAGGAAAAGACGGAAAGAACTCGACATTTTCATGAGTTTAACGAGTCTTGAAAATAACTGAAATTGACTCGAAATAGGTTTCATTTTTACAAAAGCTTGAAACAGATAAAAACTATGCTTCAAAGTAGTTTCATTTTTACACAAGCTTGAAACAGAGATAAAACTGTGCTTGATGCCCCCTAAGCATAACTGCTAGAACGCATGCCCCCCCAACTTCATTTCATTTTTTAACGAGCTTGACACAGGAAAAGAACTATGCTCGGATTCAGTTTCATGTTTACGCAAGCTTGAAACGAAAAACTATGCTTGTTATAAGTTCGCATGCCCCCAGCATAATGATGCAAAACGAGTTACATGTCCCCCAAGCTTCATTGCATTCAATGAGGTGGATGGAATGAAGCTTTACTTTCAAGATCTTGGAAAGACTTGTAGGAGCTGTTTCATTTTTTTTTAGTGAGGTTGACACAGGAAAAGAACTATCCTCAAAACCTTTGTTTCATTTTTTAAACGAGCTTGACACAAGATAAGGAACTATGCTCATAACTACTCTCTACAATCTACCTAACAAAAACTCTACTCTAAAAACCTTGATTCATTTTTTAACGAGCTTGACACAAGACAAGGAACTGTGCTCTAAAATCCTTGATTCATTTTTTAATGAGCTTGACACAAGACAAGGAACTATGCTCATGACTACGCTCTACAATCTACCTATTTAACCTACCCTTGTTTCATTTTTTAAAGAGCTTGACACAAGACAAGGAACTATGCTCAAGAAGTTCACATGCCCCTAGCATAATGATGCAAAGCAAGGTACATGCCCCCCAGGCTTCATTGCATTCAACCGGCTGGATGAAATGAAGGTTTACTTTCAATATTTAACTTGAAAAGGGAGTTGTTTCATTTTTAAGGAGGTTGACACAAGAAAAGAACTATCCTCAAACCTGATTCATTTTTTAACGAGGTCGACTCAGTAACAGGAACTATCCTCAAACCTGATTCATTTTTTAACGAGGTCGACTCAGTAACAGGAACTATCCTCAAAATCCTTGTTTCTACAATCTACCTACATATCCTAAAATCTAGCTGATTCATTTTTTAATGAGGTTGACTCAGTAAAAGAACTATCCTCATACTAGCTTGTTTCATTTTTTAACGAGGTTGATACAGGAAAAAACTACCCTCGTACACACTGATTCATTTTTTAACGAGGTTGACACAGTAAAAGGAACTTTCCTCGTAGACACCTGTTTCATTTTTTAACGAGGTTGCCACAGGAAAAGGAACTGCCCTCGCAGCATCTAGTTTCATTTTTTAACGAGGTTGATATAGGAAAAACTATCCTCGCAACATCCAGTTTCATTTTTTAACAAGGTTGAGACAGGAACAAACTATCCTCGCTGTCACTAATCATGGCTTCCAACTGGAAGAAAGACATGTCAATGGACACACCTTGATCATGGCTTCCAAAAGGTCTTCATCAGAAGGAAGAATACTTCTCTGGAAGGAACACATGTCAAGGGACTCAAAAGGGATAAGAAAATCGTGTTCAAATAATCCCATAGAGTTTTCCATGTCAATTACCGGATCTAAATCAACAGTGAGAGGCTCACTTACATCGGTAACTGAAAACATGGGACCAGTTGCCACATAATTAACCCGTGGCAGGGTAGTTACCACTTTAGAATCAGGAACATTTGGGGTTGTCATATTATTGGTAGTTGAGACAAGACTAGGGAACGAAAGCTGGTCTACAGTCACAATATTTCCATTGTGAGGGAAAGACATCACGCGAAAGAGTGTCGATACGACAGCTTTCATTGCATAAACATAGTCTCGCCCAAGGAGTAAATTGAAATCCAAGGGACCTCGAACTACCATAAGATCAATACAGACAGTTTTACCTTCCAAGGTAATAGAAAACTTAGGAAGGATCCCTAAAGGTTCACTAATGGTTCTGTTAAAAGCTTTCAGATTCTGCGTAATAGGCGCAAGCTGAGGGGAACCCAAAGCTTTCCAAACAGTTGAGGATAAAATACTAACAGAAGCACCCTCATCTACCTGAGTACGATGTATGTCCCTACCACCAGCCTTGACAATGATTTGGAAAGGGATGGAGGAAGGAAGACGAGGTTCTGTCAGTCTATTCCAGTCAAAGGAAAAGACCTCAATACTTGGAGGGGGTTCTGTAGAAACAGGTGAAATGCCCCCCGGCATAGAAGAAACTGATGTAACAAGAAGAACCTGAGCGGTATGAAGTTCACTCTCTAAAGGGAGAGTGTGATCGACTGAATGTGAAATTGAATCGACCACTTGATCAACTAATGGATCATCAACCTGAGTGACATGAGTTTCACTCTCCAATGGGAGAGTGTGATCGACTGTACTTGAAGTTAGATCAATCACTCCGTAAGTTGACGGTAGGTTGGGAGAAAGTTTACGGTAACCAGTTGGAAATTCTTGCTGTGGAACAGTAAGTTTTTCCAACAATGTTGAGGCTTCATCCATGTGAGGGAAAATGTGAGTTTGATGACTCCCTTTGCATAACTTACAAGGAAACCTAACTTTACCCTTTTTCCCGGGAACCTGACTATCACTGGTTGATGGATCAACAGAAAGTTGATGAGATTTTTTCGACCATACTTCCAAGACCTTTGGAATACCAGGACAATTGACAAGGAAGTGGTCACCCTTACAAAGCCTGCAAGGGTATTTGGGTTTACGATGCATGTCGGAATTTTCCTCAACACAACTAACACTTACAGCCGTGGTTGGTTGGTTGACTTCTTTCTTAGCTTGCTTCTTCTTCTTCTTCTTCTTCTTCCCTTTCTTCTTCTTCTTAGACTCCTGGTTACTAGCATTAAGGCTTTTACCAGGCGAAGAGGAAGAAATGGAGGAAGAAAAATTAGGCGAAGAAGGTAAAGGGTCAACAGAAGGTTGGTGATGTTGAGATGGTGAACTCTGTTGAGGTGAAGCATCCGGTTGAGATGGAACAATTGGAGTACTTTGGGCCAACGAAGTTGAAAATAACCATATCGGTAAACCTATTGTAAATCCAGGTAATGACAAAGTAGCCATATAAGGAGGACCAACATTTCCAAAGTAAGGAAAAGTACTAGGATTCTCGTTAGGAGGGGTTCCTAGGTTGATAAATTCCGGAACATTTGCCATTATATTCAACTTCAGTGAATTTTATTAACAATTTTTAAAACTAAAATTAACAATTCACAATTCACACTTAACAATTAAAATTCACAATTCACACCTATGGTCTCTAAAAGTAAAAACAAACAAATTAACACGCGCTGTCAAATCTAGGAGTCAAACCACACACAAAAAGTAAGCTCTCCAGACCGAAAACACTAGTTGGTGATGAAGCCCAACCTCGCAGAATCCAGTATAGAAATAGTGGGTGGAACAGTTACCCCGACAACCTGCTTAATGAATAGACTGGACCAAGTTCCTCCACTTTAACCGTCTCGAGTGAAGTGAACCCCCCAGAAAATCCAAGTGAGTATAGCCGACGTCTGCTCCAGGTACAGTGGGACCTTCCCTCCACCGTCACCTTGGGTAGAACCCTAAAGATAATGGTCACTAAGGTTACCAACAGCAACAAATGCACCTGGGGGAACAATCTACACTCCGACAGCACGCAAGGGCAGAGTATCAAGCTCAATCCCCTTGCCGGCTCCTTGACAATAATCCAAGGTTTACCGACAAGTGACCCCCGGCTCCTCGACAATGGTTAATCCGAGGTTTACCGTTTGTAATACGTGCGTGTCTGGCGTCGTTCCCAACGAGGGAGGATTGATCCCCTCACTGGTTCGGACACGAGCTCGTGCTTCTCCTTTAAGAGGAGCTTTCCCAGAGTACAAATGAAACAGTTGGATTTATCCTACCACAAGATGAGCTACTTGTTTGGTTTTGCTATCTTGGAGAGTTAATTACTCTCCTACTCCAAGACACTAGCCTAAGCTATGTTGGTGTTTCAGAGCCCTAGAAATGTAAAAATTACTAGATGAATTTTAATTAAGCGCTGTGTTATTAAGGTTGTTATTACTCAAATGGGTAAATGGAGATGAAACCAATGGTGTTATGACCCGACTCAACTGAATGCAATCGAATATGATAATGTAATCTTTTCAATTCGATGAATCCTAACTAAAGTAAGGAGAGAGTTTCCATTCACTTCCAACAATGCAAAAAATTGATCACTAAGAGAAAATATAACAAATTCTCTAATGCACTAATTTTATCAAGAAAAACTAATGCAAATCAATTCCAAACCATTTTTTATTTTTATTTTTGCGTAAATTCAAATCCAAGAAAGCTGATCTAAATCTACAATTGATTTTTCAGAATGTAAACTATGCAATGGTAATCTATGCACAATTCACTTGAAAAGTATGCAAATGTAATCTATGCACATTTTCCATTCATATTCCGAAAATGAGAATTCTAATTATGCAAATGTGATCTATGCAAGAGAATTCTCAAACACAAGATGATTCTAATGTAATCTAAGAACCAATCAAGTGCAAGTCGAGAAAATTGGGTGAGAGTTCCAAAGATCAAAACATAAAAACACTCAAAGGCGATTAACACTCATACACAATTTAACCCCCCCTGGCGAATGAGGGGGAAATTTTTTTGCAAAAACAAAAGCAAAAAGATGCAAAATTGTGAAAAGGCTGAGAGAAACCTCCAAGTAATGACCAAAGGAAATCAAATTAAGAATTTCTCAAAAAAGAGACTCAAAACACCCAATTGATGAAAGCTTAAAGCAGGAATACCAATGAAACAAGCTTAGGTGAAGATCTTTGACAGGAGACTAATGGATCTGGGCAGTAAAAACTAAGAAAAAGCAAAATCTAAGAGCAAAAAGTGTAAAAAATGGAATTTTCTCAAATTTTGGCAGGGGACGCAGGCAACCCGTTAGCACAGGTGCGGGCCCGCTCTGTGCACACAGCAAAAGTGCGTCCAGGGACGCACTGTGCAGCACTCAGAGGGTGCGTCCTACTGAAAAACTCAAGAAAAACTAAAAGGATTCTAACTCTAAGCTAACCCACCCAAAGACAAAGTCACAGAGCCAAAAACCAGAAAAATAAACTAATTTTCTCATAGCAAAGTTCATACAAAGGAAAAGACTTTTCTCATCAATGGAATCCCCAGTGGAGTCACCAATTTGTCACACGGAATCAGTCAAAAGTGCGGACACAACCGACCTTCCTAGAAGTCTAAAACATTCTAATGACAAAAAAAACAAACTGGAGCTATCCTTCTCTAAACATGCATTATGATATGAGAAATCAAGTGTTTCGTTCTTACCTTTGTCCAAACGCTGTTGTAGAAGTCCAAGCTTTGTTGATCTGGATGAGCTCCTCCTTTTCTCCAAAACCTGCAATCACCAACAGTCAAACAATTAAATAGCACCTGATTATAACATAAAACAAAGCATATTTAACATATAGACCAAGGAGTACATGAAATAACCCATAAACAACAAGTTATTGAGAAGAATGGACCAATTTGCATTAAAGGTAATCAAAAGGAACCATTACAACCTGAGCCTTGGTGTTGTGCAAGCTCCTTCCAGGGTCCACAATAGTCTTCCTCTACTTTGACAAAGCTCACCCACTTCCAAATAGAACAAGCAAAGATGGCAATCTCTCCTCACAAGCTTCTAAATGGGAGTCCTAATTCCTGCAGCATTTACCCTTAGAAAATGTATAGCTTCAACCTCTCCTCCTTCTGGCCCAATGCCTGTATTTATAGTGCTCAAGAGGAGGTTAATCAGGTCCACCATCAATGGGATAATCCCCTCTTTGGGTGGGATAGCTCCCTTATTGATGGGATAAGTTCCTCTTTGATAGGAGTGCATGAACCATCTGGAGGCGCCCAATACACGTCGAACAACCTTCTAGAATGCTCTAGAAATGACCACAAGTAACTTTTTAAAGATGAAACTTGCGCATTCTAACCTTTACAGGGGGACGCACCTATCCCTTTACATACAGAGCGTCTTTGGACGCAGCTTTTGTGAACATTGGGAGCGTCCCCGCAGGTAAGTTTGAGAGAACCTGCGTCCCCAGAGATAAATACATTTATACAAGACTTTCTCTCTTTTTGGAGTTTGACATGGAGAGCAGAGGCATAAGACTTGCCTAAGAGGGTAGCATGACTGTTGATTGAGCCATACTAACTGTAAATAGTCATGGTGACATTTTTTAGTGTAACACAGAGATCCCATTTTCACTGGAAATTTTTGGACAGAATTATTTTCTTGTCTTGGTACTCAGTTAGCTCATAGCTCATCTTATCATCCTCAATCTGATGGGCAAACTGAGATAGTAAACAAATGTTTGGAAGGATATCTTCGTTGCTTTGTATCTGATAAACAGACACAATGGGTCAAATGGCTGCCTCTGGCTGAATGGTGGTATAACACTTCCTTCCATACAACAACAAAAATGACCCCATTTATGGCACTTTATGGGTATCAACCACCATCCATCACATCATATTTAAGAGAAAATTCTAAGGTTCAGGCAGTGGAACATCACATCGAACATCAACAACAAGTCCTCCAACTCTTAAAGGATAACCTCGTGTTGGCACAAAATAAAATGAAACAACAGGCAGATCAACATCGCAGTGAAAGAAGTTTTGATGTAGGTGATTGGGTATTCCTACGGCTACAACCATATAAGCAAATGTCCCTAAAGCAAGCTAAGAAGGATAATAAATTATCACCAAAGTATTATGGTCCGTACAAGGTGTTGCAAAAGATTGGTACTATGGCATACAAATTGGAGCTTCCTGCAGCTTCTCGATTGCACCCAGTTTTCCATGTTTCATGTTTAAAGAAGGTTATAGGTGACAAGCTCCCAATTCAAACAATATTGCCAGAACTTGACGAGGAAGGAAAAATTATATTTGAACCGGAAGCAGTCACAGAAACAAGAACTCGACAGCGACGAAATCGATCAATTTCAGAGTATCTTATCAAGTGGAAGAACTTATCCGCTGAAGATTCCACATGGGAGGATGAGAATTTTGTGCAGAAGTATCCAGAACTACTCAAGCGTTGAGGACAAAACTTTTTTGAAGGAGAGGGGCATGGTGGGTCCCTATAATACTAGTGATTACCCCATTACTATTGTAGTTATACCCCTTATTTATATTGTTGTGCCCCTATTACCCCCATATTTTTATTTTTGTGCCCCATAGAATCCCTCTATTGTTATTTTTGTGGCTTTATATTATTATTGTTAGGTCGGCTGGATTATATTGTGACTCCTTAGACTCATATATATAGAAAGGAGGTTTTGTCATTTGTATCATCCAAGAATTGTTCATTTATGTAATGTAAAGGAGGTTTCCCCCTCGAAGAGGCTGAATTCTAAGGCATTGATCTATCTTTTCTATCTTTTCTTGAGCTGGTTTCATAACAGTTTATTTATCCTCCTCATGTGCCGGCTGACCTTTTATTCAGTTTGGATGACCATGATGACAAACCCTAGACCTAGTGAGACTAAAACCCTAACACTGGTTTTTATAAATGAACTGAAACTGGATGATAGTAAACGACCTAAAAAATGTGACATCAGGTCAACAGATGAATGTCATGAGGGAAATTGACATGAAACCACTACCATTAGTTGATCCATCACCTAATGGAATGCAGCTGATCGGATGGGACACCTAGTATGCATGCAAAAAGAGAAAATTTGATCACTGATGGAGGTAAGAAGATACTGACACTAACATTGGCTCCAATGGGGATGGTAGCTCTTGGAAGGTGCCAAGAACCATAGATCTCTGGAAAAGTAGATAAGTGCCTTCATCCATTGGGTAATATGGAGTCAATAAATTGGCAACAAATACATCAAAACTCAAGACTCAATACTCATAACTGAAACGAAACTGACGCAATACTAAAACACAACTGACGAACTGGAAAATATGCTCAAAATGGAGCTTATTCAATAAAACCTAATCTAACTGTTTCATTCATCACCTGATCAAGTGAAATGAAACAATCAATGCAACCAAGTAAGCATTTTGGCTACTGTTTGCATTCTCCACAAGTTCTTGCTTATGAACAACAAGAGAGAACTACTGAAAGGCAACTCCCATGAAAACTTGTAAATAGATCTGTTGAATACTATGGATTCTCCATCTGACTCCAAAAACACTGCATAAGGCTCTCGAAATTAGTGCACACTGGGACTTAGCTCATCCAATGGATTACTTTTCTTCTCCTCGTACCATGAATGCAAACTTTCATCTGAGCTTTGTGACAAGACTCCTGCTAAAAATGACAAAGAAACCGGCTGTCAGATCAAGTTTGTATCAGTACACATTTCAAGCTCATAGTTAGCTAATGGAGAAGGGCTTTGACTACATACATCATCCAAAACATCAGCTATTGGATCGTGAAAAATTTGAAAAGACTTTTGCAACCCATTTTCTATTGGTTCCGATGAAATTACATGATTCCCTACAGGCTGCTCATTCGAACATATACTATGCAAATTTCCCTTTAAAAACTGAAATGATTCAAAACAGAATGGAATGGAATTATCTTGCATCATTTGATCATATGTTCCAGCTTCCAAGTATTCATTTGCAACTTGGCAATCAATGCCATTCGGAGGCTACAACTTTGGATATGAAAAGTCTTGAACCAGTTTTTCATTGCCCTCAAGATGGTCAAGATCAAGACTTGTCGACAGTTGATTTCTGATTGCATGAATGTTGTCTCTGGTGAACTGAAACGAAGCAAAACAAAAAGGCAAATATCCTTCACTTAATTCAAAATTTTCTGCACTTTCCTTGTCATTTCCATAGCTAATATGCATCAGCTAATCACTGTACTCAAGCTGCTAAAAGTGAACTTCCTCCTTCCACAAACTAGTTGTTGATTTGTATGCAAGACTAGCTTCTGTTGGGAGAACATAATCATCATCATACTGATCAAACTTAGGGAATTCATCAGTATAAAACACATCATCAAGCATACATTTCATATCAATAGATCTCTCTTCTCCAAGATGATCTATCAAACAATCATTATCAAATCTATGACAACTGGGATAAGAAAGAAAAAGTTTTGGATCAGCCTCTTATTCTTCTTCAATCTACGAGCCATGGTCTTGAACATCATACTCATTCCTTGTAGTGATCTTCTACATCATCTCTTCCACTGCACTTACCAAAATGTCGAGCTTTACCTATAAATATGTCGATTCCTCTGGATCTATGCTTTTCATCTCTTCTTCCTTCAACTTTGCCCTTCTGATCAGCAAATGAGCCTCTACATCTACTGCACTGTTTTGCATCTCTTCAAGAGTTGCAAGGTTCATTTCCCTCAACTAAAACTCCATTTCCGGATCAAAGGCTTCCGAGTAGTGCAAGAGAGCGGATCCAGGAGGAGGCCTTATATTAACTGGCATCAAAAAATAGACTTGGTTAAATCTGGCAGAAAACTGTTGTATTGTCTCCCATGGCTGTCTTTTTAGCTGGTTATACTCTTGTATAATCAATAAAGGGTTCTATCTAACCACCCACTTGTCGAGGAACACCTTGACGAACTACTGGAAATCTGAGATGCTCGCATCAAGCAGGGTTTTGAACCAACTCTTGAATTTGCCTTGCAAAGAAAGAGCAAAAAGCCTAATATTGACATCCTCTTCATCAACTTCAAAAACATCAAGAAAAGACTCAAAATTCAATACATGTCTCTTAGCAGTGATATTGTCACATTCACCATCAAATCTTGGTAGATATAGGTAATGGCTTTTAGGGAAAGCATGGGATATAGGAGGTAAAATTAGAGGCTTGTATCGATCTGGAATTTTACAAGGTATAGGGGTATGTACAGAAGGTGTAGAATCAGTCTTGGTCTCTTGAGGCTCATCAGTTTGAAGATAGTCATCACGAGCTTTAGAAAAAGGGTCTTGATCAAGCTCAAAGGCATGCAAATCTTTGGTATTCACAATCTTCAAAGGGAAAGAATCAACTGCGGGCTTGGGATCTTTTCTCAAACACAATATACTTTGCAAAGCCTTCTTGAAATTCTCGAGAAAAGAGAAGAAACAATTTATAACAAAGAACAAAATGTCTTGAATGAAATTCCAACTTGAATACCTGATCTTTCCATATTGTCCTTTCATGTTTCTACCAGTAAAGTTCATCCTCCAGTAGAGTCCTTGGATCTGATGTCGAAATTGATTTGGAGTCGTTGGGTGAATGATTTCAGCCTTGTTGTGTCTGATCGTTGTTCACCATCAACAATCAGATCTGAACTTGATACATTTTGCTAAGGAACATAACACTACGTTCCCCAGTATGGTCGCCACTATGTTAGTGCCTAAATCTACCTCAGGCTAAAGGAAGGCAGGTCTAGGGTAACATCAAACCACACTTAACCTGGTAGCTAGCCCTACCAGGTTGGGAGAGGGCTCTCTCCTTGTCAATCTCAAATAGAATATGGCAACTAGGGCTTGAGATGACTGAAAATAAATGCTGATTTTAGGCTAGGTATATTAGGTCAGAGGATTTTGATTGATTTTTGATGGTTGGTTGCTGGATCAAATGAGGAAGGCAGTTTTGGGTCCGGGAAATCAACTCAAATTTGCAGGAGCTTCTGTGGGGTGAGGTAGGCAGGTGTTTTGGCACTTTGAATTGGGTGTGATGGTAAGTCTAAATATTGGTGAGGAGTTGGAGAGGGCATGCAAAGCTCATGAGTCCTCTTCAAACAGCAGAAAACATTAAAAACTAAATGTATCCTCAAGGCAGAGCACTGAATATCAATGGATTCTACCTAATTCTCTTGATTCATTTAGTTATGAAGAAAGAAATATATGTTGGAACATATACACATAAGAGAAACTAAATAACAGATGAAGAAGCAATGCCAAGACACATTACCACAAGAATCCCACAAAATGCTGCAAAACCCTGGTTCATTTCCTTGCCAAACTGCAGAAGTAATTTACAATAAAGCTCAAGGCATCCACAAGAGTCCAACCTTTACAAATGACTAACGAAGTACATGATATAGACATCAAACCACCTATGCTAGCCATCAAGGGTCGAATCCATGAGTCAAGGAGCTATTTCAACAACATCTAAACTAGGAACTAGAAAATAAGCAGTGGAACAGCTTGCCTCTAAAATTATGGAAACTAGTTTATTCAACCTCAAACTACCTCTAACTGATGTATCTACCCCCACAAGTCATTTTTCATCAAATTTACATCATCTTACATGATTTTCAATTACAAATTTACCAAGGAGAAGAGAAAAAGTCAACCGATAGTCAAACTGGGTGAAATTTTGGACAAACATGCAAAACTGGCAAAATTCCTCCTATGCGTAGAGATTTTTCTAGGCCATTTTTGGAAGGCCTCCTGAAGTCCAAATCAGGTGTAGAATAGCTCATTGGAAAGCTTGGTGAGTCTACTTTCTGGAACAACTTAAAGTTTTGGATTTGGAATCCATTTGCCCCTCCAAAAAAGGAATCTCCCAATACTGTTTCTTATGTGGCAAAAAAGTGGCAGAGAGGGCACTTTTTGGGTGTTTTTTGCCCTTTTGGAGACCCAAAACTTGTCCAAAATTCTCAGCCATTTCTGAGCATGCATATTTTTTTGTACTAATTCCAAAAATGCAAACCTTTTTTCAAATGGATGCCCCCAATAGAAGCATAGCGCCGGTGGCGCTGCGCACCTACTAAAAAAACCTGTTTTTTACATTAAAAATTTCAAAAATGAAAAAAATGCTCCAAATTTCTTGAAATTTTGCATGAGTGATCCTTTTTAGGTGCTTTGTTGGGCCAATGATTATTCAACCAAGATCTTGAGCTTATCTTGTTCTTTTTTGCTTCTCAAAGCTCTTTTTAGCTTAGCCTTTAACCTCTTCACCCTTGTTTTGCAAATTTTATTCCGGGTTAGGTAGTGATAGGCCATATGGCACAACATTTTCTTCTCTTTGTTGGATTTCTCAAGCAATTTCTCCAGGTGAATGTTTTCCCTCTCAAACCATGATTTCGGTCAGCCTTAATTTATTTCTCAAGGGATGTCATTTTGATTTTTCTTCTCTTTTCCACTTGCCTATTTTCTCTAATTGTTTCCAGCTCCAAAATAGCTTGCTTGTCTTCCAGTTGCTTGTTCTTTTGCTCAAGAAAATTGATAATCCATTTGTCCCTCTCAAGATCAAGAGATAAGGCTTGTATTTCAGCCTCCTTCTCTTTGATAATCATGTCTTTGAGTTTTGAGCTTTGAGAACCCAAATCAATGTCGTCCTCCTTAACCAAGACAAAATCTCTATCTTGCCCTTCAGTAGGGCCCTCCTCATGCATCTGTTTCTTTCCTTTGTCTCTGCCCTGTACCTATTCAGTTGGAGAAGAAGGCAAAGCCCCTTTCACCCCCAGTGAAGATAGCATTTGCCTGTGGTCCGGTGAAGAAAATGAGACCCCTTCCACCTCTGGTGGAGATAGTACTCGCCTGATAGTAGCAAAAAGCCTCCTGGTTCCTCTCTCATAGGTGACAAACACTGGCACACCTGTAGTTTCAGTCCCATGAACATTTGGCTGCCTTGAAGACCCTCCTTCCTTACGAAGCACTGATGGAATTACCTGAGGGCCTTTGAAAATCTCATGTGCAATGAAGGTATCCCATGGTATGTTCGGAAAGCTTAGATGATGCAAGACAACAATTTTAATCAGTGAGAAGTGGTAAATGTTGTTGAACTGCTGAGGAAAAGGTTTCCTTTGCACATATAGAGCCATCTTCTCAATATTTTTGGATATAAAGTATGGGAGGTTCATCATCCTCACTCTTGTGAAATGCATCAACAATCTGACATGATATGTATATAGGCGGGAAAACCTCCCCTCACATGTAAAATACTTGATGATGAGTTTCATGAGAGGAGCATAAATGTTCTGCAAGTGTTTGAAATGAAAAACCTTGCCGATTTTACTGATAACTAGCCTTAATGTAAGGCTCATAATGCTCTCTGCCCACATGCTGCCCCTTATTCCACTGTTCACCTACATTAGGGATGCCTGTTGCTGCTGCAATGGTTTTAGGTGTCAAGGTGAAAGAGACACCAGCAAGGTTCACCTGGCCATTGTGAAGATGAAGAACAAACAACCTAGCAAGCTCATGATGATATTTCACCCTCTCTACCATTTCAAAAAACTGATAACAAGACTGGTGTTTAAAGAAAGTTATAGCAAGAGGGCAAGCAAGTAATTCTGTGAGAGTGGTGGGCTCCTCCCGGATGATTTTCCCTCCTTTATGTGGTTTTCTTGGTACATGAGCTTCTCAGGAAGAATCACTGAAAGTTTCCTCTTCCCTCTCATAGTCTGAATCTGTCTCCATGCTTATGAATTTTGAAGTGAAAGCTGATGAGTATGAAGAGATTTTAAAATATGAGGGTGAATAATGTATATAGGAAGTGAATGCTGGTTTCTTTTGGGGAATGAGGGAAATGACTGGTATTATGAATGTAGATGAGGGTTTTGATAATGAAATGGATATAGTGAAGGAATAGGAAGTGGGAGTTAGGGTTTGGGAATAGAGTATAGGGTTAGGGTTTGGTAAATGGGAGTGGGGTTTGGGAAGTGAGTGCTAATGATTTTGGGAAAGGGAAAGGGAAATGGATTTAGGGAAAATAGTTTAAGGGAATGGGGTGTAGGAAAATAATCTAAGGGAATAGAAACAGCAGAAAACAATACCCTTTGCAAATCTTATGAGACAATTTGGAGGATAGCTAGGGTTTAGTTTTTTAGACATGAAAATCACCACAACTGATGAAAAACCCCTTGCTAGATAAGATGAGAAGCTTTACTTGATGAGAGGTCACTTGAGGAATTTGAAGCAAAGAAAGGTGATGGAATTGTTTTGATGCTCAATGGACAGGTGCGCAGCACACTTTGTATGCGCAGTGCTAGAACAATTTTCAATGGAAAACCCACGCCAGGTGCGCAATGCTAGGTAGGTGCACAGTTCCAAAGCCCAGGTGCGCAGCGCTGGTAAAATTTTGGGCTTTTTCTTTGGTTTTTGCCTCTTTCTTCCAAAAACACGATTTTTTGCCTCTTTCTTCTGAAAACACGATTTTTTGCCTCTTGCTTCCAAACACTTGCAACAATGAAGAGTCAGACACATGGATGGCTTTTATATCCCCTTGCTTTTAATCTGTTCATTAATCAAACCCACTTTTCTAATGTTTTGCTAGCTTTTTCACAAATGCCCTGTTTCACTTTATTTCTGACTTTTGCCTTTTTGCAGGTGGAATTTTACATTGATTTCTTGCATGGCAGGAGTGGATCTTGTCACCAGGTCACCAAGAACAGCTTTGAATACATATTACATATAGAAACATTGAAATTACATGAAATTTTTACAATAATGGAAAAAACCCTGTTTTTCACCTCAAAATAGAGTTTTGAGGTAAAACAAATTTATTGAGCATGACAGAAGTAAAATTTATGATTTTATGAGTTTATTTATCCTCCTCATGTGCTTGCTGACCTTTTATTCAGTTTTGGATGACCATGATGACAAACCCTAGACCTAGTGAGACTAAAACCCTAAAACTGGTTTTTATGAATGAACTGAAACTGGATGACAGTAAATGACCTAAAAAATGTGACAACAGGTCAGTAGATGAATGTCATGAGGGAAATTGACATGAAACCACTACCATCAGTTGATCCATGACCTAATGGAATGCAACTGATCGGATGGGACACCTAATATGCATGCAAAAAGAGCAAATTTGATCATTGGTGGAGGTAAGAAGATATCGACACTAACAACCCTCAGTCACATGGCAAGCACATGACCTGGCAAAAGGTACAAAGTGAAAAGCCACTAAGACATCCAATTTATAATTTATGGGTGATGATCGGAACTGCAATGATACATTGGAGAATTGGAGGCCTTATCCCTAAAGGAAGGATGATCAAACCATATAACCATACATTGCAACCAAGGGTTGAATCGTGGGCCCGTAATGGATGATAGAAATCAATTTACAAAATCAACAGTGAGGAAAAATAGCATAACCCCCCCCCTGTGACATCAACGAGGGGAGGGGGTGGAACTAACAAATGTGATTTGTCAGATGATTCAAGTGTAATAGCCTTGGCGAAAATTCCATGTAATAAAAGTTAATAAAAGAAAAATAATAAATACAGTTGATGGGACACTTATTCCAGGCTGAATTTTGAGCAAAATCATAGTGATGGGGATCGCTGGTGATTGATTAATGGCTAAGGAAATTTTCAAAGGCAATGGAAAATGCTTTGGAAAGGCAAAATGGAATTTTGGCACATTTATTTATGAAAATAATGTAAATTAGGAGAAAAGGGAGGTGAAAGGTCACTGATTGCATGAAATGGGGAAATGAAGGAAAATAATGGAAAATGAAGAAAATAGAGGCCTCATTAATAAAAAGACTTATGAGGATCAGTTCACAGTCGTTTGTTAGTTCAGTTTTGGAGCTCGCTCTCTCTTCTCTCTCTCTCTCATACTCTTGGACACTTAGATTTTTCTTGTATCACTCTTGGAGGAGTGTGGCATACTTGGAGTTCTGGAGCAAGAATGCAAAGGAAGAGTAGAAAAGCGCAAGAAGAAAGTGGGATCAATAGCTATAATAGGTTTCACTTGTAGGTATCAAGTTGCATGTATATTTTCAGCACTAATTTTGGCATATGCATGTGGTTTATTGGTCATGATCTGTCATTGGCACAAAGGTTTACCTGGATTGAGAGTGGATTTGCCTAGCCTTGCCATTTCCTATATGGCCATGGTGTTGTGGTTTCATTTCTTTATTTTTTTGGTTGTTCCTCATGTTTCCTTTAGCTTGGGTTGAGTTACTAGTTCTTGGAAGCTCTAGTTGGAAAAACGCTCTGGAAGTCACATCATCAAGCATACATGTCATATCAATAGATCTCTCTTCTCCAAGATGATCTATACAACAATCATTATCAAATCTATGACAACTGGGATAAGAAAGAAAAAGTTTTGGATCAGCCTCTTATTCTTCTTCAATCTACGAGCCATGGTCTTGAACATCATACTCATTCCTTGTAGTGATCTTCTACATCATCTCTTCCACTGCACTTACCAAAATGTCGAGCTTTACCTCTAAAGATGTCGATTCCTCTGGATCTATGTTTTTCATCTCTTCTTCCTTCAACTTTGCCCTTCTGATCAGCAAATGAGCCTCTACATCTACTGCACTGTTTTGCATCTCTTCAAGAGTTGCAAGGTTCCTTTCCCTCAACTAAAACTCCATTTCCGGATCAAAGGCTTCCGAGTAGTGCAAGAGAGCGGATCCAGGAGGAGGCCTTATATTAACTGGCATCAAAAAATAGACTTGGTTAAATCTGGCAGAAAACTGTTGTATTGTCTCCCATGGCTGTCTTTTTAGCTGGTTATACTCTTGTATAATCAATAAAGGGTTCTATCTAACTACCCACTTGTCGAGGAACACCTTGACGAACTACTGGAAATCTGAGATGCTCGCATCAAGCAGGGTTTTGAACCAACTCTTGAATTTGCCTTGCAAAGAAAGAGCAAAAAGCCTAATATTGACATCCTCTTCATCAACTTCAAAAACATCAAGAAAAGACTCAAAATTCAATACATGTCTCTCAGCAGTGATATTGTCACATTCACCATCAAATCTTGGTAGATATAGGTAATGGCTTTTAGGGAAAGCATGGGATATAGGAGGTAAAATTAGAGGCTTGTATCGATCTGGAATTTTACAAGGTATAGGGGTATGTACAGAAGGTGTAGAATCAGTCTTGGTCTCTTGAGGCTCATCAGTTTGAAGATAGTCATCACGAGCTTTAGAAAAAGGGTCTTGATCAAGCTCAAAGGCATGCAAATCTTTGGTATTCACAATCTTCAAAGGGAAAGAATCAACTGCGGGCTTGGGATCTTTTCTCAAACACAATATACTTTGCAAAGCCTTCTTGAAATTCTCGAGAAAAGAGAAGAAACAATTTATAACAAAGAAAAAAATGTCTTGAATGAAATTCCAACTTGAATACCTGATATTTCCATATTGTCCTTTCATGTTTCTACCAGTCAAGTTCATCCTCCAGTGGAGTCCTTGGATCTGATGTCGAAATTGATTTGGATTCGTTGGGTGAATGATTTCAGCCTTGTTGTGTCTGATCGTTGTTCACCATCAACAATCAGATCTGAACTTGCTACATTTTGCTAAGGAACATAACACTACGTTCCCCAGTACGGTCGCCACTATGTTAGTGCCTAAATCTACCTCAGGCTAAAGGAAGGCAGGTCTAGGGTAACATCAAACCACACTTAACCTAGTAGCTAGCCCTACCAGGTTGGGAGAGGGCTCTCTCCTTGTCAATCTCAAATAGAATATGGCAACTAGGGCTTGAGATGACTGAAAATAAATGCTGATTTTAGTCTAGGTATATTAGGTCAGAGGATTTTGATTGATTTTTGATGGTTGGTTGCTGGATCAAATGAGGAAGGCAGTTTTGGGTCCGGGAAATCAACTCAGATTTGCAGGAGCTTCTATGGGGTGAGGTAGGCAGATGTTTTGGCACTTTGAATTGGGTGTGATGGTAAGTCTAAATATTGGTGAGGAGTTGGAGAGGGCATGCAAAGCTCATGAGTCCTCTTCAAACAACAGAAAACATTAAAAACTAAATGTATCCTCAAGGCAGAGCACTGAATATCAATGGATTCTACCTAATTCTCTTGATTCATTTAGTTATGAAGAAAGAAATATATGTTGGAACATATACACATAGGAGAAACTAAATAACAGATGAAGAAGCAATGCCAAGACACATTACCACAAGAATCCCACAAAATGCTACAAAACCCTGGTTCATTTCCTTGCCAAACTGCAGAAGTAATTTACAATAAAGCTCAAGGCATCCACAAGAGTCCAAACTTTACAAATGACTAACGAAGTACATGATATAGACATCAAACCACCTATGCTAGCCATCAGGGGTCGAATCCATGAGTCAAGGAGCTATTTCAACAACATCTAAACTAGGAACTAGAAAATAAGCAGTGGAAAAATGCTCTAGAAGCCTTGGTTGGAAAAATGCTCTAGAAGCCCTTGGTGGGTTGATTTACTAGTCCTAGAAGCCTTAGTTGGACAAACGCTCTGGAAGCCTGATGGAAGCTATGGATTGAGTTACTAGTCCTTGAAGCCTTGGTTGGAACAAACACTTTGGAGCCCTAGAAGGCTTGGGTAGAGACCAATATTATGATGGTTTTGTGATGTCTGACCATGAGGTGGAATCATTGTTGATGGGTTGAGGTGGTTTGGCCTCTCGAAGCCCTAGATGGTTTTGATTAATGTGTTTTATGATATCCCACATTCATGCTTGGAATATGGCACAGGGGTGACTGACTAAAGAGATATTTGGCTCATCCATGTCTATGGTTGGGTGATTCATGGAAGTCCCGAACCTGGTTTGCCTTTGCATCATTAATATGAGGTTATTTCTCCTTGTTATTTCATGACTATTATACTGGGTAATATGTGGATTATATGGTTGTTGTTTCCTTGGTTATGTTGTTGTTATTATGTTGGTTATGAACATGTATTATGACAGTAGCTATGTATGGCTCTCATCATGTTTTTATTTGGAAATGAATGAACAATGTATCCATGACCCAATGGATGAAGCACCAGCTAATTTGTTGAGGCATCAGTGCTTCTTAGCGATTCTCATATGAGTATGAGACCCCTATGCGCAATTTGTTGTTTAAACCTATAGATTACATAATTGTGACACGTTTGACAAAATTCTTGTCATGGCTAGTAGGTGTCCAATCAATTCCTTGTTCAAATAGTTGCATTTGTATCATTTTTCTATTGTTATCTTCTAGTTCTAAAAGTGTCATTGAGTTCTGGGTAGTGACCTGGGCTCTGGGCCTAAAAAAGTGGCACAAATCCTAGTGTTGCAGCCACATGTCTAAGGAGAAAACTCCCCAGATGCATGCATGCCCATGTTGTGGGATCATCTAGAGCCTCCTTGATGCATGCTTGTCCATATCAACGGAGAATCTGGGGGTTTAATGGTCTAAACACTCAGTAGGACCCAAGGGCTGGTTACCTGAGTGGTTGGGATGGCTCCGAGAGTTTTTTTGTTGATGTGGAAGGTTTGTATGGTGTGTTTCCTTCGATTCCACTTCCTTAACTTACACATAGGGATTCAAATCATATCATAGTAACTTATCATAACATGTTTACCCCGGTTGGTCGGTTACTTCGGTAGATGTGGGAGGAGGGTGTTACATAATGGTATCAGAGCATGGTTCACCCCTCAGGCTGGATGGGTTATGTGTTGGTCATGAATTCATGTCGGTAGCATGTGCGTTTCTTGTGTTATAATACCATGTTCTTGTTGCATTTGTGTGGTATGGGTTATGGTTGTTGTGAGGTCGCCATGGGAATTTGATGGTGTTGTTGTGGAGTGTGTCGGTGTATGGTTGATTATGCATTGTTTATGCATGTTAGTATTCACATGTGGTCAAGTGTACAGTGATGTGGTGGTTGTTGTCATGCATGAGGTCACTGTATGTGTAGTTGATATGGTCATGCATTGATAATTGGACTCTAGCTAGAATGATGGTTATATGGTTATATGATTATGTGATATATTCTATATGTTGTCATGATTATGTTCTACATGTATTACGTTGATTTCTTGATCCTGAAGATGAGGTATCCTTCATGAATTATGCTGAGGTGCGCTGGTTTATTGTGATTTGGTTTACCTGACATGATATACCTTGTAGGAAGAATATCAACTATGACTAGCAAGATGGTAAACTACAGTTCCCCAGACTCTCCCTATGGATCAAATGAGCAGCATGGTGTTGGGAATTCTTCTGATTTGGCAGACACATTTATAATCTTAAGGGAAAAAATAAGGAGTTGTAAGGCAGACAATGACATAATCATATAGGCACATGAGAAACAAGAAGAGGTAAATATAGTGATACTTAAGAGTTTGTGAAAATTGTAGCGACAAGGTCCCCTTCAGATTAGCCATGAGCAGGAGGAAAAAACTAATGGGGCATATGGTATCAGGTCTCATGGTGAGTATAGGTTGGATGGAGAGGGCACAATCAAAGATGGCAGGTCCTTGGATACTCTGGATAGGAGAGGTGATGGACGCAGGTACTATTTTAGTTCTAGTTCTGACATGCATTATGATCGGAATCATTATCATCCTTACAGGAGGAGTGACATGGGATGTTTGCTAGACAAGTTTAAGAAATCAAAACCACCTACATTTGATGGAGAGATGAAGAGATCATAGGATGCAAAATCATGGTTGCTTGGTATGAGGAAGTTCTTTAGGTTGCATGATTACTCAAAGAACATGAAAGTTAAAATAGCTACATTTAGCCTCAAAGGCAAAGCATATATTTGGTGGGAATATGTGAACAATTTCAGAGGTATTTATGAGGAGGACTTGACTTGGAATGATTTTGAGAGACTATTCAATAAGAATTACCTATTGGAGAGATACTTTGATGATAGGGCAAAAGAATTCTATGAGTTAAAGATGGGATTGCTAACAGATGAGGAGTACACTAGTAGGTTCTTCGAGTTGTTGAGGTATGTGCCTTTTATCAAGGAGGAGAAGGCAAAGATTCAGATATTTATTAGTGGATTACCAATTGCATTCAAAGATAGGATTGAGTTTGATGAGCCTAGATCATTGGAGGAGGCCATCCAAAATCTAAAGCATTTCTATGAGCAATTGAAGCGCAGATCTGAGACTAAGATGGACTGGAAAGGCAATGCAAAGAAAAAAGGAAAATGAGATAAGAAGAAAGCAAGACCTCATGGTACAGGTAATGAAGAGAATGCAGTGCCATTTAAGAATTTAAATGCATCTGACAGAGGACAGGGACTTCGATCTAAGGAGCAGAACAAGGATGCCGCCTGGAATACTAAAGAGTGTTGGACTTCTAGAAAAGATAATCGTAGGAGATATTATCCACAACATTAGGGTGGTAGACCGTAGATCTATAGTGCTCTGGAGGCACAGACAATGGGAGATGTTGGGAAGAGTATTCCTAGGATCTATGCAATGCTAGATAATAGACAGGTAGATTATCAAGCATCTATCATTGAGATGGATGGCAATGTTTGTGATCAAGTTGTTCTATTTTTATTGACCTCGGATCTCATTATGGTTATGTTAATCTTGACCTAGTGGATAAGTGTGGTCGAATAAAGAAGTGTGTGTAGATTCTTGGTTAGTGTAGTTGGCTACAGGTACAAAGAAGTGAGTTCATCACTGGGTAAGAGCTTGTGCATTTGATTTGAATGGTATGCCTACCTCGGCACATTTGAATGTATTACCGTTGGGATCATACACAATGTTATTAGGAATGGATTGTTTGTACCTTCATAGAACCAAGGTGGATTGTTATGACAAAGCTATTGAGTGCTTGGATGACAATGGAGAATCGAGAGCCTTGTGGGGTAAGAAGAAAGAAACATCAGTTAGAATGGTGATAACTATGCAGGCCAAGTGTAGTCATAGGAAAGGTTGTGTGTTATTCACATTGCACATTTATAGTGACAAAGGTAAGGAAGTTGAGGATGCAGATGTTTTGAGCAGATACCCAGTTCTACTTCAGTTTCAGGATGTATTTCCTACATATATTTCAGAGTTTCCACCTCACAAGGAAGTAAACTTTTCTATTGATTTGGTGCCAAGGGAAGCTCCTGCATAAAAGGAATCTTATAGGATGAGTACACCTGAGTTGGTAGAGTTGAATTTGCAGTTGAATGAAATGTTGGACAAGGGATAAATTACTCCAAGTGTATCACCATGGGGCTCACTGGTACTGTTTGTGAAAAAGAAGGATGGTACTCTCAGGTTGTGAATTGATTACAGGAAGTTAAACAAAGTGACCTTCAAGAAAAGTTATATTTTACTAAGGATTGACGACTTGTTTGATCAGTTGAAGGGAGTAGTGGTGTTCCCAAAGATTGATCTGAGATCTGGATATCATCAGGCATGCATTAAAGAAGAGGAGATCTACAAGACAACTTTGTGGACTAGGTATGGTCATTATGAGTTTTCTGTAGTTCCATTTGGTTTAACTAATGCTCTAGCTGCCTTTATGTTCTTGATGAATAGTGTGTTGTATCTGTATTTGGACAAGTGTGTTGTTTTCATTGATGATATATTGGTATATTCAAAAAATGAATAAGATCATGCCATTAATTTAGCAACAGTGTTGAGATTGTTTAGAGAGAATCAGTTGTATGCTAAGCTTGGCAAGTGTAGTTTCTTTTAGACTCAAGTACATTACTTGGGACATGTGGTTTCCAAGGATGGCATAGCAGTGGACCCAAAAAAGGTAAGAGTTATCATGGAGTGGGTAGCTCCTAGGACTGTGGATGAGGTGAGATATTTCATGGGATTTTCAAGTTATTACAAGAGGTTCATCGGGAACTTCTCATTGATTTCTTATCCTATCACATCATTGCAAAGGAAAGCTAAGAAGTTAAGTTTGAATGGACATAGGAGTGTGTGGCCAGTTTTGAGTAGATCAAGAACTTTTTGACACATGCACCAATGTTAACAATTGCAAATCCAAACAAAGAGTTTGTAGTATGTACATATGCTTGCCAGAGAGGACTTCATGGAGTCCTTATGCGGGATGGATAAGTGGCATGATATGAGTCACAGAAACCGAATGAGCATGAGCAAAACTACTTGACACATGATCTTGATTTGCTAGTGATCATACATGCATTGAAGATGTGGAGGAACTATCTTCTTGGCAAGAGGTTTGTATTGATGAGTGATCACAGTGGTTTGTAGTATCTATTTGACCAAATGAATCTGAATGGCAGGTAGGCTTGGTGGTTGGCCATGATCAGTGAGTTCGACCTTAAGATCAGGTATATCAAAGGTAAAGAGAACAAGGCTTCATATTCTCTTAGCAGGTGGATACAAGTAAATTTCATAGCAGTTATGAGATCCTATGGGACAGATTTATAGGATAGGATCTTGTAGGCAGGTCAGCAGGATGATAGGTATATGGAGATTGTGTACATGTTGTAGTAGAGTACAGGTATAAGAATTGGTATAGGTATAGGTATTGGTAGTGGTACAAGTAAATTTACAGATGTAGGTGCATAGGATGTGGACTATTGTCTCACAGCAGATGGATTGGTCAAGTTTAGAGACTCAATATATGTTTCAGACAACAATGAAATTAAGAAGGTGATCTTGAGGGAGTGTCATGAGAAACCATATTCAAGTCACCCAGGATATCAAAAGACACTGATAGGTGGCAAAGAACTTTTATTATTGGCTGAATTTGAAGAGAGATGTAGCAGAGTTTGTGGCTAGGTGCTTGGATTGTTAGTGGGTGAAGGCAGAGCGTAACCATCTAGGTGGATTGCTGCAACTGATTCTAATTACAGAGTGGAAATAGGGGGTAATTTCCGTGGACTTTATCACAGGTTTTATGAAGATAGTGAGATGGAATGATTCCATCATGGTAGTGGTGGACAAGTTGACAAAGGTAGTGCACTTCATTCCAGTGAAGTCTACATTCTTAGCAGGTGATGTAGTATAGGTCTTCATAAGGGATGTGGTCAGATTTCATGGATTTCTGAAGAATATTGTGTCAGACAGGGATGTGAAGTTCACTTCCAAGTTTTGGAAGGCGTTATTTGCAGGTCTGGTCATGGAGATGGCCTTCAGTACATCTTATTATCCGTAGATAGATGGATAGACAGAGAGGGTCAACAAGATATTGGAGGACATGTTTAGGACGTATGTGATGCATCGTAATGGAAGTGGGAAGAGTACCTTCCACTGGTAGAGTCTTCTTACAAAACTGGATACCAAGGGTCACTAAGGATGATTCCATTTGAGGAATCATATGGGTAAAGTTGTAATACTCCCATCAATTTGATTGATCCAGTTAATAGGGTGTTGATTGGACTGACATGTTGGTATACATGGAGCGGGAAATGTAGGTAATCAAGAAGAAATTGACAAAAGCACAAGATAGGTAGAAGGGCTATGAAAGTCATAATATTTTTTTCAAGTAGTTCCAGGTTGGGGAACATGTTTACTTGTGCATCGAACTGAAGAAGAACTCCTTTTGGATTGGATCATGTTCCAAGCTAGCACCTCGGTTTTGTCGACCTTTCAGGATATTGAGAGGATTGGGCTAGTAGCCTATAGACTTGCACTACCTATGACAGTGAAAGTCCATGATGTTTTCCATTTTTCATTGCTTAATAAGTATGTTAAAGATGTTGATGTTGTGATTGACTAGTCTATATTGTAGGTGGAGCTAGAAGGATAATTGCAATTGGAACTGCAGTGCATTTTTCATATAAAAATTCTCATGCTCCAAATCTGAGCAATTGAACAAGTTAAAGTGCAATGGAAGCACCTTGGGCTTGATGAAGTTACATGGGAGATGGAAGATCAAATGCGGGCTATGTTTCCTTCCTTATTCACTGGTTGAGCAGATGTTTTGGTATATGTCTTTGGTATATGTTTTTGGTAAATATTTTGGTGATGTTTGGTATATGTACATATGTATATGGATGTAAATACCACCATGAGCTATTTTATAAGCTCCAATAAGTGGTATGGGTGTCATGTCATTATGATGTTATATTTGTTATGTTGTCATGTTGGTTTGCTTCTCATCAGGATGATCGTTGTAAATACGCAACAAGCTAAGTTATAAAGCTCCATAGGTAGTATGTTTTTCTTGTAGCAGTCTTGTTGGTTGTAGGTGTTGTTGAACACCGAGGATAGTGTTCTCTTAAGGGGGAGGGTTATGTAATAGTGTTGGTGAAAACTCCATGTAATAAAAGTTAATAAAGGAAAAATAATAACCACAGTTGATGGGACACTTATTCCAAGCTAAATGTTGGGCAAAAGCATAATGATGGGGATAAATAGTGATTGATATTGGCTAAGGAAATTGGCAAAGGTAATGGCAAAGGCTTTAGAAAGGAAAAATGGCATTTTGGCACATTTATTTATGAAAATAATGGAAATTAGGAGAAAAGGGACGTGAAGGGTCACAGGTTGCATGAGAGGAGGAAAATGAAGGAAAATAATGGGAACCAAATAAAATAGAGGCCTCATTAATAAAAAGGCTTATGAGGATCAGTTCACATACTTTTGTCAGTTCAGTTTTGGATCTCTCTCCCTATTCTCTCTCTCTCTCATACTCTTGGACACTTAGATTTTTCTTGGAGAACTCTTGGAGAAGTGTGACATACTTGGAGTTTTGGAGCAAGAAGGAAAAGGAAGAGTAGGAAAGCGCAAGAGGATAGTGGGATCAGTAGCTACAATAGGTTTTTATTGCAGGTACCAAGTTGCATGTATGTTTTCCTCACTTTGGAATGCATGGCATATGCATGTGGTTTATTGGTCATGATCTATCATGGGCATGGAGGTTTTCTTGGATTGACAATGGATTTTCCTGGCCTTGCCATTTCCTGGATAACCATGGTGTTATGGGTACATTTCTTTTTTTTCTAGTTGGTTCTCATGTTCCCTTTAGCTTGGGTTGAGTTACTAGTTCCTGGAAGCCCTAGTTGGACAAACGCTCTGGAAGCCCTATAACGACTTAGGTTGAGTTACTATTCCTAGAAGCCTTGGTTGGAAAATCACTTTGGAAGCCCTTGGTGGGTTGAGTTACTAGTCCTAGAAGCCCTGGTTGGACAAATGCTCTAGAAGCCTCGTGATAGCTATGGGTTGAGTTACTAGTCCTGGAAGCCTTGCTTGGAAAAAATTCTTTGGAGCCTTGGAAGGCTTGGGTAGAGACCAAAATGGTGATGGTTTTGTGATGTACTACCATGAGGTGGAATCATTGTTGATGGGTTGAGGTGGTTTGGCTCTGGAAGCCCTAGATGGTTTTGATTGATGTGTTTTATGAGATCCCACATTCATTCTTGGAATATGGAACAGGGGTGACTAGCTGAAGATATATTTGGCTCAGCCATGTCTATGGTCAGGTGGTTCATGGAAGTCCCAAACCTGGTTGGTCTTTGCATCATTAATATGATTTTATTTCTCCTTTTTATTTCATGAGTATTATACTGGGTTATATGTGGATTATATGGATGTTCTTTCCTTGGTATTTATGTTTCTATTGTGTTGGTTATGAACATGTATTATGATAGTGGCTATGTATGGCTCTCATCATGTTTTTACTTCTAAATGAATAAACAATGTATCCATGGCCTAATGTATGAAACTTCAACTAATGTGTTGAGGCATCAGTGCTTCTTAGAAATTCTCAGATGAGTATGAGACCCATATGCTCAGATCTGTTGTTTAAACCTATAGATTACATTATTGTGACATGTTTGACAAAATTCCTGTCATGGATAGTAGGGTTCCAATCAACTCCTTGTTCAAGTAACTTCATTTGTATGATTATTTGATCGTTATCTTTCAGTTCTGAAAGTGTCAATGAGTTATGGGCAGTGGCCTGGGATCTGGGCCTAAAAAAGGCACAAATCTTGGAGTCGCAAGCACAGGTATGAAGAGAAAAGTTCCCAGACGAATGCATACTCATTCAATGGGAGCTTCTGGAACCTCCTGGATGCATTCTTGTCCATATCAACGGAGCATCTGGGGGTTTAATGGTCTACAAACGCAGTGGGACCCAAGGGTTGGTTACCTGAGTGGTTTCGATGGCTCTTGGAGTTATGTTATTGATGCAGAAGTTTTGTATGGTGTGTTTCCTTCGATTCCACTTCCTTAACTGACATATAGGGAGTCAAATCATATCATAGTAACTTCTTGTAACATGTTTATCCTATTTTTTAGTTACTTGGGTAGATTTGGGAGGAGGGTGTTACATTAAGTGATAGCAGACAATCGGATCTCCACTCTAGAACCATAAAGTGGAACCAAGATAGTGAGGCATGCCCACTATAATGCCAGTAAGGGGGGGGGGGTGTCACTATTGGAGGTGAGCCTTAAGATGATTCGAGTAAGGATATATCGTCGGATCTCCACCCTAGAACCATGAATTGGAACCAAGATAGTGGTGCCTCCCCCTTGTGATGCCATAAAGGGAGGGGGTTAGCACTTTGAATCCTAGACATTAATCAACTATCTTTGTGGTTCGTTGGGTGGTGGAGGACCGAGAAAGGGAGGCCTAGGGTAAATGTATGTGAACACTGGTGGTCAAGGCATAAGCATGCCACTATATATATATATATATATATATATAGATATAGTGGCATGCCTTATATATATATTATGACGCCATAAAGGGAGGGGGGTAGCACTTTGAATCCTAGCCATTAATCGACTATCTTAGTGGGTAATTGGATGGTGGAGGACTGAGAAAGGGAGGCCTAGGGTAAATGTATGTGAACATTGGTGGTCAAGGAATAAGCATGCCACTATATATATATATATATATATATATATATATATATATATATATATATATATATATATATATATATATATATATATATATATATATATATATATATATATATATATATCTGTGTGTGTGTGTGTGTGTGGAAAATTCAACCATATGTGATGTTGGAAGTAATACAAGGTACCTCCCCCATATGATAGTGTAGTGACAATCCATGTGGCACCACATGGAGACTACATGGGTGCCACGTGCCTGGAGTAGTGAGGTGGTACATTTGAACTAATGAGACTTTAAATGATCATAATTTTGCAATCATGGAGTCCGATTTGGACCAAATTTATATCACTGGAAAATTCTCGTCAAGAAAAACATGATGATGACATCCAAATTGAGTTTTGGAAACCTAGAAGAAGTAAAAAAAAAATAGCCCATTTCTCTAATTGTACCAAGAAAGTTAGGTTAGAATTGCAAATACACTCCTAAGGGTAAGGGAGTGTGTTTACAAGTGGTATCAGAGAAAGGTTTCAACACTAGACATTTGGAGACTAATGAAACCTTAGAAGAGTACAATAAATGTCAAGGGAGATGTGCATATGCATATATATACATGCGATTAACAATTGCATGAGCCAAACATTTGTGTGGGTGCCATATTTTGTTTAAAATGCATGCATATGAAGTAGTGTTAATGATCTGATGTTTGATGGATATTGATGTACTAACATGAATTGTTGTTTCAGCTAGCCCTACCATGGAAACCCCACAAAAGAAAGTTCAAGTTCATGATATATACATATATATAGATATAGATATCTGTGTGTGAGTGTGTGTGTGTGTGTGTCTGTCTAATAATGATGTGTGAATGAAAACACATCGCAAGTAGCACGGGACAATAAGGAACACAAGAATGAGTAGTGGGATGGTTCAATACAATTCTGATAAGTCACAACGTGGGCATGAAGAAGATTTAGGGAAGAACAGAGGAGAAGAAAACTCTCCTGACTAGATGGATACCTTAAGGAGCCTGAGGGTTGAGATCAGGAGCTTTAAGGTAGATAATGAAAGGTTGGTAAGGGCTTAGGAGAGGCAAGATGAGGTAAATGCAATCATATTGTAAAGCCCCTTAGAATTATAGAGACAAAGGCAACATGAGATGGGGGATAGTCATAGAGATAAACATAGCCCTTTGGAACTAGAAGAGATAAAAAATGGGGTAGATGGTAGCAGTTCCAGGAAGAGGCGCAGACATGAAAGTGCAGACACCATGAGAGGGAATGAACCATTGAGTACCCCAGAGAGAGCTAACACTTATGGAAATCACTCTAGTAGACATTCTTGTTCTACTACTAGGAGGCATCATTATCATCATCATCATCAAAGGAAGAGAGAAAGAGACTGTATTCCAAAGGAATTTAAGAAGGCCAAACCACCCAAATTTAATGAAGAAATTAATAAATCTGAAGATGCAAAAGCTTGGCTACTTGGAATGAATAAATTCTTCATAATCCACAACTACTCTGAGAACATGAAAGAAAAGGTATCTGCCTATAGTTTGAATGGAAAATAATACATATGGTGGGAATATTTGAACTATGTCAAAGGCATAATTGAAGAAGAGTTGACTTGGAGTGAATTTGACAAGGTCTTCGTAAATAAATATCTATGGCAACAAATCAAAAGAATCTTATGAGCTTAGAATGGGACAAATGATATATGAACAATACACCACCAAGTTTCTAGAATTGTTGAGATATGTGCCATATCTTAAAAATGAGAAGGAAAAAATTCAAAGGTTCATTGGTGGGTTGCCCTATCATTCATAGATCAAATTTGATTTCATGAACCTCAAACATTAGATGATGCCATTAAAAAGTTGAAATGTTTCTATGAACAATAGAAATGCAAGCCATAGTTAAAGGGTGATTAGAAAGCCAAGAGCGACATTAAGACAAAAATAAATGGCATAAAAAAATGTCAGACAAGAATGAAGGTATGAACACAACCAATGAAAGTTGAGCACAACAAAAATTCATCTCAATTGACAAAGGCTATGAACACTGGCATGTAGAAGAGAAGCGCATAATTAAGGCCAAGGAGCCCTTGCGATGTTGGACTTGTGGAGAGAATCATTGCAAGAAATATTGCCCACATCAGAAAAACACAGGACCATGAATATATAATGCACAGGAGGCTTGTATTGTGGGAGATATAGCGCAAAGCATACCCAGAATATATGCATCCATGGACAATTGACAGGAAGACCGCCAGGCATCCATAATCAATATGGAAGGTAATATTGCAATCAAGTTGTTTCTATTTTGATTGACCTTGGATCAAACTACAACTATATCAGTCTTGAAGTTGTGGAAAGGTGCTAGCTAGCCAAAGAGGTGCATGCAAAACCATGGTTGGTATAATTAGTAAAAGGGGAAAGAAAAAGAAAATAAAGTAGTGGGTGAGATCATGTGTGTTTGATCTCCAAAATATGCCAATGATAACACATTTTAACTTACTACCATTGGGTGCATATAACATGTTGTTGGGCATGGATTGGCTATATGCACACAGGACAAAAGTTGATTGTTATGAGAAGGCCATTGAATTCTTGGATGAAGCTGGAGAGGGGAGAATATTACAAGGGAAGAGAAATCCCACTTCAGTGAGGTTGATTACAACCATGCAAGTTAAACACAGTTACCAAAAATATTTCCTTGTATTTGTTATGAAAATTCCAGCAATGAAAAATCCAACAGTATTGTTGAGAAAGATGAGAGTGAGGCGCTGAAAATATATCATTTTTTGCAGCAGTATGAAGATGTGTTTCCAACAAATGTTCCTAGATTACCTCCTCATAGAGAGGTATATTTCTCTATTGAGTTGATGCTTGGAGTAGCACCAACATCCAAGGCACCATATAGGATGAGTACTCCTGAATTAGTTGAATTAAAACTACAACTTAAAGAGATGTTGGATAAGGGCTATATAAGGCCAAGTGTGTCTCCATGGGGAGCTCTAGTTCTATTTGTGAAGAAAAAGGATGGTACACTCAAACTATGCATTGATTATATGAAATTAAATAAAGTGACCATCAAGAAATGGTATCCATTTCCACAAATTAACAACTTATTTGACTACCTGAGAGGGGAAACAATTTTCTCCAACATTGATTTGTGGATAGGTTATCACTAAGTACACATCAAGGATGAATATATCCATAATACTTCATTTTAGACAAGATGTGGGCATTATGAGTGTCTCGTGGTACCCTTGGACTTACAAATTCCCCTACCACCTTCATATGTTTAATGAACAATGTGATTGTCTTCATTGATGATATATTGGTATATTAAAAGACTGAAGAATAACATGAAAAGAATCTATATTAAGTGCTACAGTTGCTAAGGGAATGCAAGCTTTATGAAAATATTAGTACATGTGAGTTCTTCGAATCACAAACACATTATTTGGGACGCATCATCTCCAAGGAGAAGATAGCAATTGATCTGGAAAAGATCAAGGCCTTAATGGAGTGGCCAACACCAAAAAATATGATTGAGATTAGATCATTCATGGGGTTGGCGGGCTACTATAAAAGGTTCATCAAAAAATTCTCCAATATGGGCCACCCAATCACTTCCTTGCATAACAAAGGAAAGAATTCGAGTGGACAACTAAATGTGCAGCAAGATTGTAACAACTAAAATAGTTTCTCACTAATGCCCCAATGTTAAGAATTACATATCCAGACAAAGATTTTGTGGTTTGTACCTATGCCTACAGGGAGTGTAAAAAAGCTAGTTAAAAATACATGTAATAAAGTTAATAAAGGAAAAATAATAACCAAGATCATGGGACACATATTCCAAGTTGAATGTTTGGAAAAAACATAGTGATGGGGATCACTTGTGGTTAATAAATGGCTATGGAAATTGGCAAAGGCAAAGTGGCATTAATTGGCATTTTATTTATGAAAATAATTGAAAATAGGAGAAAAGGAAGGTGAAGGTTTAGAGGTTGCATGTGAGGAGGAAATTAAAGGAAAATAGAGGAAATTGAAGAAAATAGAGGCCTAAACGATAAAAATGCTTCTGAAGAACAATTCACAACTTTTTGTCAATGTGATAACCTTTTATTAGTTTTAACTTGGATCTCTCTCTTTATTCTCTCTCTCATACTCTTGAACACTTAGAGTTTTCCTAGAGCGCTCTTGGAGGAATTTGGGCACACTTTGGATTTGGAGCAAGAAGGCAAAGGAAAAGTAGGAAAGTGCAAGGAAACAGCGGGATCAACAGCTACAGCAGGCTTTCTTTGCAGGTACCAAGTTACATGTATGATTTCCTTGCTAGTTTTGGCATGCATGGTGTATGCATGTGGTTTTTTAGTCATGATCCTTCATTGGAATGGAGGATTTCCTAGATTGACAATGGTTTTTCCTAGCCTTTCCATTTCCTAGATAGCCATGGTGTTGTGGGTTTTATTTTTTGTTTTCTGATTGGTTCTCATGTTCCTTATGGTTGTGGGTTGAGTTATTAGTTCTTGGAGCCTTGGTTGGAAAAATGCTTTGAAATCCCTAGTACAAATTGGGTTGAGTTAATAGTCCTGGAAGCCTTGGTTGGACAAACTCTCTTGAGCCCTTAGTGGGTTGTGTTACTAGTCCTAAAGCCTTGGTCAGAAAAATTCTCTAGAGCCATGCGGTAGTTGTGGGTTGAGTTCTAGTCCTTGAGCTAGGTTGGAACAAATGCTTTAGATCCCTACATAGCTTGGGTAGAAACCAATATGGTGATGGTTAGTGATGTTCGACCGTGAGGTGGAATCACTGGTTGAGCGTTGAGGTGGTTTTTCCTTTGGAAGCCCTAGTTTGGTTTTGGTTTGTTTATTCCATGAGATCCCATATTCATGCTTGGAATATGGTGCAGGGGTGATTTGTTGAAATATAGATTTGGTTTAGCCCAATCTATGGTCGAGTGGTACATGGAAGTCCTAACTTGGTTGGTTTTTCATATGTTAATAAGAGTTATTTTCCTCTTTTATTTTCATGAGTATGTATACTTGTCATTATGTGGTTTTGATGGTTGTTCTATTATTGTTATTATTCTGTTTATACGTTGGTTACAAGCATGGTTTTATGATAGCCTTGAGTTATGGCTCTCATTAGGTTTTGGTTAGTAAATGATTTTTTAATGAATGCATGACCTAATAGATGATATTACAGCTGTTTTGAGAGGGCATCAGACCTTCTTAACGATTCTGAGATAAGTATGAGACCCCTATGTTCATATGTGTATTTCTGACTTGTACATTGCTTGTTCATGATGTGTTTGATGAAATGTGTTTCATGGTTGAGAGGGTTCATGTTAAGTTCTTGTTCAATTTTTGCATTAAAGGCTTTGTCTCTCTATTATTTGTCATTTCTGAGAGTTCCATTAAGTTATTGGTAGAGGCCTAGACTCTATCCCTGAAAAATTCGCTCAGATCTCAAGGACCTATCACATAACTGGGTGAAAAAGACTGCAGTCACTCCCTTGCATGCTCATGCATGCAACTGGAGGGTTATAGTCAAACTCAGGTAGTGTTATGCCAACATCTAGGAGTCCAAATTAGTGAAAAAGAGGCTTAACTCAGGATTTTGACACCTGGAAGGATGATTTAGCCCTTAGGGGTCCTGTAGAACCTAAGGAAAGTCAGTTAGGTTTTGGTTTTATCAATTCCACTTCCTTAATGTGATTTAGGAGGTTGAGTCATATCATAGTAACTCTTCACCACATATTTACCTTGGTGGACCAATAAGCTTGTGTAAGTGTGGGAGGACGGTGTTGCAGAGTGTTATCAAAACTCCCAGGTTTAACACTTGGACTGGATGGACAGAATGTCTTTCGAATGAATGCATGAAGGTTGTATATATGCTTGATGTGTATGTGTGGTGTGGACATTGTTGCAATTGTGTTTTCATCTAGAAGTTGGGGATGTTGTTGTTGGGATGTGTTTGTCATGAATGCATGTTAGTTGCATATGTGTTTATTATTCTTTTGTTTTATGTGTGTATTAAGTATGCATGGTGATGGCCATTGTTGCAGTTGTGTTTTCATGCATAGGTTGATGTTGATATGATGAATATGATGATTTCATTGTGTGTGTGTTATGCTAATCTAGATTGATCTTTCAGATGAGATAGCCTCCTCCGAACTTCATTGAGCTACATTTGCTTATGTTTATGTTTGGTTATCTGAGATGGTATGTTTGCAGGAAGGAGATCAAAGATGACAAGAAAAATGGTGGATTATGGTTCATGTGATTCTTCCTACAGATCATATGAGAAGCATGGTGATGAGTACTCCCCACACATAGAAGACACCTTGAGAAGTTTGAAGGAAAATATAAGAAGTTTAAAAGAAGATAATTATAGGATAATTTAGTCACAAGAGATACCTGTCAGGGAAAAGGAGTTTTATGAGTTGAAGGTTGGATCTATGACTGTGAGGATTATACTAGTAGATTCCTGGAATTGTTGAGCTATGTTCCTTACCTTAAGGAGGAGAAATCAAGGATTCATAGATTCATCAATGGGTTTTCGGTAGCATTCAAAGACAGTATTGAGTTTGATGAGCCTAGATAATTAGAGGAAGCCATCAAAAATCTAAAGCATTGTTATGAGAAATCAAAGCACAGGTTTGATACGAAGCAGGATTGGAAGGTTAGTGACAAGACTAAAGGAAAATGGGATAGTAATTAAACAATACCTCGGGACATAAGTAACAAAGAGAATGCATCACCGCCTAAGAAGTTCAATGCATCTGACAGAGGAAAGGGGTTTCAATCTAAGGAGAAAAACAAGGATGATGCCAAGAAACCTCTACATTGTTGGTCTTCTAGTGGAGAGCATTGTAGGAGATATTGTCCACAACATAAGAGTGGTAGACCGCAGATAGTGACAATACTCAGGAGGCACAGACAGTGGGGGATTTTGGACAGAGTATTCCTCGAATATATGCAATGTTGGATAATAGGCAGGTGGATCACCATGCATATATTATCGAGATGGATGGTAAGCCTTGTGATCAAGTTGTTTTTATTTTTATTGACCCTGGATCTAATTATAGTTATGTTAATCCTGATTTGGAGGATAAGTGTGGTTTGAATAAAGAAGTGCATGCAAAGTCTTGGTTAGTGTAGTTTGCTACAGGTACTAAGAAATGAGTTCATCATTGGGTAAGAGCTTGTGCATTTGAGTTGAACGATATGTCTACATCAACACATATGAATGTGCTTCTGTTGGGATCATAAAACATGCTTCTGGGTATGGATTGGTTGTATCTTCACAAGACCACGGTTGATTTTTATGAAAAGGAAATTGATTACTTGGATGAAAATTGTGAAAATAGAATCTTGCAAGGCAAGAATAAGGCAGCATGAGTTAGAATGGTTACTGCTATGAAGGAAAAGCACAGTCGTAGGAAATGGTGCATATTATTTGCAATACATATTTCTAGTGATAAAGGTAAGGATGTTGAGGATGCAGAGGTCTTCAAGAGGTACCCAGTTTTGTAGCAGTTTCAAGATGTATTCCTAGCAAATATTTGAGAGTTACTACCTCACAAAGAAGTGGAATTTTCTATTGAGTTGGTACCACAAGCAGCACTGACATTAAAGACATCGTACAGGATGAGCATTCCGAAGCTGGTGGAATTGAAGTTGCAGTTGAAGGAAATGCTTGACAAGGGATACATTAGGCCAAGTGTGTCGCCTTGGGGTGCACCAGTGTTGTTTGTGAATAAGAAGGATGGTACTCTCAGGTTGTGTATTTATTAATTGAACAAGGTAACCATCAAGAACAGGTATTTGTTGTCGTGGATTAACTAATTGTTTGACCTATTGAAGGGAGCAACGGTGTTCTCAAAGATTGGCTTGAGATCCGGGTACCATCAAGTATGCATTAATGAAGAGGAAATATACAAGACTAATTTTCGAGCTAGATATGGGCAATACAAGTTTGTTATACTTCCTTTTGATTTGACTAATGCTCCAGCTACTTTTATGTGCTTGATGAATAGTGTATTGCATCCTTATCTGAACAAGTTTGTGATTGTATTCATTGATGATATATTGATAAATTCTAAGAATGAGGAACAACATGTCGAACACTTAGTAGCAGTATTGAGATTGCTAAGAGAGTGTCAATTGTATGCCAAGCTTAGTAAGTGTAGTTTCTTTTAGAAATAGGTACATTGCTTGGGGCATGTGGTTTACAAGGAAGGCATAGTAATGGATCCAGAAAATATAAGAGCTATCATTGAATGGGAAACTTCTAGAAATGTGGATGAGGTCAGATCATTCATGGGGTTAGTAGGTTATTACAGGAGGTCCATCACAAACTTCTCATGGATTTCCTATCCTATTACATCATTGCAGCAAAAAGGTAAGAAATTTGAATGGACAGAAGAATGTGCATCTATATTTGAGCAGTTAAAGTGGTTTCTTACAAATGCTCTTGTTCTAAATATCACAAATCTAGATAAAGATTTTGTGGTGTGTACAAATGCTTGCAAGAAAGGAATTGGGGGGTTTTGATTCAATAAAGGACTTGGTGGGGTTTTGATGCAAGAAGGATAGGTGGTATGATATGAATCCAAGAAATTGAATGAGCACGAGAAACATTATTTGACACATGATCTTGAGTTGGCAGTGATAATTCATGCATTGAAGATGTGGAGACACTATCTTCTTGGCATAAGATTTGTATTGATGAGTGATCATAGTGGATCAAGATACTTATTTTACCAACTTAATCTGAATGCTATGCAAGCTAAATTGTTGGCCAAGATCAGTGAGTTTGATTTTGATATTAGGTACATCAAGGGAAAAGAGAATAGGGTTGCAGATGCTCTTAGCAGAAGAGTACAGGTAAATCACATAGAAATTGTGAGCTCATTTCAGACATAATCACACGCTCAGATCTTATAGGCAAGGCAGTAGGATGACAGGTATAGGTAGCTTAGGCATAGGTTACAACAGGGTACGGGTGAGCAGGATGTGGACTATCATCTCACAGCAGATGGTTTGGTCAGATTTAAGGACGGGATACATGTTTCGAACAATAGTGAGCTCAAGAAGCTTATCTTGACAGAATTTCATGTTAATCCGTATTCAGGTCACCTAGGATATCATAAGACATTAGCAGCAATGAATATGTTATATCATTGACTGAATTTGAAGAACGAGGTGGCAAAGTTTGTTGTGAGATGCTTGGATTGTCAACAAGTAAAATCAAAGTGTAAGCATCCAGGTGGGTTATTACAATCGATTTTGATTCCAAAGTGGAAATGTGAGGTCATTTCCATGGATTTTATTATAGGAGGACATCTAGACAACATGATTCCATCATATTTCTAGTTTACAAGTTGACAAAGGCAGCTCATTTCATAGTGGTTAAGTCTATGAATTCAACTAGTGAAGTAGCATAGGTCTTCATCAGAAATATAGTGAGGTTGCGTGGTGTACCGAAGAAGATTGTATCAGACAGGGATGCCAAGTTTATTTCTAGGTTCTATAAATAATTGTTTGTAGGTTTAGGGACAGAGTTGGCATTCAACACAACTTACCATCCATAGATAGATGAACAGATAGAAACAGTCAATGGAATTCTTGAGGACATGTTGAGAATGTATGATATGCACCATCAACAAAAGTGGGAAGAGTATCTTCCACTAGGGGAGTTTTCATATCACAATGGGTACCAAGAATATTTGAAGATGAGTCTATTTAGGGCACTTTGCGGGTAGAGTTGAAATGCTCCTATCAGTTGGAGTGATCCATTGAATAGGGTATTGATTGGACAACACATGTTGGCAGAAATAGAACAAGAAATGCAGGTTATAAAGAGGAATCCAAAGGTAGCATAGGACAGGTAGAAGAGTTATGTAGATCATCGTAGGGAATTTAAGGAGTTTCAAGTTGGGGAGAATGTGTACTTGTGCATTAATCCCAAGAAGATCTCCTTGAGGATTGGATCATGTGCCAAGTTGGCACCTCAGTATTGCAAGCCTTTCAATATTCTTGAGAAGATTGGACTAGTAGCCTATCGACTTGCACTTCTTCTGACATTGAAATTCCATAATGTATTCCATGTGTCATTTCTTAAGAACATAGAAAATTTTAGGGGCGAATGTTCGCCCTTTGGGGAAATTAAGGGGTTTTAAATTTTTAGTGGGCGAACATTTTGTATCATAGTACATTTTTACAAATCACCTCAAATAGCCCATCTTATTTTAATAGAGAGGGTAAAAAAGGTAAATTAAGCCCTTGAAATTAGGAGTTACAAACTTCCATTTGCCCATTTTCAAGAATATATTTTATTTAAGTGAATTCATTCGTCCATTTTCAAGAATAGGTTTTATTTAAGTGAATCCTATGAGCCAAAGGCCCAAATACCATATTTATAAAAGAGGTATGGTAAATTAATAAAAATATAAATAAATGAAAGGTATGGTAAATAAATAAAACATTTTTTATATTTACTCCATAAGTCACCTTATATACATGCAAGGGTGTAAACAAATAAAAATATAAGTGGAGGTATGGTAAATAAATAAATGTCTTTTTATACTTACTCAAAAGGTATGGTAAATAAATAAAAATATAAATAACCTAGACGCATGGTAAATAAATAAAACCTCTTTTTATATTTAGTCCATAACCCTCGTTCTATTTATGAAGGCTCAAGAAAGAGGTTTTATTTAAGTGAATCCTATGGGCCAAATACCATATTTGTAAAAGAGGTATGGTAAATTAATAAAAATATAAATAAACAACAGGTATGGTACACAAATAAAACACTTTTTATATTTACTCCATAAGTCACCTTATTTTTATGAACACTAAAAAAATGCGTTATATTTAGGTGAAACCTATGGGAAAAATACTATGGGACAAATACCATGGACTAGATTGTTATTAATACCATGCAAAAAAAACATTATTAACCCTAATATTAGTATTAATAAAAATAAAAATGGCACATGGTATTGACCCATGGTATTCACCAAAATGGCACATGGTATTGACCCATGGTATTCACTGGAATGTAGCCTATTTAAATCGGGGAATTAAACTATCATAGATCCATCTTTACTCTGGATCTACTAACCCCCGAGAGGTATCAAATATCGTGATATGCAAACTAGCATAGAGTGAAAAAATATTTGATCCGATCAAGAGTAAAAATGGATGTTGTAATTTAATGTATGTTAAACATTTTAGCTTGGTTAAAATAAAAAATAAAATAAAAATCAACTATTAATTTTATTGATTTTTATAAATTACTAATAACAATTTTTAAGCTCCAGGTTTATGATAACCCATGGTATTGACCCATGGTAATACCATGGTATTCATGTGAGCATAGACTATTTAAAGGGGAAATTCTATCATCTTAAATCCATCTTAATTCTGGGTCTACCAAGTGCTCAGAGGGATAAATAGATTTCATCCCCCTAAGAGTGGTAGATGTGGAGTTAAGATGGATATAGGTTGGTTTTTATGATAATGAAGATATTAAATAGACTTAGGAAATTATATTGTAAAAACATCTTAAGGTGAATGGTTAAAGCATAAACATTGGACAAGTATATTTGTATACTTCTGTTTTAAACTGAAACAAATCCAGGCTAAAAGGAATGGATTGATTGCACTAGTCATCCTTCTATAACTTTCCAACATATGCTAGATTAAATAGATTGTAATTTGGGTAATTTTTCTAATTGCAAACAGGAACATACTTGTGTATTGGCAGGGTGGTTACAAGGTCCCTAGAAGTGATGAATTTGAATTTTTTTTGGTTTTATATATAGTATTAGGTTTTTTCTCATGCTTTCTGTGAATGGAACGGGTGAATTTTATCCTACACCCACTCGGTTATTGATATGTAATTTCGTTAATTTTGATTTCAAAAGATATGTTAAAGAAATGCAATGATTTCATTTGTGTATTCAATAAACACAAGATTTTATAATTGAGTAAAATATTCGCCATTCCTGGTGAGAGATCATATTATTGATAAAATCGCCTTCCATTTTTCCTATATACCATGGAGATTCGCCCATTTATTATACATGTAAATTTAGGGGGGGTTCTTAAAATTTTCCCTACTTAAGAAGTATGTGAAATATGTTGATCATGTGATTGAATCATTTGTATTACAGGTGGAACTAGAAGGATAATTCAAGTCGAAACCTTAGTGTATTTTGAAGCGAAAGATGCTCATGCTCAGGAATCGAGCAATCAAGCAAGTTAGAGTGTAGTGGAAGCACTTTAGGCCTAATGAAGATACCTGGGAGATGGTCAATTAGATGCGAGCTATGTATCCTTCTCTATTTTCTGGGTTAGTAAATGTCTTTTGGTATATGTTTGATGTTGTGTTTGGTTATGTCTATATATGCATATGTATGTAAATACCACATCAAGTTGTGTTATAAAGATCCAATAAGCGGTATGGTGTTCATGATATGTTGGTTACATTTTCAGCAGATGGATATGATGTAAATGTTTCATCGAGTTGTATTATCAAGCTCCATAGGGCACACGTGTTTTCTCATTTATAAGTGTCATTGAACACTAAGGGCAGTGTTCCCCTAAGGGGGAGGGTTTTGTAACAACCTCGATTAAAAATTCATGTAATAAAATTATTGAAGGAAAAATAATAACTAAGGTCATGGGACACGTATTCTAAGTTGAATGTTGGGCAAAAACATAGTGATGGGGATCACTTGTGATTAATAAATGGCTACAAAAATTGGCAAAGTTAAAGTCACATTAATTGGCATTTTATTTATGAAAAATAATGGAAAATAGATGAAAAGGAAGGTGAAGGGTCACGGGTTGCATGTGAGGAGAAAATTGAAGGAAAATAGAGGAAATTAAAGAAAATATAGGCCTCAATGATAAAAAGGCTTCTAAGGATCAATTCACAGAGTTTTGTCAATGTGATAATCTTTTTTTAGTTTTAGCTTGGATCTCTCTCACTATTCTCTCTATCATACTCTTGAACACTTAGAGATTTTGTGGAGCACTCTTAGAGGATTTTGGGCACACTTTGGATTTGGAACAAGAAAGCAAAGGAAAAGCAGAAAAACACAATAGAACAATGAGATCGTTAGCTACATTAGGACTTCTTTGCAGGTACTGAGTTGCATGTATGATTTCCTTACTACTTTTGGCATGCATGGTGTATGTGTGTGGTTGTTTGGTCATGATATTTCATTGGCATGGAGGATTTCCTCGATTGACAGTGGTTTTTCTAGGCCTTTCCATTTCCTAGATAGCCATGGAGTTATGGGTTTTACCTTTTGTTTTCTAATTGGTGCTCATGTTCCTTATCGTTGTGGGTTGTGTTATTAGTTCTTGGAGCCTTGGTTGGATAAATGCTTTGGAAGCTCTAGAACATTTTGGGTTGAGTTACTAGTCCTTGAAGCCTTGATTCGACAAATGCTCCGAAGCCCTTGGTGGATTGAGTTACTAGTCCTGGAGCCTTGGTTGGATAAACACTCTGGAGCCTTGGTTGGACAAACACTTTGGAGCCCTACGGCAGGTGTGCGTTGAGTTACTAGTCCTGGAGCCTGGTTGGAACAAACACTCTGAAGCCTTGAAAAACTTGGGTAGAGACCAAGTTGGTGATTTCCGACCGTGAGGTGGAATCATTAATTTAGGTTTGAGGTGGTTTGGCCTCTAGAATCCATGGTTTGTTTTTGGTTGTTTTATTCCATGAGATCCCATATTCACACTTGGAAAATAGCATGGGGGTGATTCTCTGAAATATATATTTGGTTCAACTCAATCTATGGTCGAGTGGTACATGGAAGTCCTTGACATGGTTGGATTTTCATATGTTAATAAGAGATCTTTTCTTATTTTATTTTCATGAGTATTTATAATTGTAATTATGTGATTCTGATGGTTTTTCTATTACTGTTATTATTATAGTAGTATGTTGGTTACAAGCATGGTTTTATGACAAACTTGAGTTATGGATCTCATCAGGTTTTGGTTAGTAAATGAATTCTCAATGAATGCATGACCTAATAGATGATATTTTAGTTATTGTGAGAGGGCATCAAACCTTCTTGATGATTCTTAGATAAGTATGAGACCCCTATGTTCAGATGTGTATTTATGATCTGTACCTTTCTTGTTCATGACGTGTTTGATGAAATGTTTGTCATGGTTGAGAGGGTTCAAGTTAAGTTCTTGTTCAAGTTTTGCATTAAACTCTTTGTCTCTGTGTTATTTTTCATTTCTGAGAGTTTCATTAAGTTCTAGATGGAGGCCTGGACCCTAGCCTTGAAAAGGTGTCTTAGATCTTGTGTTCACTAGCAAAGAACTGGGTGAAAAATATTGCAGTCGCTCCCTTGCAAACTCATGCATGTGACTAGAGAGTTATAGTCAAATTTAGGTAGTGTTATGCCAGTTTTTGGGAGTCCAGATTAGTGAAAAAGAGGCTTAACTTAGGGTTTGGACACTTGTAAGGGTGGTTTAGTCCTTGGGGTCTTGTAGCACCTGAGGGAAGTCAATAAGGTTTTGGTTTTTTCAATTCCACTTCCTTAAGGTGATCTAGGAGGTTGAGTCTTATCATAGTAACTCTTCATCACATATTTACCCAAGTGGACCAGCAATATTGGGTAAGTGTAGGAGGAAGGTGTTACAAGGAGGGGCTTAGTGGAATCTTGATATAGGAAGGACAAGTAGTTTTCTATGAGTCATGGAAGTT
Source organism: Pinus tabuliformis (assembly GCA_031772625.1). Lineage (NCBI taxonomy): Eukaryota > Viridiplantae > Streptophyta > Pinopsida > Pinales > Pinaceae > Pinus > Pinus tabuliformis. The sequence goes on along the minus strand of CM062815.1, from coordinate 549,344,021 downwards.
GAACAAACACAAGGAAAACTATGTAACTCATGATATGGAGTTGGTTACCATAATCCATTCATTGAAAATGTGGAGGTATGACATCCTCGATAGAATATTTATGCTTATGACAGATCATGGGGAGATCCTCAAATATTTGTTTGACAAATATAATTTGAACATGAGGCAAGCTAGATAGTTGGCCATACTTAGCAAGTTCAACTTTGAAATCATGTATATCAAGGGAAAAGAAAACAAGTTTGTTGATACACTCAGTAGAAGGATTCAATCAAATCACATGGCAGCCATAAGTTCTTCTGGATTGGACCTAGGAGAACAGGTCAAACATGTAGGGAAGCATGATGAGAAGTATCATCAAATAAAGGAAAATCTACAACAAGATGGTGAGGGTGGAAAATATGAGGAATGTCATCTCACAGATTATGGTCTAATTAGATTCAAGAATAGAATCTATGTTCCAAACAAGGATGATTTGAAGAGGCTCATAATGGGAGAGTTCCATGCTAAGACATATTCCAACTAGTCAGGATACCAAAAGACTCTCATTTCCATCAAATATTTTTACTATTTTCCTAACTTGAAAAGGGAAGTAGTTGATTTTGTTTCTAAATGCATGGAGTGTTAGCAATTGAAGGACTAATGCAAACACTCAACATGTTTATTGTATCCCATTCTCATTCCGGAATGGAAGTGGGAATTGATTTGCATGGATTTCATCACTGATTTTCCAAGAACCTCCAAAAACATGATGCAATTATGTTGGTAATTGACAAGCTAAGAAAAGTGGCTCTTTTTGTGTTAATCAAATCCACCAATTCAGCTAGTGAGGTGGCTCAAATATTCATAAAGGAGATTATGAGGTTATGTAACAACCCCACCCCACATTTACCCAATTTCACTGGCCTACCATGGTACATGAGATGAAGAGATTACTATGACATGATCTGACCTCCTATATCCATTTAAGGAAGTGGGGCTGACATATGAGACTTACTGACACAAAATAACATTCTATAGGGATTTCAAGACACTCAGGGGCTAAAGAACCATCCTAGGTGACCAAAAAACGAGCTGGATTTCTTTTCTAGTGACATAGACTCCCAACCAAATGCACAAGCCTGCATGAGTGCGTTTATGACCCTCCAAATGCACACAAAAGCTTACCCAGGTGTGGTTATAGCCCAAAATCCTCAGTTCAAAGGGTGTGGTCCCAAGATCTGAGCCACAATTTCATGCCAGCCTCCAAACCACTGCCTAGAACTTCTTAAGACTTTCCAGAATGATAAATGACTTGAAGGAAATTTTAAACATACAAAACTTGATCAAGTACTTGGACTAACCAGGCCTAACTATAACAATCATTTCTTCAAACATATGGTGAAAATTTAATCTATAGGTCACAAATTCATATCTGAACATAGGAGTCTAAAACTTATATGAGAATCACCAAGAAGGTCTAATTCCCTCTCATAATATCTACAATAATTTTTTTTAGCCCATGCATTCATAATCCATCAAATACTTATCAAATCCTAAACAAGTCTTATCTCGAGTACATTGCAAATCCATGCTTATAACCAGCATATAACCAAATTAATAACTATGACATAAAAACCATCAAATCATCATAATATCAAGTACAAGTGCTCATAGAATACAATAAGAAAATGTCTCTTGTTAACTTATGCAAAATCCAACCAAGTCAGGGACTTCAAAGTACCACCCAACCATAGATTGGGTTGAACCAAATCTTTCTTTCAACCAATCGCCCACATGCCATATTCAAAGCATGAATGTGGGATTTCAAGACATAAACAACTAGGGATTCATTGAGATTAAACCACCTCCACTCTCAAGCTAACGTGATCTCGCCAAAGCTGGTCAAGAGATCACAATTCTGAAAACGAGCATGGATGCCTCAAAGTTTCTTCACCAATACCTTGAGGAATTTGCATGTCTCCACCCACCTATTGAGGGCTTCCCGGAGATTAAAACACCTCCACTTCCAACCCTTGGGAGTTTTCCTGAGATCACCTCAACCAGTTCCAAAACCTTCTGGAAATCCAAAGCTCAACCGAGAATCAAATCCAATGACACCATAGCTACTTGAAAATGGAAAGGCAAGGTTGAAACCACTCTCACACGAGGAAAAACACATTCCAGTGACAACAAAAGAACCAAACACACAAATTCATGTACCATGCATTCATAAACCAGCTAGGAAATCACACATGCAACATGTTACCTGCAAGTCCTCCTATTTAGGCTACTTTATCCAACCTTCATTTCTTGTCCTTTACTTTCCTTTTCATTCCTTTACTTTCCTTTCTTGCTTGCTTTCTTTCTCCTCTTGGTTCTCTTCTTTCTCCGAAACTAATTCCAAAGAAAAAATGAAAAAATAGTTGTAAATTAATCCCCATAAGTATTTTTATCATTGAGGCCTCTATTTTCTTCATTTTCCTCTATTTTTCCTTCAATTTTCCTCTCATGCAATTCTATGAATTTTCACCTTCCTTTTCTCCTATTTTCCTTTATTTTCATAAATAAATTCCAATTAATGTCACTTTTCCTTTTCCAATTTCCTTAGCCATAATAAAATGAAAGTGACACCCACTAGGATGTTTTCCCAACATTTAGCTTGGAATATATGTCCCATGACTTTGGTATTATTTTTCCTTTATTAACTTTATTACATGAATTTTAACCCAGGTTTGTTATTGGTTGCATGTAGTTCCCAAGAAAATGATTTCAGATAGAGATCCAAGTTCACTTCAAGGTTTTGGAGGGAACTATTTGCAAGCTTGGAGACAAAATTGGCCTTCAGTACATCTTATCTTCCATAGATGGATGGAAAAATAGAGAGGAGAAATAGAATCCTCAAATACATGTTGAGGATGTATTTGATGCACCAACGAAAGAAGTGGAAATAGTATCTTCCACTTGTAAAGTTTTCATACAACAATGGGTACCAAGACAGGAAGAAAAGCTACACAGATCAACATAGTGTGCATAAGGAGTTCCAAGTTGGGGAACATGTTCACTTGAGAGTTAGACACAAGAAAATTTCCTTGAAGATTTGGTCATGTGCCAAGTTGGCACCATGGTTTTGTAGGCCTTTTGAGATACATGAAATAATAGGGCTAGTGAGCTATAGGTTGGCCTTACCTCCATCAGTAAAATTCCATGATGTTTTCCATGTTTCTTTGCTTAAAATATATGTACAAGACTCTAATCATGTGATTGATTGGTTTGTGCTATAGGTGGAACTAGAGGGAGAATTTCAGCCAGAGCCACTATGCATCTTGGAATAGAGGAGCCCCACACTCTGGAATTGAGAAATAGAGAAAGTCAAAGTGTAGTGGAGAAATTTTGGGCCTGAGGAAGCCACTTGGGAAATGGTTGATTCAATGTGGGAATCATATGCTTTTTTGTTTTCCAGATGAAGTAAATGCATATAAAATTGTAAATATTGTACAAAGTTGTGTATATAAAGCTCCATAAATAGTATGTTTATTTTTAAGCATGTATTTTGTGTTGTATATGGAAAAAGAACACCGAGGATAGTGTTCCCCCAAGGGGAGGGGTTTGTGACAACCATGGTTATTTTCCACTTACGTATACAATGTAAATATTGAAAAAAAATGGGTTGATTCAAAGGGACACTAATTCTAGAGTTGAGGAAGAAAATTGCTTGGGATTTATTTTAATTTGTTATGACAACCAAGAGGTTGTTAGGTGCGCATCTTCAATGGGTTGGAATTAAGCCATTAAGTGGAGCTGAAAACAAGACAAGGGTCATGCTCTCTTGAAGAAAAACAAAAGCAAGAATAGGACTCTAAAATTAATTCAGGGAGGACGGAATTATTAAGTTGCGAAGGCCAAAGTACATAGGAGGAGGATGTGACAGGTAGTAAAAAAACATGCATTGAAAGGAGGGGGGACAAGCATCCTTGGGGAAGAAGGAAAGCAACACAAAAGAAATAGGGAAATCAATTTTCAGTTGGAAAGATGACATGAATAAATAACTCTTATGTGAGGAACAATGACCTCTTCATTCCTTGTTAGCCAGAGGATGGAGATGATTTTCTCTAGAGTTACTTGATGGTTGCGGTGGAGGATTGCTCCTTAGATTCCTGAAAGGAGGATTTATGAAGGCATTGCTTGCTATGGTTGTTTTTATAGTGGGTTATGGATTCCCCAAGATGGTGTTGTAGTATTCAACAACCCCCCATTATATTTTTATTTAGTTATTAATAATTAATGGGGACCCTTCCTTAATTTCCAATAAAGTTAGGACATTTTTGAATTTGTTATAAAATTTCTTAGGCTTAATCATCGAAACCCATAGATTGGGGCTTAACCCTTAAAATGTTACGATAAAATACAAACCTCGATAAGCCCTTTTTCTTAAAAGTAAAATCATTATCAAGAGACTTTCATCGGGTCCTTGTTATATCGTAACTTTTCTTTTATGAAAGTTACGATAAATTCCATCTCCAATAAAGCTTCCCTGATAATCACTTTATGTATTCAAAGGATTTTATTATTAAAGGTTTATTATAAAGTCATGCTCACCTCTATGAAATGAGTATTATAATTTTCTTCGGCCCCATAGTTGTCATTCATCATATCATCCCTTTCAATATCGTAACTTTTAAAGTGTGACACTTACGATGTGCATATCACCTCCAATATCTGATAACCCTGATATCTCCTATTGCAAATACTTCAGATTTTCCTGTTTTTAGCTCTTCATAAGAACTTTTGTATCGGAATCTTGTTCCTTAATTCTCTAATATGTTACCTCCGATATAAATCTCCTTATATCACTTCCCATCTATTTTTTTATAGTCGTTACTTCATCGGAATTCCTTTTAGCGGAAGTTACCATTATCGTAACTTTTAAACTCATTCCTCTAATATTTAGATTCCGATATGATGATTTGGATGAGACCACATGAATTCACGTTTTCGTACTTAATGTTTGAGAGTGGTGAATTTATTATTTTCGAAATCATAAACTCTTACATTCATTTCAGCTCGATTCTATCAAAATTCCCTTAAAAGAAGGATTCATTATTTGCGCTAAGTCCTATGTGTGAAAAAGTTCATCACTCATCCCTATGTTTTTTGCTAACAACCTAGTCTTGACCACACAAGAGTGAATAAATATATAAATAAACGAAACGAAATAAGAAATCTATTGCACAACAATGATCTGTCACTCTTCCAATAGAAAGCGCAGAAGTCAAAAATGCCATGCCAGGATTATTTTCAAACCCAGTCGCATCAAAGACTCTGGACAATCCTCTTGGGAATCCATGTATAAACTCTTAGAGCGTGAAGGGCCCAAGGTCACATAGAGAATAGTTTCGGTCAATGATTCTACCTCGGTCTCAAACACTACCTATAGTGATGTTTCTAATTCATTCTTGCACATAATTGTAGCACACCCTAGAATCCTTCCTTATACAAATATGGTTCGATGGGTGGTTGAAAATTTGAGCATTACCGAAAAAAATATTGTTATGATGAAGCATACATTCATAGGATCTTTTACTGGAAAATATTTAAGTGCAATGTACCATCTTCCCGAGCCTCAGTGCAAATATGACAAGAATTTTTTGGAAGCATTCATGAAGTAACATGACCATGCATCAGATCCTATTATAGCATGGAGGAGAGATCCAAACAAGCACAAGCGAGAGGATTCAGGTAAGTACGTAGTTGACTTCCTTGTTGGTCCCTATTTCCAAGTAGAAGTTATGATGTGTAGACTCTTTGCTTACCCTAATACACAGAAGTTTATTGATCAATGGACACCACTTCTTGATGGAGCTTCAGAGGGTTATAACTTTGACTGGAGCAATATACTCTCAGAAAATATAGCCACCCATATCCTGGGTTTTAGAAGCAAGCGTAAAGTCTCAGAAAACATAAGTCCCCGCTTTTACATGAGTGCTTACATAATGGACGCCCTGTGTTTCACTATTGACTTTACCTCTATGGGGTGGAAGTGGTGATCTAAATGTGTAAACGTGAAGATTTTTTAACAAATTGCAAGTTAAATTTATGTGTGTTTTGGGTGAGGATCAGTTTACTAAACACATAAAAAAGTAAATTTTAACCAAATTTTACAGCCAAACAAAGATAATCAGCATATCTAAAACACATAACACAAAGTGTGATAAAATGTTCACCCCTCTCTTGGGCTACATCTCCTAATCCAGCTTCGAATGGAGGGCCTCTTTCATTAAAAATGCTCAAAAGTGTGTTTACATTCTTTACACAGCTCAAATAGCAGAACTTATGTCTCCAATGGATCCAACACTATCAAAACCCCTATTTTGGTCCTTTACGCACCTCATTTCGCCAAAAACTGAGAAATTTGTGCTTGTTTCTTCATTTTCCCAAATTTTTTAGCTAGCCATCCTTTGATTTGGTCTCAACCTCACTTGAGCACCCAAAACATGGAGTCAGCATACTAAAGCTAGTACAATTCTCACTCGGCGGGTGAATTTATAGGACCGTTAAGGGCACCATTAAGCCCCCAGTCCCGAAATTCCTGGTCATGTGGCGCCATGCGACCGCACAGGGGGCCGAAGATTTTGGGCTCTATCTAGCCCCCATCTCTGGTGCACACCCTTGGTTCTATGCATCGCATGTAACCGTGGGTTTGCCCCTCTTAACTCTGTCGCGTTATTAGTTGTATTGCAACCCCATAGGGCTTGGGGTTGGCCCCTTGTGGCTGGCCCCCAACTCCTTTTGCCTCTTGGTTATGTTATGGGAATTATACTATGCCAAAAGGATCATGAGGGTTGGGCTAAGCCATAGCCCTTGGCCCCCCACCCATGGTCCTATGACATAGGGGTGGCTAGGGACTAGGGCTTAGCCCAACCCCCCCTCCAAAATGTGCATTATTTAAAACTTAAATGCATTTCTTTTAAAAATGTTTTAACAAGAAACATGTAGCGCATTGATGCGGGCCTTGGTTAATTGGTACTTGGTCTCGATTTCAACTCTCGGGGGTGTTTTTCGGCCTCCATAAAATTTTAATTGGCCATTAAGAGGCCACGTGGTAGCTAGGGATTAACCCATGTGGATCCTCCCAATTTGACCAGCCAAACACAACCATTAACCAATAAAAATTCACCATGCCACAACGAATCAAATGATGACAAGGGGAAGTCATTCATAGGCACACCAAAATACACATTCAACCCAGTCAAATGCGTAGTTAGCATACGGAATGTTGATTGGGTGTACTTGTAACCCTTTTTCCAAAAAATTTAGTTGTTTCCCAAATTGATAAGAACGTGATTCTAGAAGCATATGATGTCAGATTTGAGTGAAACATGTTGTGTTCGATTCAAGTCGTCGAGATATATCCAGTCATTTAGGTTTCGATCTTTGTCACACACTTTCAATTTTGAGCATTTTTTTTATCCACCGTATCAAGTGTACTTTAGAAGACCCAAATCCTATCCACATCTACCATGATATTCTTTGGGATTCAAAGTATCTTCCTCATTTCTAAAAAAAATTTCATGGATTTATGTTGCCTATCTACCAAATTATTTTTGGTAAAAAATACCAACGGGTATCTCCTGAAGCCTAAACTGACTTGCTCAAGATAGGAAACTAGTCCAGTGAAGAGTTATTTACCTATGTTCGAGCCTTTGTAAATCTAAATCACCCTCATTTATTAACTCTATTTATTATAGACAAACTTGTTTCCCGAGAAATAGCATATCAGACCATAGGAAATGATATTTCAAAGGTTTTAAAGGAATCAAATAAAAATATGTGTCATGTTTTCACTGTTCAGTGTGGTATTTATACTTTGGACAATTTCAAGCATGCATTCATTGAAATTAATTACATTCAAAAACTTGGTTTCCCCACCATTCCTAACAGACAATATGACCCACATCAAGTTCTCAAAAAGGTTACTATAGCATCGAGCATCAAGCAATTTGCTCATGATCCAAACGGGTTTGATGATATGTTTGAAAAGGATTCTACTTATTCAGTGGTTGTGAGATAGGCAGAACAATAGTTGAATCCACAAGAAATGATTCAATTTACCTAGTACACAATCGCAAGGCTAGAAAATCTACCTATGGATTCATTAAGGATTCCTCAGGAAAAAACAGTTCCCGGTGATGTAATAATTGTTGGTTCTTCACAATATGTCGATGTTTCTCGCTCAAGAGAAACAGTCATTTCCTTTTCTTCCCAAGCAGAGGGTCTTATGCCTAATACCAAGTTGGAAGAAATATTGGAGCAATATAACCATTCTCTTAAGGCCAATGAACCTCAAGTTTTAAAGTCTCCTTTGCAAGAGAAAGTTCAAGACACTTCCAAAAGTATTGAATAATCTCTGATAACAAAAAAAGCCTCTAGTAAGCCTTTAGGGGATGAAGACATTGAAATTATACCAACTTTCTGAACATCTAAGGTTGTGTTAAGAGTTGAAGAAATTCCTCTCCTTGATATCTTTTACAGTCCTCGGCACAAGGTTGTTGTCAAAAGAGAGAGGAAGAAAAGGAAAAATGATCAGTCCCCTGCTTTAGTCCATGGAAATGCATCTTTTGAGCTTGTATGGAAAGGCTCTTTGACCACTCCTTCGAAGGAGCTGTGAAGACTCACTAAATTTACAAGAGCCTATGCTTCAACAACAATGGATAAAGCTACAGAAGTACAACAGTTGTTAAAAGAAAAACAAGACAGGATTGTGCATTTGGAACAAAGTATTGAAATTGAGAAAGAAAAGATTGTCAACCAATGGCAAGGATAGATTACGAAACTCCGGAACAATTTTGATGCCCTCAAAGTTCAATATGATACTGATTTTCAAGCCCGAGACATTAAAATACAAGAATTGCATAGCATGATTGAAAAAATAAGTGTTAATTCTTAATTGACTGAGTTTAAGAAGGAAGAAAAAGAGTTAAACACTCTTCTTTATCAACAGCAGATTGTATTTTGCCAAAAGTTGGCAACTGTTCATGACTTATGTAACATAGCTAGTTATGTAGTTGATCAACTATCAGATCCCAGGACTTATTTTGATGACATAGAAGAGAAAATCACCGACTTTATGACATGGAAAGACAACACAAATGGAGGATTAGCTAGTCTTCTTATAATTGAAGAATCAAACAAGGAAATTGTTTTTAGAGAATGGGAAGTTTGTCTCAAGCAAACAGAAGCAATTGTATTTTAGGTCAGATATATATCAAATAACCTCATTGAAGCAGTTTGTGACAATTTATTTCAATGCAATCTCATCAATGATGATCAATTGATCAAGTATTCCAAGGAGGACCTTGCAAGAGAGTTTGAGATGAAGGACATGGGGCTCATGCATTAATTTCATGGCATGGAAGTATGTTAGGGAGATGGGGAGTTGTTTGTGCCTCAGGGCAAGTATTTCAATGAGATACTCAAGAGATTCAGCATGGAGAGTAGTGAACCCATGGAGACTCCTCTAGCAGGTAACTGGAGGAAGGAGGATGCTACAGTAGGGGAAGTAGTGGGAGCTACTGTTTGTAGGTAACTTATGGGTTCACACATGTACTCAGTGAACACACGACCGGATATGTTCTATGCAGCTAACCAGCTTAGTCAAGTAATGGTTAGGTTGACCACGTTGTATTAGAAGGTGGAAAAGCATGTGTTGAGATACCTCAAGGGCACTTATCAGTATGGATTATGGTACAGACGAATAGAGGGAATGAATATTCAAGGCTTCACCAATGCAGATTTTGTAGGGAGTCCATCTGACCGGAAGAGCACATTAGGAGGGATCTTCAATATTGGGTTAGTGGCAGTTTCTTGGTACAGTATGAAACAGAGATCAGTTGCACTCAGTTCGGTATAGGCAGAGTACATGGTTGCGAGTCAGGCAGCATGTGAGGCCATCTGGATGAGGAAGATCCTAGTTGGTTTGTTTGTCAACAAATGGATCCAACTATGATTTACTACAATAATTAGAGTTGTATTAAACTCTCTAAAAATCTAATTTTTCATGATCGATCCAAGCATATTGATATCTAATATCATCATCTAAGAGATTGTGTATTGAGGTAGGTTATGTTGTTAGAGTACATTCCTATGAAGGAGCAAGATGCTAGCATTTTGAAAAATGCATTGTCAAGATGTAAATACGAGTTTCACAGAGACAGGATTGGGGTAGCTAATAATCCCTTTCTTGTTGAGAGGGAGTGTTGAGAATTAGAAACAAGAAATTCCAGTTTAATTTGTCCTTGAATTAAACTTAGAATTAAAATCGAATTCTATTCTCATAGAAACTTGTAAATAGTTAATTAAGTTTAAATAACTTAATTTGCTTAGGAATTTCGAGTTGGAAATCTTTCTGAAGTCATGTATATGTTCTCCCTAAGTTTTAGCAATCTAGGATGAGTTTAATTGTGAGTTTTAATTAGATAACTCAGTTTACTGAGTTATGTTCAGTTAGATTAGTTCCAACTTGTTTGTAGAACTAATACAGAGTTAACAGTTACCTAGTGCACTAGTTCATCCACAAGTGTCACTCTAGTTAAGTGAAGATTCCCTCATTAGAAACTCATGCATGTCGATTCTGAGAAAAAAACAATTGAGACTGGAGTGCAAGAACAATGTACTATCAGTTGTGTGATTTACTAAGTTGTAAATATCATGTATGTAATCAGAGAAGGAACTATGTTTGGATTGCATAGTTTTGGAATCATGAATTCCCTTTAAATATGGGCTATTCATCCTAGGAATTACGCAAGAGATTAGGGGCTTGGAGAGTTGAAAAATTGGCTAAGTGTTTCCCAAGAGCTTGCTTGTGAGCTGAGAGAGTTGAGCATACTTGTGCAGAATTGTTCTAGTGAGAACAATCTTTGTATCTTCACTCATATTTTTGATATATGCAATACAAATAGTGGGGTTTTGAGCAATGGCTTTCCCTAGATACATCTTGTATTATGTGCCATTTATTTATCTTCTTCTTATTGATATTGTTTTCATCAATCTATTAGCTTCTGCTAGTTGAAAGTAGAAGTAGATTCTTGTCCTATGCTTTAGTACGTTGCATGATCTTGTGAATCTACACGATTTTCTACATAGTAACGAAGTTGAGAAAAATATATGAGAGGAGATTTTGAAGTTTTGAGTTTTGGGTTACAGATGAAATTTGAATTTGCAATACATACTTCAAGATCAGTAGATGGTGTTATCTAGTTTGCGACTCGAGTGTGCCTTGGAAGGTAGCTTGAATTTTATATCCTGGAGGGACAAAATGGAGGTTGTGCTAGAGGATAATGGCTTGAAGGAATTCGTTGATCAAGAAAGTTCTAAGCCAGCAGCATTGGATGCACAGCATTTGTCTGAATGGAAGAAGTGTGTGGTGAAGGTGAGGTGGATAATCCTTGAGGGAGTTCGAGACCACATTGACTCGAGTCTCCATGGAAAGGAAACTTCATATGTTATGTGGAAAAAATTGATGAATTTGTATCAGAACAATAGTGACCAAAGGAAATTGGCACTGAAGAACAAACTTCAAAAAATCAAAATGGAGAAAGGCGAGATGATTCCAAAATACTTAACCAAGTTCACTCAGTGTCATGATGAACTTGGAAGCGTTAGAATCACAGTTGTGGAGGATGATATGGTGAGTCTTTCTCTTTTAGGACTCCCAAAGAGTTGTCATAGTTATGAGGACTCTGTCAATGGTCGGGAGAAGCTACCAGATTGGGAACGACTATGGTCGGATTTGATGCATGGGGATATCAAAAGGAACACCAAGGATGGAGAAGGGTAAAGAGAAATATTCCCATTCCAAATCAGATTCTTATCATGGAGGTAACAATAAATACATGACAAAAGTTAATTGCTTTCATTGTCATGAGTTGGGCCATTTTGCTACAAATTGTCCACTCAAGAAGTCCAAGAAGAAATCCTCAGGAGGAGCGGTGGGTGAGGCTTTGGACTCTCAATTCAAATTGGACTTTTCCCTCATTACATGCATTGTTTCATCAATTATGGGAAGTGTATGGTACTTAGATAGTGGAGCTTCATTCCACATGACTGGAGACAAAGAGTTATTCAGTGACCTGGAGGAGAAAGATCTCTAGATGCATATCAATATGGGTGACAATGGGAAGTATAGTGTTACTGCATTGGGCACGATTACTTTTCAAAGGGAGCATGGGGCTCCACTCACCTTGAAGAATGTTATGTATGTGCCCGGGCTAAAGAAGAACTTGGTATTCGTTTCCATTCTTGAGGATAAAGGCTATGATGTGATCTTCTCAAAAGGAAAGGCATTCCTTCAACACATAGCCACAGGTCAAGTAAAGAAGATAGGGATTCATGTGAAGAATCTCTATAAGTTGGAGCTAGAGGAGTGTACTGCTTTGAGCACAAAATTAAAAAGGGTTCAGAGCCGAGACGTTGGCGAGTTGTGGCACAAGAGATTGGGCCACTTGCATCATGGGGCTTTGAAGATATTGCACCAAATCTCTACCTGTCTTCCCAAGGGTATGCTTGAGCAAGTTGATACATGCAAGGGGTGTACTTTGGGAAAATACACCAAATATTCCTTTCACAACAGAGACTATTCTAGAGCGAGTTCATTCATATGTGTGTGGACCATTCTCGATAGAATCCACAACCAAACACAAGTATTAATTTATATTTGTTAATCACTTTTCTTGAAAATGCTGGATATTTTTCATGCAAAAAAAGGATCAAACCTTCAAAAAAATTTGTGATTTTAAAGAATTGGTGGAGAAAGAGTCAGGAAATAAGGTTAAACCTCTACGGAGTGATAACAGTAGTGAGTGTGTCTCAAACGAGTTTAAGAACTTCTATATAGCGGAAAGGATTAAACGGGAGTTGACGACACCCTATAACCGTCAACAGAATGGGGTGGTCAAGAGGAAGAATAGAAGCATAGTAGGGGCAGTGAGGGCGATGTTTTATGATAACGTCCTACCACTACACTTGTGTGTTGAGGCATGCAACACAATGGTTTATGTTTAGAACCGTAGCCCACATTAGATACTTGAGATGAAGACATCAGACGAGGCTTATTCTTGTAAATGGCCAAATGTTGATCACTTCAGGATTTTGGGTCATCGATATATTGCCATGTGACCAAAGATGCACGGAATAAGCTTGATCCAATAGTAGAGTTGGGGATATTTTCCAGGTACACTGATACACCTCACCACTATCGGGTGTACTTTCCGACCAGCAAGATGACAGTGGTTCACAAGGATGTCAGATTCGATGAGGAGAAGGCCATATGAGTTTCCCTTGAGAGGGAGATTGAGCTACATGAAGATGAGGAGATTTTAGATCCTAAGGTTGAGGAGCCTCAGATTGATGTCGAGTCGCCACATATAGAGGATCTAGGAGTGGATACATCCACTCAAGCAAAGCCTTCCAGAGAGAGGAAGAAAGTGCACCAGAGGGGCTGACAGATTGTTGGATGATGCACGAGAGAATGTGGGAGCACCCACTTCTTAGTGCAGGCAGAGGAGGTCACCTGAGAGGTACACTAGATTCCCAGCTCTTATGGGCAAATGTGTTGTGATAGAGCCATCTTCCTTTAAGGAAGCAGTGCAGCAACCAATTTGGGTCGATGCCATGGTGGAGGAGTATGACTCCATAGTTCGTAACAGTGTTTGGGATGTGGTTCCGAGACCAAAGGACAAGTCAGTGGTGAGATTTCGTTGGCTTTATAAGGTAAATCATGTTGCAAATGGTAGTGTGGAGAAGCATACAACTATATTTGTGGCTCATGGATTTTCACAAGTAGAGGGGATTAACTATGATGAGACCTTTGCTCTTGTTGCAAGGTACTCGTCAATCAAATCTATATTAGCACTATCAGAATAGATGGGTTGGAAGATACATCATATGGATATGAAGACAACCTTCCTTAATGGCATGATTGAGGAAGAGGTGTACATAGAGCATCCTGAAGGTTTTGAGACCTTTGACCATGAGTCACATGCGTTTCGGCTCAAGAGAATGTTGTATGGGATGAAGCAAGCACCCCATGCTTGGTACACCAGGATAGATAGCTACTTCACTTAATTGAGCTTCATGAGGAGTGAAGGGGATGCGAACTTGTACCACATAGTGGTGGAAGGTAAATTGTTCATCATTGTACTTTATGGTTATGATCTCATACTGACAGGTGATGATCAGTTGATCAAGTCTTACAAGGAAGACCTTGCAAGAGAGATTGAGATGAATGACATGGATGATGAGGCTCATGAATTACTTTCTTGGCATGGAGGTATGGTAGGGAGGTGGGGAGTTGTTCGTGTCTTGAGGAAAGTATGCCAACGAGATACTTGGGGGATTCTGCATCGAGAGCAGCAAACCCATGGAGACAACTTTAGCAGGTAACTAGAGGAAGGAGGATACTACTTCAAGGGAAGTAGTGGAAACTATTGTTTACAGGTAGCTTGTGGGTTCACTTATGTACTTGGTGAACACACAACTGGATATGTGCTATGCATTTAATTAGATTAGTCAAGCGATGGTTAAGTTGACCAAGCTGTATTAGAAGGCAACAAAGCATGTGTTGAGATATCTCAGGGGCACTTCTCAGTATGTATTATGGTATAGACAGACAGAGGGAGTGAAGCTTCAAGGCTTCACCGATGCAAATTAGGAAGGGATCCCATCCGACCAGAAGAGCACATCAAGAGGGATCTTCAGTATTGGGTTAGTGACAGTTTCTTGGTACAACATAAAATAGAGATCAGTTGCACTCAGTTCAGCAGAGGCAGAGTACATGGCTACGAGTCAGGCTGCATGTGAGGCCATCTAGATGAGGAAGATCCTAGTTGGTTTGTTTGGTCAGCAGATGGATCCAACTGTGATTTACTGTGATAACCATAGTTGTATCAAACTCTCTGAAAATCTAGTTTTTCATGGTTGGTCCAAGCATATTGATATTTGATATCATCATCTCATAGATTATGTATTGAGGCAAATTATGTTGTTAGAGTACGTTCCCACGGAGAAGCAATATGTTGAAATTTTGACGAAGGAATTGTCAAGGTGTAAATTCAAGTTTCATAGAGACAGGATTAAGGTAGTTGATAATCTCTTTCTAGTTGAAGGATTGTTGAGAAATGGCAACATGAAATTCCAGTTTAATTTGTCCTTGAATTAAATTGAGAATTAAAATCGAATTCTATTCTCATAGAAACTTGTAAATAGTTAATTAAGTTTAATTATCTTAGGAATTTTGAGTTGGAAGTATTTCTGAAGTCATGTATATGTTCTCCCTAAGGTTTAGGGGTCCAAGATGAGTTTAATTGTGAGTTTTAATTAGATAACTTTGTTTATTGAGTTATGTTTAGTTAAATTAGGTCCAAACTGTTTGTGGAGCTAATAGAGAGTTAACAGTCAGATGGTGCACAAGTGCATCCACAAATGTCACTCTCGTTAACTAAAGAATCCCTCATCAAAAACTCATGCATGTTGATTCTGAGAAAGACCCAATTGAGACTAGAGTGCAGGGACAATGTACTATCAGGTTTGTGATGTATTGAGTTGTAAATATCATGCATGCAATCAGAGAAGGAACTATGTTTGGATTGCACAATTTTGGAAGCATGAATTCCCTTTAAATACGGGCTATTCATCCTAAGAATTATGCAACAGATTAGGGGCTTGGAGAGCTGCAGAATTAGCTAAGTGTTGGCCAAGATCTTGCTTGTGAACTGAGAGAGTTGAGCATACTTGTGTGGAATTGTTCTAGTGAGAACAAGCTTTGTATCTTCACTCATATTTCTGATATATGCAATATAGATAGTGGGGTTTTGAGAAATGGCTTTCCCTATATACATCTTGTGTTATGTGCCATTGATTTATCTTCTTCTTGTTCATATTGCTTTCATCGATCTATTGGCTTCCATTGGTTGAAAGTAGAAGTAGATTATTGTCTTGTGCTTTAGTACATTGCATGAGCTTGTGAATCTATAGGATTTTCTACAAGAAGAGGATTGTGTTTGCAGACATTTCCCTTACACATTTGAAGGATTTACAAGTTCTTGGTATTTCTCCCTACCTTCTGGATCAATCACAAACTGGGATATGTTTGAAGAACAACTTTTTTTGAAATTTGGGGATTACCAAACAACGACTACTCTAATAAATGATTTATCAAACCTCAAAACCAATCCAAATGAAAAAATTAAGGATTTTAACTCAATAATTAACAAGATGTTAAATAAAATTCAAGACACTTCCAAACCTGGTACTGATGTGCAGATTGAATGGTACATTAGTGCTCTTCCTTCAAATATTGTTGTGTTCATAGATATAGCAAATGAAATAGACTAATCGGCAACATGAAATAATCTTAACTATGGAAAAGAGAGTTCTAGCTCTTGACAAGAAATCTACTATTGAAGAAAGAAAGCAGACTAAGAAAGTGACTTTTAAAGATGAATCCAATAAAAAGTCTCCTAAATATCCTTTGATTTGGAAGGAATACACAAGCTTTTGAAAACAATGTCAAATGAAATGGTTGAAATTAAGAAACAAGTTTCTAAATCTTCAATGAAATCCTTTCAGCCTTTCAAAAGGAATTAGCCATCACAAAATCCTGCTAATATATCAAACGTAGAATCCGATGAAGATGATGAAGAAGAAGAAACATCTCTATCTGCAGATGAAACACAAGAAGAGGAAATAGTTGAAGCTCGTGGTTTATGGGACTTCATCTTGACCACTTTAGAAAATGAAGAAGAATAATTTTTTCCAATAAGCACTAGAAGTGACATGTTGATACTTCATCCAGTAAAACTTAAAAGTCTCCCACTCCTTCTAACGATAAAGGTATGATAAAAAATACTCATACTCAATCTTATTTTTCTGATCAAACTACTTCCAAATCTCCCTCATCATCTAAAATTGTGAGAGTTTCTAATAGCATTGAATATAATATTGTAGAAGATACGAAAAATATCAAAGCTAATATTTCCTTATATGAGGTCAGTAAATTAAAAAAATGGTAGAAGTTGATACTCAATGAATTAAATGTTGTCCCTGCATATCCATTACCTTCTATTGTTGCTACTTTGAAAGCCTCAAAAAGGAAAGGAAAACCCCCAAATTTCCCTATAAATAAGATTGATTCTTTCAATGCTATTTTGATTGGAGATAGATCAGATTCCCACAGTCCCCCTTTTCTTTTTACTTTTGAAATCCTTAACAAGAATTTTCATAACTATTTAGTATATTTTGGTGTATCGTCCAATATTATGCCTTATTCAGCTTGTCTCAAATTGAATATTACACCTCAGAAATATGTCATTAAAATTTTCCAATTAGACTGAACAAAAATCAAAGTCTTAGGAGAGATGATTATTTTCCTAATTAGATTATCTTCAAATCCAAAATTCTATCAAATAATCAATATATTAGTCACAGATATCCTTTAATTTTATGGCCTTATTTTAAGCAGGGACTGATTTGAGGAACTGAATTGTTATTTTTCAACTGATTGGTCACATCTTTGGCTCCCCTACAATGAAAATCTAATCAAATTCGTGTTGATAGGGAAAAGAATGTGAAGTACTCTGTGACTGATTTAGATGAGGAAAATGAACCAGTGGTGTTCACAAACAATATTCTGGGAAATTATTCTCTAGAATCTTTCTTTGGCAATTTCCCATCTCATAACTCTCCATTTCCTATTGATTTTGTTTTATCTTAGATAGAAAAAATTTCACAAACAGATTCATCAAGATGTATCAATATTGTAGATAATGTTGTAAATAAGTGTAATGAATTGTTTTGGACTCTTTAGTTTAATGGATAAAAATTTGATGATGGTGTAAGAGATGGTTGCATCCTAGTAAATCGAGATGGAGAAAAGACCATGCTTGCATGCAGATTGGAATTTCACTATACCAACAATATTGTTGAATATGAAGCGTTGGTACAGGGTTTGTAGAAGGCTATTAGTCTTGATGTCAAGTATCTTAAGTTTTTGGTGATTCAAAGATTTTCATTAAGCAAGTCAGAAACAACATTCATTGTGTTTCTAATCACCTCAAACATTATCAATCCTTGATCCAAGATTTAACTACTCATTTCACTGCATTCAATATAGCTCTAATTCCAAGATTACATAATGCTAGTGTTGATATCCTAGCCAATGTTGCTTCAAATCTTATTCCTCCTGAAGATTTTAGTCCTGATAGATTTTCAATTGAGTTGATTTTTCACCCCTCCATTCCAAATAACATAACCAGCTGGCGTGTAATTAACGATAACAATGACATCCTAAGTTTTTTAAATTCTGAAGTTTCTTACTCTGATCAAATCATTGATGAAGAAAAACACGATAAGCAGCTAAATAAGTTTTCGGAAGAGAATTCTTTGCCTAAGCCCATAGTGAAATTGGAATACTTGTATGATTTGAAAGATAGATTCAAGAAGGTTACCAATTGCAAACTTCAGAGTAGTAATTTAAGATTCAATTGGTTAATATAGGGTATGATTATAAACCCAAAAACGTCAATTTAGTCCATGGACTTACACCATATGAAATATTTGCATTCATCCATCTGTTGAAAAGATACAAAGATGTATTTTCTGGAGTTATGATTATTTAAAAACCTATGACACATTTAGCATTCAACACACACCTATGTTGCCAGATGTAAAACCAATTCAACAAAAACTAAGAAAGATTCACCCAAATCTAGAAGCTCAAATTAAGACCAAGTTAAATAATCCACTTAAATCCAAAATCATCTTCTCGGTTAGACATTCCAAGTGGATTTTGAATCCTGTTCCAAATAGGAAAAAGAATGGAGACATTCGAATTTGCATAGATTTCAGGAATTTAAATAAAGCATGTGAAAAGGATAAATTTCCTTTGCATCCAATGGAACATTTTTTGAAATATGTTACAGGTTCTAAGTTAATGTCATTTTTAGATAGTTTTTTTAGGTTATAACCATATTCTTGTGCATCCAAAAGATAGACTAAAAATCACATTCATAACCAAATGGGAAACATATGCTTACTGGAAGATGCTTACTAGAAAATTTGGAATCTCTTTGAATCCCAAGAAGTAATTCTTGGTGAAGGTAAGATTCTAGGCTTTATTGTTTCCGAGGAATGAATTTCCATAGACTCAGAAAGGATTAAGGCGATTTCATAAATCCCCTTGACTCACAATAAAAAATCCATGCAATCCTTTCTTGGCCAAATTAATTTTGTCAAACGATTCTTCCCGAATTTTTCCCAAATATTCTTGCATTTATAGACCATGATAAAAAAGAAAGAAATCTACAAATGGGACAAACTGAAAGAAATTATTTTGAATCAATAAAGCAAGCCATCATAGATGCTCCTTCATTACTAACACTTGATTTTTCTAAAGAATTTTTTCTATAGACTTTTGCTTCTGAATAGTCGTATGTAGCAGTGTTGACCCAAGCAAATCAAGAACAAGTTGAAGCTCCCATTGCCTTCTTTAATTCTAATATACAAGGAGTTGAGTTAAACTATTCAGAACTGTAAAAACAAGCATTTTCTGTTTTTAAGTCAATAAAACATTTTAGACCTTTTCTCCTAAAATCACATACGAAAGTAATTGTTCCTTTCCCAACAATTAGACAATTTCTTATTTAGAGAGAGTTAGGAGAAAAGAGAGCTAATTAGGTTACTACCCTGCAAGAATATGACCTATAGATAAGGCCAGCAAAAATAGTCATAGATCAAGGTTTTTGTAAGTTAATAACAGGAGCTTTTGATAGTTCAGCTAAAGAATATTTAGGTAATAATGTTCAATTTTCAGAGGTATGTCCTATTAACACTAAATCTCAGTATGTTGATTTATTTTTTTATTTAAAAAATGGATATGCTCCAGTAGAACTCAATTACAAAAGAAAAAGAGCTTTAAGACTTAAATCCAATCAGTATCAACTTGTCAATAATTTCTTATTTAGAAGAAATTATTATTACGTCTTACTAAGATGTCTAGAGAAACCTGAAGCAAAAAAAAAAATGTTGCAGGAACTACAAGATGGACTAGTTGGTGGGCACTATAGTGGGGACACTACTACTCATAAGATCCTTCATGCTGGTTACTATTGGTTGAATCTATTAAAATATTCTCATGCTTATGTAAGAAAATGTAAAGTCTACCAAACATCTTCAGGGAGGGAAAAGAAACCAGTCTTGCCTTTGCAGTGAGTGAATATTGAGAAACCCTTAGATCAATGGGGACTAGATATAATAGGTGAGATCGTTCCACACTCTTTTAAGAAGCATAAGTATATTTTAACTACTATGGATTTTTTTACCAAGTGGGTGGAAGAAATACCCCTGAAGGTGGTCAATTCTAAAAGAATAATTGATTTTATCGATCAACATATAATTACCGAGAGTTGTAGCAGCTACAACCACCCTCCAAAATTTTGTCTCACATGCAAATTTCCGATCCTACCTTCGATCCTGCGAACGATCATCCTTGGTCACTTATTGGTATCAAGCTCCCCTCCTGGATCCTACGAATTGTCCATGTTCTCATCTTTATGTCGCATGTGTCATCATTGAGCATAGGGGTTGTTGTTTTTCATGCAAAGGGAATGTTGTCTTGCTTCAAGGGAATTGCGTGCGTATGGGTGGTTGTCATCACATAGGCATGTTTATGTCTTATGCACTATGGATGTTCTACGCTGTGTCACTAAGTGTCTGTGTGTGATCACAGTCAAGTCCTACCAATGTTTACATATGTTTCACTGATCTCACACTTAGCCATTTTTCTGAGAAACCTAGCCCCATCCAGCTTCGCAAAACTATGCGCTTTGCTTCTGCAACCATCAAGCTTCCTCCCTTGCCTGTTGAAACCCCACAGTACATAGAGACACCAACCTCCCTTGTCTGTTGAAACCTCACAACCCGTAGAGACCCCAGCCAGCACTACTCTCCAAAAATGTGCAGAGAAGTTAGCTGCATTGCACTCAGAAATTACGTAGAGGTGTCCTCTCGGGACCCCCATCCTGTAGCAATATCATGTGACTCAAAACTATGCAATGTTTTCCAAGTTTCCCTATCTGTCTTGCATGCAAAAACTGCGTAGGCGCACCTCCCAGGGCCTCATTCTGGCAACAATCATTGTCTGTTGAAATTGCACAAATATACCTCTCAGTGACTACAGTAAAAGGTGACATGCTGAAATCAATTCCAAGGAGTTGAGGAGAAGGACCAAGGAACCAAGTAATGGAAAAGATCAGGATCGCATGCAAACTCCGTTGGATGCATGATCATCTTGAGGGTAAGTATGGTAAGTAAAGAAAACCTTCTGAAGTACACCTCTTAGTTGAGTTTGCAAGATGGCTTGTCAATTTCATATCATCCTATCCTCAGTAACATGCATGCGTACAAACATGAAAGGTCATTGTATGTGTTTCTTCTACATGTCTTGCTTCCTTCTCACTTGTTCGATTAACTATCGTCTTCGGCATGTTGATTGTTATGTCTTGCTTGTGACCTCATTTTGGTGATGTGGAAGGTTTTGTTTGAGTTGTGTTCATTATGTAAACATCTATCACACTCACACATGATGTTGTAAGCATTATCGTGCAAGTGTCGTCATGGTCGTCCGAATGTTTATCTCAAGTCTCACGCTTCTCGCTCGCACCCATCGGTCAGTCACACTAAGTGTATGTTATCTTGATGGTTTGAGGTGTCTTGTCATCAAGTCATCTTGAGTGTGTGTTCACAAGGTCGTGCATGCACAAGTTCACTTACTCACACACTTAGTCATTTTGCTGAAACCCTGTCAACCAGATCACCCTCCAATAGCCAGACATCCGCTGAGCCGCATTGCATAATTTCATCTCTTAGTGATCATGTATTTTTGAGCAGAATTGCACAAAGCTTGAGGATTCCTCCCAAGTAGTCTGCACTGCGCAATCCTAGAATTGACCCAACTGAATGTTACCCAAAACATCGCAGAAGTTTCTCAGCAAGTCATCCCAAATTGCATTGCATGCAAGCACATCAACCAAGCCTCTAGATGGTCAACCAGAGAGTTTGACCAGGTAGTGACCCCGAACCTCACTCCTCCAAAAAATTGTGCAGAAGTTTCCAAGAATGGCCACTTCCATTGACTAAAGAAATTGTGCAGACATGCCAAACAGACACCCTGTGTCCATCACTGCACTGCCCTAAAAAATTGTGTAGTTTTTCCAGCTAGTCACCCAATCAGCTGACATGCTACTCACCTAGAAAACTGCGCAGTTTTCATGAGCAGTCTCCCATCTGCCCAGCATCCCGCTTAGCTCAAAAGCTATGCATAGATTTCCAGCAGGCCAACCTCCCAACCCTACACAGTTTTTTCCAACAGCCTCCGGTAACCCACTGCTAGCTCCCCAGAAAAGTTGCACAATTTTGTGAGCAACCTCACGTAGCCTGTTGTCATATCCATGAAGAAATTGCACAGTTTTTGATGCCAGTCTCACCCTACTGCTTGCATTGTCTCCCTGAAAAAATTGTGCATATCTGCCCTCCAGTCGAGCCAGATCCTGCAAACAGTCACTACTGATCTAGATTGCCCATCTCAGCGACACAATAACTTCTACACAATTTTCATGAACAGTTCCCGGAGCCCGCACCCCTGCTTGAAATCTGTCTTGTGTAGTTTCAAAGCCTTGTCCTCTCTCCTAGTCACCTGCATCCAAAAGAAAAAGACAATGCATCATGGTATACTAGGAGATTTCCTGATTTGATGTCATCTCATCATGAGTGATTTCAGATACAGGTATATGGATGAGACATGGTGAGACTACAAATGGAATGAACAAGGAGTGCATGAAAGGATACTTGTTCGCGAATGGAAGAACACATGAAGCGTATCAAGTAGCAAGCGAAGCAGACACATGCGCATGCATGAATTATCAAGCAAACACCAAGACCATCAAATACTTTTCACACCTTTCCATGCAGAGGAGAAGCTATGATACACCAAGAGCACATTCATCACTCAACAACACTGCAACTCAACATGGACACAATGAGCAGCATGAACATACCATCTCTGTCGTGTCGAGCCATGTCATGATTCATCTCGACCACATCACTATTATGGGCCATATTGTTATAATCAATGTAATGTAACATGGAAGTCCAAGAGACCCACATGTAAATCTGAAGAGTCATGTAAGTCAAATAGTCATGAGGGAAGTCGAACAGTCACAAGGGTCAATTTTACCCTTGGCTATAAACACCCCTCATTTGTACATGCAAAAGACTTTTCACCTTGGCTCCTCCCACATAGCCTTGAGAGTTTGTAATCTTTTATTTGAGGAGCGAGTAGTGGCTCCAATGCCCTGCTATCGGGGTTAGTGATGTAATGGTGTACGGATGTGTCTTGGAACTTTCACTTAATTCAGAAGCCTATTAATAGGCCAGCACATTTTCACACATGTATTCTATTCATTTGTAAGACTATTATTTGGACACTTGTAATGCATGTTGCTTTAACTTGTAATAATACAGTTGAACTATTTCAGTTGTTTTAGTACATATGCTATTGGAAATGTGTTGTATAAGTTGTTAACATTGTCTCGCTCGTGTGGGCTATCCATCGGACACTCGACAGATTCATTCTGGGAAACTTGTTATAACACTCATTGCACTTGTGTGGACTATTCTATTGGGTGTTGTATATGCTATATGTTCACCTTGTGTTTGTGGCTGTCGCATCCATGTGGACTACTCCACCGGAAGCTGCACATGTCCTGTTGTGCTATGTGTCTCTAGCAGAGTTGGGACCATTCCCTTTCAACCTGAGACTCACTTCCACCCTCTCCCTTTGCATTGAAATAAATTTGACACAAGCGGCACTAAGCACTCACCAGGAATGCAAACCTCGTTGTTCAAAGACAAAGTAAACCACTCTCACGTGCTGACAAGTAATAGCTAAGGAAAAAATTTACGATAATGGCAACCGAATCATCATACCGGATGGGACTTAGACACCAAACGAGGTGAGGTCTAGTTGGGACTTCATACCGGGGAGATCCTATGAATGTTGGTAAGTCCAGCACTGTCAACACCAGGTTTGGCCTTCCTTTTGCCCTCATGTTTGACATTGCATCTTATTTTTCTGGAAATCTTATTACTAAATTCGCACTCAAGAGAGGTTTTAAACTCAAATATTCTACAAATTACTATCCTCGAGGAAATGGATTGGCAAAATCCACCAATAAAAACCTTATAAGAATCATAAAGACAATTGTTGATGAGAATCAAAATATTCGGCACAGAGGTCTAGTATTTTCTCTATGGACTGACAAAATTACTCATAAAACCTCTTTAGGCACCTCTCCCTATCATTTAGTGTATGGAAAAGAAGCTATCTTACCTCCTAATATAGCTCTTCCTTCACTAGCCATATTGCAATCTATATAGTAACAACCTTGCTCTGCTTTACAGTTAAAAATCTCTAAAATTCTAAAGTTAGAGGAAGAAAGAGATAAAGCCAAACAAACTTATGCTCAACATCAACAATTGGTTAGGTCTTGATTTGATGTAAGTTCAGTAAGTAATAAAAAATTTTAAATCTGTGACTTGGTTCTGAAATGGGATAAGGCCCATGAAGAAAAAGGTAAACACACAAAATTCCAAAAATTGTGGCTTGGCCCATTTCAGATCATTGAAAAATTAGGCCCATCAACCTTTATCCTTCAATATTTACAGGGAAAGAGGGATGATCTTCTCATTAATGGGCTATTTTTGAAAAAATATTTTTCTTGAAAATTCATATTTTATTGTAAATATGTAAATAATCATATGTACATATTAGTGTCTTTAGCTTAGTCATGTTGAGTAATACTCTTTTGAATTCATATTGGGGTCTCTCATCATTAACATGAAGTTTTATTAATTAAAGGATAAGTTGTTAGAAAGAAATTATAACATTGAAGTTTAGTATTACACCTATTATAATCTCTGAAATATTTATATCCATTAGTTTGTAAATATGTCATGACTTCAAAAATTAAAATATCTTGTCTTCTTTGATTAGTCATGGACAGTTTCTTTTAAAAATGAAGACAATTTTGAAGTTTTAGCATATTTTGACTTTGATTGTCATCCACAACTCTAAAGGAGTAATTTTACCTCCCCATCCCCTAATTTTACATTTTTAGAGTCTAATTCAAAAATATTTAAAAAAACTTGAAAGATAAGAGATTTCATTATGAGCCGACCTACCATGATCATGGGAAACTAATGATGGTGACATTATCATGATTGGTCACCAAGCTAGGATAATGTCTTATGGATACATAACTATAGGACAAGAGGTCTCATCATGAGTCAACTTGTGGCTTTCACGAACCTAAAAGAAATTTCAAAAAAGAAAAAATAATACTTATTAATATAAGTGGATGGGATACTGGTATTATTTGGTTATATGGTAACCCTATCGAGGCTATGGATGCCTGCTCACAACAGAGTCTCTATCCTAATGCTAAGCTTCTATATTTCTCTATTTTATCTTTACAATTGATAAAATGACTGATAGAGATAATGAAGGTTTTATCAATAACAAGTTTTTAAATTTTACAAAATAATGAGTTCTGTTTTATTCGAAGTAATTTTAATCAATATAAATTTCAAATATTTACATTTTTCTAAGTCTTTTTGCTTATTGTTAAAATTTCATTTACTTCTACATAGATAATTGTTTCGCCCAGTATGTTGCCAATTGTTATAGTATTCAACAACCCCCTATTATATTTTTATTTAATTATTAATAAATAATGGGGACCCTTATTTAATTTTAATAAATTTCTTTAATTTTCAATAAAATTATGAAATTTTTGAATTTGCTATAAAATTTCTTAGGCGTAAAGGCTTCCCTCATCGAAACCCAGATATTGGAGCTTAACCCTTAAAATGTTACGATAAAATACAAACCCCGATAAGCCATTTTTCTTAAAAGACAGATAATTATCCGGAGACTTTCATCGAGTCCTTATTATTTCGTAACTTTCCTTTTATGAAAGTTACGATAAATTCCATCTCTGATAAAGCTTCCCCGATAATAACTTTATTTATTCAAGGGATTTTATTAAAGGTTTATTATAAGTCACGCTCGCCTCTATGAAATGAGTATTATAATTGTTGTCAACCCCACATCTATCATTCATCATATCATCCTTTTCAATATCATAACTTTTAAAGTGTGACACTTACGATATCTCCCAGTTCTAATGCATATCACCTCCAATACCTGTCACCTCCGATATCTGATAACCCTGATATCTCCTATTGCAAATACTTTAGATTTTCCCGTTTTCAACTCTTCATTGGAACTTTTATATTGGAAGCTTGTTCCTTAATTCTCCAATATGTTACCTTCGATATAAATCTCCTGATATCACTTCCCGCATATTTTTTATATGCGTTACTTAATCAGAATTTCTTTTATCGAAAGTTACCATTATTGTAAATTTTAAACTCATTCCTCTGATATTTAGCTTCTGATATGCTGATTTGGATGAGACCACGTGAATTCATATTTTCGTACATAATGTTTGAGAGTGGTGAATTTATTGTTTTCGAAACCATAAACTCTTACATTCGTTTTAGCTCGATTCTACCAAAATTATCTTAAAAGAAGGAGATTATTATGAAAGATTCATTATTTATGTTAAGTCCTCTGTGTGAAAAAATTCACCGCTCATCCCTGTGTTTTTGGCTAACAATCTAGTCTCGACCACCGCAATAGTGAAGAAATGTCTAAAGCAGTGAAAGGAAAGAAGAAAGTCGTCGCGTAGCAGTGATATGTCACTCCTCGAGTAGAAAGCGCAGAAGAACAAAAATGACATGTTAGGGTTATTTTCAAACACAGTCTTCACCAAAGATTTTGGACAGTCCCCTTGAGAATCCATGTATAACCTCTTTGAGGATGAGGGGACCAAGGTCACCCAAAGAACAATTACAGCCAATTATTATACCCTGGTCTTGAACACGACCTATAGTTATGTTTCTAACTCATTCTTGCATAGAATTGTGGCACACCCTAGAATCCTTCCTTATACAGACATGGTTTGATGGGTGATTCAAAATTTGAGCATTTCTGAAATAAATGTTGTGATGATTAAGCATACAGTCATAGGATATTTTGCTAGCAAGGATTTAAGCATGGTGTACCATCTGCCTGAGCCTCAGTGAAAATTTGACAAGAAGATTGTGGAATAATTCATGAAGGAACATGACCATGCATCAAATCCTATTAGAGCATGGAGGAGAGATCCAAACAAGCACAAGCAAGAAGATTAAGGTAAGTACGTAGTTGATTCCCTTGTTGGTCCCTATTTCCAAGTGGCAACTATGATGTGTAGACTCTTTTCTTACCCTAATACACAGAAGTTTATTGATTAATGGACACCATTGATTGATGGGGCTTCATAGGGTTATATCTTTGACTGGGGCAATATAATCTCAGACAATCTAGCCATGCATATATTGGATTTTAGAAGCAAGCGTAAAGTCTCAAAATTCATAACTCCCCCCTTTCACGTGAGTTCTTACATAATGGACACACTGTGTTTCACTATGGACTTTACCTTTATTGGGTGGAAGTGGAATTTAGAAGACCCAAATCCTATCCACATCTACCATAATATTCTTTTTTATTCAAACTATCTACCTCATTTTTACAAAATCTGTCATGGAGTTATGCTTCCTATTTACTAGATTATTTTTTATAAAAATACCCCACGAATATCTCCTGAAGTTGAAACAGACTTGCTCCAAATAAGAAACTAGTTCGGTGAAGAGTTATTTACCTATGTTTGATTCTTTGGAAGTTTATCTCACCTTCATGTACTACCTATATTTATTCCAGAAAATCTTCTTTCCTGAGAAATAACATATTAGACCGTAAGAAACAGTATTTCAAAGGTTTTAAAGGAATCAAATAAAAATATGCGGACTATTTTTCCTATTCAGTGCGGTATTTATACTTTGGATAATTTCAGGCATGCAGTCATTGAAATTAATGTTATTAAAGAACTCGGTTTCCCCACCATTCCTAACAGACAATATGACCCACATCAAGTTGTCAAAAAGTTTACTATAGCAACGAACATCAGGCAATTTTCTCATGAGCCAAACAGGTTTGATGATATGTTTGAAAAGGCTTCTACGTATTCAATGGTTGTGAGATAGGCAGAACAATAGTTGAATCCATAAGAAATGATTCAATTTACCTAGTACAGAGCCACAAGGCTATAAAATCTGCCTATGGATTCATTAAGGATTCCTCAAGAAAAATCAGTTCTCGATGATGTAATAATTATTGGTTCTACACAGTCTATCAATGTTTCTCATTCATGAGAAATAGCTGCTTCCTCTTCTTCCCAAGTAGAGGGTTTTATGTATAATACCAAGTTGGAATAAATATGGGAGAAATATAACCAGGCTCTTAAGGCCAATGAAACTCAAGTTATAAAGACTCCTTTCCAAGAGAAAGTTTAGGACACTTCCAAAAGTCTTGAACAAACTCTGATAGAAACAAATGCCTCTTACAAGCCTTTAGGGGATGAAGACATGTAAGTTATATTGGCTTTCCCATAATTTGATGTTGTGTTAAGAGTTGAAAAATTCCTCCACTTGATATATTTTATAGTCCTCGACACAAGGATGTTGTCAAAAGAGAGAGGAAGAAAAGGAAAATTGATCAGTCTCAGGCTTTGGTCCCTAGAAATGCATATTTTGAGGTTGTATGGAAAGGCTCTTTGACCACTCCTACAAAGGATCTAGGAAGGCTCGCTTAATTCACAAGAGCCTATGCTTCAGCAACAATGGATAAATCTACAGAAGTACAACAGTTGCTAAAAGAAAAAGAAGACATGATTGTGCATTTGGAACAAAGTATTGAAATTGAGAATCAAAAGATTGTCAAACAATGGCAAGGACAGATTACTGAACTCCAAAATAGTTTTTATGCCCTCAAAGTTCAATATGATACTAATTTTCAAGTCTGAGACATTCAAATACAGGAATTGTAGAGCATGATTTAATAGCTAAGTGTTAATCCTGAATTAATTGAGTTTAAGAATGAAGCAAAAGAGTTAAACACTCTTCTTGCTCAACAAAAGATTGTATTTTGCCAAAAGCTAGAAATTGTTCATGACTTATGAAACATGGCTAGTTCTCTAGTTGATCAACTATCAGATCTCAAGACTTATTTTGATGACATAGAAAATAAAATCATCGGTTTTTTGACATGGAAAGATAGCGCAGATGGAATATTGTCTAAACTTCCTAGAATTGAAGAATCGCACAAAGAAATTGTTTTTTGATAATGGGAAGTTCTTCTCAAGCAAACATAAGCAGCAATATTTCACGCAAGAGACATATCAAATAACCTCATTGAATTAGTTAGCGACAATTTATTTCAAGCCAATCTCATAAGAAATTTCCCTGAAGGAGCATTGCCAGAGATCAAAGCACTTACTAAATTGCGGCAAGAAACCTCCAAAAAGTGAGATGAAGTCATCGATCAACGAACGAGGATCAATTTAGAAATTCATTAGTAATTTTTGGTCAAACCACATAGTCAATGGTTGATGCTCCGATGTTTATCCAATACCACCACACAAACGCTACCAGTGTTGAGAGACACAATCTTCATCAGCCATATGTGAATTCAACCAATGTCTCCACTAGAATTAAAGAACATGACAGATATCCACAAGCTACAACAACGAATTTGGAGGACAGTCTTCTTCATAGGTTTAGATAATTTGTTACAATAGATTCTAAATTTGTCTCTTTTGGTTTATTTTGGCTACGTTTGTTGAAACCGCCTAAAGTTTTTACTGTATTTTTTATATTTGTATTTTCTTATGAAGCTATAAAGCCCCTCCTTTTGTCATGAGTAGGGGTTCTGAATTTCTGAATGAAGGCTCAAGCTTGCACTATTTTAAACTTCAATTTTTCTTAATATATAGTTGAACTATCGCCATTTTTC
Source organism: Pinus tabuliformis (assembly GCA_031772625.1). Taxonomy (NCBI): domain Eukaryota; kingdom Viridiplantae; phylum Streptophyta; class Pinopsida; order Pinales; family Pinaceae; genus Pinus; species Pinus tabuliformis. The sequence goes on along the minus strand of CM062815.1, from coordinate 549,313,981 downwards.
TCATAATTAGAGCAACAATATATCAAGTACTATTATCTGTGTATTATTCTTTTGTTTAAGAGTTGAATGGAAATTTGATATTGTTCATTATATATGTGCTATAAAAATCGTACATCATCACTACTAATATGTTGGATTGGAATCATAAATTGTATGTATGAACAATGAGATTTCATATATGTGATGAATTTATAAGCTAATTTAATTAAATTAGTTATGTTTTTTCTGTTTTAAATTCATAATTACATGATAATCTACATTGTCATGTTAATTACAAAATCTTTATAATCACATATACAAACAACTTTCCCGAGATAGATATTAAGTCATTAATCTTTATTTTCAGTTTTAGTTATATCAGAGATTTATACTTTTATTCAATTCATTTCTTATAATTTCATATAAAGGGAAATTGGTCCTATAATTCCAGTCGGAGCCATCATCCCAAACGAAGAAGGATTTTCTTTAAGGTCTCGACTGTGTGGTTTCCCCAATGTTGATACTGACATTTCAAGCTATCAACAGATGGATAGAACCAATATAATATAGCTTTAGGGGTGGATATTTGTATCTCTGGATTCCCTAGTTTATGTTGGTCGTTGAACAGCTGAAGGGTGGAGTCAACGGGCCTCTGGATTCCCTGTGTTATTATTAGATGCTTAAATAATTGGTGGGTGGAAGTGAGAGAACATATGAATGCTCATGTCAACCAACAGTTGGAGTTTAAATCCCTTAAGAAAAAGTCCCCTCAGTCTTTAGAATCTAGATCGGGGGTGATAGTTGCAACTGAGAACTGGTTATAGTTTGTCTATGGTTGGGTGGAGAGTCATTGTCCCAGACTCAATTGCCCAATTTCAATTCAAGATAAGTTTCTTCATATGTATCATATGCCATGAAATTTATGTTTAGACTGTTAAGCTAATCTTGTATTGATTGCATGAATGGTGCATGGTTCTCTTGTAATAAAAATAATGAAGTCCTAATGACTTTTAGCATAGGAATGTGGATACATGGCTCCATGTGATTGTGGTTCTATCCTAATGTGCCATATATATGGCACATTAGCTAGAACCACAATCACATGGAGCCATATATATATATATATATATATATATATATATATATATATATATATATATATATATATATATATATATATACACACACACACACACACACACACACATACACTAGTGTTGTATGCGCAAGAAAATACCCTTGTGTTGTTGGTGTGAGTAAACACTGAGGAAGGTTTAACAACTTGTGTTAAATTGATTAAATGTTGAGCTAATCGCATGCCATCTGAATGTGTGAAGCATTATTTATCTTGTGTGGATGGATTACTAATGCCCTTCTTGTTCTCAAAATGGTGATAAAGGCATGGTAAATGATTATGAATGTGATTTTATGCACTATTGTACTCCTTGTGCAATGAGAAGGCATAAATATGACTCTAAATATGGTCTAAATGTTGAGTTCACCTACTGTGCAATATGGCAGCATTCTTATACTAATTTGGTATAGGAAATATCATTCCTATTGACTAATCAATTGTGTGTGGCTATTGGAATTTCTTGTGGTCCTTGAATGCTTGGCTACCCATAATATATAATTGTATATGAACATAGATATACATGCAAGAATTCAGTGGATTTTTTTAACCAAATCATGAGTATTTGTCTAGTTCTTTAATGAGGACTATGTGCCTCTCTATAACAATGCATACTCTTAAATAGGCTAGAGGCCATGGTCAGCTATAATTTTAATCCATATAGTGCTTGTGAAGTGGAGAACATGATTTTGATAGCATATATCGTAATGTGATATATTGTAATATACTATCGCACCATGAATTGGTGATCCAGGGTGTGGGGGTAGCCCTCAATCACATGGCGGCCACGTGACCTAGTGGAAGGTCCAAAGAGAGGGGCCATTAAGGCATCTGGTACATCTCTTGTGGGTGACAAGTGTAGATACGATGACACAATGTGGAATCAGAGGCCTTAGCCCTAAGGTTCCAGCCATCAAACCATATAACCATTCATCACAACCAAGAGCATAAGCTCAGGCCCATAATGGAAAAAAGAGATCCATTTCCAAAATCAATTGTCGAGAAAAATAGTGTGACACCCCTGTGACGTTAGCAAGGGAAGGGGGGTGGCACTATTGGACATGAGCCATCGAATGATTCGAGTGACAACAGACCATTGGATCTTCACCTTAGAACTATGAAGTGAAACCAAGATAGTGGGGCCTCCCCCCATGGCGTCGGTAAGGGGAGAGGGGTGATTCTATTATATGTGAACCATCGGATGATTCGATCAAGAGTGGACCATAAAATCTCCACCCTGGAACTATGAAGTGGAACCAAGATAGTGGGATCTCCCCCTTGTTGTTACCCTCTTGTAATTATGTCAAATGATCCTATTTCTCATCCCTAATACAGAGGAGTATTGGTGCAATCATGGTTAACTAACAAATGGAGAGCCAAAAATTAGGAGCCGAAATTTAGAAGGGGTGCCGATATTTAATCAGGAGCCAAAATTTAGAAGGGGGTTTGACATTTAATCAGGAGCCAAAATCAAATGGTAGAGACAAAATTCGGAGGATAATATCAAGAGGGAGGGCCAAAATTTGGGAGTCGATCATATCGGAACCCGATATCGGAAGGACTGGCAGGAAGCATAACGGGATATCGGAGGTCGGAGCATAATGGACCTCAAAAGTCTATTTAAAAAGAAAACCCAAAATGGAATATCGGGGCCCAATATCAGAAGGCTAGACCTCGGAGCAAAGTGATATATGAACCTTGGAGTTTCATAACTCCTTTGTAGAAATTTCACCTGTAGAACAAACCGATATATGCAATGTCCTAAAGCATAATACTTGTTCTACTTCTACAAAACATTAAGCGGAAACATAATCGAATTCATGAGCAACATCAAGTAGAAACATGCATAACTGATCAAGAGAAATAATCACACATAGCACAGAATATATCACTAGGGAAAGCACTAAAATAAAACCCCAACTTTTTATTATCAATCAAGTGGAGATCCCCAACAACATACAAAAAGATTCAGCTCAATAGTTATCCTGCTCTCTCTGTAATCAGAAGATGAAAATCATGGACTACCTAGGACTCAATAAATAGGCTACAAGTCCTCCAATATCCTATAATAGATCCTTCACCATGCAAGGAATACTTACTAGAAATATCCAAGCATTTGATAGTACATTGTCCCTCATCTGATCTCAACTGGGTCTCTGGCATAACTGACATGCAACAGTTATCCATGAGTGAATCCTCAGTTATCTAAAATAATAGTCGTCACATGCATGCAAGCATTAACAAACTATATTTTATAATTTTAACAACTTGTTAAAATAATCTAACTGGACTTGACTAGTTAGAACTAAGTCAACTAATTCTCTCACTATAGAACTCATACTTATTCCCTCAATCAGTGGAGGAAATTAAGGATAAATTCCTCAATCAGTGGGACAACTCATGCGCATGCTCACAAAGACTTCAAATTCGAATTTCCTTAACTAATTAACTCAACTGAATTAATTAATTAATATTTCCAACTGCTCCTAAGACCAAAATTAATTTTATTTCCTATAGATAGACTAGGGACTGCTATAAATAGGAAGGGACCCAGAAATGCTATTTTTAGAACTTTCTATTTTTATCAGTTTTACCTCTCACCCAATGTGGCCAATGACCTCACTGGCCAAACTGGTATTTTTAGACATGCTATTTTTAGCAGGTCTATTTTTAGCACATTCTAAATTTAGCATTTCTTGTTGCACATTTTTCAACATCCTTAACAATTAAAATTCTTTGAAAAGCATTGAGGTTGTCGAGAAGGGGAAATGCAAAGGAAATCATCGCAAAACCAAGGACCCCAAGGACCCTTTCTCTCTCCTCCAAGAAGACACATTCTAGCAGATAATTGGATTCAAGAAGCTGACAAGGTAGTTGATGTCAACGTGATGTGGCCTTGTGGTGGACACGTGGTAGTCAATTTTGGAATTTTTTAGGGCCCAATGGGGAAAATCTAGGTGACACATGTCACCGCTAACGAGGTGCCACAGAGATATGATGACATCAGCGTGATGTCATTTCGGAGGTCAGTTTTTTAGAGGATGGATTTTTTGTAACTCTTGTCAAATTGTTTTATAAAAGTTTTGATCCGATGAAGGGGCTTTGATGTTAAGTGGAATTTGGTCATGAGGACTCAGAGGACCAAGGGCATAGAGTGGGTTGAGCACCTAAGTGCTATATAAAATATCGGAGGGAGGTGGCATCGTAACTCTATTTTTAATTCCAAATTGAAGAACTTCCGATGAAATGAGCTCTAATTTGTTGGTGGCGCTTGGTTATGGAAACCCGAAGAACCAAGGGCAGAGAGTGATTACAAAGGTAAATGGGCCCCCGACCGAAGCCAAAAGGCTTTAGCACCCAAGCTCCAAGCCAACAATCACAACACTCGGTCGAATGGGGAAGAAACATGAAAAGAGACTAAACAAAAAGGAGCTAGGGGCATCATAATGTTGTGATTTCATAAAATTGTTTTAAATAGAGTTATGATATATGAAGGCTACAATACTGCAGCTCCCAAGAACTAGATCGGTGGTCATAGGTGGTGGTTCTATGATATATGATCAATAAATAGCTAACAACATAAGGTCTAAAGGAATCAAAATTTCATGTTTTCATAATGTCATTTTAAATGAAGTTACGAGGTGTTGTGGCTCCAAAGTTGCGCTATAGTAATGATAAGAGATGTATTGGACCTAGATAGTGTAGCACAGAGGTGATAAAGGATGGATTACTCTGTAGCTTAGTTTCATAATTCCCTTAATGCCACCACACTCGACCAAGTCCAAATTAAAAAGGGAATAATCCAAAGTGGTTAGAGGCAGAAAGCGACATGAGAAAGTGGCAAATAATTGTGGGAGGAATGTCATAATAGAGGTGTTGTCATATCACCAGCCCACCACTAATACAGACATTGAATCTTGAGTCCACCTAAAAAAATCAGAGGAATTGACACGAAGATATTTTGTTGTGTCAATCATGACACCTCTTATTTCTCATATCTTGTTAATTTTTGCATTTTCAAGAAAATAATCGAATATGTGATGTAATCATTGGAAAATCTAGAACATCTACATGCTCAAATAGTTGGGCAGTATAGATAGTTGGAGCTTTCAAGATACTTTGAAATATTTGTTTCAACTCTCTCCCTATAAAGAGGGAGGAAAAACTCATTAGAAGGGTTCTGTATTTTCTGGTTCCAGTGGTTCTATTTTCTTGTCCCTGTGGTTGTAATTGTTTTGCATATTTCGCAAGTTTGGGCCATGTGACATGTATTTCATTCTCAAAGATCAATGAAGAAGTTATGGTGATTCCAAGAATTTGGGATATGCAGTATGTGTTCTTCCTCTGTATTTCACTTCATGTGTGTTTTTCTTCTTCAGAAATTATGTAATTGTAGTTGTAGATTCACTCTTAAATCCCATATTTACTTATGTTATGTTGTAGCAAACGGTACCTATGAAATTACATATTTACCTATGTTATGTGATAGCAAACAGTACTTGTGAAATCACAGATTTACTAATGTTATGTGATAGCATATGGTACCTGTGAGATTGCAGATTTACCTATGTTGTGTGATAACAGATAGTACCTGTGAGACATTGAGATGAAATCCTTAAAATGTGCTCCATAATTTCTACACTTCATTCCTTTTATCTTTTCATGATTCTACTGGGATTTGTTGCACATGGTTATTTGTTTATCCAACCCTCTACACTGAGTTCCCTCCTTATTTTTCTCCTTCCTATATTACTGCAACGACAAAATTAAGTTGCATTCTCTGTGTGTTGGCCACCAAACCTGAAACATTTATTCTTGGGAATGATACCTTGTTCATGTGTATATTGAATATGCCTCTGAGAAAGGAAATTAAACCAAAATCTAAATCATTTTACATTCATCTCTTGAGTTGCACTGAATTATCTTCAAGAGAGACGAAGATGTCCTATGCACTAACCTCTCCTCAAACTGGGCGTTGTATCTAGGAGCTTCAACATCTTATGGCATCATTGTCGAGAACAAATCAGAATATTTTTCCATGGGTACGAAACTTTAACACCCCTCATTTATGTGAGAAAGAGGGGGTGTCGATTGAATATCTCTCACCTTGGTGACTCCACTGTTTAAATCTTCGTTTGATCATCCTGGCTTTCAAAAGGCCTCATACTCGATCTAACAATTCTTAACAGAAAACTCCCCCTGATTTCCACCCTGAGATCTTTCACCTAAAGGGCTTTTTGAAATGGTGCTTCCTACATTATTGGCCAACAAATTTTCCACATTAGACTTTTATTCCGTCCTTGGTTACCCCATCATGTTCCTCCATTTCAAGAATGGTCTACTTATTTTCCTAGATTCAATGAAAGTGTAGATGGAAACCAAAACCAACACCTTAAGGACTTTCATGAATGCATGGAGCAACATGGTAATGTTCATGAAGATGTGAAAATGAAAATTTTCATGTATTCTTTGGATAAGGATGCTAGGGTTTGTTACATAACACTACCTCATGGTAACATATCTTCTCTGAAGAGCTTTCACATAACATATAATGATTTTTACAAAAGATTATATCCACCAGCTTCTATGTTTAAAGATTGTTGTGAATATTTTAATGTTGAAAATATTTCCAAGACTAATGATGTTGTTGAAGATATTTGTGGAGATCAACTCCAAGAAAATATATACTTGCATCAAGTAGCACTACCCAACAATCAAGAAAAGGAAGAAGGATACATTGTTGAGCTAGAAATAAACCCTCAGAGATCGTATTATGTTGAACTTGATGGTTATGATTCTCTATATGATTTGTATGACTCATATGGGGATTTGGGTGTTGTAGAACCATAATAGTCCTAGTCATTGGAAGCTTCTCAAAAAGAGGAAGTTGACAATGGGGTTAATAAAGAGGCTCCAGTTTATGCTTTACATTTTTCATATGGAGAACAAGGTATTAGCATATTCCCAAGACAACCACAAGAATAAAACGATTCCGAGCAAATAAAGACATCTTGTTATTCTTGGAATATATCAGTAGTTTCTCTTCAGTTTTACTAGTCGATGCTTATACCTACCTTTGTTTTTTAATTTCAAGAAGCTAGTAATAAAGTTGATGAAGATTCCCCAATTTATGATTTATATGATTCAGAGGAGGATGAGATTTTTTAAAATTTTCAAATGGATTTTCTTACAAGCAAGTGGGAAGAAGATTACCAAAAACACCTTTATCAAGAAGAGCGCAAAGTTGAAGAACCAAGCAGTGTCTATGGTTTCCTTTTGCAGAAATATTCTTGTTTGGAAATTGTTCAAGAAAGGGAGTTCATTGTAATTTTTTCTCATCCATTTTATGATACAGTAGTTGATTATATGGCATCTTTCTTTGGTCAGACAAGGTCTAAATTATGGGGTATGTATTAAATGTTTTACTTGAAAATTTCACACGGTGCATGCTTGTTTTCATTCCTGAATCCTAGTAGCGCAAAGCCATAAGGTCCAATACTCAAATGTTGGGTTGGTATCATTGGAAGGTTGACTTCACTTGGGTGAATTGAGCCTTGTGCATAAGTAGGAGTTGTACATAAATAAGCTCACTAGGTGAGCATTTAATTTCCATTTTTTAGAAGTTATAGTTCTGCATTTTGGCTTTTATGAGGAGGACTCCCAACAAATAAAGTTCCAAGGATATTCTCTGGTTTTATAGATTCAATATATTTTGACTCCATGCCCAATGGTGAAGGCTACTAGTCTACAGGTTCTCAATGCATTGCTTGTAATACATTGTCCCCAATTGGAGTCGATGTTGTTACCTATCATACCCTATCATAATTATGTCAAATGCTCATATTTTTCATCCCTAGTATAGAGGAGGACTGGTGAAATCTTGGTAAAATAACAAAGGGAGACCCGAAAATCAGAAGCTGAAATTCAGAAAGGGAGTCGATATATAATCAGGAAATAAAATCAAATGGTAGAGCTGAATTTCGGAGGTTGATATCAAAAGGGAGGGTCGAAATTTAGGAGTCGATCATATCGAGACCAGCAGGTAGCATGTCAAGACTTCCAAATATCAGAGAGAAAATCATAAAGGACCTGAGCAATCTATTTAAAAACCAGACCCGAAATGGAATATTGGGGCTCGATATCGGAAGGCTAGACATCAGAGCAGAGTGATGTCGAAAAATCAGAGTTTCGTAACTCTTTAACAATTGAAATTATTTAAAAAGCCTTGATGTTTTCGAGAAGGGGAAATGAAAAGGAAATCATCACAAAACCAAGGACCCTTTCTCTCTCCTTCGAGAAGACACATGGCAGCAGATAATTGGCTTCACGAAGCTGACAAGGCAGATGCTATCAGGGTGACGTGGCCTTGTGGTGTACATGTGGCAGTCAGTTTCGGAATTTTTGAGGGCCCAATGGGGAAAATATAGGTGACACATGTCAACACTAACAAGGCGCCACATGGAGATGATGATGTCAGCATGATGTCATTTCGGAGGTCAGTTTTTTGGAAAATGGAATTTCGGTAACTCCTGTCGAATTGTTTTATAAAAGTTCTGATTCGATGAAGGGGCTCTGATGTTAAGTATAATTTTATCATAAGGACTCAAAGGACCAAGGGAATAGAGTGGGATGAACACCTAATTACTATATAAAATATCAAAGGGAGGTGGCATCATAACTCTGTTTTTAATTCCAAATTGAAGAAATTTCTATGAAAGGAGCTATGATGTGTTAGCGATGCTTGGTTATGAAAACCCAAAGAACCAAGGGTAGGGAGTGATTACAAAGGGAAATAGGTCCCCGACTAGAGCCTAGAGGCTTTAGCACCCAAGTGCCAAGCCATCAGTCACAGTACCTGATCCCATGGGGAAGAAACAAGAAAGGGCGCTAAACAAAAAGGAGCTAGGCACATCAAAATGTTGTGATTTTATAACATTCATTTAAATAGAGTTACGATAGATGAAGGTTCTAATACTATAGCTCCCAAGCGCTATACCGATGGTCACAGGCGGTGGTTCTATGGTATATGAGAAATAAGGAGCTAATCACAGAAGCGCTAAAGGCATCGCAATTTTGTGTTTTCATAATGTCGTTTAAAATGAAGTTTTGATGTGTTGTGCTCCGCAGTTGTGCTAAAGTATTGATAAGAGAGGTATTGGAACTCAATAGTGTAGCACGAAGGTGGTAAAGGATGGATGAGTCAGAAGATCAATTATAGAACACCCCTAATGCCACCACACTCGACCACGTCCAGTTCCAAAAGGGAATTATCCAAACCGGTTAGATGGAGAAAGCGACAGGAGAAGTGGAAAATAAATGTGGGAGGAATATCATAACAGAGGCTTAGCCAGATCATCATCCCACCACTAATCCAGACACTGAAGCATGATTCACCTAATGAAAACAGAGGAATCAACATGGAGATATTTTGTTGTGTCGATCATGACACCTCATGTTTCTCATATTTTGTTAGTTTTTTCATTTTTAAGAAAAGAATAGGATATGTGATGTAATCATTAGGACAATTAGAACATTTGCATGCTCAAACATATGGGCAGTTTAGATAGCTGGATCTTCCAAGATATTTTGTAATGATTGTTTGGACTCTCTCCCTATAAAGAGGGAGGAAAAATTCATTAGAAGGGTTCTAGATTTTCCAGTTCCGGTGGTTCTATTTTCTTGTCCCTGAGGATGTAATTGTTTTACATATTTCACAAGTTTGGGCCATGTGACATCTATTTCATTCTCAAATATTAATGAAGTTATAGTGCTTCCAAACATTTTTTATATGAAGTATGTGTTATTCCTTTGTATTTCACTTCATGTTTGTTTTTCCTCTTTTGAAATTATGTAATTGTAGTTGTCGGATTCACTCTTAAATCCCATATTTACTTATGTTATGTTATAGCAGACAGTACCTGTGAAATTACAAATTTACCTATGTTATGTGATAGAAAATAGTACTTGTGAAATCACAGATTTACTAATGTTATGTGATAGCAAATGGTACCTGTGAGATTGCAGATTTACCTATGTTGTGTGATAGCAGATAGTACCTGTGAGACATTGAGATGAAAGCCTTAAAATGCACTCCATAATTTCTGCACTTCATTCCTTTTATCCTTTCATGATTCTACTAGGATTTGTTGCATAGGATTTTGTGTTTATCTAGCCCTCTACACTGAGTTCCTTCCTTATTTTTCTCCTTCCCATCTTACTGCAACAACAAAATTAAGTTGCATTCTCTATGTGTCGGCCACCAGACCTGAAACATTTATTCTTGGGAATGATACCTTGTTCATGTGTATATTGAATCTACCTCTAAGAAAGGAAATTAAACCAACATCTAAATAATTTTACATTCATCTCTTGAGTTGCACCAAATTATCTTCAAGAGAGACTAAGATGTCCTAGGAATTGACCTCTCCTCAACCCGGGGTTGTCTTTAGGAGCTACAACATCCCCTATGACATCAGTAAGGGATGGGGGTAGCACTTTTAATCCTATCCATTAATTGAATATTTCCATGTGTCGTCATATGTTGGAGGACATAGAAAGGGAGGCCTAGGGTAAATGTATGTGAAAGTTGATGGTCGAGGCATAATTGTGCCACTTTATTATATGTGTGTGTGTGTGTGTGTGTATGTGGACAATGCAACCATATGTGATGTTGGATGTAATATAAGGAACATGGTATCGAGACATACCACATATTCAAGAGCCCTAGATCCTCAAGAGCCTCCACCATATCACAGTGTGGTGACATGCCACGTGGAGACTATGTGGGTGCCACATGGCAGGAATAGTGACGTGGTAAAGTTGAAATAATGAGACTTTAAAGGATCATAATTTTGCAATCATAGAGCCTGATTGGTACAAAAATTATATCACTAGAAAAGTATCTCCGAGACAAATATGATGATGACATCCAAATTGAGTTTCAAAAACTAGGAAGAAGTCAAAAACAAAAAAAATTACCCCATTTCTCTAAATGTCCTAGGGAAGTTGGGTTATAATAATAAATACACTCCGAAGGGTAATGGGGGTGTTCTTACAATACTTGTGTATGTCGTGCCACTTATATATCACAAGTGTGCCTAGATATGTGGGAGAAGAGGTTATTCCCATCCATAACTTCTTGAAAAGTTGTTTAAAACTAATGAAGGACATATTTGCTTTAGATAAGTTGCATGGGATGATCAACTAGTGTGCGCAAGCACAAGGATATCCTACTAAGTGAACAATTTAGAAGATTATGCAGAAGAAAAGAACAAGTAGGGAATTCTAACTTATTGTGAAGATCAAATCATATGATATGGCAATATTATCCTGGACTTAGCTTAAAATGTTAACATTATTTTGAAGCAGGCATATGAGATGATGGGCAAACCAAAGTTGATTTGATCACCTATCTAGATGAGAATGACCTATCAATCAATAATCTTTCCAATTGGTAGACTGGTGGGAGTAGAAGTTAATATTGTTGGAGTAAAAACCATTGTTGATTTTGAGCTAATTGATATTGTGGAAAGCAGTAATCCTTATCCTGCATTACTTGGGATTGAATTGGCCTTTGAGAAAAAATTTATAATCAACCTTAAGACAAGGAAAATCATCTTTGAATCATGAGACCTAAATGTGACAACACCATTAGATCGAATGGAAGGAGCTCGATATGTGGATCTAGTGAGGGATGGAGAGTTAGAACAAAAGATATTGATAATATTTATAATGTGACTGCACAGAGGGATGATTACGTTAATCCAAACACTAATGGGCTGTTGAGCTAGAAAATTGTTAATTCTCGTGCATCAAAATTAGATGAAGCACTTGAAAACTTGCAACGTAGTTTTCATGAGCTATCCATGAGAAGATGCACTCATATTACCCGTGTGTTGCGCTTGATCACCACAGAGGTACGTATCCCCTAAAATATGATGGAATGGTAGATGTATGTGTCTTTGTGGAATAATTTGAGTCATAGATATTGGAGCAACTCATATTGATAGCCTGGGATGTAGCTTTGAAATAAATTCCTACACGATGGTGGGATGTTCACAAATAAAGGATAAAAAATGGGTAGGAATGCATAAAATTGCTACAGATCATGTGCAAAACACAGGAAGGAAAACTTCATATAACTGCACCAGCTCGCTGAACTTTTGAACAACTATTAGGCACTAGTATGAAGGAAAAATAAAAAATTGGGAAAAGGAAAGGGATGCCAAAAAATGTCAGGATATTAAAAGCCATTTTATTAGTGATAGTTCAGTTGCATCTTAAATACATAGTCCTTGCAAATTGGAAAATATGGTAGGAATGAATATTGATAGGACATTTTCATGCCTCGGTTCATGCATCAAAGTAGAATAAACCAAGAGGAGTAAATGTGAAGCGATATTGGATCACGTCCGACAGATTAGGAGTTATTAGTTATGGGAAATCATGAAGTATGGTAGGTAAGTATAAGAGGTCCAAAAACAATAAACGAATTTTAGTTTTCTTATGGTATTTGAAGAGCTGAGAGAGTAGCGAAGTTGTAAGGTTTGATCCATTTATAAATCCAGTAACTATGGTATTTACTGAAGTAGGAGCCTCTTCCAAAGATAAAAAGCGAGGACTAAGACACCAAAGGTGCCTATACCACCCATGAAACCAATAGTAGTAGCAAAACTAAATGAATTGGTAATAGGGTACTTTTAGAGAGAATATAAACTTCTAAGAAAAGACATCGCACATCCAATAAATATCTAGAAGGATTCTATGTATCGAATGGTGATACCCTAGATCCAAACAACAATGATCTCTGAGGGAAACATGATCGACGCATTTGAGAACTTAAAGTTTTTAGATAATGACATCATAGACACAAATAAAATTTCCAGAGATCACGTGGAACAAATACCTCAAAACTATCGAGAGCCCAAACTACCCAGTCATCATGCTAGAGTCAAAGGAATGGGCATACAGCCTAAAGCAATAAGGTATTTTAAGTTTGTTTAAAATCCCATATTTTGAAAGGGGCACAAAAATCAATATATATTTCAAATATATATAAAGTCATGTTCATGGAGGATTCATGTGGTTAGATTAATGGGTGTCCATAGACACATATTTTATTGCTAAAATTACAAGGTGAAGATCCAGAACCATACTTCATGTAAAAAAGCAGAGAAAAAACACTGACTGAAGAAGTCAAGAAAAAGTATGTCACACACAGGGGTAAGCAGGGATTTTCCATCCCAAGTATAAATGGCAATGTCTTTAGGTGTGTGACACAAGAAATGGCATGCAAGTTACTGCGTAAATGTCATAAGGATGAGGTCGCAGTAGGATTTATAGTGATAGCATCCAAGTTTGTAGAAGGGGTGCAAATGTAATGGACCACATTTTTACTCAATCATTTCTTAATCGATTGTTAGGAGGTGTAAGACAAGAATGTGGAATTCAATTATGCATGGATACTAATGCTGTCATGCTCATTGCATGGAGGGAAATGGAGGAGATACAGTTTCCAATTCCCAAAGAGAAGTTGTTCATAGTGCCTCGATATGCTTCCCTATTGCATACCACGAATAAGAAACGATAGCAAGATAATAATATCATCTTTTATATATATAAGGAAATAATCTAACAAATAAACGAACACATCCCATGCATACCACCTCAGATTGTTGAAGTATATAGCAACATCACACACTTTAAGGAAACTCAACAATTCATGTATGTACAACCACGAAGAGATTCGGAACAACAATGGTTACCAAGTTTTTATAGGCTAATGGAGCATGAAGTCAACAATATTATGAATGATTGGGATGTGGCATGGAAGGTCCTAGTGATATAGGCAGTGGAACCATAAACCGTAGAAAGTAGTTAGGAACAATCTAAATCAACGAAGTTGACCAACCAGGCAAATGGTGCAAGAGATAAGGAGGAGGAGGATGTTGTGTAGATCTGGGAGAAGAGGAAACATAAGCATATGGCAGAAGAAGGAACCTCCTACACATGGACAAAGTGAAAATATACCAAGGTACAACCCTTGATTGATGATGATTTGGACCTAGTAAAGGAAAATATAGAGGAAATATTAGAAAGAGTCATAAAGACAGAGGAACAACTGAACCAATTGCACCAATTACTACAGACTAGTAAATTGACTACAAGGTAGTAGGGAGGAACGAAGCAGGTGACAACATAGAGTAGCCCCAACACACTCAAACTATTTATGACATAGTTAAAACTATCCATGGTAGTAGGAGTGAACCACATCCTTCAGTTATCACCAAGAATGATGGTATTCCCTTCTAAGGAGATGCAGAAACAAGCAAAAACCTTAGGTTGATAGAATAGATTTTGTCATAGGTGTCACACAATAGTCTCAATCAATTATAGCATAGAATTACCTAAGAAGTACATCTCCATGTAGCAAAAACATTGGCAGATTTGGCATGATTGACCACCACATAGGATGACCTGAATGTAGAAAATATGCAGCTAATGGTTGCAAAAGAAAAGGTACAACAATAGGAATAGAAGTTACAATAAGTCATAGAGGGGGTCTATAGAAACCTCCCAAACACTTCAATGAAGATATACATATTGATGGAAAGGAAAGTAAAAAATACTAGAGAGGCCATGTGGGGCTTGAAGGAAAAGATTATAGAAATGGAGTCGTAGGCAAAGCCAACTATTACACCAAGAGAGTAGGAGCGTTGTGAAAAGGAATAGAAAATCATCCTTATTGCTAAGAAAATCAAAGGGTTGGATGAGGAATTCCATAGATATTACTGAGAAACGACAACAAATGTGGATAGCATTGTTAGAAAGTGAAAAACTTAATGACACAATGCAGATAATCCAGGCTACGCAGGAAAAATATCACAAGATCCAAGACACCTTAAACACCTTACAACCAGGTGATCATTTGGATTCCATGAAGGAAAAAAGATAAATAATATGAGAATTGAGTAGCAGAAATTGTCACAAAAGTTTGAGATCATAAATGAAGAATCATTCATGCTCACCAAAGATATTGGGACTATGCATCAAACTGTCAAGCAAGAAACACATAACAAGGTCAAAAAGTTGAAAACCCCCATGATAGGAGAACTAGTCGATTAGATCCAGGGATAAATAGAGTACGTCTAGACAAAGGTTGCTATAGAAAACCAGAAATTGTAGGCACTTGTTCCAAAGGCAAAGAACACAATTCCCTTAGTAGCTGGACAAGAGGATTGAGTGGCACGGGCCGAGCCACAGGTGAGTGTTAGGGGCCTATTGGAGTAGTGTTTTGAGGAAATATTTTGGAAATATGCACAAAGGGGAAGTGTGTAGCAAAGTCAACAAAGGCTCAGTGCACAGAACATGAGAAAAAGGGATAGTTGTTAGGCTTAGATCATGTTTTTTTGCCCATAGTAATAATAACCTCCCATAGTAAAAGTAGGTTGTTTGTCATCTTTGCACCTTAATGTAAATCTATAGATAGATAAAGCCAAAATGTAATAAATAGTGATGGAATAGGTTTTATGATCCGGATCTTGGGGGGAGGCCCCCAAGATCAAAAAATTGAAATGATACAAAAATATGAGAACACACAGTAAACAAAACCACAAAGAAATTGTTTTTTATTAAAACATAGAATAATTATAAAAGCTACATTATGGTGAACAATTTCTCCTTTTGCAAAATACGACTTGTTACTTATGGCCTATTTTTGGTTACAATAACACAGGTAAATTCCATGTGTGGATAAATACCATGGCTGTATGAATACCATGGGTAAATTCCATGGGTGGATGAATACCATGGGTGGATTCCATTTTCCATTCAGATCATTCCTCCCTCATTAAGAAGGAATGGTCCCCATTGCATGAAGTTCCCTCCTGATAAGCCTTTGTTGAATATGAAGAGCCACTGAAGAGAATGGTTTTTTGTGGTTAACCCATAACCATGATGAACGAAGATTCGAGGATAGAGATACCATGTAATGATTGTGACCAATTGTGATACTAATAGTGTGTGACCTAGTAAATGGACTTCGATGAAGCGTGGGTTTGTGGATGATCCATAACCATGAGAAATAAATATCCGAGGATAGAGATATCTTGTAATGCTTGTGACCAATTGTGATACTAACAATGTGTGGCCTAGAAAATGGACTTCGATGACAAGGGTTTTGTATGGTTGACCCATAACCTTGGGTTTGTGGGTGACCCATAACCATGATGCTTGTCAGTTTGCTTGGTAAAAGCATGGTGGCTTTTCTGATAGATTCTCCTATCCAATGAGATGTTGTAAAGGCTTCTTTCACATTATAGACCTCTTGCTGCAACTTTTCTGATAACTTCTACCACAGGTGATGAAATCAAATTCCGTCATAGACCAATTTGACGTATTAAAGAGATATTTCTATTGATATAAGAAACTTGAACTTTGATAATTTATGGAGTGATAAAATGATTCCAAAATCTCATGGTACGCGTGGTTGTGCAACGTTCCAGACATGTGTAACTTCCATTCTAAACCTGATTATGCCCTCTGCGTGCCAACAATTTTATATTTACTTGAATATACCAATGTAGTTTTTTAAATATTCACTAGCATAGTGTGTCAAACACAGAGATGCATCAGTGCATTTCATGGTAACAAGATGCATTAACAAACTATTTTATTTATGAATATGAAAAAAAATTGTCTAAAAAGGGAAATGTTAATACAATGTGTTAATATTCCATACACATTACTGCATGTATTTAGTTAAGCGTTCTTATAAGGTTTGTGATTTTTAAAATTTAATTTTTTTTAGTAGTTATATCTTGTTCTGGTGTGTACTTCTCTCACACACCAGTTCTCTTGGTTAATTTAGAGCATCATTATGCCTTTTTTTATTTTTAAAATTAAAAACCAATATTTTAGTATTTTATAATAATAAAATGATTAGTGCACCTTAATTTATAAGCATTGGTGCATCCATGCCTCAAGAGCATTGGGGCATGCACATGATTAAAGTGCATTGATAAAAAAACTCTATAAAATCCTTCATCCATCCACCCCGACTAGTAACCTTCAGTATAAAAGAGAGTGGATATTTTTTGAGGAGTTTCATAAAAACCTCCGCTACAAGGTGTTCTCTTAATAACGTGTTTAAGTTTGCTAAAATAACTCTAATGTCTCTTTAGTGCTAGATGCATATTTATACTAATTCCTTGAGAATTTAGATACCTATATTCCAATAATGATTCCATGAGTCGATTCTCTTGTTCAAGGGCTTTTCATTGACTACTCCCATGCTCCATTTTGAATAATGAGAATGAAGTTATGGCTCTTGGAATTGGATGGGTACCTTATTCCTCTGTCCACATCGTTTCAAGTGTAAATTTCATATATTGACTTCAATTTGTCCTCAAACTATCTTGTTGGAAATATATTAGTAAGATTTTCCATTTAAATATTAGGGACATTATGTGCCATCAATACACACAATTCCCTCATATTTCATGAAAAAAATGATGTTTAGGGCCTCAAAATAGCCCTTGAAGCTTAGTACCTAGAAAATCATAAGATAATAGAGTAAAATTATTGTATGGATTTCTTATGTAGAATATAGGTCCACATGGAACCCTAAGGTCATGTTAGGTCACCACTACTTCAACCTCACCTTGCCCTACCATCATCTATTGTCCCTATCCCTCCTTGTTGGGTCTGGAGCCTAATTATCTTCTTGGATTGTTCAAAGGTTTTTTGTTTCAACCATGTCAGATCCATGTTCCCAACGGGGTAGCAATGTCGCTCATTTAATCACCATTAGGGGGGTCCAAGGGGAGGGGACGATGACTTTTATGAGGCCCCCCCCCCCGCCGACGGGGGTTCAAGGGCAGCACCCCCGAAGCTAAAAATAGATGAAATTTTTTCTTATAAAATATTGTAATTTCGTAGTCAATCTAGTTTGTTCATTAGATGAATGATCTAATGATAGAAGTTATGTTAATTTAGAATTTTTTCCTAGAAGGAAACCCTTGGTTTATATGAGGGAATTGTATTGTAGTTGTTTATGATTATTCTGAGCGAGAAAGAGAGAGGATATTGTGTGAGAGTGAAGAGGAAATAATAGTGGATCTATTGTAGGTTGTATCTCTTCATTTTGTTGGATAATATAAAAGGAAGGACTAGTTTTTTCTCTATGGACGTAGCCCAAATTGGGTGAACCACGTATATCTGTGTCTCTCTTGTTTTATGCATTTTTGTATTTGTGTTTATGCAATATTTTATGTGTTCCATTGCTCTATAATATATAATTTTCTAACAATTGGTATGATATTTGAATGTCTATTTGGATGATAAACTCACAAGAAAGAAGGGTTCTTGGTTCGAGTGGGAGCAATGGCAGAAGATGGTAGTTTTAGGGTCGAGAAATTTAATAGCCAAAACTACAAGTTATCGAATATGTGGACAAAATATTATCTATATCAAAAATATTTGTACCTACCATTGAGTGGAAAATCAAACAATACAATAAGTATGATGAACTCAGAATGGGAGGTTCTCGACAGAAAGGCACTAGGAACAATATGGTTATGCCTGGCAGTGTCGATGGAATTCAACATTTCAAAGGACATGACAACAAAATGTTTGATGATGGCATTGTCCAAACTATATGAAAAACCTTGGCCTAAAATAAGGTATTTCTTATGAAGTGTCTATTTAATATGAAGATATCATAAGGTGGATCCATTGTTCATCATTTAAATGAATTTAACATGGTTACCAACCAGTTAAGTTCTATAGGGGTATATTTTGATGATGAAGTTATGGCTTTGTTGTTTCTATGCCCATTGCCATAAATTTGGAATGGTTTAGTTATGGATATCACTAACTATGTCTCTAGATCTAGTACTTTAAAGTTCGATGATGTTGTTGGTGTCATCCTTAGCAAGGAAATGCGACGAAAAATATTTGGTGAGATATTAGGTAATTCTTTGACTATAGAGACAGGGGGAAGAAAAATGGAAAGAGGAAGAAGCCCAGGAAATCGCAGTAAATTAAGAAAAGGAAGTTCCATATCCAGATTAGGGATAGTGTGCTGGAAATGCGAGAAGAAAGGACACCTGAAGAAAGACTGCAAATCATAGAAGAGAAAAGAAGGATACAGACAGCAAGCGAACAATCATAAAGTGAATGTGATAGACGATGTGTTGCAAGATGCTTTGATTCTTTCATTAGAGAATATTATCGATGCCTGGGTGGTTATAGGAAACATTTTCATGACTATGTTCAAAGAGATTTTGAACAGGTTTGTTCAATTGATGATAAACCCTGTAAAATCATTGGAATGGGTAAGGTTTTTATGAAGCAAAAAAATGGAAACCAATGGCTATTGGAGGAGGTAAGGCATGTTCTAGATCTGAAGAAAAATCTAATTTCAATAGGGAAGTTAGGTGGTGAAGGTTGTGTAGCTACATTCACAGACAAAACCTAGAAGGTCACTAAAGGAGTGGTGATAATAGAAAAAGGAGCAAAGGTTGGTACGTTGTATTTATGTAATGGTATTTCTAATTTTGTTAATGCCTTAACC
This sequence comes from Pinus tabuliformis, assembly GCA_031772625.1. Classification (NCBI taxonomy): domain Eukaryota; kingdom Viridiplantae; phylum Streptophyta; class Pinopsida; order Pinales; family Pinaceae; genus Pinus; species Pinus tabuliformis. The sequence continues at coordinate 549,294,296 of CM062815.1, read as the reverse complement.
TCCATAGGAGAAGATAAAACATTCTGGAATTATAGGTTCGGTGACATGAGTGAGAAGGGGATGCAAATTTTTCACTCAAGAAATTTGTTTCCAAGTTTGAAGCATGTTGATTTGGATTTCAGTGAAAATTGTGTTTATGGAAAGCATAAGAGAATCAGATTTATTAGAGTTGGAAAATAAAAGAAGAGTGAAAGAATAGAGCTTGTGCATACATATATATGGGTATCTGCTTAGGTATCATCTCTCGGTGGCTCTCGCTATTATTTTACTTTTATTGATGATGCAACTAGGAAAAATTGGATTTATTGTATTCGAAATAAATACAATGTATTTGATACTTTCCATAAATGGAAAGATTTGGTTGAGAATGATACAGGAAATAAGTTGAAGTGTCTCGGATCAGACAATGGAGGTGAATACTGCAACAAAGCATGGAATTCGCAGAGAGAAGATAGTTCCAGGAACACCACGGGAAAATGGTCTATCAAAAAGGATGAACAAAACAATCATGGAGCATGCAAGGTGCATGAGATCGCATGCAATATTTCCTTTACAATTTTGGGTAGATGTTTTAGGTATTGTTTTTTATCTAATAAACAAAGGGCCTTCAAGTTCCTTGGATGGTGGTGTTCCAGAGGAGTCATGGACATGTGAAAAAGTAAACTAATCATTTTTAAACACTTTTGGTTGTGAAGCCTTAGTCCACATTAATAAAGAAAATAGAACAAACCTTGAGGCAAAATCAAAGAAATGTACCTTTATTGGATATGGTGTTAATGATTTTGGTTATTGCTTATATTACTGTGAAAATCACAAAATCATTAGGAGAAGAGATGTCATATTCAATGAAAATGTCTTGTATAAGGATCAGATGCAGGAAAAGGAAAACAAAGAATACACAGTGCTCAATGAGATCACAGAAAAGGTAAAGGTGCCTGAAAATCATAATGATCAGCAGCCACAACAACAACAAGAACAACAAGCACCTCAAACACTTGAAAGTGGTGTTAGAAGGTCTACCAGGCTAAGTAGACCCCCTGAACGATAATATCCTTCATTATAATATGTATGGTTGATTGGTTCTGGTGAACCAGAAAGATATGAAAAAGCAATGCAGGTAGAAACTAGGAAGAAGTGGGAGCAAGAGATGGACTCCTTGATATATAACTAGAATTGGGACATAGTCAAGTTGCTTGTAGCTAAAACAACATTGTAGAATAAATGGGTTTATAGGTTGAAGGAAGAAGATGGAGGTAAACAAAGGTATAAGGCTAGACTTGTGGTGAAGGATTTTGCACAAAAGGCAGGTATAGATTTTGATGAAATTTTTTCTCCAGTTATTAAAATGACTTCAATCATAACTATTTTAAGTCTAGTGGTAGCAGAATGTAATAGCCCTGGTTAAAATCCATGTAAAAATATATAATACCACAGTTGATGGGACATGTATTCCAAGCTTAATGTTGGGCAAGACATCCTCGTGTGTGTTCATTTAAAATTATTCTCGCTAAAGGAAATTGGCAAAGACAATGGCAAAGGCTTTGGAAAGGAAAAATCAAATTTTTGGCACATTTTTTTTTATGAAAATAATGGAAATTAGGAGAAAAGGAAGGTCGGTCACGGGTTGTATGTAAGGAGGAAAATGAAAGAAAATTATGGAAAATGAAGAAAATAGAGACCTAATTGATAAAAAGGCTTATGAGGATCAGTTCGCAAGATTTTTCTTAGGTTCACATTGGATCAAGAAAGGAAAAGAAGGCAAGAGGAAGGAAGGAGCAAGCAAGGAAGAGAAGGATCAAACATCTACAACATGATTCTTTGTAGGTATTGATTTGCATGTGCATTTTACTTGCTATATTTCACATGAATCGTATTTCATGTGGTTCTTTTGCTACTATGGCATGGGGTTTTCCAAGTGTGACAGTGTTTTGAGCCTAGCTTTTCCATTTCCAGATAGCCTTGGTGTGATGGGGTTCTCATGTTTTGGTTGAGTTGGATTTCCAAATGGATTCGAAGCTGAGTGAGGTGGATATCTGAATGATAGAACACATGGCCTAGTGGCCTCTAAACCAGACTATAGATCACGGTAAAGCCATTGGCCTAGTAACCCCTGAGCCAGAATGTGGGTTGCAATAAATCTAGGATTGTATGCCTCGGTGGGCCTAGGAATCCTTTCCTGTGAATGGAGGGATATACGGTAAATCCAAGATGTGGATTGCTCTCCGTTGCACCTATTAATCCCAAGATGGGATATGCAGTAAATCCTATTCGTTGTGGATTGTGGTAAAGCCTGAGAGACTAGGAGACAAGAAAATTCGTCATGGTGTAGGTGGAGAAATCTGGTGGCATCCATGCTTGTTTTGGCCTAGTGATCTAGTCGATATCATGGTAAATCCTATTATTACATGTTTATTATGTTGGCCTAGTGATTCGGAATGGATTATAGTAAAGCCTAGTTTCTATTGATGAGGGTGAGGTGGTTTAGCCTCGGGATGCCCTAGTTGGTTCTTTTGGTTTGAGTCCCACATTCATGCTTGGAATATGGCACGGGAGTGAATGGCTGAAGAGAGATTTGGCTCAACCATTCTATGGTCAAGTGGAACGTGGTAGTCCCATCCGAGGTTGCCTTTTGCATTCATTAATAAGAGGTTCCTTCCTTGATATCTTATGTGTAAATATATTGGTTTATATGTGGATTTTATGGCTGATGTATCCTTGATATTTCTGTTGCTATTATATTGGTTATAAGCATGTATTATGACACTGATGATGTATGGCTTTCCTCATGTTTTCATTAGTAAATGAATGAACAATGTATCTATGACCTAATAGATGATAATTCAGCTAATGATATAAGGGATCAATGCTTCTTAGTGATTATCAGGTAAGTATGAGACCCCTATGTTTAAATCTGTTGTTTACACCTATAGATTGCATTTATGCCAAGTGTTTTATAGAATGTCAGTCCTGGTTGGGGATGGTCAAGCCTAGTCCTGGAGTTAGTTTTTGGTTTATTATTCTTTTCATCGTATGTTTAATGGATTCCAGAAGTTACAACAAGTTCTGGATAGTGGCCAGAATTATGGGCTTGAAAAGTGCCTTAAATTCCATGGACTCTGGCATAGGTCTACTGGAAATAGTCCCTGGACGTAGGCATCCAGGCTTGTGGGAGTGTCCATAGCTCTCTAGACACTGGTATACCCATAGCATGGGAGCATCCAGAGGTTTAATAGCTTAAAAACTCAATGGGACCCAGGGGCATGATACCTGAGTGGTTGGGATAGCTCCTAGGAGTGTTTTTGCTGATGTGGAAGGTATGTTTGATGTGTTTCCGTCAATTCCACTTCCTTAAGGTCACCTAGGAGTTTGAATCATATCATAATACCCTCTCGTCACATGTTTACCTTGGTTGGCTGGTTACTTGGTTAGATGTGGAGGAGGGTTTTATAGAGTGGTATTAGGGCATGGCTCACCCCTTGGACTAGATGGGCGATGTGTTGGTCATGCATTCATGTTGGTTTCATATGTGTTCCTTATGCTTGCAGTCCATGTGCGTGTTGCATTTACACGGTTTTGATCATGGTTGTAGTGACATCACCATGTGAAGGTTGAGGGCGTTGTTGTGGGATGTGTCGTCATGAGTGTATGGTTGTATATGCATTTGTTATGCATGTATGGTAGGTCGGACATGAATTTTGAGGTCATTGTATGCTATTAGTTCATCATGTTGCTTTTGGTTGTTATGATGTTAATGTGTTGGATGAGATAGAGCAGGAGATGCATATCATCAAAGTGAAGTTGTAGCATTGGACGTCGAGGCAAGAGCTTGTCATCATACAGGTTTGGATGTTCGGCATGCAGGTATGTTAGTTAATGGATTGTTACATACATTAGGTTTATGTACCTATCTATTGATGTTATGGTTACATACATGATAGATGCTATTTGATTAGTGTAGTCATATGGACGTGTCAGATAGTCATGAGTGGTAGTAACCTATGGTTGTATGCATTGCTCTTATTGTTTTATGTTAGATAAATTGATGATTATGTTATATGTTGTTGATGAGTATGTTATAGGTTATCTTGTTGTTGTTATATGATAATTAGCTTGATGATTAGGTTATATGTTGTTGATGAGCATGATATATAACTTCTTGTTGTTATATGCTAGTAACTTGATGATTAGGGTTATTACATTAAGATCTTGATGTTATATGTATCATACTAATTTGGATTGGTCTATGAAAATGGTTAGGGTTATGACATTCAGGTATGAGTTAATATGTTGTGATATTATTTCATATTAATCTAGATTGATCGTACATATGTGGTTTCTATGCATGAACGACAAATGTTTATGAGCTTATGATGTGAACATGTTAACTAGTGACTATTATGGATATCATGACCTTATTTATGTTTGAATTGATATGTTGTGAAGTTATATCAAGCTAATCTAACTTGATTTTGCAGACAAGATAACCTCCCCTGAGATACATTAAGGTATGAACTTTCTTATGTCACCTACTTTGTGCTTGAATGCTTGATTATGTAATTTAATTGGTGTTTGAGTGTTGGTGTCTATTATGTCGCATATATGTTGTTTGAATGTTTGATGAATTGAATAATATGAGTATGTGTTTAAATGATCTTGTTTTAAGATGATTGTAATAACACATATGTGTTGAGATAGTTGATATCTACTTGAGTGTAGTAGGTTAAAGTTGTAGCATTATGTCTAATGACTATGAGTTGACTATGGATTATGGCACGATCATTAGTCTTGGTAAAGGTTGATTTCAAATTGATAGATATGATTGTCTTGATATTTGGAACATGTATTTGACATGTGTAAACAATGCAGGAAACATGCTTGGTATTATCATGACAAGGTAATAGTTGATGTGTTTATATAAATAACAGTTGGGTGATGTGACAGTGCATAGTAACACTTAATTTCGGCAAGGAAACGGTCAAAGAAAGGAATTTTCCAAGAATTCTTTTCGATATGTTTGGAAACCCTAATTCCAAATGAATGATTTCTTTGTATACAAGAAGTCTTCTTAACCTTAATCTTTTCTAACATTATGTGGATATGTGATAGATTCATGAACTTGTATTTGACAAGTATATTAGCTAGTCTCTAGTTACAGGTGGATTTGTAAAGGGAATGGAGTCCCTTGAGAGATGGCATGGATGTGTTCAGTTGCAAGCAACATGCCTGGCACAACAAGGTAAGGTAATTGGTGTATTGTTATGTTTATTTATGTACTGACATTTATGTCTTTATGGATGTATGATGTATAGGGTGATATGTGCATGATTGTACAAGTGGTGTTGTGTGAATGTGGTGTTGTGTACACGTTGTGCAAGTGTCATTGTGTGTGGGTCATGATGTGTACATGTCATGCATGTGGTTTTGTGTAGATGTGGTGTTGTGTACATGTCGTGCATGTGGTACTGTGTACATGTGGTATTGTGTACACATTGTATAGGTGGTGCAGTGTACATGTGGCATTGTGTACACGTTGTGTAGGTGGTTCCGTGTACATGTGATTTTGTGCACGCATTGTGTAGGTGGTGTGGTGTACAACTAGTAATGTGTACATGTTGTACATATGGTATTGGTGTCCATGTGCTATTGTGTGCATGTCGTACATGTTGTGTTACGAGCATGTGGTACTATGTATGTGCATTGTGTAATTGTGGTATCGTGACATGGGTATTCGTTGTGTTTTACTTTGTGTAGTACATGTATTTTATTGTGTTGTATGCCAGGTGTAGGTGTATGTATTGTGTGGTGGTGTACAATGGATGTAGGCGTATGTATTGTGTTGTGTTGTACACAGGAAATAGATGTATGTGTGTTATGTTAGATGTAGGTGCATGTATTGCATGGTGTTGTATGTCATGTGTGGTTGTATGTGTGTGATGCACACTATGTGTTTGTGCACTTGGTTGAGGAGAAGGCACTGGGTGTTTGTCAGGTGTGGCAACTGATCCTATGTGCATATGGAATAAGGACAAAGATAGAAGCTAACAATTGATTAAAGGATAAGTATCAGTATTTTATTTCAGTTTTATTATGCATGTGATTTATGATTATGGTCTATGATTATTACATGTGAATTATGATTCTGATTTATGATGGTTACATGTCATTTATGATTTTGACCTATGATGGTTGTGTTTTGAGCTGGCTTGATCTGATATATTTATACATGATGATTTGGTTTGACTTGTTGTGACAGGAAGTAAAAAGGATTGCAAGTGTACTTCATTGACGAGCTACCAATGAGGTATGCTTTGAAGTTATTTTAATTTATTTTAATCTAATGGAAGTTATGTGCTTGGTACAGGAAGCACAAAAATTCCCAGTTGAGTGGTTGTATTTGACTGAAATAATTAGTAGCAACAGTGATAGAAATTGGAACAAGTAGTAGTACGTTGGTAAAGCACTTCAGGAGTAGGGCCATTATGGGACACTGGTACCCAACAGTGTCCATTGATTTCCATGAGCATGCTATGACTGGTATGATGGTTTGAGGCAGGTAAAAGCCTTGGTTGTTTTACTTTCTAATGTGAGGAAGCCTTTCCAAGGGATGGATCACCTGGGATAAGGGATGTCAGGGAACTTGGAAGGTGAGCGACTGCATGGAAGGGGTGACTGGATTCCCCGAGGGACTATGTAGCAGAGAAGGGAAGGAATGGATTTTTTTTTGTCATTATCATTTCCATATGGAATCAGATGCACATTGGGAGTGTGCCCTGGAACAATGAGTTGGTAATTGTTTGTCGAGAGGGAAAGTGGCACAGGATTGTAGCACTAGACATTGGATGTAGATTTGACTTTGGCAGTGGATTCTGGACTTCCTAGGAAGGAGGTGAATCTTGGTATTACTTTGAGGGTGGAGGTGTGAGCCTCTGGATTCCCTTGTTGCAGATGTAGGCATCATATCCTTTTATTTGTTGGTTGAGAAAATGTGCATATGTGTATATGTGTGTATTATTGTAAATACTATATTGAGCTAGATTATAAATCTCCATAGACAATATGGTTATTTGTTTGTTGAAGCAAATGTGTATAAGTATATGTGGTTTTTATTGTAAATATCGTAATGAACTATGTTATAAAGCTCTAGTAAATGGTATGATTGTCATCTTTCAACAGTGGTCATTGTAAATACTACAATGAGCTATGTTATAAAACTCCATGGGCAGTATGTTTTGTTTTCAGTAGTCTTGTTGGTTATAGGTGTCATTGAACAACAAGGACAATGTTCCCCAAAGGGGGAGGGTTCTGTAACAGCCCTGGTTAAAAATCCATGTAAAAATATATAAGACCACAGTTTATGGGACACGTATTCCAGGTTGAATGACGGGAAAGACATCCTAGTGGGTGTTCATTTCAGTTACTTTGGCTAAAGGAAATTGGCAAAGGTAATGGCAAAGGCTTTGGAAAGGAAAAATGGGATTTTTGACAGATTTATTTATGAAATTAATGGAAATTAGGAGAAAAGGAAGGTGAAAGGTCACAGGTTGCATGTGAGGAGGAAAATTATGGAAAATTAAATAAATAGAGGCCTCATTGATCAAAAATCTTTTGAGCGTCAGTTGGAAAGCTTTTGCTTAAGTTTGCATTGGATCAAGAAAGGAAAATAAGACAAGAGGAATGAAGGAGAAAGCAAGGAAGAGCAAGATCAAGCAATTACAACATGATTCTTTGTAGGTATTGATTTGTGTGTGTGTTTTCCTTTCTAAATTTGGCATGCATGGTATTGCATGTGGTTTTTTTCCTTCTATAGCATGGGTTTTGCTAGGTGTGACAGTGTTTTCAGCCTAGCCTTACCATTTCTGGATAGCCATGGTGTGATGGGGTTCTCATGTTTTGGTTGAGCTAGATTGCTGGATGGATTCAAATTTGAGTGAGGTGATTCTCTGAATGATATAACACATGGTCTAATGGTCCCTGAACCAAACAATGGATCACGGTAAAGCCACTGGCCTAGTAACACCTAAGCCAGACTATGGGTTGTGGTAAAGCCAGGATTGTGTGCCTCGATGGGCCTAGGAATCCTTTTTGGTGAATGGAAGGATATACGGTAAAGTCAAGAGGTGGATTGCACTCCATTGAGCCTAGTAATCCTAATATGGGATATGTGGTAATGACTAGAGAGTGGGTCTTGGTTTAATTCCTAGTGATCTAGTGTGGATTGTGGTAAATTCTAAGAGACTAGGAGACAAGAAAATTCCTCACGATGTAGATGGAGAAATCTGGTGGTATCCATGCTCGTTTTGCCCTAGTGATCTAGCCAAGATCATGGTAAAGCCTAGTCAAGATCATGTTGGTCTAGTGATCCGAAATGGATTACGGTAAAGCATGGTTTCTACTGATGAGGGTGAGGTGGTTTAGCCTCGGGATGCCCTGGTTAGTTCTTTTGGTTTGAGTCCCACATTCATGCTTGGAATATGGCATGGGAGTGAATGGCTGAAGAGATATTTGGCTCAGCCATTCTATGGTCAAGTGGAATGTGGTAGTCCCATCTGAGGTTGTCTTTTGCATTCATTAATAAGAGGTTCCTTCCGTGATATCTTATGTGTAAATGTATTGGTTTATATGTGGATTTTATGGCTGATGTATCCTTGATAATTTTGTTGCTATTATGTTGGTTATAAGCACGTATTATGATACTGATGATGTATGGATTTCCTCATGTTTTTATTCGTAAATGAATGAACAATATATCTATGACCTAATAGATGACAATGCAACTAATGATATAAGGGATCAATGTTTCTTAGTGATTATCAGGTAAGTATGAGACCCCTATGCTTAAATTTGTTTTTTACACTTGTAGATTGCATTGATGTCAAGTGTTTGAAAGAATGTCAATCCTGGTTGGGGTTGGTCAAGCCTAGTCCTAGAGTTAGTTTTTGGTTTATTAGTCTTTAATCATATGTTTAATGGATTCTGGAAGTTACAACAAGTTCTGGGCAGTGGCCGGAATTCTAGGCTTGAAAAGTGCCTTAAATCCATGAAGTTTGGCACAAATCTGCTAGAAATATTCCCTGGACGTAGTCATGTAGGCTTGTGGGAGCATCCAAAGCTCTCTAGACATTGGAATACCCATAGCATGGGATCATCTAGAGGTTTAAAAGCTCAAAAATTAAGTGTGACCCAGGGGCATGATACCTGAGTGGTTCGGATGGCTCTTGGGAGTGTTGTTGTTGATGTGGAAGGTATGTTTGATATGTTTTCGTTGACTCCACTTCCTTAAGGTCACATAGGAGGTTGAATCATATCATAGTAGACTATCGTCACATGTTTACCCTGGTTGGCTGGTTTCTTGGGTAGATCTGGGAGGAGGGTGTTACATAGAAGATTTGCATCTTGAGCAGTTAGATGTAAAGACAACCTTTCTCCATGTGGATTTGGAGGAAGAAATATTTATGAAACAACCACAAGGGCATTAGATCAAAGGGAAGGAGAAATTAGTGTGCAAATTAAAGAAGAGTTTGTATGGCTTAAAGCAGACTCCAAGGCAATGGTATCTAAAATTTGACAAGTCTATGTCTGAACAAGGTTATACTCGATGTCACTCTTACCAGTGTGTTTATCTTAAAAGGAAAAATGACGACAACTATATCATTTTTCTATTGTATGTAGATGACATGCTTGTTGTAGGGTATAACATGTGGGACATAAATTGTCTCAAAGGAAAATTGGAAAATTCATTTTCAATGAAGGATTTGGGTGCTACAAAACTAATCCTCGGTATGAGAATAACTAGATACAAGAAAAAATCACAAGTTAACATTGTCTCAGAGTGAGTACATAGAAAAGGTGTTGGAAAGATTTAATATGCAAAATGTAAAAGCAGTCAGTACACCTTTGGCTAGCCATTTCAAACTAAGTAAGGAGATGTGTCCCAAGAATCTGGAAGAGATGAATTATATGTGTAAAGTTCCATATGCATCAGCAATTGGAAGCTTAATGTATGCAATGGTCTACACAAGGCTTGATATTGCACATGCAATGGGATTTGTAAGTAGGTATATGAACAATATAGGAAAAGAGCATTGGATGGCAGTGAAGTGGATTGTTAGGTATTTGAGAGGTACCACAAATCAATCATTATGATTTGGTGGTTCAAACATTGATCTACAGGGATATGTTGATGCAGATATGGAAGGAGATAGAGATAACAAGAGGAGAACCACAAGGTATGTGTTTACTTTAGGTGGAACATATATCACTTGGGTTTCAACTTAGCAAAACATTATTGCACTTTCAACAATGGAAGAAAAGTATGTTGTTGCTACAGAGGCTAGTAAAGAAATGATTTTGTTACAAAGGTTTACGGATGAATTGGGCAAGAAGCAGGAGATGGGAAAGATATACAGTGATAGCCAGAGTTTCATTCATCTTGCAAAGACCTCATCATTCCATTCTAAGACTAAAAATATACAACTCAAGTAACATTTCATACGCTCAGTGTTGGAAGATGGATAGTTGAAGCTAAAAAATGTACACACTAGCTAGAATCTTGTAGACATGTCAACAAAAGTTGTAACCAGGTAGAAACTGAGATTCTACTCAGTTTCAATTGGTCTTCAAGTATTATGGTGGAGATGAGAAATAGTCAGTCCAAGTGGACTCATTATCCAGCAAGTGAAGCAACAATGGATTTTATATCATCAGTCTCTCAGTGGGAGATTGTTGGGTGTGGAGCCTAATTATCTTCCTGATTGTTTAGATGTTTTTTGTTTCAACCCCGTTGGATCCTTGTTCCTAAATAGGTAGCAACATCACTCATCTAATCTCCATAAAGGGGGTCTAGGGGGGGCGACAACAACTTTTATGAGCCCCACCTTGGCAAGTGTTCAGGGGTAGTGCCCCCGAAGCTAAAAATAGATTAAAATTTGCCTTGTAAAATATTGTAATTTAGTGGTCAATCTGGGTTGTTCATTAGGCAGATTTATGTTAACTTAGGGTTTTTTGCCCTAGAAGGCATGTTAGGTCCCTATAATGCTAACGTAGCCCCTTATTGTTATTGTTGTGCCCATGTAGTACCCATATTGTTATTATTGTGCCCATAGAAGATCACTATTGTTATTATTGTGCCCTTACATTATTATTGTTATGTAGGATCTGATTATATTGTGACCCCTTAGACTCCTATATATAGAAAGCATGTTTTGTCATTTTATTGGGATGGGGTCCCCTAGGTCAGTTTTAGGGTTAAAAACCCAAGTATTTATGTAAATTTTGGTAAAAGATGTAAAGTATCCGCAATTTGTGGATGTGGAGTGCGTAGATAGTTAGGAGTCAAAAGGGGTTTTAGCCCCTTGTCTACGAAAATTCGAGTCAATTTTGAGATCCACCAATGGTCTGTGCACCATGGGATTGTATGTAAAAAGCTATAAATAGGTGTGTCTTAGAGATTCTAAGGCATGTCTATGTCTGAGAGAGGAAAAAGGGCAGGTAAGCAGCAGATAGATACAAGGGAAAAGACTTTGCAGCTGAGTGCGCAGATTCCTAGAGTAGTGTCCGCCACTGAGTGCGCGGACTCTTATAACTGAGTGTGCATGTAGTTTTGAGTCTGTAATACCATATTGAAGATCAATAAAGAAGATTGTTGAAGAATCTATGTGTTTATCTATTTACTCTTGTTATTTATGTTTGCACTATATGTTGTGATGCAATAATGTATTTATGAAATATTGATCTATTTATGTGTGACTCTATGGGATAAGTCTTATTAATTGTACACAATGCATGTTAAGTACTTTTGTGAAGATTATAATAGTATATGTTATGTTTATTGAATGCTTAAGTAGATTCGTGCAAACTCAGACCTAGGGGTATTGTCTAAAGTGCGTAAGTGGATGATTCATTTGTTAAGGGTCTGCAAAGACCTATCGTAGACCTTTGCGAAGGTCTAGAGGCCATTTAAAGGGAGTTGCAGTGCTGGGCCCTAGGGGCTTATAGATCTGTGCAAAGGTAGATCTAGGGCAATAAAATACATCACACTGATCTATGGATGTGGAAACTTGGTTCCAGCATCCCCCCATACTGCTTCGGGTGAGACTTCAACCTGCGCTACGTGGGTTGATGCCGAAAGGGCCAGTAGTGTAGGGTTTTGTTTGGCGCAATTAACTCTGAACCTGGGTCAGGACCCACTAAGCCAACAAATGGTTATGTTGCTGGGACCAGGATCTGCTTAAGGAGATGTGTGATGTCGCATCACTGGAATCTGACCAAGAAGGAAATTGAGAATTGGTTGGATAGAAAGATTCATGAATTCCCGACGCAGGAGAACAGAAATTCATGCCTGTCCAAGGAGAAGTGGTTGGACAGATATTTGTACACAGAAATACATGAAATTTTCTTCTGCACCTTCCCGATCGAACTATACGAGTGGATAGCTAAGTTAGCAGACGACCAAGGAAGGTGGAGGCTTGATGGTCCAATAGTGTGGACTCTAGAGCTAGTGTGAAGGTTGGAAGCCTCTGAAGACAAGATCGTGCTCGTTGTTGACCACCGTCTTGATCGAATTATAGGAGGATTGTTTACAAGGTTCACGGTTTATACCTGAGTTAACTATAGTGAAGTAGAGCGGAACTTCTTCAAGGGACCACAAGGTAAGTATCTGAAATCTCTAAATACCTAGATTAAGATGCTCTTGTATGAAAAAGAGCTTATGCCATTGCCTTGATGTTTGGATCTACGTGAAGTGGATGGGTTCCCCTAGGTCAGTTTTGGGGTTAAAAACCCAAGTATTGATGTAAATTTCGGTAAAAGATGTAAATTATCTGCAATTTGTGGATGTGGAGTGTGTAGATAGTTAGGAGCCAAAAGGGGTTTTATCCCCTTGTCTATGAAAAGTCGATTCAGTTCTGAGATCCACCCATGCTCCGCAGACCATGGGATTGTATGTAAAAATCTATAAATAGGTGTGTATTAGAGAGTCTAAGGAATTTCTATGTCTGAGAGAGAAAAAAATGGAAAGTAAGCAGCGGATATTTAGAAGGGAAAAGGCTCCGAAATTGAGTGCGCGGAGGCCTAGAGTAGTGTCCGCAGCTGAGTGCGCGAACTCCTGCAGCTGAGTGTGCAGGCAATTTTGAGTATATAATACCATATTGAAGATCAATAAAGAAGACTATTGAAGAATCTCTGTGTTTATCTGTTTACTTCTGTTATTTATGTTTGCAATATATGTTGTGATGGAATAATGTCTTTATGAAATATTGATCTATTGATGTGTGACTCTATGGGATAAGTCTTATTAACTGTACGCAATGCATGTTAAGTACTTTCGCGAAGATTACAATACATTATGTTATGTTTATAGAATTCTTAAGTAGCTCCGCGTGAGCTCAGATCTAGGGGTATTGTCTGATGCATGTAAGTGGATGATTCATATATTAAGGGTGTGCAAAGACCTATTGTAGACCTTCGCAAAGGTCTAGAGGCCGTTTAAAGGGAGTTGCAGTGTTGGACCCTAGGGGCTTATAGATCTGCGCAAAGGCAGATCTAGGGCAATAAAACACATCACTCTAATCTATGGATGCAGAAATTTGGTTCCAACATCCCCCCATATTGCTTTGGGTGAGACTTCAGCCTGCGCTATGTAGGTTGATGTCGAAAGGGCTAGTAGTGTAGGGTTTTGTTTGGCACAATTAACTCTGAACTTGGGTCAAGACCCACTAAGCCAACAAATGGTTCCATTGCTGGGACCAGGATCTACTTAAGGAGATGTGTGATGTCGCATCACTGGAATCTGACCAAGAAGGAAATTGAGAAGTGGTTGGATAGAAAGGTTCACGAATTCGTGGCACAGGAGAACAGGAATCCACGCTTGTCAAAGGACAAGAAGTTGGATGGATATTTGTACACATAAATACACGAAATTTTCTTCTACACCTTCCCGATCTAACTATACGAGTGGATACCTAAGTTAGCAAACAGCCAAGGAAGGTGGAGGCTTGACGGTCCAATAGTGTGGACTCCGGAGCTAGCGTGAAGGTTGGAAGCCTCTGAAGACAAGATCGTGCACACTATTGACCACTCGCTCGATCGAATTATAGGAGGATTTGTTACATATTTTGCGGTTGATACCTGAGTCAGTTATAGCGAATCAGAGCGGTGCTTCTTCAAGGGAATGCGAGGTAAGTATCTAAAATATCTAAATACCTGGATTAAGATGCTCTTGTGTGAAAAACAGGTTATGCCATTACCTTGATGTTTGGAGCTACGCGTAGTGGATGGGGTCCCCTGGGTTAGTTTTGGGGTTAAAAACCCAAGTATTGATGTAAATTTTGGTAAAAGATGTAAAGTCTCTACAATTTGTGGATGTAGAATGTGTAGATAGTTAGGAGTCAAAAGGGGTTTTAGCCCCTTCTCTATGAAAATTCGAGTCGGTTTTGAGATCCACCAATGGTCTGCATACCATGGGATTGTATGTAAAAAGCTATAAATAGGTCTGTCGAGAGTCTAAGGCATGTCTATGTCTTAGAGAGGAAAATAGGGCAAGTAAGCAGCGGATAGATAGAACGGAAAAGACTTTACAGCTGAGTGCGCGAAGGCCTAGAGTAGTGTCTACAACTGAGTGCGCAGACTCCTGCAACTAAGTGCGCAGGTAGTTTTGAGTTTGTAATACCATATTGAAGATCAATAAAGAATATTGTTGAAGAATCTCTGTGTTTATGTTTACTACTATTATTTATGTTTGTGATATATGTTGTAATTGGAATAATATCTTTATGAAATATTGATCTATTGATGCACGACTCTATGGGATAAGTCTTATTAACTGTATGCAATGCATGTTAAGTACTTTTGTGAAGATTATAATACATTTTGTTATGTTTATTAAATACTTAAGTAGATCCGCATGAGCTCAGATCTAGGGTTATTTTCTGATGCACGTAAGTGGATGATTCATCTGTTAAGGGTCCACAAAGACCTATCGTAGACCTTTGCGAAGGTCTAGAGGCTGTTTAAAGGGAGTTGTAGTGTTGGGCCCTAGGGGCTTATAGATCTACGCGAAGGCAAATCTAGGGCAATAAAATACATCACACTGATCTCTGAATGTGGAAACTTGGTTCCAGCATCCCCCCATACTACTTCGGGTGAGACTTCAACCTGCACTATGTGGGTTGATGCCGAAAGGGCCAGTAGTGTAGGGTTTTGTTTAGCACAATTAACTCTAAACTTGGGTCAGGACCCACTAATCCAACAAATGGTTCAGTCCTCTACCATCATGTTCACTATGGAAAAAGAGGTCAATGGTTGCCTCCCCTTCTTGGATATTCTTATATCTAATAATAAGGATGGTTCGCTCTCCCACTCAGTGTTCTGGAAGAAAACGCATACTAAGCAGTATCTTCATGCCGATTCCCATTATTTCCTTGCTCAAAACTTGGTGTTCTTAACACCCTCGCTACTTGTGCCCTTAGGATTTCTGATAGGGCGAGCTTTGATAAGGAGAAATCCCATCTCCTTAATGTCTTTGTGGAGAATGGCTATAGTAGGCACCTGGGTCATAAGGCTTTCCTTAAAGCCTCTAAAAATTCGTTAATTAAAAAAGAACCTAAAGAGCGTCGACTAGGTGTCCATCTTCCCTATGTCCAGGGAACCACGGACAAGATTGCTCGGATCCTTAAGAAGTATGATATTCCCTCAACCTTTAGGCCCCTCAACACTATTCGCAAATCCCTCCGATCGGTGAAAGATCCCATTGACCCTAAAGACATGAAGGGTGTCTACTTGATCCCTTGTTCTTGTGGGACCCCCTATATCAGGGAAACACGGCGCTCCATCCATCAAAGGATCAGCGAACATGCAGCTAACCTAAGACATGGGAGAACCAAGTCTTCAGCGTTAGCAGAGCATGCGGAAAAGACCAAGCATCAGGTTTGTATTGAGGAGGCCAAGGTTATTGCCAAGGTTGTGCAGTTCCATCACCGTAAATTCAGGGAAGCTATTGAAATTGAAAGAAGGCCGAACAATCTCAATAGAGATGACAGCTGGAAGATCAGTAGTTGCTGGATCCCTACCCTTTCTTCCTATTCTTGCTTTTCCTCACCCCCCCACTTTTTTAACTTTCTCTAGCTTTCGATGTTTTCCCTTTATTTCGCAGATCCTTATCCTTGGAACCTTGTCTTTTCCTTCCTCCTAGGGTTTCTCCTTTTGGCTCAATGGTTTCCTTATGGTCCTGTTCTTAACCTTCTTCTTTTTAGAATGTGTCGCTCACTCTATTTATTTATTTTTTTATTTTTTTAAAGATATAAATAAATATAAACTTAACTAAAATTCTTTAATAGTTCATTATTTCCATTAAATCAATTTTATTATTATTATTATTATTATTATTTTATTTTTTATTTTTTATTTTTTAGTTAACTTGATAGTATTTTCTCTTTATTTATTTATTTCTTTGCATATTCATTTATTTATTTTATTTTATTTTATTTCATATTCAATTATTATTATTATTATTATTATTATTCTCCTTCTGATATTTCTTCAATATTAGTACCTTTTATAACCATCTACTTTCTTTATATATATATATATATATATATATATATATATATATATATATATTATTGTTTTTATTTTTATTTTATTTTTATTTTTTATTTTATTTTATTTATTTATTTACTTAAATTTTTATTTTTTTATTTATTTTTTTTATTTTTTTTAACATTTAGGTATTTAAGTTAACTTAATTTTCTCGTTCCAATATTGTTATTAATTCTAACTAACTTTTATCTTAACAACCTATTAATATTACTTTATATATTTATATAATTTATACATATATTATAAGAAAGGTCCTTTATATAACTAATTTCCATTTAAATACTAAATAACTTATAATTATTAATTATTAAACAATACCTTTTTAACTAACCATTAACACCATTAAAATTATTTTATATATTTATATATTTTTATTGGTCACCTAATATAACTAAGTTCCATTAAATTATAAAAAAATAAAAATAAAAATAAAATAAAATTTATGATCCTAGTCCTAAAGTCAAAATTAGCCATTGGTTAATTTAGCCGTTGGAGGCTCTGCTCAGACTATTTCACATGCTAAGCTGGATCTGTTTTTTCAACTTGTCCTAACGATGAACCACACTAGTTGGTTCGAAACGCATAGACAGATACTTTTTGCATGTGATTTACGCTGAATTTTTTTCTTATAAATGGTTCTGTTGTCAAGACCAGGATTTACTTAAGGAGATGTGTGATGTCAAATCACTGGAATCCAACCAAGAAGGAAATTGAGAAGTGGTTGGATAGAAAGATTCATGAATTCGTAGCACAGGAGAACAAGAACCCGCGCCTATCAAAGGAGCATTGGTTGGACAAATATTTGTACACAGAAATACATGAAATTTTCTTTTGCGCCTTCCCGATCGAACTATATGAGTGGATAGCTAAGTTAGTAGACGATCAAGGAAGGTGGATGCTTGATGGTCCAATAGTGTGGACTCTGGACCTAGTGCAAAGGTTGGAAGCCTCTGAAGACGAGATCGCGCGCATTTTTGACCACTGGCTCGATCGCATTATAGGAGGATTTGTTACAAAATTCGTGGTTGATACCTGAGTCAGCTATAGGAAAGCAGAACGACGCTTCTTCAAGGGACCGTGAGGTAAGCATCTGAAATCTCTCAATACCTAGATTAAGATGCTCTTGTGTGAAAAACAGGTTATGCCATTGCCTTGATGTTTGGAGCAATGCGAAGTGGAAAACTCTTTAGAAACCGAGAGAAAGCTGGTCCTGAATATAGTCTGTTGATTGGACCTCCTTCTAGCGATGACAAGGGAACGATATAGGCCTCACCACAAAGTGTTGTCCAGATGATAAGATAGGGTTTTCTGTGGATACATCATCCATCCACTCCACCTCCACCTTCACCTCCACAACATACCCCTTCGCCCACACCTCTGCCACCACCACCGTCATTCAACATGTCGAACTCAATCAGGCTACCAATTTTCAAGGGTATAGGGAGCGAAGATACAGATCAGTTCTGGTTTGTTGCAAATTTTGTATGGACCGTGCAACAGATCACTAATGATAACATAAAGAAGGCGCAATTAGTTACTGCCCTGCAAGATTGCACTCTGACATGGTATATTAAGTATTGTGTTGATCATCCTGTAGCAATGCTAGTAGAGACTAAGGATGCTTTAAACAAAGAGTTTAGTAAGCCTAAGTCTGACTCGCAGTCAGTGGTTGGATTTAAGGAAATCACGATGAGGGTTGATGAAACACCTTGGGAGTTAGATCAAAGGTTAAAGTGTGTGATCTATGAAGCTAATAAGATGCTCAAAGATGGTCAGCATTGCGAGTGGTTTATAGACTCGCTTTTGCCCCACCTAAGGATTGCTCTGTCATAGCAGAAGATAGGAACTCGGGTAGAAGCCCTAGAAATCACACTGAGATTGCATGTGATGCCTATTCAGGATGCGACTTTAAGATTCCAATAGATTCACTCACAGTTGTAGAACCTCTGCTTGGAATTGTAGAGCTTGAAGAAAGAGCAGGAGATTAAACCCGAGGTGTGTGAGGAAGTCTGGTGCCTGAAATATAAGAGCCAGGAGCATGATAAAGACCATTTTCTCGTATTTTTGAACTATATCATAGGAGGGGAGATCATTCCCCTGAGGCTGGAAGCTCCAGCAGGACCAAATGTGGGGGCTGCGCTATGGTGTGTTATTTGTCAAGTGGTTGGAAAACATGCAAAGGATAATTGCCATTTACTTCAAAAGTTCTTTCAAACGCTGCAACAGTTGTTCTACAACTTCTAAAAATCAGTGGGCCATTACGAGCGCCATTGTCACAGCTATGAACTAATGATAGAAAGAACACCTACCTACCGAATGCAAGAAGAAACTTGGCCTCCGGATCAGGGTGACGGAGGAGCACAAGGAGGATATCAGGGACAAGGATGGAGCTGAGGAGGAGGAGGACCTGGTAGAGGTCGCGGATAGGTTATTTTCTATAACTGTGGGACACCAAGGCACTATGCATGGGAGTGTCAGAACCAGACATGTCTGCCCTGTCAATATTGCAGCCAGTTTGACCATACGATAGAAGAATGCCTTGTGTTGATAGCTAAGATGCAGGAGAAAAAGGCGCGCCTCAGAAACCTACGTAGAACTTACAAATGATGAGAGCTAAGCCCCATGAGGAAGATCTGAATGTGAATATCATGCTATGAAGCAGGATTACAACTGGGGATGATAAGGGAAAACATCTTGACGAAGACGGATGGGTCCACAAGGCCCCTAGAGAAGGAATTTGTGTTCACTCTGGAGCACGTGAAGAAAATTTTTATGGAGGCCAAGAAAAGATTTGTTGATGCATATACATCAGGAAGCTAGAGCAAGGCACCAAAAGCCAGCGCGCCTAGAGAGGTTGATCCCTCTGTGCTTACCACATTCTTGGAAACATGCATGAAACTTCTGCGTGATAGAAAAGATGTGAAGGGCCTGCAAGAGTTAAAAAACAAGTGTGCTGGTAAGGAAAACGCTCATGATGGACACTGCATAGTAAGAAAAATTGGCAAACATAAGGCAAGAACAAGGCACAAGATGAGGCTCACCACGCAAATAGGAGATTATGAGATGGACTAGGTTATTCTGGATCTGGGGTCTGACGCGAACGTTTTACCTAAACAGACATGGGAGAGAATGGGGATACCTACGCTGCAGTGGTCTCTGATCCATATTAGACTGGAAAACCAGCAGAGGATCATCCCTATGGGATGACTACATGGGGTAATAGTGGATATAGAAGGTGTGAGCACGCTGGTTGTTTTCGAAGTAATAAATATCATCGATGACAGCAATCCATACCCCACACTCCCTGGAATTGACTGGGCCATTTATATGAATGGATTCATCAACTTGAAGAAGAGGACAATGTCGTTTGAGAGGAAATCGCTTCGGGTTGTAGTACCGTTAGACCCTTCAGAAGGGTCACGCTATACTGAACGAGTACGTGACTATGAAGAAAGCGATGATGACTTGGATCAGATCAAAAAAATAACTGTGTGAGATCAATATTGGATTAATCAAACAGCTGATGCATGGATTTCATGGGACCGAGAAAGTTCCTGTACCTCGGATTCAGATGAAGGATTCGAGCATTAGCAGAATCGGTTGCATGAAGTATCTACGCTGCGCTGCAACATGATTACTAAATTGTTGCGTTGTGTGTCATCGGAGGTAATAAATTTACCTTATTATGATGGTTTAACTGATGTAGATAATTTTTTGGATGCCTTTGAATGAGAATTCCCTGAGGACCATCGTTTCCAAGCACTGGATTTGGCATTGCACGCTACACCTGCATGATGGTGGGGTACGCATAAGGATAGCTTCGATGAATGGAAAGATTACATAAGGATGATGAGGTTGTGATTTAGTCATCCTAAAGTTTGACTGATTGACAAATACAATGGGAGAAATGATCTACACGATCATTTAGCGAAGTGGACTAAAGTTTATGGAACAAAGCCGCAACCGGAGTAGGTGCACTTATTCTGTCATACATTAGATACAATTCCTATGAATTGGTATCTAGAAATGGAGCTCCACCATGACACTGTAGAATGGGATATATTAAGGGAAGGATTCTTAATGACATTCAGTTTTGAAGATGGATTTGAGAGCATTGATGAAGCTCTGCAATAGGTTAAGGTAGCAATTTTCAAAATACTGAAGGAACCATTAGAATGGGTTCAACCAAATTGGAGCACCCAGCTGTGCCATGTGCTGGAATGCTATAATGTGACCACTAAGGGGGAGGCAGAAGATTCAAGAAATATCAATATTGCAGGGGTAGAAGTCCATCGTGAAGTTGAAGGTCCACAAATAGAGAACCCAGACATCACCGCGTCATTGAAAACCAAGCAAGTAAATATTGGTATTGAAGTAGAGCCAAAATTTGCGAAGATTGGGGATTACTGGGATGATGCCATAGTGGATAAAGTTTTTGAGTTACTCTGTGAGTACTAGGATATTTTTCCTACAAAGTTTTCAGACCTGAAGGGAATCATAAGTGACTTGGGTGTGATGAAAATCACTTTGAAACTAGACACAAAGCCTATTAAGCAGAGGTTGTATCACCTTAATCCAAAATACAAGGAAAAGGTTCGCTTGGAGTTGGATAAGATGCTAGAAGCAGGCATCATCGAACTTGTGGAAGAATCTGATTGGGTGAGCCCGATGGTGGTTCAAGAGAAGAAATAGAAGGGAGAAATAAGGATTTGCGTAGATCTAAGGAAGCTTAATGATGCCTGTGTCCATGATCCTTTTCCGACACCATTTACTAATGAGGTATTGGACAACGTTGGAGGGAAGGAGGCCTACTCATTCACTGATGGATTTTTGGGGTACCATCAGATCAAGATCGCGCTAGAGGATAGGAGCAAAACAACCTTCATGATGGAATGGGGTTGCTTCTAGTATATCGTAATGTCATTTGGCCTTAAGAATGCACCTGTGATATTCTCTCACGTAGTTATAGTGGCATTTAAGGAGTTCATTCATAAGTTCTTGGAGGTGTATTTTGATGACTATGCGGTGTTTGGTTTAGTGAAGCACCATGTAGCAAGTCTACGCCTGATGTTAGATACATTCCGCAAATAATAGATTGCCCTAAATCTGAAGAAGTTTCTACTCTGCATACCCATTTAGATCTTGTTGGGTCATGTGGTGTGCAAGCAAGGGCTGATGGTGGACCCTACCAAGATCACGGTGATAATGAATTTGGAGGCCCCAAGAAGTGTCAAACAGTTGAGTGCAATGCTCGAGCATATAGGGTATTACAGAAATTTTATCTGGGCTTATGCTCAGATTACCACGCCCATGGAAAAACTGTTGAAGAAGGATGCTACTTTATGTTGGGACGAAGAATGTCAACATAGTTTGGATGTATTCAAGGAGAAGATGGTCACTGCACCGATTTTGGTCTCCCTGTATTGGAAGAAGGAATTCCATGTACATGTCGATGCCTCTTGCATTACGTTCGGAGCAGTGCTAACACCAGGCAGGTGAAGGAGAGATGGACCACCCTATAGCCTTCGTGAGCAGGAAATTATCAAAAGATGAGAAGAATTACTCAACAACAGAGCACAAAGGATTGGCTATGGTATACACACTTCAAAATTTTAGGCACTACTTGTTGGGCGGGCATTTCAAAATGTACACAGATCATTCTACCTTGAAATACCTAGTCAATAAGCCTATGTTGGGGGGGAAGATCTGTCGATGGCTGCTGCTATTCCAGGAGTATGACTTTGAGGTTATTGTGAAGCCAAGAATGTTGAATACAGGACCTTACCATCTATCGTGGATCGAGACAGGAGATGAGCCTACCAATTTGGAGGAAGGGTTGCCTGATGCATAGCTCTTCGCGGTATGCGTAGCAGATAACTACTTTGCAGATATCATTCACTTTTTCACTACAGGGATGGAACCAGAAGGGTATACAAGCCAGCAAAAGAAGGAACTAGTAGCAAGTGTGGCATATTTCTCAGTGATTGCAAGACATTTATATTAGATGGGTGCAGATGAGATATTGCAACGGCATGTGCCAGATTTCGAGCAGAAGATCATCCTCAATGAAGCTCATGGAGGGGCTATGGGAGGACATTATGCAGGAAAGGTGATAGTGTTGGGTAGCAGCGGCCCCGCGTAATGGTTTTGGGGCTCAAAGCCCACAATTTTGGGTAAAAGTATGGTAAAGATTCCGCGAAGTGCGTGGAGCACGAATTGTAATGAGTCAAGTCAAAGCGTTGTCTGCCCGAAAATAATGTAAGAAAATAGAAAGTGAGTCGGCCTACCCATGGTCCGCGAACCATGGGAATGTATAAATAGAGTGGGGCTCTAAGGGTAGAAAGCAGTTTTTGTTTTGGGTTTTGATGTTATGGGTTTGTGAAGGCAATAATCTCTGCGTCTGTAAATCCGAGTCAAGGGTGTTGGTAGATAGATAGAGGCTCTGTAGCTGTGTGCACAGAGGCTTGGTAGAGTCCGTAGCTGTGCGTGTGGACCCCTGCAGCTGAGTGCGCAAGGCAGATCTAGTTGTATTGACGTAAGATATTAATAAAGATAAGTTGTTTCTAAAATATCGCGGATCTAATGTATTTTGGTTTATGCATCTGTTATATGAGTTTATGTCTTTAAAAGAATTATGATTGCGCGCACTGGGTTTCATTGTTAAATGTTTGCTTAAAGACTATAACTAGAAGATTGGATTTGTAACAATTTCATTGATAAGAAAGTGCACCTGCACGGATCTACGCAAAAGCTCTATAGTAGTGCAAAGTGGCACGAGGCCGCAGGACGGTTCGCGACCTCTCCAGACCACATCAAGACATCCCAAGGGTGTGGAAAATCTGGTTCCAACACCCTCCCCTACTACCTCGAGTGAGACCTCAGTCCGCGCTTAGCGGGCTGTTGCCGAAAGGGCCGGTAGCTACGGGATTTGTTTGGATAATAACTTTTCTGAACCTGGGTCAGGGCCCAATAAGCCAACAAATGGTTCCGTTACCAGGACCAGGATCTGCCTAAGGGATGTCTAATGTTAGAACACTGGAACCCTACGAAAAAAGAACTTGAAGATTGGTTGGATCAGAAGCTTCAGGAATTCGTGGTACAAGAAAACAGAAACCCATGGATATCTGAGGAAAGGTGGCTGGACCGCTACATATACATAGAGATCCACGAGATCTTCTTCGCGTCCTTCTCAACAGAACTGTATGAGTGGATTGCGAGGCTAGCTGACAGTCAGGAAAGGTGCCGATTGGATCAGCCCATCGTGTGGACTCCAGAGTTGGTGCATAGGCTGGAAGCATCTGAAGATAAAATCGCATGGGTAGTAGATCACTGGTTGGATCGAATAATAGGCGGGTTTATCATCGAATTCGCGATTGACACAACTGTGAGTTATAGCGAAGCAGAAAGGCGCTTTCTCCAAGGACCGTGGGGTAAGTACATCAAATCGTTGAATACCTAGATTAAAATGCTATTATGTGAGAAACGGGTTATGCGCATCCATTGATGTCTGGGGTAACGCAAAGTAGAAGAGGCTACCAAGGGACCGAAGGATTAGAAAATAGTCCCATGATTTCTATTTCACGAGAAAGCGAGGAGGAGCTCGTAGGGTTCTCTCCGAGAAGCACAGTCCGATTGATAAAGCAGCGCATTCCACTGGTACCACCGCCATCCACACCATCCCCCACTTCACCTACATTGAACCCATCTTCGCCTACCCCACCTCCGCCACCACCAAGGGTTGGAATGGCGAGTGCGATCAAGTTGCCGGTATTTAGAGGTGTAGGAAATGAGGAACCAGATCAATTCTGGTTCGTGGTAAAGGTTGTATGGGAAGCCCAAGGTGTAACGGATGATAACATCAAAAGGGCTACTCTGGTTAGCGCACTACAGGACCATGCATTGACGTGGTATATAAAGTACTCTAGCGATCACCTGAATGCGGGAATAGCGGCGATTCAGGACGCGTTGAACAAAGAATTTAGCCAACCAAAATCGGAAACACAGTCGATCATCGGGTTCAAGGAGATCGTGATGATGCCTGGTGAAACCCCGTGGGATCTAGATCAGAGATTGAAAAGTACAATTCGCGAGGTTAACATGATGCTGACAGACGCACAGCACTGCGCGTGGTTTGTGGCATCTTTGACACCACATCTGAGGACGACGCTATCACAACAAAAGATCTCAACTCAAGTCGAAGCATTGGAGACAGTGATGAGGTTGCATGGAACTCCAATACAAGATCCGGGGTTGGGATTTCAGCAAATCCACGCGCAACTACAAAACCTGTGCTTAGAAATGCAAAGTTTGAAGCAAGAAAGGGTGCCCCGACTGGAGGCACGTACAGAAGTAGGATGCATCAAATGCAAAGGTCAAGGTCATGACAAGGACCACTGCCCCGTATTTGCAAACTATCTAGCGGGAGGGGGGTCGATGTCATTAAGGCTGGAGGTACAAGCAGGGCCAAGCGCAGTGCCTACCCTTTGGTGCGCGATTTGTCAAGTGGGAGTAAAGCACGCAACAGACAACTACCACCTGTTGCAGAAGTATACCCAGACTCCCTAATAGCTATATTGCAACTTCTGTAGGTCAGTGGGTCATGATGAACGAACTTATCGAAGCTATGAGCTAATGATGGAGAGGACCCCAGCCTATCGAATTCAAACTGAGGTGCGGGGTTTTGACCCAACCGCAGGGCCACGCGGGGGATTCCAAGGACGCGGACGAGGAAGAGGAATGGGGCTTAGGCGAGGGCACGAATAGCTGATCTATTATAATTGTGACGGGCTGGGGCACTATGCTCGCGACTCTACT
Organism: Pinus tabuliformis; assembly: GCA_031772625.1. Taxonomy (NCBI): domain Eukaryota; kingdom Viridiplantae; phylum Streptophyta; class Pinopsida; order Pinales; family Pinaceae; genus Pinus; species Pinus tabuliformis. Next base: position 549,268,889 of record CM062815.1, on the reverse strand, counting down.
AACCCTACAAGAATATCTTTTCCATACTGTGAGCAGTTTGACCATGAAATGGTAGACTGTTTGACGCTAATTGCCTAGATGCGTGAAAAGGGGTTATTGCAACCCACTCCAACTCAAAATGTCCAAATGATGAGGTTGGAACTGTGCAAAGAGGACCCCAGCGTCAACATGGTACTAAGGAGTGGCGCAACTACAGGGGGAGATGCATGGAAACAGCCTGGAGAAGATGGGAAGGGTCATGATGCTCCTACAAGGGAACTTGACTTTGAGATGGAACAGGTGAAGGAGATGTCTAAGGAAGCTCAGAAGAGCTTCACGGAAGTCTCTACTCTAGGTAGTAGGGATCCAATTGAGCCGGGAATGGATCCCTCTATGCTTACCACCTTTTTAGAGACATGTATGAAGTTGCTACACGACAATAGAGCAGTTAAAGGACTGCAAGAGTTGATCACTAAGTGTGTAGGGTTAGGGGAGCCACGCATAGTCCGGAAACTGGGAAAACATGCTCTGCACACTGGGCGGGAGATGCGAATGACAGCGCAAATCGGCGAGTACGAGATGGACCAGGTCATTTTTTATTTAGGGTCGGATGCAAATGTGTTTCCTAAGAAAACATGGGAACGCATGCATAGGCCTACACTACAGTGGTCTCCTATTCAACTACGGATGGCCAACCAGCAAAAGATCTTACCGATGGGACGACTGCAAGGGGTGAACATGGACATTGAAGGTGTAAGTACATAGACCAACTTTGAGGTAATATAAATTGTTGATGACAGTAATCCCTACCCTGCATTTCTAGGAATAGATTGGGCCACAAACATGAATGGTATCATCAATTTAAAAAGACGGAAGATGACATTCGAGAAAAATTCACTCTGTGTTATAGTTCCGCTAGACCCAGCAGAAGGAGCGCACTACACCGAACCGGTGTGCGACGAAGATAGTGATGATGAACTGGACTACATCTACCAGATAATAGTGCAAGACCAGGATTGGGTGAATCCCACAGTTGACGGGAGAATCTCATTGGAGAGCGACAGTTCCTGCACCTCAGATTTAGATGAGGAGATCGAACGATGACAGAACCGATTGCATGAAGTCACAACACTCAACTGTAACATCATGATTAGATCACTACAATGCATGACAACTGAGGTACGGCAACATCCAGCGGACAACAACGCAACAAAGGAGGATGATTTTGTCAACCTTTGCAGAATTTCAATCATAAAGCAGAAGCAGCAGGGTGTGACGGAAGAAGGACCGCACGGTGGTGTGCACAGAGGAAGATAAGGTGGAATGAGCGCAGAGGTAGAAGGTGGTTCCAAGTACAGATTGGAGGACGTGGGTAGTGAATGCAGCCAGGGCAGCCATGACGGAGCAGGGTGGCCACCCATATACAACAGAGGGCATAGTTGTATGCTTCACAACCATCAACCCAAATGAATATGCACGTAACAAAGGTTCGCTAGGCCGATAAGACCGTAAACAAAGCAAGGTGTGCCAAGAGAACTCTATCCACGGTTGGACGGGAAGTAAAGAGAATTTCCCTGACCATTGCCCCTGCAATTCGACCTGAATGAGAAGACCTGGACGAAGTGATCCGGCGGTTGCAAGAAGCCATTCGGCGTGATAGCTTGAGACTTTGCAAATTGGAGGAAGTGGGGGCAAGGCTAAGAAGGAAAAGCGCAAGGTTGGATGAAGAAATCAATAAAATAAAAATAGGAGGCCCACAAACAGGCCGCACGAGCGTGAAAATGAAGTGACCGGACCTGGCCGGCCCTCCTACGATACTCGAACAAGCCGTAACCCTACTATCATGGTTGTGACTGCACCCTAGTGAACAAGGGAGCACAGACGCAACACGCTACTTGACTCAAAGGAACGCGAAGGGTGCCCGCAGCCTGGGCTAGCAGGGAAGAGGAAGGCCCACACGAGGGGTGCGACCACCTGACTATCTGTAGGAGGCCTAGTCTCAGCACTCCACGCGGTTGAAAGAGGGTGCAGGACTATAAAGCAGTCTGCAGGAAGGTTGCACGATTCGGATGTGGCGCGCTAGACCAGTAAAAAGCATAGAATGTGTTTGCATGCCAGGGACTGCGTTGATGTGTGGACAAAATGGACGATGACCGTTGCAGCTACTGTTCATGACAAGATGTCCCATTTAAGACATTGAGGAGCGTGCGGTGGGCCATTAAGACACAGGACTGAATGGATTTGCCACCAAAATCGCATTAATAAGCCACGAACAAGGAGAACAACCGCATGTGAAATGGAAAGGGTATATAAAGCATAGGTGGCTTGTTACCACACACCAATTGGCCCCTTGCATACTAAATTGTCGAGGGTTCAAATAGAGCAGCAAAGGATGGATGAAGCAATCGTAAGATAAAGTTCATGGTTTAAAGCCCTACCGAAGGTAATACAGGAGTCCCTACTCAAGTTGATATCCACACCCAAGGATGATACGGCCAAATTCCCTAAATCACCTAGGACATCGCGGACCAAGAAGAACCCCCAAGTAGCAAGCCCGGTTCGGACGTCTCTAAGAAATCTGCGATTCGGCAGATTGTTGATGGAGGAAAAAGGCAAAACCGTTACGATTGAGAGCGATGAAGAGGATGAAGATCCTCCGACCTATGTCAAAGAAATAGAACCAGACGAAGAGATAGAAGAAGATATCCAGCCAGTAAGACGACCCAAGTATGTTCCTCCAAGAAAAGGGAAGGCCAAGGTCCCTATAGATCTGGATGTCGTTGACAACATACTCATCACCCCGTCTCTCCCTAAAGGGGTTCTGCTCGAAGGAATAGCGACCGGCCACATCTCGACTATGAAATTTGAAGACTGGGACCTTGCAGATACCGATAATTTTCCCCATTTGGCAACTAGCAAACTGATGGAGCAAAGCACGGAGGGCACTGTTACGACACTTCAGCCGAAGGAGTGGCTGCAAAAGGTGGAGGAAGCTAGGTTACTTTGTCTCCTATCCATTCCACATTTTCACCGCCCCCCCATTACAATATTGGTCATCCAACAACTACTCTATTTGGTACACGATGGATACTTATGGATAGACAAACCCGTCCCCATCACGGCGGAACTTATTCACAAGATCTCGCAGCTTCCCTGTGAAGGAAGGGACCCCATGGAAATAGTTGATATGAGTGGCGATGTGACAATGACGGAAACCTTGAAAAAGAAATACAAATTGGAGAAAAAGTAGCGAGGGTATGCTATTGACAGTATTCCGGAAAAAGGGTCCGTATTGCTACCCAGTTGTTGGCAGGAAAAGTGATGTGGAAATGTCGCGCCAATGAGGTCCCAACAATAGTCTTTGCACTAGCTGAGCAATGCGCAGAAGGGGAATGGTTCAATTGGGCGCAGTTCCTCTGTGACGAGTTCCTGACCAACTACAGGGAGGCCCAAGAGGAGGGTAAGACCTTCCACTATGTGTGGTTGTTGTTATCCATCATGTTGGTTACAAGTGAATTACCCGAAGATAGTCAGTTTCCTTCACTGGACCAGGATTGGCCAGAAGCCGCCAAATACGTGTCGCTCTGGGTGACGAGGGACGCTGCAAGAATCCAGGACATCAAGATTTTTTGGATACTAATGGAAGAAAACATCCGACAGTGGATCAACCAGCAACCCCGTCTGTCCACCGAGATATATGACAGTGTGAAGAACGTAGCCGATTTTAAGGCAGACATGCACCATGTATACATCCAGGCATGCAAGGACCTAGACCAGACATGTTCCACACTTCCCTTAATTGCCATTGATGAGGCTATCTTTGTGGTATTGGAAACCTAGCCACCAGAGTGGCACAGACCAGATGCCGTGGGGCGCGATGAGACCACTATCGAAAAACAGAATGTTGACGCTAAGCACGTAGCATAGCAAAAGCGGAACAAACAGCATGTTGCAGAAGTACGAGCGGCCCGGGAGGCAGCCCAAGCTTCTACAGGTAAAGCAATAGCAAGAAGGGCTACAACGACAAAGGACGAAAGTGGTTCGAAGGTGACCATAGAGCTGGACACAGATATAGGAACGGAAGGAACAGCGCCAACAACCATGGGTTCGCCCTTAAAACGACCACAGTTGACAGAACAGACGAAGCCGCGCAAGAAGGCCAAGGCGTCTAAATGGGATGGGGAACTTATCACATTGAATGAGGGTGACCTAGGTGACATAAGGGATACAATTCGCAAAGTCACCCGAGAAGCAATCGACAAGGCGCTCCGTGCGCAGTTGTAGGAACTTGGGGCACAGGCCTCGCAGCCAGGAACCATCGCTACTCGTGGAATTATGGGTATGTCAGCCACTGAGTAGTTGCTATAGGCCCAAATGGTTAATACTATCGCGCTCCCGGCAGGAGCATTGACAACAGAAAATGTAGCGGACAGAGCTGTGGTGGCCTGGCTTATAGGGCTTGTATTAAATTTGGTTGCCATCCCGCGCAAAAGCTTGTACTAGCTCCAAGACAGTGCAACGATGGAGCTCCACACCAGGGAAGGACGCGCGATATAGGTACTCAGCGAGCAGTGAATTAATATAGAATAGTTGAGCCTCCAACGAGACGAAGCGGTAGCACAAAATCAGCAGTTGGAGCAAATTGTAGGGGAGGCATGTTCTCCTGCCCTTGAGCTGGAGATTGTGGTCAAGTTACCTATTGGCATACGAATCCACAAGTTGGCTAGTGGGTTCCGCACAACAAAGGAAGAAGCCGTGAGGGTCCAGTTGGACCTCAACTTACAAATCACAGAACTGAAACTCAAAGCACAGCCTTCTACACCACTGGAGGTCACCGAGCAACAGAGAGGCATCATTCAATCCAGGCATGAAACAACAACGCGTGCCATGCAGGAGTGCGTCGACTTGTTGGATCAGTCGCTTATTACGCTCACTTCACTACAGGAAGATCCAACCTTACACAATTGGAAACAAAGGCAAGGGAGTTACAACAAGCCTATGATAATGTTAGAGCGACCGCACAGACGGTTTCTGTTACGCAGCGCTTGGCCAAGATGAGGGAGGCCCGGGCTCTTAAGATAAATCAGCAAAAGGAAGCAGTGATTAAAGAACGGATCCAGCCTTGGCTTGATGAGGCATTCGTGGTTTCCACCACCATCGAGCGAAAGGTGGCACACATGCAGGCAACATACGCACCCGAACATGCATCTAAAACAGATATTAATGCATCATTGGCTCACATAGAATAGGTACAGCAGATGGCGGAAGATTTTGTTGCAAGTGTAAGTAAAGAGCAGAAATTGTTGCACAACCTCCACGTGAAGATTGTCACACCAGCCAAGTGACTCGGGACGAGTCACGATGATTGTGTTCGGGGCTTGTTGGGTAGCGGAGGCCCCGCATAATGGTTTTGGGGCTCAAAGCTCACAATTTTGGGTTAAATTATGGTAAAGACTCCACGAAGTGTGCGGAGCGTGAATTGTAATGAGTCAAGTCAAAGGGTTGTCCGCCCAAAAATAATGTAAGAAAATAGAAAGTGAGTCGGCCTGCCCATGGTCCGCGGACCATGGGAATGTATAAATAGATCAAGGCTCTAAGGGTAGAAAGTAGTTTTTGTTTTGGATCTTGATGTTAAGGGTTTGTGAAGTCAATAATCTTTGTGTCTGTAAGTCCAAGTCAAGGGTGTTGGTAGATAGATAGAGGCTCTGTAGTTGTGTGTGTAGAGGCCTGGTAGAGTCTGCAGCTATGTGCGCGGACCCCTGCCAATGAGTGCACAGGGTGGATCTGGCTGTATTGATTGAAGATATTAATAAAGATAAGTTGTTTCTAAAATATCGCGGATCTAATGTATTCTGGTTTATGCATCTGTTATATGATTTTATGTCTTTAAAAGAATTATGATTGCACACACTGGGTTTCATTGTTAAATGTTTGCTTAAAGATTGTAACTAGAAGATCAGATCTGTAACAATTTCATTAATAAGAAAGTGCACCTGCGTGGATCTACGCGAAAGCCCGATAGCAGTACAGAGTGACGTGAGGCCGCAGGACGGTTCGCGACCCCTCCAAACCACATCAAGACATCCCAATGGTGTGGAAACCTGGTTCCAGCACCCTCCCCTGCTACCTCAAGTGATACCTTAGTCCGTGCTCCGCCAGCTATTACCAAAAGGGCCGGTAGCTATGGGATTTGTTTGGCTAATAACTTTTCCGAACTTGGGTCAGGGCCTAATAAGCCAACAGACAACACAGAAGATTTTGTGCACAAGTTTATGGTGGCCTACACTAGATAAATATTCTAAAGCATATTGTAGGGCATGCGATGCATGTCAACGAACGGGTAGACCATCGCGGAGGGACAAGATGCCACTGAATCCTCAAGTATCATTGCAGCCATTTGAAAAATGGTCAATTGATTTCATTGGGAAAATTCAGCCCCCAGGAAAGGAGAGAGGTGTGCGCTATATCATCACTGCAACGGAGTATCTAACCAGATGGGTAGAGGCATGACCGGTTAGAGATTGCACAGGGGCTACCATAGCAAATTTTTTGTTTGAATATGTGTTAACCAGATTTGGCTACCCAAAGGTGTTGATGAGTGATCGCAATGCGCACTTCCTAAATGAGACAGCTAGCGCATTGACTGAGGAGTTCTAGGTTTATCATCAGAAGAGCACACCGTATCATCCTCAAGCTAATGGAATAGTTGAGGCCTTAATATTTTGGAGAAAGAGTTGATGAAGATTTGCAATGCACAGCAGAATGACTATGACATACACTTACTTGCAGTGTTATTGGCGTACAAGGCTACTTGTGATGCAGGAGCATCTGGACTTAGCCAGTAATGTGATGGTTTGTTCACATGTTGTGACTAAATGATTTGAATTTCATTGACCTGAGTAGTCAAAAGTCAGTTTTAGTTGAGAGGGTTGGATCTCTCGAAAATGATATGTACTTCATTATTGTAATAGTTAGGAAATTGTCTTATTTTAGATTAAGGGATAAGTTGTTAGCATAGGTGTGTAATGGAGCTTGAAAATAGAGATTTGATTGTTAGAGTGATTAAAATAGAGATCAAATTTTTAGTACAGTTGGAATAGGATTTGATTCATAAAAAGAACAAAATGTAATGAAAAATGATTAGCTGATATGATTGAGGATTGAGTGAGAGGCGAGAGTTGAGTGATAGATAGGTTTTGAGGTTGGAACAGAGGTCTGTAAAATTGTTGTAATTGAGTGAGAGGTTCAAGACTCTATAATTACCATTATATTGAATAAATTGATTCAGTGTGCAATTTCTTGTCAATTCTGGTGAAGACTCTCATTTACTTCTATGAATCTACATTCTAAAGCGCATCTAGGTATTTTCTCTGTTTTTCGTATTTTAATTATAATCTCAGTGTTTGTGTGTTAATCGCAGTCATTAATATTAATAACGGGGGTATAATAGCACAGAAAGGCTTGATCATGGTTGAAGGCCCATACTACATCCTAATCATCGATCTAAATCTCAACTGCTTACATCATAGTCAACTGTAGGGTTGAGTTGTTTGATAATCTGTGTGTTGGTTGTACACCCATAGGCCATAGGATTTGATGGGCTCTATTATCCAATGGATATTGGGTTTTAAAGTGATTGGAGTTTAAGTCTAAACCCAGACCCAAATTTTTATAGACCAAGGTTTATGAACCATATCAGCTCTATGAGGCGGGTAAGTGTCGCGCAAGTTCCCTGTTTGATATCGCTGTCAACCGTTGGATGACTGTTGATTGCTGACCGTTGGATTATATTGCATTGCATCATTCAGAAGTGAATGAACCTTGGGCAGGAAAAATTGCAATTTTTGATGTCACTGCAACCATTATCTCTGGAGAGAGGAGATCAATGACACAGAGTGAAGCGCCTGTCTTCTAAAGGGAAAGTCAACATGGAAGTCAACGTGGGACCATTTGCTATTCATTTGTTGTTCAATTGTTGTTCATTTTTTGTTCAATTGATGTTAAGTTGTTGTTCAATTTTCATTCAGTTGTTGTTCAATCATTGTTTAGTTGTTGTTCATTTATTGTTCAATTGTTGCTCAATTGCCGTTCAATTGACCTCCTGCGTCATTTCTGGTATCAAAGCAAGGAGATTGAGTTTGATTGCAGTGAACATGCCGCCAAGGAGAGGAGATGGCATAGGTCGAGGAAGACCTGAAGCAAATGTAGTTCTGTTTGAGGAGATCCGGAGTCTGTGTACAAGGATGGACACAATGGAGACTCCGCAGACGATAACACCTGATGAAGGAGTTGAAAGTGCTATAGAAGAATCTTCTGAGGAAGAAGAAGAGGAGGAAAATGAACTACCAAAGTTATAAAGATGTTGGCTAAAGTAGGTGGAAAACCAAGGTGGAAATTCCTGTGTACGAAGGGAGTCTCAATGAAAAAGAGTTAATGGATTGGATCAGTTCACCGGACAAATATTTTGACTATGAGGAGGTTGATGACAGAAAGAAGGTGAAATTTGGAGTTACCAGATTGAAGGGTCACGCAGCTATTTGGTGGGATGAACTACAAACATACATAACAAGAAAAGGAAAGTCCAAGATCAAGCAATGGGACAAAATGGTGAGTAAAATGAAAGTTAAATTTATGCCAAAAGATTATCAGTTAAATCTTTTCAAACAATTATAGAATTTAAGGAAAAAAGGAATGTATGTTAAATAATATATAGAAGAGTTTTATAGATTGAGTATTAGAGTAGGACATGCAGAGGATGATATGGAGAAGGTAGCCAGATATATCAATGGCTTAAGATATGACATATAGGATGAGATCAGCTTGTTGATTCTAAAGACCATTGAAGATGCCTATCAAGTAGGTTTGAAGACAGAAGAGAAGATGTTGAGAAGACAAAATCATAGGAATAGAGGGAAAATTTCAATAAGAGGTAGAGGAACTACCAGACCAAGGTTTCATCAGCATCAGAATGAAGCAGGAAGTTCAAGTAGCAGACCACCACATAGGGAATATTTTAATAGAGGAAGATTTGCACCTAGAGGAAGAGGTCGAGGAAGAGATATTTGGTGTTACACATGTGGAGAATGGGGACATGGATCCTGGGACTATCCTCGTAATAGAACAACAAGTCAGAGGAATGCAAATGTGGCTGAGGAAAAACCAGAAACACCTCGAATTATAGAAAAGGAATAATCCCCTGAAGTAGGAGAATCCTTGTTGTAGAAAAGGGCATTGTTTAAGGCAGAGAAAGAGACTGAAGAACCAGCTCAGAGGAAGAGTTTATTCAAAACTACATGCAAATCCAAAGGTAAATGTTGTAAAGTGATAATTGATAGTGGAAGCACTGATAACCTTGTTTCTACTGAGATGGCGGACAAGCTATGATTACAGAAGACAGTACACCCTACTCCTTACAAAGTGTCATGGTTGCAAAAAGGACATCAAATTATTGTGACAAAACAATGCAAGGTAGAGATACAAATTGGTACGTATAAGGATGTGATATTATGTGATGTAATGCCAATGGATGTATGCCATGTATTGTTGGGAAGACCGTGGTAGTTTGATCAGAAAGCTATTCATGATGGGAGGAAAAATACGTATACTCTGGAGAAGGATGGAAATAAACATACATTGCTACCATTAAAGGATGACGCTAACAAACGAGCACTTGGAAACAGTGTTATGTTGATGAGTGGAAAGGAGTTGTTGCAAGAGGTAGGAAAAGGTGAAGAAATGCATTTTGTTGTCATAGGGAGACCTAAGGTAATTTTAACTTCCACAAACTTAGATGATTTACCTGAAGAAATCAAAACTCTGTTAAATGATTTTGCTGATATTATTATGGATGAGTTGCTAAATGCATTTCCACCAATCAGGAGTATTAGTCATCATATTGATCTAATACCAGGAGCAAGTTTTCCAAACAAAGCACCGTACAAATTAACTCCTCAAGAGAATGCAGAAGTTGGAAAACAAGTGCAAGAACTGATGGATAAGGGACTAATCAGAGAGAATATTAGTCCATGTGTTGTACCAATAGTACCTAGTCCAAATAAAGGAGGTGAATGGCGTATGTGTATAGATTCTAGAGCCATAAACAAGATCACTATCAGGTATAGATTTCCTTTACCATGCATGGATGATTTGATGGATTGTTTGAGTGGGTCAAAGTATTTTACTAAAATAGATCTGAAGAGTGGATATCATCAAATAAGAATTAGAGAAGGAGATGAATAGAAGACTACATTTGAAAAAAACAGTGGATTGTATGAGTGGTTAGTGATGCCTTTTGGACTCACTAATGCACCTAGCATGTTCATGAGATTGATGAATGAAGTCTTGAAGGAATATGCAGGAAAGTTTGTTATTGTTTATCTTGATGATATTCTATTTTTTAGTAGAAGTAAAGAAGAACATCTAGAGCATCTTAAATTGGTTTTATGAACTCTGCACGAAGAGATACTACTGATAAATCTAAAGAAATGTAGTTTCATGAAAGAAGAATTAATTTAATTGGGATTTGTAGTTTCTAAAGAAGGGTTGAAAATGGATACGGAGAAAGTCCAAGCAATTTGGAACTGGCCTATTCCAAGGAATATATTTGAGGTAAGAAGTTTTCATGGTCTTGCAAGTTTCTATAGGAAATTTATCAGAGGGTTTAGTCATATTTGTGCACCAATTCTTGAAACAATCAAGGAGACTAATCAACCGTTCAAGTGGACAGAAGCAGCAGATAGGAATTTTGAGTTGCTGAAGAGGAAAATCACAGAGAAACCAGTTTTAGCTTTACCCGACTTTAGAAAAGTATTCCAAGTTGAAACAGATGCTAGTGGAGTTGCAATTGGAGCAGTTTTGAGTCAGGAACAGAGTGTAGAAATTTCACCATAGATTAAACTGATTATGCAATGTACTAAAGAAAAATACTTAATCTACTTCTACAATCAAACTTGTGGAAGCTTAATTGATTTTGAGCAAGGTAAAATAGGACACATATAACAGAGAAGAAGATTCAATCACACATGAAACACAGAAGAATACTCTGGGGAAAGCCTCAGCTAAAAACCCCGCTATCTGTATTATCATACAAGTGGAAATATCTCAAGATTACACAAAGCTTTAGCTCTCAAGCTATCTAGCTCTCAGTATAATCCCTCACTGCTGCTCATAGACAGAATAGACAACACATATGCCTTCCTTCAATCCTCCAAGCCTCCTATTTCCTTGCGCAATTTCTCCTAGGACCTTAAGTTGTATCCTGTGTGATTCTCACCTCACACACTACTCTAACCTCTGAAATAACTGCGCAATCCTGAAGGAGATAATTCCTTCTACATGGATGAGTTTCCTATATAGGAAAATTCGTCCAACTAATAGTACACTGTCCCTTCCTTTAATCTCAACTGGGTCTCTGTCTGAACTAACATGCATTGATTATTTATGAGAGAATATTCATTTATCTGGAGAACACTAGTTTCATGCATGCATGCATTAACTGACTGAACTCACAATTAGTTCCTCCAACTGTTTGGAACTAATTTAACTAGACTTAACTCAGTTAACTAAGCTAACTAATTACAACTCAAATACAACTCAACCTTATCTCCTTAATTAAGGGATAACTTCCTCAATCAAAGGGATAACTGTTGCATGTCTTCACATAGACTTCATGTTTGATTTTATCCAACTAATTAACTCAAGATGAATTAATTAATTATTTTTCAAACAGCTAGTGGGACTAAATTCGAATTTTAATTCTCAATTTTAATTCAGGGACTAATTAAAATTGGAATATATCCTGAAATGATATTTATAGCATTTCTATTTTTTGTTATTTCCAACAAAGTTGGAGTATATCATGAAATGTTATTTATAACAATTCTATTTTTTAGCATTTCTATTTTTAGCATTTCTTGTTGCTATTTTCAACACTCCCTCTCAACAAGAAAGGCATTCAACTCAAACATGATCCTGAACCTTTGGAATGTTCTGCATGCAAAACTTCTCTCAAGTGTTTTTGCTCCAACAACTCTAGAAACAAAAAATATCCAACCTGAATCAGAATGATGCCTCTGTCATCAAAGTCTCTGACTATTATTGCCTCTGTCGACTGAAAACTCTACACTTATGTGCTCTTCAGTATCTGACTACTCTAGCCTCTATCACTTTCATCTCTGACTGCATCAATCACACGGATTCCTCCTGCTACATCCGTGCTGTTGCTGGTTCTATCTCCCAGCACTACATCTCCTCTCATCATGTTGCATCGTGCTACCCACTGTTGCATTGCAACTAAATTACTAAGAAGTAAGTAACTGATCTCCCAACTAACCTCCCCATTGGGCTAGAAACACCCTCTAATGTTGAAGCTTCCTCTGCCGCTCCATCTGCATCTGTCTCTACCCACTTAGCCAGTCCTACTACTCCTCGTCGGGTCTCCCCTAGGAAGGTCTAATCAAAGAGGCTAGGTACCAAAAGGATCCTACCCCTATTTCAATCTTCTTGGGACTATCACTTCACATTCCCCCACCTCACACCTGGAGGTATAGATGCATGTGATCCCTCTGCCCACTTGGCTTGAAATTTCCCCCTACTGAAGGTCTCTACATGAGTGGGTGCCTCCACTCAGTCTCCTCTAGGCTTCTCCAGCTGTGGCTGCTCCAAAACCTCCTGAAGTTGCTTCACCAATTGTGGCTCCTCCACAATTGTCTGAGACTTCTTCTGGCGCTGCATGTTGAGAGGTAATGTACTCTCCCTCTCAACCACTAAGTCTCTAACAATTGCCTTGCTCCTCAAGGCCTTGCATGCATCTTGAACCTCAAGAGCATACAGGTTCTTGACTCGTGAACCGATCTGCTTCACCTATCTCATGGTGATGTGTCTAAGGAAAACCTTTCCCTTATTGAAGACTACATCATCGCCTTTGTCCTCCAACATCGTGATCGATACCAAGTTCTTATTCAGTCCAGGCACATACTTCACATCTTTCAAGGTGATGAGAGCTCCATGCTCCTTCTGAAAAGAAACCATTCCCACTCCTAAAACACTATACCTTTCATCATTACCCATCTCTATGCGCATATGGAGGTCTTTCTCCTCCAAGGTACTGAATAAACTCTTATCATCGGTCATGTGGAATGAGGCTCCACTGTCAAGAAACCAACTACAACCCATCATCGATGAAACCATGCATGCGATGAGGGTAAAATCTAATTGGAACTGAGAGGCCAATGCCTCATCTTCAGATCCTTCTGAAGATCCCTTCTTGGATTTCTTCAATGGAAAATTAGTTTCATAATGGCCCACCTCATGAAAATTAAAGCATCTCACTTTAGATTTATCAATCTTCTTCCCTCCATGAGAAGAACTCTATTTGGGATGAGAATCCTTCTCCTTCCCTTTCCTTGCCTTACTCGCTAAGGCGAAATTTTCTTCTTCATCATGCTTTGATGAAGAACCATCTCCAGTGCTTCTCCTGATCTCCTCCTGCATCAGATCTGACCATAGTCGCTCCCAATCTGGAAATTTCTCTCTTCCATTCACTAAATCTTGGTAGCTATTCCAGCTCTTAGGAATACTGAGGAGAGCAAGACTCACCATGTCATCATCGGTTGTCGTGATTCCTACACTTCCAAGCTCATCCCTACAGGTGGTGAGCTTGTTTAGATATGTAGAGATCATGTCGCCCTTTTCACACTTGATTTTCCGAAGCTTTGCTTTCAGTGCCAGCTTCCTCTAATCATTGTTGTTCTGATATAGATCCTTCAATGTCTTCCACATTGAAAACTGATCTGAAAATGGGGCACTAAAGGCTTCTTGTCAAACTTACAAGGACCTCTCCCACTCCAAATCTTATATATTCGCAAGATCTAGCTTATGCTTAACAATTTGTGGAATTAAAGGACTTGAAAGAGGTGTACTTATGTTTGTATTTAGACTGTTTATGTGCTTTAAGTTTATTTGCTTGAACTGATATAAAACATGTAACAGCGAATACAATGCAGCAAAACGCAATCACACATAACATCAATATAATATGGAGTTCACCCAAACCTCTTGGGCTATGTCTCCTTGAGCTCTAATTAACTCGATTAGACTCTTTAGGATTATGGATGAATTCTTTTACAAGTTCCACACTCAAATCCAATAGGTTACGACTGAACCATTGGGCTTAGAATACCATTTTTATTCCTGGTTGTTTGGCTCTCTGGCTCTCGACTCCTGGCTCTAGCTCTCAGCTCTCGGATTTGGCTCTCGCTCTCCCTCTCCCTCTCGCTCTTGGCTCTGGCTCTCGGCTCTAGCTCTGGCTCTGGCTCTGGCTCTGGCTCTTTGTAGCTATCGACCCTCTAGTTCTGCGCAGCTATCTTGCTCTCTGACTCTGCGCAGCTATCTTGAGCTCTAGCTCTATCAATCGTGCTCTCTAGATTTTGTGCAGCATACTTCCAACTCTGCGACTTCCTGTCTATTTCTCTGTGTGTAATCATTCCTCTATCTCTTCGACTGGCCCTCTGGCTCTCTGGCTCTATGGCTCTTCGACTGGCCATTTGGCTCTGTGGCTCTGTGACTAGCCATCTGGCTCTGTGGCTCTATGGCTCTGCGTATAATGCATTCCTATTGGAATGCATCATTGTTACAAAAATGCTCGCTTACAGCATGACACAATGATTTTAGAACAGGGACGGTTTACAAAGGAATTAGCAAGCACTTTCCAAGACAAAATCCATGAAATAACGCATTCTTGTTCGTAACGTAAATACATAGGAAAACTCATGAAAACACATCATGAGCCTTTAACCCGGACTTCAAATAATATGTAGCCACGTTTATAAATCCTTCAGGTCCGTCCTTCATCGCTCATCGCAAATCACATTGCCTATGGCCAAACGCCAAATACATAGAAATACACTAAAAATCTGAAAATCAAGATTTCAAATATTATGAAATCGTGTCCATAACCTTATCGGGTCCACGCTCTTTGTCGCATATCGCCATCGCATGTGCATTGGTCCTTTGTATTAGGGATTCACTGATCGCTGATTGGCGATTGCATCAGCGTATCGCTATTGACCCAATCGCATGTCACATATGTCAACGGCCCTTTGTATTGTGCAATCCGATCATTGATCGTGATATCGGCGCAACGCATATCGCTATCGCAATGTCCTCCTGCCAGGCCTTTATCCCTTCAAAGCTCCGATCTGATATGTCTTATGGATCCGATAAGGGTTTTAGGCTGCGGAATATAGTATTTTGGGTCTGCTTCCATATCGCTCCATCGTCGATCGCTTTATCACGCATCGCAATATTGGCACATCGCAATTCGGCTTACCCACGGTTCCAATGTCGTATGAAGGCCTTCCTCCAATATGATATATCGAAGATCGCTATTAGGGAGTCCTTAAGGCCTGCTGCTCTGCCTTTTGAACCTTTCAAATTTTATTTCTTTAAGGAACGCATATAAAGCCTTAAGCCCATTTTCATAAGGATTTGCCTCATTTTCTAAGGATAATGGGAAATCTTCTTTTTGCAATAAATTCATCATCCGAATTCCATTTTATCCCATTCAAATTGCATTAGTTTCAGATTGAAAAGATCTACGCAGTGGGACTATTCCCAAGAGCATCCTTTGACTTTAATTTTTCCTCTGTGAGGAGAATTCATAGACTTAGAAGTCTATGTTAGATCCATTTTGGATCACGCCTTCCCACTAAAAAACTTTTGGACTCCAAAATATTGATATACTAATCTGAACACCCTCTTCTTTCAGCCTCCATACACTTGCCTTTCATAGTGCCTCTGAACCAAAGCCTTTGAACACTCCCTTCTTGGATGTGCTTGTCCTCCTGGGAAGAACTATCTTCCTCCTTGACTTCATGCAGAACTCCTGCTGAGAAGGTCACAGAAGGTAGTTTGAACTTATTTGCCTTGATCATTGATCCAAGGTGGCTCAAACCAACGTGAAGTTACATCTACTTCACAAAATTTTCATTTGCACCTGTTTGACATACTTTCAACAACAATTGTTAACAACAACAGGATTACAGACAACAACTGGATGGCTTAAACTCTTGCTTCATCAAAAGAAACATATTTTCACATCTTGTGAATTACCTCCATGTCTTACATCTACATAAAAATTATTGACTAAATAACAAGCCAACAAAACATGCCTTTAAAACAATTAACCCTTCAAGTCAAGCATGTAGAAAAAGAGTCCTAAAGTTCTTTTTCAAAGATGAAATGCTTCATCATTATCTCCATCTTGGAGACCAAATCAACTTTTTCTCAAGTAAATATTGCATTACATGCATGTTTACAACAAAGTAATCAACCCTTCAAGTTAATCACACATACATGTTCAAATACAAGGAAATCAACAACATCCCTGTGTTCATGCATATCATGTTTATGCATGCATTTCATCTTTCAACTTTCGCTTAAGTACATTGTAATTTCGAAGCTGAAATGAAATATAATGTTTCATCCTTCAACTTTCGCTTAAGTACACTGTACTTTCGAAGCTGAAATGAACATAATGTTGCAACAATAAAGTGAGTCTCCTACTCAACTTTTCCATTCACCTTCTTGGTAAAAAACCTGCAACTTGCATTCCATTAACAAAGAAATGCAAATAGATGCATTATATCAATATACATGCAATCTCAATTGGATAAGAATTCTAACCATTTCTTACCAATCCATTTCAAAGGTCCTTCATTTGTCTGCACATCAGCATCAACATGTGAATCATCTTGAAACACATCATTCATGGAATATTTCTTTCCATTCCTGCCATTTTTTCTTTCCACCTTCTTCAAGTTTCGTGGAAGCATTGTCGGATTCAGAGTCCAACATTTTGCAACGATATGTCCTTGCTTATGGCAGTAAGTGCAACACATGTGCATCTTCTTGACAGCATGATTTGCCTTGTCCAATGGACCTTTGGCTTCTTGCTTCTTTTCCTTCAAAAGTTTCTTGTATGTGGCCATTCTCTTCCAACATCTAGAAACATTATGGTTAACCAAACCACAAAAGGAACATGCGATTATTTTCCCATGTTTATATGGAAATTTATCATGCTTTGCATAATCAAAAGGAACATTATTAGAACCAAATTTATACCTTTATTTTTCACCTTTATTACCTTCATGAGGAGGTGAATTGAATGAAGAAGTGGCTCCCTTTGGAACACCATCAATCTCTTCAATGTTGTTAGAGTTTCCACAACTCTCTAGTTCAAGTATATGCTGATATACACCTTCTTTTTGCAAAGTATGCTTCACACTATTGCATTCCCCAAGAATACAATCTTCACAATCTTGAGGTAGAAGACCTGTAATGAAACTCCTTCTTGGAGCTTTTTCAACGGTCTTCATGGCAGCTTTGGAACTTTCTCCATAAGCTTGTCCATACCCAAGACCCAAATACTTAGGCCTTTCCTCAACTATTATTGGCTCAACAATACCCTGTGCATGTTTTCCCAAGCCTTTTCCTTCATAACCCATCTTGGACATTAACTTGGAACCTATGCCTCTGGTATCTTTTTCAAAAGAACCAACATAATCATTCTTAGAGGAAATTGAAGACAAACTGGAATTATTTACCTCTTCTTCAAGTTGATACTTGACTAAGGCTTCTTTTGCAACAAAGAGTTGTGTCTCCAACTCATGCATCCTTTCCATGTTCACATTTGCAATATGAAGTTGCCTCTCATTTCCTGCAATTTGTTAGAAAGCAACTGCTTCTCTTCCTTCATGGAATTCAACTTCTCTCTAAGTATGATGCTCTTCCTTCCATCCTCATACATTTCTCTCACCATATCCATCATGGTGAACAAGTCTTGCTTCATGTCTTCATCAAAGAATCTTGTGAAGAAAGCGGAATTTGAGGACTCACTTGTAGAAGTTGTCATTATTAGAATGAACAAAAGAACTTCAAACAAGGTTAGCAAAGAGCTTATTCAAGCAACCTTTTGCAACAAACCTCTTGTGCTTCAAGGATTGCTTTGAGGTCCTTTGGGATAAGAAGAATTCCTTCAGCCCTTCTTCCTTCTTGTCCTCTCCTGGACTTAGCTATCAATAGCTTTCCCTTCACCTCTGCAAACTCAAACAATAGTCAGTTTACAAATAATCAAACACCTTTCAAGTCAACCAAGCATATATATTGCTCTGTCAATCAAGAATTCTGATCTGATACTACTTACATCATGACCACCTACTATGGTATAAACAGTTCTGATATAACCTTCTTTGAAGGTGGGGTTAATCAAACTTTGGCTCTGATACCACCTGATCTGAAAATGGGGCACTAAAGGCTTCTTGTCAAACTTACAAGAACCTCTCCCACTCCAAAGCTTATATATTCCCAAGATCTAGCTTATGCTTGACAATTTTTGGAATTAAAGGACTTGAAAGAGGTGTACTTATGTTTTTTTTTAGATTGTTTATGTGCTTTAAGTTTATTTGCTTGAACTGATATAAAACATGTAACAACAAATACAATGCAGCAATACGCAATCACACATAACAACAATATAATATGGAGTTCACCCAAAACTCTTGGGCTACATCTCTTTGAGCTATAATCAAATCGATTAGACTCTTTGGGATTATGGCTGAATTCTTTTACAAGTTCCACACTCAACTCCAATAGGTTACAACTAAACCATTGGGCTTAGAATACCATTTTTATCCCTGGCTTTTTGGCTCTCGGGCTCTTTACTCTTAGCTCTGGCTCTCGCTCTCCCTCTCGCTCTCACTCTCAGCTCTGGCTCTGTCTCTTGGCTATGACTCTAGATCCGACTCTGGCTCTTAGCTCTAGTTCTGGCTCTTGGCTCTCACTCTGGCTCTAGCTCTTAGCTATGGCTCTAGCTCTGGCTCTTTGCAGCTATCAACCCTCTAATAATGTGCAACTATCTTGCTATCTGGCTCTTTGTAGCTATCTTGAGCTCTAGCTCTGTAAATCGTGCTCTCTGGCTTTTGTGCAGCATCCTTCTGGCTCTACGACTTCTTGTCTGTTTCTCTGTGTGTAATCATTCCTCTGTCTCTTCGACTGGCCCTCTAGCTCTTTGGCTCTCTGGCTCTGCAACTGGCCATCTGGCTCTGTAGCTCTGTGGCTCTACGTATAACGCATTCCTGTTACAACGCATCATTGTTACAAAAACGCCTGCTTATAGCATGGCACAATGATTTTAGAACAGGGAAAGTTTACAAAGGAATTGGCGGGCACTTTCTAGGACAAAATCCACGAAATAACGCATTCATGTTCATAACGTAAATACACAGGAAAACTCACGAAAACACATCATGAGCCTTTAACCCGGACTTCAAATAATATGTAGCCACATTTATAAACCCTTCGGGTCCATCCTTCATCGCTCATTGCAAATCGCATTGCCTATGGCCACATGCCAAATACACAGAAATGCACTGAAAATCCGAAAATCCAAACTACAAATATTATGAAATTGCGTCCATAACCTTATCAGGTCCATGCTTTTTATCGCATATTGCAATTGCATGTGCATTGGCCCTTTGTAGTGGGGATTCACTGATCGTCAATCTCCTATTGCATCAGTGTATCGCTATCGGCCCAATCACATGTCGCATATGTCAACGACCCTTTGTATTGTGCGATCTAATCGTCGATCACTGATATCGACGCATCGCATATCGCTATCACAATGTCCTCCTGCCATGCTTTTATCCCTTCAAATCCCCAATTCAATATGTCTTACAGATCTGATAAGGGTTTTAGGCTGCGTAATATAGTATTTCAGGTCCGCTTCCATATCGCTCCATCGTCCATCGCTTTATCGTGCATCACAATATCAGCACATCGCAATTCGGCTTACCCAGGGTTTCGATGTCGCACGAAGGCCTTCCTCCGATATGATATATCAAAGATCACTATCGGGGAGTCCTTAAGGCCTGCTGCTCCGCCCTTTGAACCTTTCCCATGCGATTTCCTTAAGGAACACATATAAAGCCTTAAGCCCATTTTCATAAGGATTTGCCTCCTTTTCTAAGGTAATGGGAAATCTTCTTTTTGCAATAAATTCTTCATCCGAAGTCCATTTTAGCCCATTCAAATTACGTTAGATTCAGATTGAAAATATCTACGCAATGAGACTATTCCCAAGATCATCCTTTGACTTTCATTTTTCCTTTGTGAGGAGAATTCATAGACTTAGAAGTTTATGGTAGATTCATTTTGGATCACGGAGTCTCCTTCCCATGGAGACTCGAGACAATATGGTCTCGAACTCCCTCTAGAAGAATCCTCCTCGCTCTCGCCACACATTTCTTCCATTCTGCCAATTATTTGGCATTAGCTGCTGCTGGCTTGGGGACTTCTTGATCAATGAATTCCTTCAACCCATTGTCCTCTAATACCACTTCCATGCGATCCTTCCAGGCTATGTATTTCAACCTGCCATCCACGACATACTCGAGTCTAAAGCCATTGAATGCCATTGGTGAATTTTGAGATGTGATAAGAAATCGATTATGTTCCTACAATCAAGAACTTCAAACTTCTCCCTTCTTTTTATATTGTTCTCTTCTTTGATCACCTTTTCTCTGATACCATGTAGAAATTTCACCGTAGATTAAATTGATTATGCAATGTACTAAAGAAAAATACTTAATCTACTTCTACAATCAAACTTGCGGAAGCTTAATCGATTTTGAGCAAGATCAAATAGGACACATATAATAGAGAAGAAGATTCAATCACATATGAAACATAGAAGAATACTCTGGGGAAAGAATCAACTAAAAACCTCGCTATCTGCATTATCATACAAGTGGAAATATCTCAGGATTACACAAAGCTTTAGCTCTCAAGCTATCCATCTCTCAGTACAATCCCTCACTACTGCTCATAGATAGAATAGACAACACATATGCCTTCCTTCAGTCCTCCAAGCCTCCTATTTCCTTGCGCAGTTTCTCCTGGGTCCTCAAGCTGTATCCTATGTGATTCTCACCTCACACACTGCTCTGACCTCTGAAATAACTGCACAATCCTAAAGGAGATAATTCCTTCTGCATGGATGAGTTTCCTATATAGGAAAATTCCTCCAACTGATAGCACACTGTCCCTTCCTCTAATCTCAACTAGATCTCTGTCTGAACTGACATGCATTGGTTATTTATGAGAGAATATTCAGTTATCTGGAGAACACTAGTTGCATGCATGCATGCATTAACTGACTAAACTCACAATTAGTTCCTCCAACTGTTTGGAACTAATTTAACTAGACTTAACTCAGTTAATTGAGCTAACTAATTACAACTCAAATACAACTCACCCTTATCTCCTTAATTAAGGGATAACTTCCTCAATCAAAGGGATAATTGTTGCATGTCTTCACATAGACTTCATGTTTGATTTTCTCCAACTAATTAACTCAAGATGAATTAATTAATTATTTTTCAAACAGCTAGTGGGACTAAATTCGAATTTTAATTCAGGGACTAATCAAAATTGGAATCTATCCTGAAATTCTATTTTTAGCATTTCTATTTTTTGCTATTTCCAACAGAGTTGGAATATACCTGAAATGCTATTTATAGCAATGCTATTTTTAGCATTTCTTGTTGCTATTTTCAACACAGAGACCAATAGCATACTTCAGTGAGAAACTAAATGAAGCGAAGAAGAAGTATTCTTCTTATGATAAATAATTTTATGCTATTGTACAAGCCTTAAAAAAATGGAGACATTATTTGATACCAAAGGAGTCTATATTGTATTCTGACAATCATGCATTACAGTTCATAAACAATCAGCCAAAATTGAACCAGAAACATGCCAAGTGGGTAGAGTTTTTGCAGAGCTTTACTTTTGTGATAAAGCACACAACTGGTAAGTTGAAAAAAGTTGTTGATGCTTTAAGTAGGGTAAATTTCATTGTGCAAGAATTAAAAGTTGGTGTTCTAGGATTCGAAGAAATGGTTGAAATGTATAAAGACGATGCAGATTTCAAAGATACTTACACAGCAGTACAAAATCCAATAGCTCATAACTAAAGTTAGTGGTTAGATTATCTTATCCAAGGAGGTTTATTGTTTAAAGGCAACAAGTGGTGCATTCCCAAATGTTCTATGAGGGAAAACATAATAAAGGAGAAACATAGTGGAGGATTATCTAGTCACTTTGGACAAGACAAAACCTTTGCTCAGGTAAAAACTTTTTATTATTGGCCAAAGATGCAAATTGATGTTAAGAGATTTGCTGAGAAGTGTAAGATATGTCAACATGCTAAAGGGAGAAGCCAAAATACAAGATTGTACCAGCCATTTCCAATACCAGACCGACCATGGGATGCAGTTAGCATGGATTTTGTTTTGGGGTTACCTAACACTCAAAGCGGGAATGATTTCGTTTATGTTGTGGTAGATAGATTTTCCAAGATGGAACATTTCATTGCATGTAAAAAGACTAGGGATGCAACACATATCGCTAATCTAGTTTTTTCAGAAATTGTAAGATTACATGGATTTCCTGTAAGTATCATGTCTGATAGAGATACAAAGTTTGTAGGACATTTCTGGAGAACTCTTTGGAAGAAACTAGGAGCTAACTTCAGTTTCAGTTCAACATACTATCCTCAAACAGATGGGCAGACTGAAGTAGTAAACAGAAGCTTGGGAAATATATTGAGAAGTTTAGTGTATCAAAATCCTTATCAGTGGGATTTAGCACTAGCTCAGGCTAAGTTTGCTTATAATGACACTCCAAACCGAAGTACTGGAATAAGTCCATTTCAGATTGCTTTTGGGATGAATCCAAGAGGTGTGTATGAGCTTAGAAATTTGGGTAAACAGGAGACAAGTAGTGCAAAAGATGAAGAGTTTGCAGAGCAGATGCAGAGACTACAAGAAGATGTCAAAGGCAAATTGCAGGAAAGCAGTGGAAAATACAAACAGAGAGTAGATATGAAAAAAGGAGAGAAAGAATTCCAAGTGGGAGATCTAGTGATGGTGTATTTGAGAAAAGAAAGATTTCCTGCTAAGACATACAATAAACTAAAAATGAAAAAGATAGGACCATGTAGAATTGTAAGAAAGTTTTCAACTAATGTTTATGAAATTGAATTGCCAGAAGGGATGGGAATATCACCTATCTTCAATGTTGCAGATTTGTATCCATACAAAGAGACAGAGATAGAGCTCCAGGAGGAAACTACAGAAGATGAAGTTCAAACTTTGAACTGGGAAGAACAAATGCCAAAGACAGTTAAGAAAGAGGTTGAAGCTATTTTGGAGAAAAGAGTATCCAAAAGAACCAGAGGGCAGGTTTATTTTCAATATCTAGTCAAATCGAAAGGAAAACCAGTGGGGGATGCTAGTTGGTTGACAATATCAGAGTTGTAGAAGTATGGAGTAAACCCTAAAATTCTAAGGGATGATTCTTTTCTTCCCTGGGAGTCTGATGCAAGAGCATCTGGACTTAGCTAGAAATGTGATGGTTTGTTCACATGTTGTGGCTAAATGAGTTGAATTTCATTGACATGAGTGGTCAAAAGTCAGTTTTAGTCAAGAGGGTTGGATCTCTCGAAATGATATGTACTTCATTATTGTAATAGTTAGGAAACTCTCTTATTTTAGATTAAGGGATAAGTTGTTAGCACAGGTGTGTAATGGAGCTTGAATATAGAGATTTGAAAGTTATAATTATTAAAAGAGAGTTCGAATTGTTAGTACAGTTAGAATAGGATTTGATTCATAAAAATAAGAAAATGTAATGAAGAAGGATTAGCTGAGATGATTGACGATTGAGTGAGAGGCGAGAGTTGAGTGATAGATAGGTTTTGAGGTTGGAACAGAGGTCTGTAAAAAAAATTTAATTGAGTGAGAGGGCCAAGACTCTCTCATTACCATTATATTGAATAAATTGATTTAGTGTGCGATTGCGTGTCAATTTTGGTGAATACTCTCATTTACTTCTGTGAATCTGTGTTCTGAAGCACATTCGGGTATTTTCTCTATTTTTCATATTTTAATTTTAATCTCAGTGTTTATGTGTTAATCACGGTCATTAATATTAATAACGGGGGTAGAAGAGCACAAAAAGGCTTGATCGTGGTTGAAGGTCCGTACTCCATCCTAACCATCGATCTAAATTTCAACTGCTTACATCATAGTCAACTGCAGGGTTGAGCTGTTTGATAATCTATGTCTTGGTTGTAGACCCGCAGGCCGTAGGATTTGATGGCCTCCATTGTCTAATGGATATAGGGTTTTAAAGTGATCGGATTTTAAGTCTAAACCCGGACCCGAATTTTTATAGACCAAGGTTTATGAACCATATCGGCTCTGTGAGGCGGGTAAGCGTCACGCAAGTTCCCTGTGCGATATCACTATCAACCATTGGATGATTGTTGATTGTTGACCGTTGAATTATATTGCATTGCATCATTCAAGAGTGAATGAACCTTGGGCAGGAGAAATTGTGATTTGCGATCTCACTACCAACCATTAGATCTAGAGAGAGGAGATCAACGACACAAAGTGAAGCGCCTGTCTTCTAAAGGGAAAGTCAACGTGGAAGTCAGCATGGGACCAATTGTTATTCAGTTGTTGTTCAATTGCTATTCAGTTGTTGTTCAATTGTTGTTCAGCTGTTGTTCAATTATTGCTCAGTTGTTGTTCAATTGTTGTTCAAATGTTGTTCAATTTCCATTCAATTGACCTCCTGCGTCAACTTGTAAAAAGTTGACAGGACAAGCACCTTTTAGATTGGTCTATCGTGTAGAAGTTGTGATGCCTATGGAATATATCGTGCCTAGTCTACGCATAGCAGCTTTCATAGGTATGGTTGATCGTGAAGCCTTGGAAGACCGGCTTGTGCAGCTAATGGAACTTGAAGTAGACGGATTCTTGGCTGGATTCCATCAGCAAGTACAGAAGGAATGTGAAAAAGCATGGCACAATTGACACATCAAGTTGTGCATGTTCAAGGTAAATGATTTGGTATTGTTATACGATAGCAAGTTCACTAAATTTCCGGGGAAATTTCAGATGCACTTGCTTGGGCCATATGCTATCAAAGAGATTACAGATGGAGGCGCAGTTCAACTCACGAAGTTGAATGGCAAACCTTTTCTGGGAAGGGTGAATGGAAGTCGATTGAAGCCATATATAGGGGATTCATCTCAATGACTATCTGATAGAAGGATAGTCCTAGTGCCCCAGGCAATTGTAAGGGAGCATAGGACTATAAACTACACTGCCAAGGTTGGAGGACTACGCAGCAGGCAGGTTGCGCGAAAAGTGGTTTAGTTGCAATATAAGAAGCTGCGTGTACGTAGTTGCGCTATGAAGGGAGGTGTTGCGCAACACAGCAGGAAAGTGACCGTTGGAGTCATTTTTCATGATTTGACAGCTAGAAGATGGTTAAGAGGAGCAGGCTGTGTTGAAAATAATACTGAGAGGGGGGGTGAATCAGTATTATCAAATTCTTTTTCAACTTATATAAAGATTAGCAGATCTGACTAAAGAAACTTGTGTATACCTTCCAAACTTATAATTTAATTTATTCTTCAGATGTTGATCATTAATCTGTGTGTCAAAATCATATAACAGTAAGCAGGAACAGAAAAGTAGAGCAGATAGTCACATAAAAGAACACAAGATATAAGGTGGAAACCCAATGTGGGTGAAAACCACCTGCTGCAATATGTCTCTATCTTCTTTCAATTAGAAACTTCATTTTACAATGATTTTGTGCTGGTGCAGTCTTATACTAGCACGCAGGCCTCAACCTGTAGAATGTTGAAAATGCAACAAGATGATGGAGCTTAGTGGAAAGGAGTCGCCTTCACTAAGTGGGCCCGTAGGCTATTTTTGGCGCAAAGTCTATTTTTAGGCATATGTATCATGGTCTATGAGTTGCAGGATGCTATTTGTGGATGATTGGTCATGTTGGTAAAAATAGATGGACTTATATTTTTAGACATATGGGCGAAGTCTATTTTTAGACTACCCACGAGAAGGATAGTCGCGCCACGACGATCCTTGAGAGAATTCACACAGACGTGTGTGGACCTTTCTCAGTTGCTTCGACAGCAAAACATAGGTATTATGTGATTTTTGTTGATGATTTCTCTCGTAAGTGCTGGATCTTCTTCATGCAGAAGAAGAGCGAGACATATTCAAAGTTCTGTGAATTCAAAGCACTGGTCGAGAAGGAGTCGGGGAAGAAGGTGAAGGCTCTTAGGAGCGATAATGGTGGTGAATACATCTCGGACGAGTTCAAGGATTTCTGCAAGGCAGAAGGGATTCGTAGAGAGCTCATAGCTCCCCATAACCCACAGCAGAATGGGGTAGCCGAGCGGAAGAACAGAACGATTGTGGGTGCTGCACGGGAAATGTTGCATGATCAGGGCCTACCCCTTCACTTGTGGGTGGAAGCATGCAATACAGCAGTTTATGTGCAGAACCGTTGTCCTCATAAGATACTTGGCATGAGTACACCCGAGGAGGCTTATTCTGGTAAGAAGCCTGATCTTTCTCATTTGAGGATTTTTGGTGCTAACGTTTACATGCATGTGACGAAGGATGCCAGAAAGAAGTTGGAGCCGACTGCAGAGGTTGGGATATTTGTGGGGTACACTGATACGCCCCACAACTATCGTGTGTATTTTCCAGACAGTGGTAAAACTGTTGTGCGACGGGATATAAAATTTCAGGAGGAGAAAGCCATGAAGTGTTCGCTTGAGAGGGAGCTACACTTGCATGCAGATGAGGAGCTATTAGTTCCTAAGGATGAGCTTCAGGACGTGGATCAGCCACAGGACGAGGTTCATGGAGTGGAAGAGACCACTCATGCAGCGCCAACCATCAGAGGGCGAAAGCGCTTGACAGAAGCTGAGCGACTGGCTCAAGATGCAGAGAAAGTTGTAGGACCACCTACAGCCCAACGCAGGCAGAGACAGTCACCTGATCGGTACACTGGATACATGGCTCTTATGAGCAAGTGTGTTGTGACTGAGCCATCCTCTTTCGAGGAAGCTGTGGAGGATCCCGCATGGGTAGACGCCATGGTGGAAGAGTATGATTCTATTGTCAGAAACAGTGCATGGGAGATTGTTCCTAGACCGGAAGGGAAATCAGTGGTAGGTTCGAGATGGATCTACAAAGTTAAGCAGGCAGCTGATGGGAGTGTGGAGAAGTACAAGGCAAGATTTGTTGCCCAAGGCTTTTCACAGATTGAGGGGATCGATTATGAGGAGACCTTTGCACCTGTCGCAAGGTATTCTTCCATACGGACGATTCTTGCTCTCTCAGCGCAGATGGGATGGCACATTCATCAGATGGATGTGAAGACTGCGTTCCTCAACGGAGTCATTGAGGAGGAGGTGTACATTGAGCAACCTGAAGGCTTTGAAGTCTTCAGCAGCGAGTCGCATGTGTGCAGGCTCAAGAGAGCGCTGTATGGGTTGAAGCAAGCACCACGTGCTTGGTACACACGGATAGACAGCTATTTCACAGGACTTGGATTCTCCAAGAGCGAGGCGGATCCGAACCTATACCAGATTGTGGTGGAGGGTAAGTTGCTTATCATTGTACTGTATGTTGATGATTTGATTCTAACGGGTGATGAGCTGTTGATACTGTCATGCAAGAAGGATCTTGCTACAAAGTTTGAGATGAAGGACTTGGGCCTCCTTCACTATTTCCTAGGATTGGAAATATGGCAGCGCAGTGGTGGACTGTTTGTTTCTCAGGGCAAGTATGCTTGGGAGATACTGGAGAAGTTCAACATGCATGGCTGCAAGCCTGTTGATACTCCTCTTCCTGGAGGTTGGAGGAAGGAGGATGCCACTTCGGGAGAAGAAGTGGATGCCACTGTTTATCGACAGTTGGTGGGGTCGCTGATGTATTTGGTCAATACACGACCTGATATATGCTATGCATTTAACCAGCTTTCACAAGCTATGGTTAAGCCTACCAAGCTCTTCTGGAAGGCGGGCAAGCATGTATTGCGCTACTTGAGAGGCACATCGGGATATGGTTTGTGGTACAGACAGGAGGATGAGGTGAAGCTATGTGGTTTCACGGATGCAGATTGGGCAGGAAGCCCAACAGACAGAAAGAGCACATCAGGAGGGGTCTTCAGTATCGGATCGACAACAGTTTCTTGGTACAGCAGGAAGCAGAGATCCGTGGCACTCAGTTCAGCGGAGGCTGAGTATATGGCAGCAAGTTTGGCTGCATGCGAGGCTATATGGATGAGGAAGATCCTGGTTGGTTTGTTCGGTTCTCATTTGGATCCTACTGTGATTTACTGTGATAACCAGAGTTGCATTAAACTCTCGGCTAATCCTGTATTTCATGATAGATCTAAACATATTGACATCAGGTACCATCATATCAGAGATTGTGTGCAGCGGAGGATCATGTTACTTTCGTACATTCCAACGGAGGATCAGGATGCTGATATTCTGACGAAGGCTTTCACCAGGAGAAAATTCGAGTACCACCGAGGCAGGATAGGGGTTGCTGATAATCCATATCTTGTCGAGAGGGAGTGTTGAGATTGCAACAAGATGATGGAGCTTAGTGAAAAGAGTCGCCTTCACTAAGTGGGTCCGCAGGCTATTTTTGGCGCAAGTCTATTTTTAGACATATGGATCATGTCTATGTTTATGGATGATTGATCAAGTTGGGAAAAATAGATGGACTTCTATTTTTGATGAAAGTGTGAGTGATCACAGTGTGAGTGATCAAGTCTATTTTTAGACTGGCTGTCAAAAATAGAAAAGTCAAATATTATTATCTCACAATAATATTTGGACTATAAACTTAATCTTATTCTCTTAGAGCACTTCAGTTTGAGCTACGGAAGTGGCACATGCAGCTGTCAGAAGGAAATTCGTTTTTCTTATGAGTCAATTGAGTTGTTGCATGCATGACTTCAGTTAGAACTCAAGTGAGTTGAGTTTAGTGGACTGGAGGTACAGTTGATGGAGTTGTGTTCAGTTTAACTTAGTTAAACGGGTTGTAGTTAGTCTAATTGCAGATAGACTAATGATGAGTTGTTAAACTAATTATTAACTCATAATACAACTAAAGAATACATCAGTTAACTCAGTTGCATGTCAGTGCATGTTCAGTTCAACAGGGACAGGTGGTAGAGAATCAGATTGCTATCAGTTGTGACTATAGTTGTGCACCAGATCTTGCACAATCAAAGGATTGAGTATGCCAATGAGTTTGCTCACGTATTTGGCCCACATTTTAGCCTTTGCTCACGTCCAACAAAGAGTGAGTGACTATTTTGCAGGTGAAAATCAAGTTTGGGAAGCAATTCTCATCAGTTCTTGAGCAGGTATTGAGCAGTGGAGGCAGGCAAGCAGTGGAAGAGATTTGGAGATCAGATCTGAGCTGTATTGTGTGTAACAGAGGTAGAGATACTTGTGAGAAGTATTATGCTGTGTAATGTTACATGACTCAATCATTAATATACAGATAGTGTGGGGTTTTTAGCGAGATGCTTTCCCCGTGATACATACTGTGTTAATGTGTGAATGCTCTTGATGTTTTATTGTTATTGATGCTGCTATATTCTTGATCAACGTAGAGGAGCTTATGTATTGTGTATGTTTTCCGCATTAGTACATGATCAGGATAATCTCCATTGAATATGTGTTAAATTATTCAAAATTTCTACACTATATATAGAAAGGAGGTTTTGTCATTTGAATCATCCAAGAATTGTTCATTTATATAATGTAAAGGAGGTTTCCCCCTCGAAGAGGCTGAATTCTAAGGTGTTGATCTATCTTTTCTATCTTTTCTTGAGCTAGTTTCATAACATTTGGTATCAGAGGTTTGGATTCTAGGGTTTCGCTGCTCCAAACAGGTCATCGTGGAATTTTCGCTATAACTTTTTTTCTGTGACGTTTCAGAAGTCACAAAAAAAACCCATTTGAGAAGAAATCGTGCTAAACCTTGGGTCCAAATTTCAGAGCTTTTAACGCGATATTTTCGGAGATATGATCTGAGGAAGTTGGTATTTTTGCAGACTCCTGAATTACATTCAAAACAGGTGACCTGGGGAAAATTGTCATAACTTTCTCTCTGAGAATCAGATTGAAATTTCATAAGAAGGTACAGAAATAGGACGGGCTGTAGTTTCGTTTATATCATTTTCAGAACCAAATATCGAAAATTGTACACGTGGCACTTCATACAACTTCGCTCTTCTAGAAAGGTCTATAATCAGGTCATCTTGGGAGATTGTGCATAACTCTTTCTTTGAGAATCCAATTTGGATCAGACTGGTGGCATTGGAAAGAGGACACAGAGAGATACTACAGGTCACAAATTCAGAACTAGATGATTGGAAAGTACAGAGATACATCAGAGGCAATATCGAGCTCCTACAAAGTGAAAAAAGGTGTGTAGATTTTTTTAAATTTTTTCTTAAGCTTGGTTTGAAAATTTATTTTGAAGGAATTCAAAGGGCATAGTAGAGCATTATTATCGGTAACTGATGCCTCGAGGAATAAAAATGCAAACACCTAGTAAGGAACCTGAAAGCTCTAGCATGACTCATGAAGAAGAGGAAGAAATGCTACATGATATATCAAAATTACAAGAACAAGTGCAACAAATGTCACGCTCACAAAAGTTAACAGATGCTAAGATAAATGGCGTGGAAGCTAAGATAAATGGCGTGGAAGCTAAGATGGACAATTTGAAGATAGATTTGAACACAAATTTGAAGACAGGCATGGCAGATTTGAAGACAGATTTGACAAATTTTCTACAAGAAATACTTACTAATGGTGAAAAGGTAGTAAAGGAAACTCATGATGAGAACAAAAGAAATGTTAATCATGATTCCATAGACGCTAATGTTGGATCGAAGAATCACCATATTCCAAAAATTGATATGAGGAAGTTTGATGGCAAGGATCCCGCCACATGGATATTACAGATGGAGCAATTCTTCGATCTCAATAATGTGCAAAACGCACAAAAGGTACGTATGGCAACTGTATATTTGGAACCAAATTAGTTTGTATGGTATCAATAGCTTTGTTCTCATAAACAATTTATCACTTGGGCAATTTTTACAGAAGAATTGATAGCACATTATGAGGACACAAAAAGCAACACTTTTTTTAGCCAATTGATAAGTCTCAAACAAAAGGGTTCAATAATGGAGCACATTGAGGAGTTCCAAAAATTGAACATAAGGGTAAAAGATATTCCAGAGGAGCATAGGATTGATGTGTTCATAGGGTCTTTAAAGGATAATATCCAACATGATGTTCGCCTTTGGGAACCTGATTCATTAGAGAAGGCATTCAGGTTAGCAAGAAAAATGGAAAGCAAAATTATGGCAACTAGGAAGCATACCACTCACAACTATAAAGACGGAAGTGTTGTTGCCCCTAGTCTTCCACAACCTACAAGGTTGACACCACAAAAATTGGAAGAAAAAAGAGCAAAAGGGCTTTGTTACAATTGTGATAGCAAATACACAAAAGGTCATAAGTGTGATGAGAAGAAATTATTCTACATATATTGTGAAGAGGAAGAAGAAAAGGAGTAAGAAAGGTCAAAAGAAGAGGATATATTCCAGGAACAAAGCCTAGACGAAGAACAAATAAATCCGACCATATCTTGTAATGCATTGGCGGGAATTACCACTCCTCAAACCATCAAGATAGAAGGAGTTAAGGTAGACCCTAGCAAAATTAAAGCCATTAAGGAATGGAAAATCCCCACATCCATAAAGCATCTGCGAGGATTTGGGTCATATTGTATCTCATGAAGGAGTTAAGGTAGACCCTAGCAAAATTGAAGCCATTAAGGAATGGAAAATCCCCACATCCATAAAGCATCTGCGAGGATTTCTTGGGTTGATAGGGTATTATCGCAAGTTTGTTAGGAATTATGGGAAAATAGCAGCACCTCTAACAACATTATTGAAGAAAGATTCATTTTCATGGACTCCAGAAGCAACAAAGGCCTTTGAACATCTTAAAGAGGCAATGTGCCAAGCACCGGTCTTAGCTACACTGGACTTCACAAAAACCTTTATTGTGGAATGTGATGCTTCAAGAAATGGAATTGGTGTTGTTTTAATGCAAGATGAAAGACCCATTGCTTTTGAAAGTCGTCCAATCAAGGGAAAGTTTTTAAGCAAAGCTATTTATGAGAAGGAAATGTTGGCAATACTCCATGCACTTAAGAAATGGCAACCCTACCTAATGGGAAGACACTTCAAGGTAAAAACGGATCATGATAGCCTTAAATACTTTTTAGAACAAAGATTATCCTCTGAAGAGCAACAAAAGTGGGTCACAAAGATGTTGGGTTATGACTTTGAAATCATCTACAAAAAGGGAAGCAAAATGTGGTGGCAGATGCACTCTCAAGAAAGGATGAGGATGTGGAAGCATTGTTGTGTGCCATTTCTATTATCCAACCAGATTGGATAAACGAAGCAAGGGAGGAATGGAAGAATGACGAAGAAGTGTGGGCACTTATTCGAAAGCTACAACAAGATTCCAGTACTTCTGATACATTTAGCTGGCAAAATGATTCGTTATGGTACAAAGATCGCTTATACCTCTGTAAGAATTCCCAGCTAAAACAAAAGATTCTTATGGAATTGCACACTTCTCCCTTAGGAGGGCACTCAGGATTTTTAAAAACTTACCACAAGGTTAAGAAGGAATTTTTTTGGGATGGCCTTAAATCAGATATTCAAAAGTTTGTGGCGGAATGTTTGGTTTGCCAACAAAATAAAGTTGAAACAATTAAGACACCGAGTCTATTACAACCTTTATCCATTCCAAGCCAACGTTGGGAGGAGGTTCCAATGGATTTTATCACAAGTTTACCCAAGTTTGAGGGAAAGAGTGTCATCATGGTGGTAGTTGACAGACTTACCAAGTATGCACACTTTTGTGCATTATCACACCCATTTAAAGCCAGTACAGTTTCTACTACATTTATGGAAACAGTTCAAAAGCTACATGGAAACCCAAAGATTATTGTAAGTGACAGAGATCCCATTTTCACTGGAAATTTTTGGACAGAATTATTTTCTGTCTTGGTACTCAGTTAGCTCATAGCTCATCTTATCATCCTCAATCTGATGGGCAAACTGAGATAGTAAACAAATTTTTGGAAGGATATCTTTGTTGCTTTGTATCTGATAAACAGACACAATGGGTCAAATGGTTGCCTCTGGATGAATGGTGGTATAACACTTCCTTCCATACAGCAACAAAAATGACCCCATTTATGGCACTTTATGGGTATCAACCACCATCCATCACATCATATTTAAGAGAAAATTCTAAGGTTCAGGCAGTGGAACATCACATCGAACATCAACAACAAGTCCTCCAACTCTTAAAGGATAACCTCGTGGTGGCACAAAATAGAATGAAACAACAGGTAGATCAACATCGCAGTGAAAGAAGTTTTGATGTAGGTGATTGGGTATTCCTACGGCTAAAACCATATAAGCAAATGTCCCTAAAGCAAGCTAAGAAGGATAATAAACTATCACCAAAGTATTATGGTCTGTACAAGGTGTTGCAAAAGATTGGTACTATGGCATACAAATTGGAGCTTCCTGCAGCTTCTCAATTGCACCCAGTTTTCCATGTTTCATGTTTAAAGAAGGTTATAGGCGACAAGCTCCCAATTCAAACAATATTGCCAGAACTTGACGAGGAAGGAAAAATTATATTGGAACTGGAAGCAGTCACAGAAACAAGAACTCGACAGCTATGAAATCAATCAATTTCAGAGTATCTTATCAAGTGGAAGAACTTATCTGCTGAAGATTCCACACGGGAGGATGAGAATTTTATGCAGAAGTATCCAAAATTACTCAAGCGTTGAGGACAACACTTTTTTGAAGGAGAGGGGCATGTTGGGTCCCTATAATACTAGTGATTACCCCATTACTATTATAGTTATACCCCTTATTTATATTGTTGTGCCCCTATTACCCCCTTATTGTTATTTTTGTGCCCCATAAAATCCCTCTATTGTTATTTTTGTGGCTTTATATTATTATTGTTAGGTCGGTTGGATTATATTGTGACTCCTTAGACTCCTATATATAGAAAGGAGGTTTTGTCATTTGAATCATCCAAGAATTATTCATTTATGTAATGTAAAGGAAGTTGCCCCCTCGAAGAGTCTGAATTCTAAGGCATTGATCTATCTTTTCTATCTTTTCTTGAGCTGGTTTCATAACAAGAGCAGACTACCAATCATGGATCTATAGGTTGGTTGATGTAGAGCTGCCGATTCATCATTTGCGTTGAGGCTGCATCTTGTCACCATAGGGGTACAGATATGCTTGAGATATTTAGTTTGTGATAGAAAAATGCCATCTTTGTTTTGTTGAACTTGTAAACCAAGAAAATATGTGAGCTCACCAAGCATGGACATTTCAAACTCTTTTTGCATCATCAAGGCAAAATTTTGACTCATGTCTTCTTCATTGCTACCAAAGATGATATCATCAACATACACAACAAGTATCAGCAATTTATCATTGTCAATTTTTATATATAGATTGCTATCAGTTGATCCTTTTATGAAACCTTATTGATGGAGGTACTTATCCAACCGATAATACCATGCCCTTGGAGCCTGTTTAAGGCCATAGAGAGCCTTTTTGAGTCTGCATACAAGTTTTGGATCATTTCCAAGAATAAACCCATCTGGTTGTTCAATATATACTTCTTCATTTAAGTCTCCATTCAGAAAGGCAGATTTTATGTCCATCTGAAATACTTTGAACTTCTGAAGGCTAGAGAGATCAAGGAACATTCTTATGGCCTCAAGTCTGGCAATTGGAGCAAAAGTTTCTTCAAATTCTATTCCTTCTTCTTGCGCATATCCTTTACAAACAAGTCTTGCCTTGTTTCTAACCACATCCCCATTTTCATTCAGCTTATTTTTGAAAATCCATTTTGTCCCTATGACATTCTTATCTTTTGGTCTAGGAACCAACTCCCAAGTGTTATTCTTTTCAATCTGCTCGAGTTTTTCTTCCATGGCCTTGACCCAGCATTCATCTTTGCAAGCCTCTCTTACATTCTGCAGTTCAGTGGAGGAGAGCAGTGCTAGATAGCTTGAAGCTTCTGAAATGGTTCTTCTTGTTTGTACACCTGCCTCTTTCTACCCCAAAATTTGAGATTCTAGATGATTCTTTTGAACGTATCTGGATGGAGTCTTTTCTTCTATCCTTATCTGTTCTTCTGGTGCCTCATGGGTTTCTTCTTCGTCATGAATCTGATTTGATGTTGACAGATAGTCTTCGCCATCTTTGAAATCTTCAGATTTTACCTGCCTAGGAGTGTTTCCTTCTTCATCAATCCCTACATCAATACTTTCAACAATTTTACCAAGTCTTTTATTGTAACATTTGTAAGCTTTGCTGTGGGGAGAGTAGCCAAGTAAAATGCCTTCATCTGTTCTAGGTTCAAACTTGCCAAGATTTTCATCAGTCCTTTTAATGTAGCATTTGCTTCCAAAAATTTTGAAGTATTTTACCATGGGAGTCTTACCGTACAAAAGTTCTTGAGGAGTCTGAGTGTTGTTTACCCGGACGTTTGTCTTGTTGAGAATAGTAACAGCGGAAAATGTGGCTTCACCCCAGAAGGTTGTGGGTGTTCCAGACTCATCAAGCATAGCACGAGCCATTTGTTGAACCATTCTATTCATCCTTTCCACTACTCCATTTTGCTGAGGAGTCCTTGTAGCAGAAAATTCCCTTCTTATTCCATGTTCTTCACAAAAATTGAAAATTTCATTTGAGGTAAATTCCCCTCGTCGATCAGATCTGAGGCATTTGATTCTGCGATCTGATTTGTTTTCAACCAAGGCTTTGAATGACTTGAACTTTTTGAAAGCTTCATCTTTATACTTCATTGGTCCTATCCAACACATCCTTGAAAAGTCGTCAATGAAAAATATGAAATACTCTTCTCCTCAAGGTGACATCTTCCTAGTTGGACCACATATATCGGTGTGAACAAGTTCAAGTGGCCTACTAGCTGACCCTTCCTTCTCAGGGAAATTAGTTCTGGTTTGCTTACCAAATTGACATGATTTGCATATTGTATTGTCTGGAATTCTGATGTCAGGAAGATCACGAACTGCCTGATATTTGCATGCTTTCCTTATCTGGGAGAAGCTAAGATGCTCCAGTCTTTTGTGCCATAGCCAGTGTTCATCATTCTTGCTTAAATAACATTTTTGTTGTTCTCCCTTGAGTATGTATAAGTTATTAGGAGTTCTTATGCCTCTGATCACTGTCTTTCCTCTATCAAGCTCACGAAAAATACATCCATTTGATCGAAATATTACTTCAATTCCTTGATCACACATCTGACTAACACTCAATAGATTATGCTTTAAGCCATCAACATACATAACATTACCAGCCTTGACCTTTTCTTTCAAACGAACAGAGCCTTCAACTTTTATGAATGCAGGGGTTTCATTTCCAAATGAGACCTTCTTTTCCTTTTCTAAGGCATTATATGACTGAAGTTTTTCTTTATTACCTGTCATATGTTTCGAGCATCCACTGTCGACGTACCATTGATTTTCCTGTCCTTCTGCATATAAGGCTATCCCACATATTTCCGGTTGCGTTTCTTTCTTTTTCCATGTTTTGGAACTCAATGAGGCTTGCTCCTTCTGAGTTGTTTTCCAAAACCAGCTTCTGCATTCAGAATCTTCATGACCGAAGTTGTTACAGATAGAAAATTATATTTCATTTTCAAGAGCAGAGAAGTTATTATAGGTTCTTTTCATGATTCCTGTCATACCCCTTCGTTTTTGAACTTCCCTAGTCATGATATTTGGTGAGCCCCAGTATTGCAGCAATAATGTTGCAACTCCTGGAACTCCCTTCTTTAATTTTATCAACCCGGTAGTTCGTAACAAACTTGGAAGCGACGGTGCTATATGCACAACTACTAGCTCTTGCCACAGCTGTCACTTAATCAGCTGGCACAAGTCCGCTAGGAGCTTAAGCCAACTTCTATGAGCTCTTAGAAGAAGCTTTTAACTGATGGATGAAAGCTAACTCAAAGGAGGCTAATCTACTTGCAGAAAGAAACTAAAAAGCTGAATGGAAATGCAAACCCTAGCAAACCCTAGTTTTACCAACTAGCCCTACTGATGCAAGAAAAAGGATGAAAGCTACTGAAAAAGATGCCATTAATTCTTTGGAAGGTTAAGTGCATGTGTCTAAGCTACTTCTAAAGTGAAATCTGAAAAGAAACATCTTTTTGTATTTTTGAGTAAGTTGGCAGAATTATTATGCATGTGCTTTAACTGTTTTTGACTGTGCAGAGGTGGATTGGTGAAAGGAAATGATTGCAGGAGGTTGGGAAGGTTAGAAGAGGGCCTAAGGGGTCCCTAGCACCCTTCCAGAGAGTTTCATAGTGATCAGATCTCAAGAAACCACTTTTGTGAGCTTCTACAGGAAGTCTGCAGGGGTTCTACAGGATGTACTGTAGCTTCTACAGGATGAGCCGAGAGAGGATTTTTGAGGGTTTATGGAGGAAAAACCGGTGGGAAAGTGGAAATGGAGGTTGGATGAGGCTGTGAAGAGGTCTAGGACTTGGTGCATGAGGCTGAGGAGTGATTAAGGCGATTGGGTTTGTTCGAAGATAGGAGAAGCAATGATACACAAGAATGTAGAAATTAGGGCAAAGTGAGAAAATGTGGCAAATGAGAGGCAAGATTTTGAGTGAGACGATGAAGAAGCTTGCATTGATGGGATAAAGGTAAGAGATGAGGTATCACAGGTGCTCTGCACATTATTTTCAAAACTAATCAAACAAAGACTAAGAAAACCAAAGATCTAGCTACTTTAACCTAATTTGACCTAGAAACCATAAGCATGATGAACAGGATTTTATTGGCAGAAAATCATGTAAAACAACTATGGAAACCAAGCAAGAATGGGTCTAAGCATGTAATCACAACTGGTAATAACTTTTGCAACTAGAAATTGCATGAAGAAGCAAGAATAGTGTTTTTACGGCAGCAAGGGCACCTTGGTCTCAGCTC
The DNA here is from genome assembly GCA_031772625.1 of Pinus tabuliformis. Classification (NCBI taxonomy): domain Eukaryota; kingdom Viridiplantae; phylum Streptophyta; class Pinopsida; order Pinales; family Pinaceae; genus Pinus; species Pinus tabuliformis. The sequence goes on along the minus strand of CM062815.1, from coordinate 549,230,820 downwards.
ATGGTCCCAAGGAGGGAGAGGTGAGATCAAGGGTTGCTTGATGGCCTTTTCTGAAGATATTTTATGTACTCAAACTGTCAAATCAACCTGAAGCATGAAAAGTTATTTTAATCATCAAAAGCAACCTAAATAACAAAACAAGATTTTAACCTAAATAAAATATATTATTCTAAGAATGCAGCAAAGACACATCAAAGTACACAAAGGAGGTATTGGGCACTTGAGTTGGGCCCAACCCCAAGAGCTACAGCCTCCTAAGGAAGATTAGAGCTGGTGCAAATCTGGATTCATCTTTATTGAGCAAGAAATAATAGTTACATCCCAAAAACTGTCCACAAGAAAAAGCTTGAAAATGTGCTGAAATGCAGAGCTAACCTACTGCCTAAAAAATGACTAAAATCAAACTACCAACTAGATAACTGAGCTGAGGCCCTAGGCCTTCTTATTTATACAAATTGAGGACCCCAACAGCCCTCCTAAACTTTAGGAACTCGGCTACCAAAACTTGCAGTTAACAACAACTTTACTAGCCCTTGCTCGACTGCCCTTGTGATAATCGATGTGGTGGCCCTTGAACTCCAAGATGGTGGTGGTAAATTTGAGGTAAGAGCTCATAAATGAAGGGACGCCTTCCTAAAAATCCTCTCCATGAATTTGGCTGTCAAGTGCTCATTTAAACCTTTGATTTTGTCTCAAAATTGACTAAAAATCTGCATAAAGCACACATTAGACTTGTTGGCATAATGACTAACCCAATTCACTCTATTAGCATAAATATAATCAAAAACATGCAATAAACTAATGATAATGGTGGATTAAGTCAAATTAGGAGGCTGAATGAGCCCATATAATTACTCATTTTTGGGGCTCATCATCACCCCCCTACTGAAAGTGTTGCTCATCCTCTGAGCAACTAATCTATCTCTTCATCTTTGATGGCCCTAGTGGCCTCCTTATCATCCCAAGCTTCTGATATAGTCTACTCATGTGTGCCATAAAATTTTGCCTTCTTGTCCATGTCCTTCCACTGCTTGTGCTCCTCTTCTTCTATAGCTGTTTTGTTAGCGCCTCAACCTCAGCCTGCAGCTTGTCCTCTCTCTGTTGTTCATCAGATGTTTCCTTGTCTGCTGGAGGCCCTTCTTGCTGCTGCTGTTCTACCAAAATGGAGGGCCTATCTTCGTTATGAATTCCCTGTAGTTGTTTCAGCAGCTCATTCTCCTCATGTAGTTTGGTCCTCTGGCTGCTTTCCTCATGCCTTACCATGGCCAATTCTTTTCTTTATTCCTTGAGTTGTTCTTCCAGGTGGCCTATGTCTACCACACCCTTGGATTTGGCAATCCACATCCAAATGTGAGTCCTAACCCTTTCTAGTTCTAGTGCAAAGAAAAGTGGCACTGCGAATTTCTGGGGAACTATCTTCCCGACTTCTAACAAGTTATAGTATGAGCCCAAGCTAGGCTGAGGGCTGGGTTCCAATATTTCCTCAGCCTTTTCTTCTTCCTGTGATGGTTTGGCTGCCTTTTCCTCCAATTTCTCGGTCTCTTTTAACTTAGCCAGAGTTTCCTGTAGAACTGTCTCAGCTTCCTGTAGAACTATCTCAGCTTCCTGTAGAGCTGTCTTTGAGTCCATTATCTGAATTCTCTCTCTCCAAGTGAAGGTTTTTGGCTTCCTTGTTCATAGGTGATGGTTATCTTTGAAGGAGACTCCTCCTTTTGTTTAGCTGTGGTGTCCTCAATGATAATTGGCTCCCTTGACTGTGGCTGGGGTCTGCCCACTTTGATCCGTGTGCTCCTCTTTGCTTTAAAGTACATGGATGTTTCCCTTTTTCGCCTCCCTTTTTGTTTTGGAGATGTGCTTAGGGAAGCAAGCACAGTTGCTGCCTCCCTAGCCCATATCTCAGGCGATTTCTCCTCTTGCTGCTCTTTTTCTCTACTTCCTGTAGAAGCCCCTGTGTCAACTGTTTCTGGTTGTGTTGCTGCTATTTTAGGATGTGTCTTCCCCTGTTATTTGGACGTGCCTTCTTTGGCTGTGACAGTTCTCATTTGGGGTTTTCTAGCCTTTTCTGCCCTGCTCTGCATCCTCTTTTCTCGTGGTGTTTGTGCTGTTGTCTGCACCTCTGTTTTAGGCTCAGCAACCTGGCCCATTTCTCCTTTTCCTCTCTGTTCTTGTTGTGCCTGAATGTCTTGCGTTTGTTTGTCACTGGTTTTCTCTCCTTCTCCAATGTTTTCTCCCTCTTCACTACTGGATGAGGTGAATTCTTTAGCCAAAATTCCAATATCGTCATCCTGGGACATGTTTCAGAAAATTTCCCAAGAGAGGGGGACAATGTAGGTGTGTAGGGCATCTTCCACTAATAGTTTGATGAGCCCATGATGGGCTAACTGATCTGGTGTCCCTTCCTTCAATTTCGTACCACATTCAATTAGTGACTGGAGAAGAAAATAGGGGATGCTCAACTTCTTTTTTTTTGGAGGTAAATCAATTCCATGTCTTAGTTCAGACAACAACCTGAAATGATAGCCATAGATAATGCTAAACCGCCCCTCACATGTGATTCAGGTTGCAGGGACATTAAAAATTCCTCCGTTATCTCATCTTCATGACCCTGAATTTTGTCACAAAAGGACATCCAATTGGCACGGGTGAAGAGGTTCACCACCTCAGGATGCTCGTGCAGCTTACTGGGATCCGAGGGTTCTTTCCTGATAAACCCCCCTGGCATGGTGAGAGTGCTCTGTTTTATGCTCTGATCAGAAAAGGGAATGTTGTTTATGGTTTCCTCCCTTGAACTTCAAGAAGGGATCTCTCGGGTGTTCAAATTTTAATTAGCACCAATTCCCTGGTTTTAAGGTTGTTGCTGCCCAAAACTCGGCTGTCCGTTTATGAAAGGAAAAATTGGGTTTCCACAGACAGAGTACAGAGCTCAATTTTTATCCCCAGCATACATACAACCATGTAAATTCAAATTCTTCATACACAGGCTAGCTCTCACAGTTGTGTATCTTCCCTACAGGAGAATTTTTTAAAATAGGAAACGTGGAGGAGAACTTTGACGCAGAAACAACTGAGAAATTCCGTGCAATACACAAGCAAACTGCTATTTCCAACTCACAGGCTGATTTTTCTCTGATTCCCCAATTAAGACAGTTCAATTCACCACCTTTTCGAAACATACCATGCATGGAAGAGTGTTTCGAGCCTACCTCTCTTGGAACTCCAAATTCGACGAAGCAAAATCCCGGATTTTCTTTCTGCACGACTTTTTCTGCCTTTCCTATAGAAGCCTTCCTGTAGACGGCTCTCGTTTCCTGTAGAACGAAACTGCGCTTCCTGTAGAGCCCGATAAGCAAGAGGGTTTTGAAAAAAATGACTGAGAAAGATTGGTTCGCTGCTATGGATGTGGTATGGAGCTTGTTGCAGCTGTAGGGATGATGATAAAATGGAAACAATGGTGGTGAGAGTTCGATTGGTTATTTATAGAGACTTCCGTTGATGGAGGGTGAGCTAGCCAAGTGCACATTGGCCCCATGCAGACCGTTTAAACAGCCACCACTAATCACGTCCATCATTTTCACCAGATTGTTTGTTCTCTACCTGTAATCACGTCCATCAATCACATTGGAGTTTTACTACCTGTTTCAATTTTCTTCCTGAGATGGCTGAGCACACGTGTCGTATTCACCCACCGAGCTGTTTGAACTGGATGAGGGTGGCTAGTTAGCTGGCCACTGATTTTTTTTAATCACAACCATATCATTGTTCACGCAATTCTCAAATTACATTCATGCAACAGAGGAACGAGTTTAGTCACTTACCTAGAAGTCGAATGCATTTGTTGTGAGGTGTTGTGGCCTTCCCTTCTGCTGCATGCCTTTGTTTCTGTGGTTGCATGTTGGCTTGGTTGCTGATTCATGGTGATTTTCTTATGCAGGTATCCTCTGGCTAGACCTATGCTGCAGGAGCCTGCTTCAACGTTCACATTTGCACCCTCAGGCTATTGACGCTGAATTTTTACAGGACAGCAACTTGTTTTCTCCATTGCTCCCGAATGATAGATCGGATTGACCTGAAACTTTCTGAGCATGCTTCTATCATTTTTATGCACCTCCCATAGCAAAATTGTGGTCAATGGATGCACGGATATCGAGAAAAACTGAAAATGGTTGAAGATTACAAGGGTCAATTTCTCAGAAACCGTGCATCGGAATCGGCTAAAACTGCTTGGGTAGGTTACTATCACCTACATTCATCTCCCCATGAAACAGGTTTTGAAACAGATGCACGGATATGGAGAAAATGCAAAAATAGCTGAAGGTGATGGACACTGATTTCTTGGAAACCGTGCATTGGAATTGGCTGAAATTGCTCGGGCATGTTGCCATCATCCCTATACAACTTCCCATAAAATGGTTTTGTAAATGGATGCACGGTTTTCACATGAGGGAAAAAACAAATTTTTGTTCTATATATTTTTGCTTCAAAGCATTTTGCAGTTTTTGCATGGTAAGAAAAAATGAACTTGGGCTGTGATGCAGGCATGGAAATGATGGAGGAGAGGTTTGAGGATTGTAGGAGGACATATGAACCCTTTAGGAAGCTATCATGTTCGCCAAACTCCCTTTTTGAAATCCATTTATAGCTTCCTGTAATTTCTATAGGAACTTCGTGTAGAGCACACAGTCTTTAGCAAAGAAGCACAATGAGATGGAAAAAATAATGGAGAAGGGTGAGGGATGGAAACATGGATGTGTGCAGGCCTCATGGACATATTCATAGCCTTCTGGTCCTCTTCGGAGATCAATTTTGGCTTGTTTATAGGCTTCCTATAGAAGACACAGAACTTCCTGTAGAAGGCATAGAACTTCCTCTGTCTTTGTTTTGAGCGATCCTCCTAACCTGCAATGTCCTTGCTGCAACCTGCAATTATTCAATGGAAATTAGGTTTATTTTTGTTTTTCTTTTTCTCTTTTTTTTTTGAAAACAACTAAGGCGCCTCATGGAGGTTTTCGCCCTAATTGCCTGCCCTGGGCACCTCCAAGGGAGGTTTTCACCCAGGGATCTTATTCTCTTTTTCTTTTCTCTTTTTTCCAACCCATTGACCGCCTCATGGAGTTTTTCAATCAATGAGCCAATCTAAGGCGCCTTCGAGGAGGTTTTCACCTTGGATTTTTATTTTCCTCTTATTTTCATTTTTTCTTTTTCTTTTTTTTTTCCTACCCTACCCTACTTGAAAAACAAACTCATTTTCAAGTATAAGAATACTTCCAATGGAGCCATGCGCACATCCAGATTAGAGACAAAATGATGTGGAGGCTTGAAATACATGCTTTGACAGGGATCCGGATTTCAGAGACCAAATGATCTGACTTTGAAGGGATCAAACATAGCTGAGGAAGAGAGTACTGCTGCAACTTAGTGACCGTCTGGAACCATATCTCAATATAGCTCTGATATCCTTGGTCCTTTTGCTGATCTAGATCATGTTTCATGTCACCTTCTACCATGACCTTCTCATCTTCCTCTTTTTGCTGATTTTTCTCTTGAATACATGGAAGATTTGATGGTAACCATGAGGGAACTCTCTCGATCTCTGATTTTGATGCCTTCTCTTCATCAAGTGCAGCCCATGGTTCTTTGATATTTTCTTTTGAATCTTCTTTTGCTAGATGTGGTCCTTCAATGCTTTCAATATAGTCTCTTTTTTGCAATACTCTTCTTGAGCTACGGTGAATATCATTGAGCTCAAGAGGAGTCGTTTGGACATGTTGTGCCTCAGCTTTGCAATTGGGTTGAGCTATTCCAATGTGCGGGTTTGGAAATGGTGGTATGGGTAGTTGAGTGGGGGTGTATATTTGAGATGGATGTGGATGGGGTTGTGGTTGGGCAGGTGGTGGAGGCAAAGGAGCAGGAGGAGAGTTGTACTGGGGCCTCCACCCCTGATGAGGTGCATTCCACTGAGGCTGTGGCTAAGCATAGGGGTGAAATGGATGAGCAGCTGGTTGAGCATGATATTGAGATGGATACGACCAAGGAGGGGGTGTGGACCAGGAAGGATGAGCAGGGGGACCCCAAGAAGGCATGGAAGTGGCTTGATAGGAGTTGTAATAGGTCTGAGATGTCCCTTGCATTCCCTCCTGGTAAGGTATGGGTCCATGTGGCCTCCTTTGGTTCATGAAATAGAGTGGTTTAGTGACTCCTTTGGCCCTTTGATATGCAACTTTAAGTCCAGGCAAGGAAGGGCACTGATTCGTAGGATGGTCTTCTTCACAGACAAAACACACTTCTATGGAGTGCAATGGACATTCGTCCCTAGGGTGCTTTCTAGTGCACCTGGGACAAAAGATGGCCAAAGCCCTCTCAGCTTTCTCTTGCTTCTTTTGGATCCACAAGGTATCCATTTGCATGGTAAGAAATTGCCTCATCTCGCTCTTGAAATCTTCCATCTGATTTGCAAATTCATTTTTGGATAAGGTACTGCTCCCAACATTTCTGTTTGCAGCCATTTGCTCCAGAGGAACGTTTTCTTCTTCTTCTCCCCTAGAGGTTCTTCAAATATGTCTCGTTGTCCACCTAGGGGTTCTTCTTAATCACAGCCATCGAAGAAGAGAGAAGGTTGGCTATGTGAAGCAGTGGGGGTGGTGTTCAAACATTTTTCTGACTTATCTCTACTCCTACAAGGCATGAAATGAAATATTTTTCGTTGATTTTTTTTTTTTTGTACCTGCAAAACTAAAATAGATTGAACTGCAACTAACTAAAATCTATCTTGCTGAAATGAAAATGTGGAATCGAAATGAAAGCGGGAAAGGACTAATCTATTTCATTGAAATGAAATTGCAAGAATGAAATGCTAGGCTACGCTTGCAGAATTGAAATTGCGGAATTGAAATGCTATTCTACGCTTGCAGAATTGAAATGCTAATCTATGAAAGCGGGAAATGTCTAATCTACTTTTGCGGAAATGAAATTGCAGAATGGAAATGAAACAATCTACTCTAAGCTTGTTGAAATAAACTACTTAGCATAAGGTTGTAGTAGAAAATAGAAGAAAAGCAGCAATCACCAATACTCTGACTCTTCCCCGGCAACGATGCCAAAAAGATGGTGAGCCCCAGTATTGCAGCAATAATGCTGCAACTCCTGGAACTCCCTTCTTTAATTTTATCAACCCGGTAGCTCGTAACAAACTTGGAAGCGACAATGCTATATGCACAAGTACTAGCTCTTGCCGCGGCTGTCACTTGATCAGCTGGCACAAGTCCGCTAGGAGCTTAAGCCAACTTATATGAGCTCTTAGAAGAAGCTTTTAACTTATGGATGAAAACTAACTCAAAGGAGGCTAATCTACTTGCAGAAAGAAACTAAAAAGCTGAATGGAAATGCAAACCCTAGCAAACCCTAGTTTTACCAACTAGCCCTACTTATGCAAGAAAAAGGATGAAAGCTACTGAAAAAGATGCCATTGATTCTTTGGAAGGTAAGTGCATGTGTCTAAGCTACTTTTGAAGTGAAATTTGAAAAGAAACATCTTTTTGTATTTTTGAGTAAGTTGGCAGAATTATTATGCATGTGCTTTAACTGTTTTTTACTATGCAGAGGTGGATTGGCGAAAGGAAATGCTTGCAGGAGGTTGGAAAGGTTAAAAGAGGGCCTAAGGGGTCCCTAACACCCTTCTAGAGAGTTTCACATTGATCAGATCTCAAGAAACCACTTTCATGAGCTTCTATAGGAAGTCTGCAGGGGTTCTACAGGATGTACTGTAGCTTCTATAGGATGTTTCTACAATATGAGCCGAGAGAGGATTTTTGAGGGTTTATGGAGGAAAAACCGGTGGGAAAGTGGAAATGGAGGTTGGATGAGGCTGTGAAGAGGTCTAGGACGTGGTGCATGAGGCTGAGGAGTGATTAAGGCGATTGGGTTTGTTCGAAGATAGGAAAAGCACTGATGCACAAGAATGTAGAAATTAGGGCAAAGTGAGAAAATGTAGCAAATGAGAGGCAAGATTCTGACTGAGAGGATGAAGCAGGTTGCATTGATGGGATAAGGGTAAGATATGAGGTATCACAGGTTCTCTGCACGTTATTTTCCAAAACTAATCAACAAAGACTAAGAAAACCAAAGATCTAGCTACTTTAACCTAATTTGACCTAGAAACCATAAGCATGATGAACAGGAGTTTATTGGAAGAAAATCATGTAAAAAAACTATGGAAACCAGGCAAGAATGGATCTAAGCATGTAATCACAACTAGTACTAACTTTTGCAACTAAGAATCTAACACTAGAAATTGCATGAAGAAGCAAGAATATTGTTTTTACGGCAGCAAGGGCACCTTGGTCTCAGCTCATGGTCCCAAGGAGGGAGAGGTGAGATCAAGGGTTGCTTGATGGCCTTTTCTGAAGATATTTTCTGTACTCAAACTGTCAAATCAACCTGAAGCATGAAAAGTTATTTTAATCATCAAAAGCAACCTAAATAACAAAACAAGATTTTAACCTAAATAACAGATTTTATTCTAAGAATGCAGCAAAGACACATCAAAGTACACAAAGGAGGTATTGGGCACTTGAGTTGGGCCCAACCCCAAGAGCTACAGCCTCCTAAGGAAGATTAGAGCTGGTGCAAAGCTGGATTCATCTTTATTGAGCAAGAAATAATAGTTACATCCCAAAAACTGTCCACAAGAAAAAGCTTGAAAATGTGTTGAAATGCAGAGCTAACCTACTGCCTAAAGAATGACTAAAAAATGACTAAAATCAAACTGCCAACTAGCTAACTAAGTTGAGGCCCTAGGCCTTCTTATTTATACAAATTGAGGACCCCAACAGCCCTCCTAAACTTTAGGAACTCGGCTGCCAAAACTTGTAGTTAACAGCGACTTTACTAGCCCTTGCTCCGCTGCCCTTGTGATAATCGATGTGGTGGCCCTTGAACTCCAAGCTGGTGGTGGAGAATTCAAGGTAAGAGCTCATAAATGAAGGGGACACCTTCCTAAAATGTCTCTCCACAAATTTTGCTGCCAAGTGCTCATTTAAACCTTTGATTTTGTCTCAAAATTGACTAAAAATCTGCATAAAGCACACATTATACTTGTTGGCATAATGACTAACCCAATTCACTCTATTAGCATAAATATAATCAAAAACATGCAATAAACTAATGATAATGGTGGATTAAGTCAAATTAGGAGGCTGAATGAGCCCATATAATTACTCATTTTTGGGGCTCATCAATGGTCTTGTAGGCAACACATTGAGCAGCCTTATGACCAAAGTTATGACAAGAGAAACATTGGCCATTGAAGAAATTCCTGCGATTATCAAATCTACCAACCATATGATTGAAGTTTCCATCCATTCTTGAACCAATATGAGAATGATTTACCTGTGATCGGTTGATGCTTCTGTTCATCCTTAACGTAGATTGCCCCCGATTTACTTGATAATCTTTGATCATTCTTGAAGCAAATTGTCCCTGATTTACCTGGTGATCTGCATTATGCTTTTGTTGTCGATTGTCAACTTGTTCACTTTTCCTTGCTACATCCAGATAAATTTTGGAGGTGGATGGCTTCTGAGCTTGAGATGCTTCTTCGGAATATCCGAGACCAGTCTTGATTAGAGGAGAACGCTGCACCTTGATAATCTCATCTAGAGTTTCAGATCCTTTAGTAAATCTGAGATTAAGGGCTTTTGTTTTCTCAATTTCTTTTCTAAGTCCCACAAATTCACATTCTAACTCTTCATTGTGTTTATCTTTTTCAACAAGTTGGAATGTTAGAGTATCTATAATCATATTCTTTTCCTCTAAACAAACTTTAAGTTTAGAAATTTCTTCATAAAGACCTTCTTCATTTATAGCATCCAAGAAATCATCATCTTCAAAAGCCATCAAAAGTCTATCATCATTACCTTGTTCATCTCCCTCACTATTTGACAATCCATCACTGTCTTCATGCGTGTAATAGCTCTTCTTATTTACATTCTTTTTTTTGTTCCATCTAACAAGTTCCTTACCTTTGTCTAGTTTATCTTTGTGAGGACATTTTGCAGCATAATGACCGACTCTACCACAAGAAAAGCATTTGAAAGGAAACTTACCTCTGAATCTTCCAGTTCCTCATTGAAGGTTCTTGACAAAATTTGATTCTTCCTCTTCTTCTAACATATGTCCTGACTCATAGTAATCTCCTTTCCCTGACTTGAATGCAGCATCTCTCCTATCTGATGGTCCTCCTTTTCTCATTTCGTAAGCAGTTAGAATTCCGTGCAGCTGTGACATGGTGAGGCTCTGTAGATTCTGCTTTTCTTCTATGGCAGAAACTTTTGAATCAAACTTAGGAGACAAAGATCTTAGAACCTTTTCAACCAAAACAACTTCTTTTATTTCTTCACCCAATTTTTTCATACAATTTACGATCTCATCTATACGTAGGAAATAGCTAGTCACACTTTCATCATTATGCATTCTGAGACTTTCATATTGAATTCTAAGAGTTTGTAATTTTTCTCGTTTTACCTATTCATCTCCTTCATAGCTCAGAACGATCTTGTCCCATATTTCTTTTGTGCTTTTGAGCTGCATAACCTTGACGTATTCTGGTTGAGATAGACTTCCTAATAGAGTATTGACAACTTTTGCATTTGTTTCATACTGCTTCTTACCAGCTGCATCTGTAGGAGTTGTTGATGGAAATGTGTATCCTGTTTCCATAATGTCCCAAACTTCTGTACCAAGAGATTGAAGATAGGCAGTGATTCTTACCTTCCAATAGACGAAGTTTCTCCCATAAAAAATCGGTGGCCTGATAGATGCTTCCTTTTCGTAGTTGCTCATGATGATAGATCTTCCTTCAAGCGATCAAGATTTTCCTGAAGGACCTGCTCTGATACCAATTGTTGAAAATAATACTGAGAGGGGGGGGTGAATCAGTATTATCAAATTCTTTTTCAACTTATATAAAGATTAGCAGATCTGACTAATGAAACTTGTGTATACCTTCCAGACTTATAATTTAATTTATTCTTCAGATGTTGATCATTAATCTGTGTGTCAGAACCATATAACAGTAAGTAGGAATAGAAAATTAGAGCAGACAGTCACACAAAAGAACACAAGATATAAGGTGGAAACCCAATGTGGGTGAAAACCACCTGCTGCAATATGTCTCTATCTTCTTTCAATTAGAAACTTCCTTTTACAATGATTCTATACTGGTGCAGTCTTATACCAGCATGCAGGCTTCAACCTGCAGAAGGCTACAACCTTCTCTCGTTCTCCAGACTCTTCTGGAAGGGAGTTACAACCCCCTTAGCTCTTGTACTAGTTGAGGTACTAGTACGTAGGTGCTATCCTACAGAAGACTTCTCTTTTCTTCCCGAGACCACGTTTCATAAATTTTCAAACTGGATCCATGAATATCAATCAAACATCAAATAGATCTGCAATCAACCAACTTGTACAAATATTGAATCAATAACTTCTTAGGACATAGTAATAATAACCAGACACCAAGTCAGAACCTTGAACACTGCAGAAATAGACAAAAGCAGCTAAAACATATTTCAAGGAAAAGTCCACAACTTCACCAATAGAAACCTGCGTATGTCTGCAGTATTCACTTCTTTACCCTGCGGGTATCCGCACCTCCTCTGTGTCAAACCTGCGGTATCCACACCTGCGCTCTGCCGGGGCTGCGGGTATTCGCACCTCCTCCGTGTCAAACCTGTGGGTATTCGCACCTACGTTGTGTCAAGCCTACGGGTATCTGCACCTGCGTTGTGTCGAGCCTGCGGGTATCCGCGCCTACGCTGTGTTGAGCTTGCGGGTATAGAAATTTATCGAACTTCAATTATACCCCAGATTATTAGATTTACAGATCTGATCATGCGCCAAAGAGATCTCGACCCCTCAATAGATCCATCTTGTAATGCTCAAGTTTCTCCTTGATTCAGGTCCAACTATAACTCACCAACCGATCACCAGTATTTCAGATCTTGCTCCTCACAAGATATTCAACACATTAGTTGTCCCAGCCCAATGATCTCCTTTACTTTTTATAGTCTAGGCCTTGCTCAAACCATGGTCCAAAACCATAGAGATCCAATACTAGGGACCCAAAACCTGGGTTCACTACTTTAGATGCAAAACCACGGACCAAAACCATAGGATCAAAAAAAAAAGTCGGACTAAATACCATGGACCAACCATAAGATTTCCCACGTGTGCGCTTTTCTCTGCATGAAAGTGTGTGTACTTTACGTTCGCACTTTTTGTTCGGAGAACCTGCGTACATGTCCGCAGCTTTTGTTCGGCACACCTGTGTATGTCCGCGGCTTTGTGAACAGAAACCTGCGGGTATCTCATTTTCTACTATTTTGAGAGCATGAACTTATGATCTGCTATTTGAGTGAGTTGCCATCAAGGAAAACACTTATGTCATTGAGCCAAACCTGTGTCATAATGCCAACAGGCTGGTGGCATTTAAGGCCAAAATATTTGAAGATTTTCCACCAAAACAACATTAATGATCGAATTTTGGGGGGAATAGTCGAATTTGAATTCAAAAACCTCTATAAATTACATGTGTCATTCCAACAGAGAACACTTTGCACCCTTAGAGTTTTTGAGTTGTGTTGTATGTTGCTTATGAACCGCTCGTTTTTTGAGGATTTTTTCACAAGCCTTGCATTTGCCAATTTACCATAGTTGAATCAGAAATTCATCCTTGAAACCATGTTAGGACCAAGCCCTGCAGAGACTGTGAGCATTGGGGGAGATGTCGCGTCTGAAGGAGTTGCTCCAGAGGTAGTGAGTATGGAAGCTCTGGCTCTTGTGCCTACGGCGCCGAGGTCACCTAGGCCGAAGCCTACCCCTGTTTGAGAAACCCAGAAGCCGAAGAAGGATAAACATAAGAAGTCAGTGTTGGTGTGTGAATCACATAGAAAACACTCTGCAAATCAAAAGCAGAAGAAAGACAAGTAGCCCGAGAGGGTTGTCGATTTGGAGGTCGATGAAGGATAGGGCACCGAGGACATAGAAGCTGAAGGACTGGAGACCATTACAACATTTCTTGATTATATCCCTCTGTGCAAGGGGAAGGCAAAGGTCACCAAGGACCTGAATTCTGATAAATTTTTCATCTCTACACCCCTGCTACTGGAGTAGGTTCCCTTCGAAGGTTCGCACCTTGTGCAGATCCCCTTGCTGAAAATGGAAGATTAGGACCTGGCAGACCATGAGCAGTTCCCTCACCTTGCGACAGCCAATTATATGAAGCACGTCTATTACCCGGACTCAGGTGTCACTAAGTTAGAGATGGTGGAATGGATTTTCGAAGTGGAGAATTCTAGGTTGTTGAACCTGCTATGGGTGCCCCATTTCCACAACACCACTGTTGACACAACTTGCGTCCGGCAATTACTTACGTTAGTGCATGATGGGTGCTTATGGCTTGGAGGGCCTATACCCATCACTGACATGCTCATCCATAGGATCATGCACCTGCCACATGAGGGTTTGAATCCGACCAAGGAGTTTGGCGGAAAGGCAGGAGAAAAGGATTTGGCAGACAAGATGAAGAAGGAATTCACCCTTGTGAAAAAGTTGTGCAGATACTCTATCACTTCTATCAATGACCCTGTGGTGTAGATTTCCACACAAATCTTGGTAGGGAAGGTAATGAGGAAGTGTCGCGTGGATGAAGTTCTGATGCCCGTGGTTTCGCAATTACACAATTCGCGAAGGGTGTGCAGTTCAACTGGTCGTGGTACCTGTGTAGTGAATTCCTCACAAATTGCCGCAAGGTCTAGGATGAGACCAAGCCATTTCATTATGCTTGGTTGCTGCTCTCCATCATGTTGGTCGCATGGGAGCTGCCGAAGGACAGCCAGTTTCCTCCGCAGAAAGAAGGATTGCCGGAGGCCACGCATTTTTCCTCCCTATGGGCCACAAAGGACCGCATGCGAGTTACCGAAACAAAAATATTCTAGGTTTTGATGGAAGAAATCCTTTGCATGGTCATCAACCAGTGCCCAAGTTTGTCCCCAACCTTGTACAAGCAGTTTTCAGCCTATGCGCATTCAAAGCTGACTTCCACCACATTTACATTCAGGCCCGAAAGGACCCACAACAGAAATGGTATGATTTACCATATTTGGTCACAGATCATGACATACTGGAGGTAATAAAGCGTTGGCTAGCAAAATGGTGTGCCCCATCAGACATGGATACCAACACTAGTAAGGGCACGGGAAGCTCAGCAAAAAAGAAAGGAAGGATGCAGCCAAGAAGGCTACACAAAATTTGGTCGCACAACAGAAGCAGGAAGCTGTAGAGAAGGAGCAAATGGAGAAGGAGGAGCAGGTCGAGCAAGAGCAGCGTGAATCACAGAGAAGTGGTAAATCCCCTTCGCCCGCCACCAAGAAGGAAGAACAATCTGAATAGGGCGGTGAAGGAGATGAGGGGCGAAGCACCCTGTTTTGGCTGAAAAAGCGTGGACATGAGCAACGGGAATCTCCACACAAGAATCAAAAACTGGGCAAGTCGCAGGTTGATCCCATGATATTGATGTAGGGAGATCTCGATGAGATCGGCGAAAAAATCTGAGACACCACCACCAAACTATTACAATAGTTCGAGCAGCAGTATATGCAAATTTTGGGGAGTGTCCAGAAGGATCTGCACGAGTTGCAGATCCAAACTAGCAGGATACAGGTGGGTGCAAGTCAAGCGAGTGCAGCACAAGTGAGCTTGGCACTAGGGACGAGTCAGGTTTTGGAATTGGTAAGGACCCTGGACCTTCACACGGTTGCTTTACCGGAAGGGTCCCTACGTGCAAAGTCAGCCGATGACCGCATAATCTTAAGTACCCTTAAGAACATCAGGCTAAACATTGTAGCACTCCCCAATGAGCTTCTTCATGCGTTGCAAGCAGGGGTGATGGAGGAATTGAGAACTCGGGAGTAGCGCGCTCTCAATTTGATAAGTGAATACAGGGTGAACAATGAATAGATGTTCGCTAAGAAAACACAGGCCTTGAAGGAAAAAGATACAATACATGCACAGAGTTCTAGGCTGGAGGTCGCGGTAGCAGAGGCATGCAGAACAGTGTCGGAGCTGCACATTCCAGAGGACGCACAGCTAGAAGCCAAGATCCAGAAATTAGCTACAGGAGTACGTAAGGCAAAGGTGGAAGTTGGACAAGTTCAATTTGAACTCAATATGAAAATGACGGAGTTGCAGCTCAAATTACATTCTACGACTCTGCCCAAGATCAGGGAGTACCGTGGAGCCATCAAGGAAGGGATGGCCACTTTGGATGTCACAATCACTAATTGCTCAGCCTTATTTGAACAGGCGATGGAGTTGGTAACGACTCTGCAGGAAGACCCAAACTTGCAGATTCTAAATACAGAGGTTCGCGAGCTCCAGAAGTAGTATGATGAGGTCAGGGAGACGATGCGATCAATTGCCCTAGTGCAGTGCCTCGCCAAGTTGCAAGAGGGGAATATCTCCTCGCACAAGTAGAAGCAGCTCAGAAGAAGGAGGTCGTGCTTAAGGCCAGGTTGGCACCTTGGTTAGAAGAGGCTTACCAAGTAACAACCAACATTCAAGAGAAGTTGACGGGCTTGCAACAAACACAGCAATGATGAAGTTGGTCGCAGAAGGACCAGCTACAGAGAAGCTTGTAAAAGAGGTCAAGCAGGCAGCTACGTAGAGCACTATCAAGGTTACAGTTGTACAAGTGGAGCTGGAGGATCTTCGCAGCAAGATCATTGCACAAGCCGAGTGACTCGAAGGTGAGTCATGACCTTTTTGTTGGGGGCCTGTTGGTATGGGATCCCCTGGGTCAGTTTTAGGGTTAAAAACCCAAGTATTGATGTAAATTTTGGTAAAAGATGTAAAATCTCCGCAATTTGTGGATGTGGAGCGTGTATATAGTTAGGAATGCATGTTAAGTACTTTCGTGAAGATTATAATACATTATGTTATTTTTATTGATCCTTAAGTAGATCTGCACGAGTTCAGATCTAGGGGTATTTTCTAATGCACGTAAGTGAAAGATTCATCTGTTAAGGGTTCACAAAGACCTATCATAGACCTTCGTGAAGGTCTAGAGGCAGTTTAAAGCGAGTTGCACTATTGGGCCCTAGGGGATTATAGATCTGTGCGAAGGAATATCTGGGGCAATAAAAGACATCACATTGATCTCTGGAAGTGGAAACTTGGTTCCAACATCCCCCCATACTGCTTCGATGAGACTTCAACCTACGCTACATGGGTTGATGCGGAAAGGGCCAGTAATGTAGGGTTTTGTTTTGCACAATTAACTTTGAACCTGGGTCAGGACCCACTAAGCCAACAAATTTGAATCATCTAAGAATTGTCATTTGAATCCCCCTTGAAGAGGTTATTTTTCAAGTCATTTATCTATCCGTTGTTTTTTTAGTGAACTGGTTACATAACATTTAGTATCAAAGCTTTAGATTCTAGGGTTTTGCTTCTTCAAACAAGTCATCGTGGAATTTTTGCTATAACATTTTTTATACGAGGCTTCAGAAGCTAAAATTTCTGTCACGTGGAGAAGAAAAGTTGGTTAACCTCATGTAAAAAATTCAAATCTTGGTTCTCTATATTTTCGAAGATATGATCTGGGGAAGTTAGGGTTTTTGCAGGCTCCAAAATTAAGTCTCAAACAGGTGACTTAAGGAAAATCGTCATAACATTAATTATAAATTCTTGTAGTAATTTCAAGGCCGATGGTTAAACAGTGACATGTGTCACTCCGTACAAGTTCGCTCTACTGAACCAGTCTATAATCAGGTCCCCATGAGAGATGAGGCATAACTCTTTCTTGAAGAGTTCAATATCGGTCTGACTTATGGGGTTGGAAAGAAGACTCAGAGGGCTACAACATGATGAAATTTCAACCTTGGAGATCTAAAATTACAAAGAAACAACATATTCAATATCAATCTCCTACAGAGCAAGAAAAAGGTGTGTATTTTTTAAAAATTTGCATAAGTTTTGTTTGAAAAATCAGTTTGAAGTGATTCAAGGGGCATAGTCAAGCATAAATATCATTGTTTGATTCCAAAATGACTTGAAGAAAGAAAATGGAAACACCTAGTAAGAAACCAGAAAGCTCTACTATGACGCATGAAGAAGAGGAAGAAATGCAACATGATATATCAAAATTATGAGACCAAGTGCAACAAATTTCGCTCTCGCAAAGAGTAACCAAAAATGAAATGGAAGCTAAGATGGATGGTTTGAAGAATGGTTTAAAATTAGACATGGAAGATTTAAAGAATGGTTTAAAACAAAACATGGAAGGTTTGACAAAGTTGCTACAAGAAATGCTTCCTAATGGATAAAAGGTATTAGATGAAACTCATGATGAGAACAAAAGAAATGTTAATCATGATTTCATAAACTCTAACGTTGGATTGAAGACCCCCCATATCCCAAATATCGATATGAGGAAGTTTTATGGTAAGGATCTAGTAACATGGATACTATAGATGGAGCAATATGTTAATCTCCATAATGTGCAACACACACAAAAGGTACGCATTGCAACTTTATATTTAGAACCCAATCAGTTTGTATGGTATCGATGACTTTGTTCTTGTAAACCACTTATCACTTGATCAATTTTTATGGTGGAAATGATAGCATATTATGAGGATACAAAGATCAACAACTTCTAAATTAGCCAATTGATAAATCTCAAACAAAAGGGTTCAATTGTGGAGCACATTGAGGACTTCCAAAAATTGAATATAAGGGTAAATGATATTAGATAGGAACATAGGATTGATGTCTTCATAGAGACTTTAAAGGATAACATCCAACATGAGGTTTGCCTTTGGGAACCTAATTCATTGGAGAAGACGTTTGGGTTCTCAAGAAAAATTCAAAGAAAAATTATGGCCACAAGGAAGTCTAACACTAACAACTATAAAGATGGAAGTGTTGTTGCTCCTAGCTTTCCACAACTTACGAGGTTGACTCCACAAAAATTGGAATAAAAAATAGCAAAAGGGCTTTCTAACTGTTGTTATAGAAAATACACTAAAGATCATAAGTGTGCTGAGCAGAAATTATTTTACATAGATTGTGAAGAGGAGGAAGAAAAGGAATAAGAGACCTCAAAATAATAGGATATACACCAGGAACCAACCACAAAGAAAGAAAAAATGAATTTGACCATATCTTGTAATGCATTGGTAGGAATTAACACTCCTCAAACTCTCAAGGTAGAAGGACATACCAAGAAGAAAAAAGGTAATAATGTTTATTGATATGGATAGTACCCATAATTTTATTCATTGTAAGATAGCTAAGGAATTAAATTGCTTCCTATATCCAACACCATGGTTTCAAGTGATGGTTGCAAATGGAGGAACTATAAATTACTCTGGAAAGTGCCATAATATCAAGCTAACAGTGGGGGATTATGTATTGAAGAGCCCAATTCTTTCCATTCCAATGGGTGGTGTTGATGTTGTACTAGGAGTCCAATGGTTACAATTTTTGGGTACGATAGTTGTAACAACCCTGGTTAAAAATTCTTATAAAAATATATAAGACCACAGTCCTGGGACACGTATTCCAAGTTCAATGGTGGGAAACACATCCTAGTGGGTGTTCATTCGGTTTATTATGGCTAAGGAAAATGGAAAAGGAAATGGAAAAGGCTTTGGAAAGGAAAAGAGGCATTATTTGGCATTTTATTTATGAAAATAATGGAAATTAGGAGAAAAGGAAGGTGAAATATCACATGTTGCATGTGAGGAGGAAAATGAAGGAAAATAATGTAAAATGAAGAAAATAGAGGCCTCGTTAATAAAAAGGCTTCTGAGGATCAGTGGGTAATATTTTGACAGGTTTTGGTGGAGCTATCTTTTAGTACTTTCACGAAGATTATAATACATTATGTTATGTTTATTGAATTCTTAAATAGATCCATGCGAGTTCAGATCTAGAGCTATTTTCTAATGCACGTAAGTGAATGATTCATTTGTTAAGGGTCTGCAAAGACCTATCATAGACCTTCGCGAAGGTATAGAGGTTGTTTAAAGCAAGTTATATTGTTGGGCCCTAGGAGATTATAGAACTGCGTGAAGGCATATCTAGGGCAATAAAAGACATCACAATGAACTCTGGATGTGGAAACTTGGTTCCAACATCCCCCCATACTGCTTCAAGTGAGACTTCAACCTGCGCTACATGGGTTGATGGCGAAAGGGCCAGTAATGCAAGGTTTTGTTTTGCGCAATTAACTTTGAACCTGGGTCAGGACCCACTAAGCAAACAAATTTGAATCATCCAAAAATTTTCATTTGAATCCTCCTTGAAGAGGTTATTTTTCAAGTCATTTATCTATCTTTTCTTCTGTTTTGTGAACTGGTTACATAACATTTGGTATCAGAGCTTTGGATTCTAGAGTTTCGCTTCTTTAAACAAGTCATCGTGGAATTTTTGCTATAACGTTCTTTATACGAGGCTTCAGAAGCTATAATTATTTCCACGTGGAGAAGAAACGTCGGTTAACTTCATGTAAAAAATTCAGATCTTGGTTCTCCATATTTTCGGAGATATGATCTCTGGAAGTTAGGGTTTTTGCAGGCTCCAAAATTCAGTCTCAAATAGGTGACTTAGGGAAAATTGTCATAACGTTCATCATAAATTCTTGTAGTAATTTCAGGGCCGAAGGTTCAAACAGTGACACATGTCACTCCATACAAGTTTGCTCTACTGAAATAGTCTATAATCAAGTCATCATGGGAGATGGGGCATAAATCTTTCTTGAAGAGTTCAATATCGGTTTGACTTATGGGGTTGGAAAGAAGACTCGGAGGGCTACAACATGATGAAATTTCAAACCTTGGAGATCTGAAATTACAAAGAAACAACATATTCAATATCGACCTCCTACAAAGCAAGAAAAAGGTGAGTATTTTTTAAAAATTTGTATAAGTTTTGTTTGATAAATCAATTTGAAGTGTTTCAAGGGGCATAGTCAAGCATAAACATCATTGTTTGATTCCAAAATGACTCGAAGAAAGAAAATGGAAACACCTAATAAGCAACCTGAAAGCTCTACTATGACGCATGAAGAAGAGGGAGAAATGCAACATAATAAATCAAAATTACGAGACCAAGTGCAACAAATTTCACTCTCGCAAAGAGTAACCAAAAATTAAATGTAAGCTAATATGGATGGTTTGAAGAATGGATTAAAATCAGACATGGAAGATTTAAATAATGGTTTAAAACAAAACATGGAAGGTTTGACAAAGTTGCTACAAGAAATGCTTCCTAATGGATAAAAGGTATTAGATGAAACTCATGATGAGAACAAAAGAAATGTTAATCATGATTTCATAAACTCCAACGTTGGATTGAAGACCCCCCATATTCCAAATATCGATATGAGGATGTTTTATGGTAAGGATCTAGTAACATGGATACTATAGATGGAGCAATATGTTGATCTCCATAATGTGCAACACACGCAAAAGGTACAAATTGAAACTTTATATTTAGAACCCAATCAGTTTGTATGGTATCGATGACTTTGTTCTTGTAAACCACTTATCACTTGATCAATTTTTATGGAGGAAATGATAGCACTTTATGAGGATACAAAGATCAACACCTTCTAAATTAGCCAATTGATAAATCTCAAACAAAAGGGTTCAATTGTGGAGCACATTGAGGACATCCAAAAATTGAATATAAGGGTAAATGATATTCCATAGGAGCATAGGATTGATGTCTTCATAGAGACTTTAAAGGATAACATCCAACATGAGGTTCACCTTTGGGAACCTAATTCACTGGATAAGGCATTTGGGTTTTCAAGAAAAACTGAAAGCAAAATTATGGCCACGAGGAAGCCTAACACTCACAACTATAAAGATGGAAGTGTTGTTTCTCCTAGCCTTCCACTACTTACAAGATTGACACCAAAAAAATTGGAAGAAAAAATAGCAAAAAGGGCTTTGTTATAGTTGTGATAGAAAATACACTAAAGGTCATAAGTGTGCTGAGAAGAAATTATTTTACATAGGTTGTCAAGAGGAGGAAGAAAAGGAACAAGAGACTTCCAAAAAAGAGGATATACACTAGGAACCAACCCCAAAGAAAGAAAAAATGAATTTGACCATATCTTGTAATGCATTGGTACGAATTAACACTCCTCAAACTCTCAAGATAGTAGGACATATCAAGAAGAAAAAAGATAATAATGTTTATTGATATGGATAGTACCCATAATTTTATTCATTGTAAGATAGCTAAGGAATTGAATTGCTTCATATATCCAACACCATAGTTTCAAGTGATGGTTGCAAATGGAGGAACTATAAATTGCTCTGGGAAGTGCCATAATATCAAGCTAACAGTGGGGGAATATGTATTGAATAGTCCAATTCTTTCCATTCCAATGTGTGGTGTTGATGTTGTACTAGGAGTCCAATGGTTACAATCTTTAGGTACGATAGTTGTAACAACCCTGGTTAAAATTTTATGTAAAAATATATAAGACCACAGTCATGGGACACGTATTCCAAGTTGAATGGTGGGAAACACATCCTAGTGGGTGTTCATTTGGTTTATTATGGCTAAGGAAAATGGCAAAGGAAATGGAAAAGGCTTTGGAAAGGAAAAGAGGCATTATTTGGCATTTTATTTATGAAAATAATGGAAATTAGGAGAAAAGGAAGGTGAAATGTCACATGTTGCATGTGAGGAGGAAAATGAATGAAAATAATGTAAAATGAAGAAAATAGAGGCCTCATTGATAAAAAAGCTTCTAAGGATCAATAGGTAAGATTTTGACAGGTTTTGCTGGAGCTATCTTTTAGTACTTTCGCGAAGATTATAATACATTATGTTATGTTTATTGAATGCTTAAGTAGATCTGCATGAGTTCAGATCTAGGGGTATTTTATGATGTGTGTAAGTGAATGATTCATATTTTAATGGTCTGCAAAGACCTATCGTAGACCTTAGCGAAGGTCTATAGGTTGTTTAAAGCGAGTTGCAGTGTTGGGCCCTAGGGGATTATAGATCTGTGCGAAGGCGTATCTAGGGCAATAAAATACATCACATTGATCTCTGGATGTGGAAACTTGGTTCTAGCATCCCCCTATACTCCTTTAGGTAAGACTTCAACCTGCGCTACGTGGGTTGATGTTGAAAGGGCCAGTAATGTAGGGTTTTGTTTTGCGCAGTTAAATTTGAACCTAGGTCATGACCCACTAAGCCAACAAATTTGAATCATCCAAAAATTGTCATTTGAATATACCTTGAAGAGGTTATTTTTCAAGTCATTTATCTATCTTTTCTTCTATTTTGTGAACTGGTTACATAACATTTGGTATCAGAGCTTTGGATTCTAGGGTTTCACTTCTTCAAACAAGTCATCGTGGAATTTTTTCTATCACATTTTTTATACGAGGCTTCAGAAGCTAAAATTTCAGCCACGTGGAGAAGAAAAGTTGGTTAACTTCATGTAAAAAATTCAGGTCTTGGTTCTCTATATTTTTGGAGATATGATCTGGGGAAGTTAGAGTTTTTGCAGGCTCCAAAATTCAGTCTCAAATAGGTGACTTAGGGAAAATCATTATAAGACTCGTCATAAATTCTTGTAGTAATTTCAGGGCTGAAGTTTCAAACAGTGACATGTGTCACTCTGTACAAGTTCAATCTACTGAACCAGTCTACAATCAGGTCATCATGGGAGATGGGGCATAACTCTTTATTGAAGAGTTCAATATCCGTCTGACTTATGGGGTTGGAAAGAAGATTCAAAGGGCTACAACATGATGAAATTTCAAACCTTGGAGATCTAAAATTACAGAGAAACAACTTATTCAATATCAATCTCCTACAAAGCAAGAAAAAGGTGTGTATTTTTTAAAATTTTGCATAAGTTTTGTTTGAAAAATCAGTTTGAAGTGATTCAAGGGGCATAGTCAAGCATAAATATCATTGTTTGATTCCAAAATGACTCGAAGAAAGAAAATGGAAACACCTAGTAAGCAACCAGAAAGATCTACTATGATGCATGAAGAAGAGGAAGAAATGCAACATGATATATCAAAATTACGAGACCAAGTGCAATAAATTTCTCTCTCACAAAGAGTAACCAAAAATGAAATGGAAGCTAAGATGGATGGTTTGAAGAATGGTTTAAAATCAGACATGGAAGATTTGAAGAATGGTTTAAAAAAAAACATGGAAGGTTTGACAAAGTTGCTACAAGAAATGCTTCCTAATGGCAAAAAGGTATTAGATGAAACTCATGATGAGAACAAAAGAAATGTTAATCATGATTTCATAAACTCTAACGTTGGATTGGAGACCCCCCATATTCCAAATATTGATATGAATATGTTTTATGGTAAGGATCTAGTAACATGGATACTATAGATGGAACAATATGTTGATCTCCATAATGTGCAACACACACAAAAGGTATGCATTGCAACTTTATATTTAGAACCCAATCAGTTTGTATGGTATCGATGACTTTGTTCTTGTAAACCACTTATCACTTGATCAATTTTTATGGAGGAAATGATAGCACATTATGGGGATACAAAGATCAACACCTTCTAAATTAGTCTATTGATAAATCTCAAACAAAAGGGTTCAATTGTGGAGCACATGGAGGACTTCCAAAAATTGAATATAAGGGTAAATGATATTCCATAGGAGCATAGGATTGATGTCTTCATAGAGACTTTAAAGGATAACATCCAACATGAGGTTCACCTTTGGGAACCTAATTCATTGGAGAAGGCATTTGGGTTGTCAAGAAAAATTGAAAGCAAAATTATGGCCAGAAGGAAGCCTAACAATCACAACTATAAATATGGAAGTGTTGTTGCTCCTAGCCTTCCACAAATTACAAGGTTGACACCACAAAAATTGGAAGAAAAAATAGCAAAAGGGCTTTGTTATAGTTGTGATAGAAAATACACTAAAGGTCATAAGTGTGCTGCGAAGAAATTATTTTACATAGATTGTGAAGAGAAGGAAGAAAAGGAACAAGAGACTTCAAAATAAGAGGATATACACCAGGAACCAACCCCAAAGAAAGAAAAAATGAATTTGACCATATCCTGTAATACATTGGTAGGAATTAACACTCCTCAAACTCTCAATATAGAAGGGCATATAAAGAAGAAAAAAGGTAATAATGTTTATTGATATGGATAGTACCCATAATTTTATTCATTGTAAGATAGCTAAGGAATTGAATTGCTTCCTATATCCAACACCATAGTGTCAAGTGATGGTTGCAAATGGAGAAACCATAAATTGCTCTGGAAAGTGCCATAATATCAAGCTAACAGTGGGGGATTATGTATTGAATAGTCCAATTCTTTCCATTCCAATGGGTGGTGCTAATGTTGTACTAGGAGTCCAATGGTTATAATCTTTGGGTACTATAGTTGTAACAACCCTGGTTAAAAATTCATATAAAAATATATAATACCACGGTCATGGGACACGTATTCCAAGTTGAATGGTTGGAAACACATCCTAGTGGGTGTTCATTCGGTTTATTATGGCTAATGAAAATGGCAAAGGAAATGGCAAAGGCTTTGGAAAGGAAAAGAGGCATTATTTGGCATTTTATTTATGAAAATAATGGAAATTAGGAGAAAAGGAAGGTGAAATGTCACATGTTGCATGTGAGGAGGAAAATGAAGGATATTAATGTAAAATGAAGAAAATAGAGGCCTCATTAATAAAAAGGCTTCTGAGGATCAGTGGGTAATATTTTGATAGGTTTTGGTGGAGCTATCTTTTAGTACTTTCACGCAGATTATAATACATTATGTTATGTTTATTGAATGCTTAAGTAGATCCGTGTGAGCTCAGGTCTAGGGTATTTTATAATGCACGTAATTTAATGATTCATGTGTTAAGGGTCCGCAAAGACCTATCATAGACATTTGTGAAGGTCTAGAGGCTGTTTAAAGCAAGTTGCGGTGGTGGGCCCTAGGGGATTATAGATCTTTGTGAAGGCATATCTAGGGAAGTAAAAGACATCACATTGATCTTCGAATGTGGAAACTTGGTTCCAGCATCCCCCCATATTGCTTCGGGTGAGACTTCAACCTGCGCTACGTGGGTTGATGCAACATAATATATCAAAATTACGAGACCAAGTGCAACAAATTTTTCTCTCACAAAGAGTAACCAAAAATGAAATGGAAGCTAAGATGGATGGTTTGAAGAATGGTTTAAAATCAGAAATGGAAGATTTAAAGAATGGTTTAAAAGAAAACATGGAAGGTTTGACAAAGTTGCTACAAGAAATTCTTCCTAATGGATAAAAGTGTAGGTTTTAACCCCGTACAGAAATTACCTGCATACGAATTCTAAAACACAGAAAATAAACAATGTGAGATCATAAGACATAAAACACATATACACAGAGATTTTCCCCTGAATCCCAAAACCGGGACTACCAACTTGATTTTTTCATTATATCCCTTTCAATGTTATAATACATATTTATACATGCCGAAGCATCCAATACCATGGACCGAAAACCATAGGTAGATTCGCCCAACCTAATATAGGGTCCAAAAAAAATTTCCTGGGGCGCTGCCCCAGACCCCATAGAGGGGGGCTACCCACCCCCCTCAAACCCCCCACTGTAAAATCGGCGCAACGGTAACCCCCTCGGTTCACTACATTAGTTAGTTGTGGAAAGAATATAACACAACCCAACATTCTCCCACTTGTTGTTTTCTTTCCACAGGAGAGCTTAATCATTTTTACAAGCCCTGAAACTCCCATTGTTTCTCTACACCAGGAGAACT
Source organism: Pinus tabuliformis (assembly GCA_031772625.1). Taxonomy (NCBI): domain Eukaryota; kingdom Viridiplantae; phylum Streptophyta; class Pinopsida; order Pinales; family Pinaceae; genus Pinus; species Pinus tabuliformis. Next base: position 549,204,961 of record CM062815.1, on the reverse strand, counting down.
TCTCAGAGCTCACATATTTTGTCAATGGATCTGCAGTATTCTTCAAAGTGTCCACCTTTACCAGCAACACCTTTTTGCCTTCTATCATATCCCTCACAAAGTGATACTGGACATCAATGTGCTTTTTCTTTGAATGATAAGCAGGGTTCTTTGCCAATAAAATTGCACTTTGGCTGTCACAGTCTATCCTTATAGCTCCCTATACTAACCCCATACTTGAACACAATCTCTGCAACCAAACTTCTTCCTTGCTTGCACGAGTGGCTACCATGTATTCTGCCTCTGTAGTTGATAGTGCCACTACAGATTGTTTCTTACTCATCCAACTGACTGCACCTCCAAATAGGTTAAACACATACCCACTTGTAGATCTTCTCTAATCCAAATCTCCAGCCCAATCTACATCAACAAATCCACAGATATCCAAAACTCTATCCAATCCTAGTCTTCCTTGGTAGCACAAACCATAATCACTAGTGCCACCAAATACCTGAAAACCCACTTCACTATTGTCCAATGCTCCTACCCTGGTTTTGACATAAAATGGCTCAATACTCCCACTACATGTGCAATGTCTGGTCTAGTACAGACCATTGCATACATTAGGCTACCGACTACACTTGCATATTGAACACGGGACATATCCTCTTCCTCTTCTTATGTCTTGGGACACTGTTCAGTAGATAACTTTACACCTACAAGAATAGGAACCTTCACTGGTTTACTATCTTGCATATTAAACCTCTACATTATTGTCTCGACATACTTCCTCTGGTTTAACCAGAGCTTTCTCTTTGCCCAATCTCTTTTGATTTCCATGCCCAAAATGTAGTTTGCAGCACCAAGATATTTCATGTCGAATTTGGAGGACAATTGGGTCTTCAAATCCTAGATAATTTCTTTGTCATTTCCAACCAGCAACATATCATCCACATAAAAGACCAGATAAATAACACGGTCACCAATTAATTTAAAATACACACAGTGATCTACTTTGCTTCTCGTGAAGCCAAGTCCCCGTATAAAGGTATCAAATTTCTGATACCACATCCTTGCTGACTGTTTTAACCCATACAAAGACTTCTTTAACTTGCATACCAGTTCTTTCTTATCCTTCACCGCAAAGCCTTCAAGTTGATTCATGTAGATATCCTCTTCCAGATCCCCGTGAAGAAATGCTATCTTCACATCCATCTGTTCTACCTCAAAATCCAAAGCAGCAGCAACAGATAAAAGTAATCTAATAGAAATTACATAGGAAACAAGAGAAAAAATATCACCAAAATCAATTCCCGCCACCTGGGAATAACCTTTTGCTACCAACTGAGCTTTGTATTTCTCCACCTTTCCTTCTGCATTTGTCTTCTTTTTGAACACCCATTTACTGCCAATGGGTTTTCTTCCAGCCGGCAACTCCACCAGATCCCAAGCCTCCTTTTTGTGCAAAGATGCCATTTCATCAACCAGGGCATCTTTCCAAAGTTTTCTATCCTCTGAATCTACTGCTTCCTTCACAGTTCTAGGATCATCATCAGTAATAGATAAAGAAAAATTTGAACAAAAAGCAGATGGACTATACCTTTCTGGCTGCCTTCTTTCTCGAACTGATCTTCTTACACCCGGAGTTTGTGGCTCTTCATCTTCTGATTCCTCATTTGTTGTAGAGTCTGATTCTTCCTCCTTTAGCTCAAACTCTATCTTCTCAGGTTACTTTCGTTGGATTTCATGTTTAATAACATCTTTCACCTCTCTGAACACCACATCTCAGTTGCACACAACCTTCCTTGTTGTTGGGTTCCAAAGCTTATAAACCTTTAAACCATCCTTATACCCAATAAAGATGCACTTTTCAGATTTACTATCCAACTTGGTTCGTTTCTCCTTTGGAACATGTACATATGCATCACATCCAAATACCCTCAAATGTGATACAGAGGGTTTCTTACCAGTCCATATCTCTTGTGGAGTCTTATCCTCCAACCCTGATGAAGGTGATCTGTTGACCAGGTAACATGATATCTCCACCACCTCTGCCCAGAATTCCTGTCCTAACCCAGCACCACTGAGCATGCTTCTTGCCCTCTCCATCAACGTCTTGTTCATTCTTTCTGCAACTCCATTTTTTTGAGGTGTATATGGAGTAGTCTTTTGCCATGCTATATCACACTTCTTACAGAATTCTTCAAATTCCTTATGGCAAAACTCCACCATTATATGTCCTCATCACCTTTATATTCTTCTTTGTCTTGTTTTCCACCAAAGCCTTAAATTCTTTAAACCTGTGAAAGACTTCATATTTCTTCTTAAAGAAATATATCCATGTATTCCTTGAGAAGTCATCTATAAATGATACATAGTACATAAACTTACCCAGTGATGAAACCTTCACAGGTCCAAACACATCACTGTGCACAAGCTCTAATATATTTTTCGTCGTCTTACCACCAGAGGGGAAACACACTCGATTCTGCTTCCCATATACACAATTTTCACAGAAATCAAAATCCAGAGAGCTATTACTCATACCTTCTACCATACCTTTACCATGAAGTATTCAGAGGCCCTTCTCTCCAGTATGTCCAAGCCTTTGATGCCACAGCATGGTCTTCTCTCCAGAGACCACTAGATTTTCTGATCCACTTTCAGGAACCACAGAACTGTTGCACCCATCAACAACAATTCTACCTTGCAGCTTGTAAAGAGTTCCAGTCCAAACTCCCTGCATCAATACCAGTGCTCCCTGAACCATCTTGTAGGTATCCTTCTCGAACATTATTTTTACACCTACATCATCCAGCTTGCTTCCAAAAATCAGATTTCTAGCTAATGCAGGAATATGCAGAACACCCAAAAGTGTTCTAACCCTTCCACCTTGCTACTTCAACTTTACTTTTCCATGACCAACAATTCTAGCCTTCCTATTATCCCCTAAGAAGACATCACCACCATCGTATTTATCATACTCGCAGAACCACTATCTATGGGCAGTGAAGTGAAAGGATGCACCTGAGTCAATCAACCATGCCTTATGACTACATGTGTACTTGAAGAAGCCAAGTACACATCCCCACCTTCATCTGAGGTGGTTTTCGCCTCTACAGAAGCATCATCATCAGATCCCTTTCCTTTATCAGGAGCTTTAGATTTACAGTCCCTTTTGTAGTGCCCTTCCTTTCTGCATTTCTAGCAAACCACCTTTACAAGTTTTCCTGGAGATTTAGATCTCCCTCTATATTTAGATCTCCCACTCGATGACTTATTTTTGTTTTTTTTTTTTGGGACCGTCCTCATACAGACAAGGCATCGCCATTTTGGCTCTCCATATTTTTCCTTCTCATCTCCTCCATCAGAAAGGATGAGACTATTTCATCAAACTGCAAGGCAGTTGCATTGCTACCTATTGCAATAACTAGACTATCCCATGAATTGGTAAAGAACACAACAAACTGATGCACTTATCTTCATTTGAAATTTTAATATCAACAGACGCTAACTAACTTACCACAGTATTAAATGTGTTCAGATGCTCTGTCACCGAGTCTCCATCTTTCATCCTCAGGTTATACAGCTTTTTCCCAGGAACAGTTTATTCACCAGAGACTTAGATTGGTACAAAGTCCCTAACTTGTCCCACAAAGCCTTCGTTGTAGCTTCCCCTGACACATTCAAAAATACCGAATCTGAGAAACACAATCGTATTGTGCTCTTTGCCTTTCGATCCAACTTCTTCCATTCTTTATCGGACACTCCCGTTGGTTTAGTACCCAGATCTACCACGATCCACTAATCTTTATCCACCAACAGATCCTCCATCTTGAGTTTCCACAACTCAAAACTTTGACCATTAAATTTCTCAATCTCTATCTTTCCACTACTCGCCATCTTTTTTCACCACTAGAATCGAACTCGCAGATCTCCCACTGAACAGGGTCTACCATAGGCCCGAGCGAAACCCCTCAGCAACAATGGCGTCCCCTTGAAGCCAAAACATCTCTGATACGAAATGTAGGTTTTAACCCCATACAGAAATTACTTGCATACGAATTCTAAAACGCAAAAAATAAACAATGCGAGAGCATAACACATAAAACACATATACACATATATTTTCCCCTCGATCCCAAAATCGGGACTACCAGCTTGATTTTTTCAATATATTCCTTTCAATGTTACAATACATATTTATACATGCCAAAGCATCCAATACCATGGACCAAAAACCATTGCGTCCAAAACCATGGACCGAAAACCATAGGTAGGTCCGCCCAACCTAATATAGGGTCCAAAAAAATATTTCCCAGGGCACTGCCCTAGACCCCGTAGAGGGGGGATACCCGCCCCCCTGCTGCACAATCGGCGCAACAATGGGGGGGCTCCGCTCCCCCTCTAACCCCCTAGTTCACTACGTAGGTTAGTTGTGGAAAGAATATAACACAACCCAACAAAAAGGTATTAGATGAAACTCATGATGAGAACAAAAGAAATGTTAATCATGATTTCATAAACTCTAACGTTGGATTGAAGACCCCCCATATTCCAAATATCGATATGAGGATTTTATGATAAGGATCTAGTAACATGGATACTATAGATGGAGCAATATGTTGATCTCCATAATGTGCAACACACACAAAAGTACACATTACAACATTATATTTAGAACCCAATCAGTTTGTATGGTATCGATGACTTTGTTCTTGTAAACCACTTATCACTTGATCAATTTGTATGGAGGAAATGATAGCACATTATGAGGATACAAATATCAACACCTTCTAAATTATCCAATTGATCAATCTCAAACAAAAGGGTTCAATTTGTAGGCTTTAACCCATACAAGAATTACCTGCATACAAATTCTAAAACACAGAAAATAAACAATGCGAGAGCATAACACATAAAACACATATACAAAGAGATTTTCCCTTGGATCCCAAAATCGAGACTACCAGCTTGATTTCTCATTATGTTCCTTTCAATGTTACAATACATATTTATGCATGCTGAAGAATCCAATACCATGGACCGAAAACCATGCATCCAAAACCATGGACCGAAAACCATCGCGTCCAAAGACATGTGCAAAAATCATGCACAAAACCATAGGTAGGTCTGCCCAACCTAATATAGGGTCCAAGAAAAAAAATTCCCGGGGCGCTACCCTGGACCCCGTAGAGGGGGGCGCGTAATTGACACAACAAAGAGGGGGCTCCGCCCCCACTCTAACCCCCTGGTTCACTACGTGGGCTAGTTGTGGGAAGAATAACACAATTGTGGAGCACATTGAGGACTTCCAAATATTGAATATAAGGGTAAATGATATTCCATAGGAGCATTGGATTGATGTCTTCATAGAGACTTTAAAGGATAACATCCAACATGAGGTTCAACTTTTGGAACCTAATTCACTGGAGAAGGCATTTGGGTTGTCAAGAAAAATTGAAAGCAAAATTATGGCCACAAGGAAGCCTAACACACACAACTATAAAGATGGAAGTGTTGCTTCTCCTAGCCTTCCACAACTTACAAGGTTGACACCACAAAAATTGGAAGAAAAAATAGCAAAAAGGGCTTTGTTATAGTTGTGATAGAAAATACACTAAAGGTCATAAGTGTGCTGAAAAGAAATTATTTTACATAGGTTGTCAAGAGGAGGAAGAAAAGGAACAAGAGACTTCCAAATAAGAGGATATACACTAGGAACCAACCCCAAAGAAAGAAAAAATGAATTTGACCATATCTTGTCATGCATTGGTAGGAATTAACACTCCTAAAACTCTCAAGATAGTAGGACATATCAAGAAGAAAAAAGGTAATAATGTTTATTGATATGGATAGTACCCATAATTTTATTCATTGTAAGATAGCTAAGGAATTGAATTGCTGCCTATATCCAACACCATAGTGTCAAGTGATGGTTGCAAATGGAGGAACTATAAATTGCTCTAGAAATTGCCATAATATCAAGCTAACATTGGGGGAATATGTATTGAATAGTCCAATTCTTTCCATTCCAATGGGTGGTGCTGATGTTGTACTAAGAGTCCAATGGTTACAATCTTTAGGTACGATAGTTGTAACAACCCTGGTTAAAATTTATGTAAAAATATATAAGACCACAGTCATGGGACACGTATTCCAAGTTGAATGGTGGGAAACACATCCTAGTGGGTGTTCATTTTGTTTATTATGGCTAAGGAAAATGGCAAAGGAAATGGCAAAGGCTTTGGAAAGGAAAAGAGGCATTATTTGGCATTTTATTTATGAAAATAATGGAAATTATGAGAAAATGAAGGTGAAATGTCACATGTTTCATGTGAGGAGGAAAATGAAGGAAAATAATGTAAAATGAACAAAATAGAGGCCTCATTAATAAAAAGGCTTCTGAGGATCAGTGGGTAAGATTTTGACAGGTTTTGGTGGAGCTATCTTTTAGTACTTTTGCGAAGATTATAATACATTATGTTATGTTTATTGAATGCTTAAGTAGATCCCTGCGAGTTCAGATCTAGGGGTATTTTATGATGCACATAAGTGAATGATTCATCTGTTAAGGGTCCAAAAAGACCTATCGTAGACCTTAGTGAAGGTCTAGAGGTTGTTTAAAGCAAGTTGCAGTGTTGGGCGCTAGGGGATTATAGATCTGCCTGAAGGCATATCTAGGGAAATAAAAGACATCACATCGATCTCTAGATGTGGAAACTTGGTTCCAGCATCCCCCCATATTGCTTCGGGTAAGACTTCAACCTGTGCTACGTGGGTTGATGCCGAAAGGGCCAGTAATGTAGGGTTTTGTTTTGTGCAATTAACTTTGAACCTGGGTCAGGACCCACTAAGCTAACAAATTTGAATCATCCAAGAAATATCATTTGAATCCCCCTTGAAGAGGTTATTTTTCAAGTCATTTATCTATATTTTCGTCTGCTTTGTGAACTGGTTACATAAAATTTGGTATTAGAGCTTTGGATTCTAGTGTTTCGCTTCTTCAAACAATTCATCATGGAATTTTTGCTATAACGTTTTTTATACGAGGCTTCAGAAGCTAAAATTTCTACCATATGGAGAAGAAAAGTTGGTTAACTTCATTTAAAAAATTCAAATCTTGGTTCTCTATATTTTTAGAGATATGATCTGGGGAAGTTAGGGTTTTTGCAGGCTCCAAACTTTAGTCTCAAATAGGTGACTTAGGGAAAATCGTCATAACATTCGCCATAAATTCTTGTAGTAATTTCAGGGCTGAAGGTTCAAACAGTGACACATGTCAATCCATACAAGTTCACTATACTTAACCAGTCTATAATCAGGTCATCATGGGAGATGGAGCATAACTCTTTCTTGAAGAGTTCAATATCAGTTTGACTTATGGGGTTGGAAAGAAGACTCAGAGGGCTACAACATTATGAAATTTCAAACCTTAGAGATCTGAAATTATAGAGAAACAACATATTCAATATCGATCTCCTACAAAGCAAGAAAAAGGTGTCTAATTTTTAAAAATTTGCATAAGTTTTGTTTGAAACATCAGTTTGAAGTGTTTCAAGGGGCATAGTCAAGCATAAATATCATTGTTTGATTCCAAAATGACTTGAAGCAAGAAAATGGAAACACCTAGTAAGCAATCAGAAAGCTCTACTATGACGCATGAAGAAGAGGAAGAAATTCAACATAATATATGAAAATTATGAGACCAAGTGCAACAAATTTCGCTCTCGCAAAGAGTATTAACCAAAAATGAAATGGAAGCTAAGGTGAATGGTTTGAAGGATGGTTTAAAATCAGACATGGAAGATTTAAAGAATGGTTTAAAAGAAAACATGGAAGGTTTGACAAAGTTGCTACAAGAAATGCTTCCTAATGGCTAAAAGGTATTAGATGAAACTCATGATGAGAACAAAAGAAATGTTAATCATGATTTCATAAACTCTAACATTGGATTGAAGACTCCCCATATTCCAAATATCGATATGAGGAATTATTATGGTAAGGATCTAGTGACATGGATACTATAGATGGAGCAATATGTTGATCTCCATAATGTGCAACACACACAAAAGGTACACATTGAAACTTTATATTTAGAACCCAATCAGTTTGTATGGTATTGATGACTTTGTTCTTGTAAAGCACCTATCACTTGATCATTTTTTATGGAGGAAATGATAGCACATTATGAGGATACAAAGATCAACACCTTCTAAATTAGCCAATTGATAAATCACAAACAAAAGGGTTCAATTGTGGAGCACATTGAGGACATCCAAAAATTGAATATAAAGGTAAATGATATTCCATAGGAGCATAGGATTGATGTCTTCATAGATACTTTAAAGGATAACATCCAACATGAGGTTCGTCTTTGGGAACCTAATTCATTGGAGAAGGCATTTGGGTTGTCAAGAAAAATTGAAAGCAAAATTATGGCTACAAGGAAGCCTAACACTCACAACTATAAAGATGGAAGTGTTGTTGCTCCTAACCTTCCACAACTTACAAGGTTGACACCACAAAAATTGGAAGAAAAATTAGCTAAAGGGCTTTGTTACAGTTGTCATAGAAAATACACTAAAGGTCATAAGTGTGCTGAGAAGAAATTATTTTACATAGATTGTGAAGAGGAGGAAGAAAAGGAACAAGAGACTTCAAAATAAGAGGATATACACTAGGAACCAACCCTAAAGCAAGAAAAAATGAATTTGACCATATCTTATAATGCATTGGTAGGAATTAACACTCCTAAAACTCTCAAGATAGAAGGACATATCAAGAAGAAAAAAGTTAATAATGTTTATTGATATGGATAGTACCCATAATTTTATTCATTGTAAGATAGCTAAGGAATTGAATTGCTTCCTATATCCAACACCATAGTGCCAAGTGATGGTTGTAAATGGGGGAACTATAAATTTCTCTGGAAAGCGCCATAATATCGACCTAACATTGGGTAAATATGTATTGAATAGTCCAATTCTTTCCATTCCAATGGGTGGTGTTGATGTTGTACTAGGAGCCCAATGGTTACAATCTTTGGGTACGATAGTTGTAACAACCCTGGTTAAAAATTCATGTAAAAATATATAAGACCACGGTCATGGGACACGTATTCCAAGTTGAATGGTGGGAAACACATCCTAGTGGGTGTTCATTCAGTTTAATATGTCTAAGGAAAATGGCAGAGGAAATGACAAAGGCTTTGGAAAGGAAAAGAGGCATTATTTGGTATTTTATTTATGAAAATAATGGAAGGTAGGAGAAAAGGAAGGTGAAATGTCACATGTTGCATGTGAGAAGGAAAACGAAGGAAAATAATGTAAAATGAAGAAAATAGAGGCCTCATTAATAAAAAGGCTTATGAGGATCAGTGGGTAAGATTTTGACAGGTTTTGATGGAGCTATCTTTTATTCTCTCTCTCTCTCTCTCATACTCTTGGATACTTAGAGTTTTCTTGGAGAACTCTTGGAGGGCGTGGCATACTTGGAGTTTTGGAGCAAGAAGGAAAAGGAAGAGCAGGAAAGTGCGATAGGACATCAGGATCAGCAGCTACAATGGAGTTGCATGTATGATTTCCTCACTAGATTTGGGATGCATGGCATATGCATGTGGATATTTGATCATGATCTGTCACTGAAATGGAGGATTTCCTAGATTGACAGTGGATTGCCTAGCCTTGCCATTTCTTGGATATCCATGGAGATTATGGTTTTATTTCCTTGTTTTTCTTTGGTTGGTTCTCATGTTTCCTTAGCTTAGGTTGAGTTATTAGTTCCTGGAATCCCTTTAACAACTTGGATTGATTTATTGGTCTTGGAAGCCTTGCTTGTACAAATTATTTAAAATCCCTTAGTGGGTTGAGTTACTAGTCCTATAAGCCTTGGTTGGAAAAATGCTCTGGAATCCTGGTGGCAGTTGTGGGTTGAGTTACTAGTCCTAGAAGCCTTTGTTGCAACAAACGCTCTGGAAGCCTTGGAAGGCTTGGATAGAGACCAATCTGATGATGATTTTTTATGTCTGACCGTGACGTGGAATCACTATTTTCTGGGTTGAGGTGGATGGCCTCTAGAAGCTCTGGGTGGTTTTGGATTGATGTGTTCTATGAGATCCCAGATTCAAGCTTGGAATATGGCACTAGGGTGAATGGTTGAGGAGATATTTGGTTTGGCCATTCTAGGTTGGGTGGAACATCGAAGTTCCATCCTAGGTTTGGATTTTGCATCATCAATATAAGGTTATTTCTCCTTGTATTTCTAAGTATTATAATGCTTTATATGTGAATCATATGGTTGTGATTTCATTGGTATTTATGTTTCTATTATGTTGGTTATATATATGTTTTATGACAGTGTCTATGTATGGCGCTTATCATGTTTTTACTTGTAAATGAATGAACAATGTATCTATGACCTAATGAATGAAATGGCATTCAATGTGTTGAGGCATTAATATCTCTTAGTGATTCTCAGCTAAGTATGAGACCCCTATGCTCAGATTTTCTATTACACCTGTAGTTTACATATTCGTGATATGTTTGACAAAATGTCTGTCATGGCTAGTAGGGATCCAATCAAGGTCTCATTAAAGTTATTGCATTTATACTATCATTTCCTTGTTATTTTACTATTCTGAAGATATGACTCAATTCTGGGCAATGCCTGAGCTCTAGGCCTGAAAAAGTGGCTCAAATCCCAAGGATGTTGGCGCAACACTATGCAAAAGATTCCTTGGATGCTAGCTTGTAGGCCTATGAGAGCTTCTAGAGGTCCCTAAATGTTGGCATGCCCATAGCATGAGAGTGTCCAGAGGTCAAGTGGTCCAAAGACTTAGTGGGACCCAGGGGCTGGTTAGTAGAAAGGTCGGATTGGTTCATGAGGGTCCTAATGTTTATATTGAATGTTTGTATGGTGTGTTTCTATTGGTTCCACTCCATTAAATGTGACTTAGGAGGTCGAATCATATCATAGTGGCCTCTTTTTGCATGTTTACCTTGGCTAGCCGGTTGCTTGGATTGATGTGGAAGGAGGGTGTTACAATAGATTTTTATTTTCAAGAATTTTTCTTAAATTTCTTTTGGAAGGAAAGGAATTTTAATTAAGGGGTGTCATTGGGAAACCGGGAAAGATAATCAACTCTAATGGGATGACAAAGCTTCTAAAAAAATGACAATGGGGCATAATTACATAATTATGCTCACTAGAGGTTCAAACATCGAAATCGTCTATTTCTCCATATCTCCAAAAAGTCTTGGATAAGCATTCCAATGTATTTGAGACTCCCAAAGGCCTCCCACCTATTCATGATCATTCTATTCATTTTATTCCAGCAAGTGTTCCTCCAAACATTAGGGCTTACAAATATCCCTATGCCCAAAAGAGTAAAATTGAATGTATGGTCGCAGAAATGCTAGACATTGCTATAATTCAACCTAGTCAAAGTTCTTTCTCTTCTCTAGTAGTATCAGTGCATAAGAAGGATGGATCATGGTGAATGTGTCTAGATTATAGGGAGCTAAACAAGTTCACTATTAAAGATAAATTTCCTATTCCTATCATTGATGAATTATTTGATGAATTACATGGAGCAATTTACTTCATGAAGTTGGATCTTTGTTTAGGATATCATCAAATTATAATGAATACTGAAGACATTTTGAAAATAGCATTTAGAACTCATGAGGGTCATTATGAATTTTTGGTCATGGCTTTTGGCCTTACCAATGCACCTTCTACATTTCAAGTTTTGATGAATTCCATTTTTAAACCCTTCATTATAAAATTTGTGTTAGTATTTTTTGATGATATACTAATCTACAGAAAGTCTTGGAAGGATCATGTTCAACATGTTGATAGGGTGCTCAGAATATTGGAGGAGAAACGATTATATGCAAAAACCTCCAAATGTCTCTTTGGAGTATAGAAGGTGGAATATATTTGTCATATTGTATCTCATGAGAGTGTTCAGGTAGACCCTAACAAAATTAAATCCATTAAGGAATGGAAAATCCCCACAACCATAAAGCATCCGTGAGAATTTCTCGAGTTGACAGGGTTTTATCACAAGTTTATTAATAATTATGGGAGAATAGCATCACCTCTAACAACGTTACTAAAGAAAGATGCATTTTCTTGGACTCTGGAAGCAACTAAGGCCTTTGAACATCTTAAAGAGCCAATGTGCCAAGCACTGGTCTTATCTACGCCAGACTTCACAAAGACCTTTATTGTGGAATGTGATGCCTTAGGAAATGGAATTGGTTCTTTTTGAATGCAAGAAGGAAGACCCATTTCTTTTGAAAGTCGTCCAGTCAAAAGAAAGTATTTACACAAATATATTTATGAAAATGAAATTTTGGAAATACTACATACACTAAAGAAATGGTGACCTTACCTAATGGGAAGACACTTCAAGGTAAAAACAGATCATGATTAAGTCTTAAATACTTTTTGGAACAAATATTATATTCAGAAGAGCAGAATAAAATGGGTCACAAAGATGTTGGTTTATGACTTTGAAATCATCTACAAAAAAGGGAAGAAAAATTTTGTTGCAGATGCACTCTCAAGAAAGGATGAGGATGTGGAAGCTTTGCTTTGTGCTATTTCTATTATCCAACCAAATTTGATAGCCGAAGCAAGGGATGAATGGAAGAATGAGAAGAAGTGTGGACACTTATTCAAAAGTTGTAGCAAGATCCCAATACATCTAATACATTTAGCTGGAAAAATGAATCATTATGGTACAAATATTGCCTATATCTTTGTAATAATTCCCAAATCAAACAAAATATTCTTTTGGAATTGCACACATTTCCCTTAGGAGGGCACTCATGATTTTTAAAAACTTACCACAAGGCCAAGAAGGAATTTTTTTGGGATTACCTTAAACATGATATTCAAAAGTTTGTGGCGGAATGTTTGGTTTTCCAACAAAATAAATTTGAGACAATTAAGACCACGGATTTGTTACAACCTTTATCCATTCCAAATCAATGTTGGGAGGAGGTTTCAATGGATTTTATCACACGTTTACACAAGTCCGAAGGAAAGAGTGTAATCATGGTGTTAGTTTATAAACTTACTAAGTATGCACACTTTTGTATATTATCTCATCCATTTAAAGCCAGTACAATTGTTACTACATTTATGGAAACAATCCAAAAGCTACATGGAAACCCAAAGATTATTGTAAGCAACAGATATCCCATTTTCACTAGAAATTTTTGGACGAAATTATTTTCTTGTCTGGGTACTCAATTAACTCATAGCTCATCTTATCATCCTCAAACTGATGGGCGAACTAGGATAGTGAACAAATTTTTACAAGGATATCTTCGTTGCTTTGTATCTGATAAAAAAACACAATGGGTCAAGTGGTTACCTTTGGTTGAATGGTGGTAAAACATTTCCTTCCATATTGCAGCTAAAATGACCCCATTTATGGAACTTTATGGATGTCATCCACCATCCATCACATCATTTTCAAGAGAAAATTCTAAGGTTCAAGCAGTGGAAGATCACGTCGAGCATCAACAACAAGTTCTCCAACTCTTAAAGGATAACCTCACTTTGGTGCAGACTGGAATGAAACAATGGGTGGGTCAACATCCCAATGAAACAAGTTTTGATGTAGGTGACTGGATATTTGTACGGCGACAACCATATGAACAAATGTCCCTCAAGAAATCTAAGAAGGATAATAAATTATCACCAAAGTACTATGGTACTTACAAGATGTTGCAAAATATTGGTACTATGGCATAAAAATTTGAGCTTCTTGCATCTTCTCAAGTGCATCCAATTTTCCATGTTTCATGCTTAAATAAGGTTATAGGTAATAAGCTCCTACTTCAAACAATATTGCCATAACTTGAAGAGGAAGGAAAAATCATATTGGAACCTGAAGAAGTCACAGAAACAAGAACTTGACAGCTACTAAATTGATCAATTTCATAGTATCTCATCATGTGGAAGAACTTACCCACTGAAGATACCACATGGGAGGATAAGAATTTTATACCAGAGTATCTAGAACTACTCAAGCGTTGAGGACAACACCTTTTTGAAGGAGAGAGGCATGTTAAGTCCCTATAATACTAGTGTAGCCCTTTATTGTTATTGTTGTGCCCGTGTAGTCCCCATATTGTTATTAGTGTACCCCATAGAAGCCCACTATTGTTATTATAGTGCACTTACATTATTATTGTTATGTAGGCTCTGATTATATTGCAGCCCCTTAGACTCCTATATATAGAATGGAGGATTTGTCATTTTAATCATCCAAGAGTTGTTCATTTATGTGATGTAAAGGAGGTTCCCCTTCGAAGAGGCTAATTTTCAATTCGTTGATCTATCTTTTCTTCTGTTTTGTGAGCTAGTTTCATAACAAGGCAACCCTCAGTTTATATAAGGGAATTATATTGCGGTTGTGTATGATTATTCCGAATGAGACAGAGAGAGGATATTTTGTGAGAGCGAAGAGGGAATTACAGCGAATCCATTATAGGTTTTATCTCTTCATTTTGTGGGATAATATAAAAGGAAGGACTAGTTGTTTATCTGTGTAGCCCAAATTGGGTGAACCACGTATATTTGTCTCTCTTGTTTTAAGTGTTTTTGTATTTGTGTTTCTGAAATATGTTATGTGTTCCATTTCTCTATAATATATAATTTTCTAACAGTCCTTTTCCTTCAACTTTATTTTCTTTCCTTATCTTTTCCTTGTCTCCTCTTTCTTCCTTTAGCCTTCATTCCTTTTATTATTTAAAATTCAATTTTTGGGCCCACCTATCTTGCTACCACTTGGCATCCTCCATGACCTTAAGTAGTTTATGAGGGTCCCATCTCATTGATGCTTTTCCACGTTAGATTTGGAAATCATCCAATGAATGGGGTAATGGGTAGGTCCCATCCCCGTTTCCTTCCCTAGCATTAGGCCTCTTATCAACCAACTAATTAGATGGTAGAGAACCTACCTTAATAAAAGAACAACATTTCTTTGATAAGTTTTAGATTTTGGGGAACTAACGCACCAAAACCGTGTGTAACTACTTATCGGGGTCATACCACTTTTGGCCATGTATCGTTTGTTGATTAGTGTCAAGACTTTTATCAAAGCTTTGAAATCACTTTATAGAGTTTCTTGTTGGTATGACATGTCTCCCATATCACCCTAAAAATCCCACCATGACATATTGAAGAAACCCACTCCACCCCCTACCCAAGCTTGCCAACCTAGCATGCCCATGTCAACTCACACATGGCATCCACATCATCATACAAAATTCCCAAATTCTAAAATTTTCAAAAATATTCATAATTCCAATAAATCGTTCTAACTTCCAAAGGATCATCAACTCAACCTCTATACACAAAAATTCACCTACTCTTCATCACATATGGCCTGAGAATTTCAACCATCACTCCGATACTAATCTGTGACATACCCTCATTTATGAGTACCCTAAAAAATGCATGTTCTTGGAGAAATTCAATCTTTGATACCATTCTTTAATATGCAAGAAAACCAAGAAAATTTTCATGACATACTATAATTCTTTCAAATGTTAAGATCACTAGATAACTATGCAATGCAAGCTCCTTAACATACACAACATTAAAATATAGATAAGATTCCATAGCTACAAAATGAAAATATAAATGCAAAGAACACATAAAGCACTTATCTTTAATAAATATTCAACAACTGATTGCAGATGTTGGATGTTCCACCCAACCTTAAGCTCTATTGCACATCCACTCTCTACAACAAGCCATACCTAAGTTGAGGTTGTGATTCCACAAGGATGGGACCATGCCTAGGCCAATTCTATCACTCATAAATAATTTTCTCACTAGCTTTATGTGCTCACATAGTCACACAACAATTGTAAATATGCAAGTCTACTCAACTAGTCCAACAATAATTTCAACTTCCAACTATATTTCCCCTTCAGAACGCACAACCCAAGGAAAGGAATCCCTTCTCTAAAATGCAATTCCTTAGGCTATTCCATTTCTCTCTATGGGTCCATGCTATTGGTTAGGAAATACCAATGCTAGAAGCTCTAGAGATTCCTAGCCATAAATAGTTTCATCAACGATGCAAACACATTCATGCTCACAAACATATTCCCATGTTGAAATATAACAAGTATTAATAGTCAACCACTAACAATAACTCCTTACCATAATCTCTTCTTCTATATAAGAAGCAAGAACACCAAAAGTGATTGAGAATAAAGAATAAATGAACCTTGAACAACGAGAAAGGTAAGGTTAAATATGCATGCTCTATAAATTCCATGTGACCTGCCCAAGAAGATCACATAACCACCTTTTTCTCATCTAATTACAATTGGGTATAAATAAAATTAAAATAAAGAGTTATATCCTCTCTAGCTACCTCCCACTCTCATCAATCATAGCCCCCTATACTCTTGTCCTTATCCATGTGTATTAAGTGATGTGATTTCTTAATGGTATTCAAAACTATTATATTTCTAGTCTATTTGACCTCTCATCATATACAAACATACATTGTTAAATTGAGGTTGAAAACTCAGGGTATTACATGACCAATACAAAATTCATAAGTCATTCAACAAATGAGATTGAGTTGATTGCACCTAAACGAAGAAAGGTTGAAAGGTCCTTGTAAGAATATCAAGGTTTTGTGGTATAGCCCTTTCAAGATGTTGAAAAAGTAGGTGATAATTCCTATATACTCAATCTATCTCCATACATGCATGTTTAATTAGCAATGAATGATAAAAATCTAAAATTGTATGAGCCTTCCTCGATATATCAGGAAATTTAGGGGAAGTCTTACCAACCATAAAGAGCATAACACTAGAAGCTCAAGCATCATTAGTAGAGGATATAGTTTATATAACAATTCCAGAATAACTAAAAGGCCAAACATCAAGTTCAAGCTAAAAGAATAACTTTTAGGTAAGGAAAAGTGGTACTCTAAGGAGAAAGTTGATGAAATATTTCCTCATCCTCTCTAGTAAAAGCTTCTGGGGACCAAGAACCTCCAAAAAAGAGAAGGTATGCTTTGAAATGGATAAGAATATAATAATTCTTTAATTTTCATATTATTTTCATGAAAATTTAGAGCCATGGCCTTGTAAAGCCCATTTTGGGAAAATTTTCCTTTTTTGTGATTTGGGACCTTGAAAAGTTTAAGCCCCTTTTTGCATTAAATGGGTATTTTTGTAGGTTTTAACTTGTATAGAAATTACCTACAGACGAATTCTAAAAAGAAACAATGATGAGAATATAAAACAAATACACAGAGAGTTTCCCCTGGATCCCAAAACCGGGACTACCAGATTGATTTTTCATTATGTTCATTTCAATGTTACAATACATATATATACATGTTGAAGCATTCATAAACCCCAATTGATTAACCCTAGATTAGAACATAATCATAGCTCCCTTGACTGGATCTACAAAATACCATGGGTAGAAAACCATCATGCGCAAAACCATGTGCAAAACCCATGAACAAAATGATAGGTACGTCCATCCACCTAATATAGGGTCCAAAAAATAACACCACCCCCCTGTGACCCCCCCCACACATGCGACTAGTCGTGGAAAGAATATAACATACCCAACAATTTTTGGGTTCTAAAATTTGTAAATGAATTTTCCAACACTTTGAAATTGTTGTAACCATAATTGGCTCTCCAACAACCCAAAGATCACCTCAAATATCATTTATATGAGGAAATTATACCTTCTACAATTTGACCTATGTTTTGACCTCAATAGAACCATGTAGGCCTCATATCAACTCCCATGACCCACACATGTGGACTGTCAAGACAATTTTTGAGGTCTAAAACCCTAATTTTAATTGAAATTTGAGCTATATGAATGCCCTAGACCTAACTCTAGATGACTATGAATACATTTCAAAAACTGAGCCATTAAGGAAAGGAGGAGTTTCATTCATATTTTATTCATTTATTATTCCATATATGGCCATCGAAAAGGAGTGGAATATTATGAGTATAACATAGGAAGCATAAAACATTACATTTATGTCATTCATTCGTGACTCCTCAATGATTCCATTTATATTTTCATTTCGTATATGAGAAAAAAAATGAGAAAATCATAGTCATCACCTTCTCTGTAGCATTTTTCATAATATTTGGTTTCCTAGGGTACATATTGCATTCATTAAAGGTATGGTC
Organism: Pinus tabuliformis; assembly: GCA_031772625.1. Classification (NCBI taxonomy): domain Eukaryota; kingdom Viridiplantae; phylum Streptophyta; class Pinopsida; order Pinales; family Pinaceae; genus Pinus; species Pinus tabuliformis. Next base: position 549,186,761 of record CM062815.1, on the reverse strand, counting down.
AAGTTGTTTCAATATTCTTTTTATATTCTCAGTTTATTTCATTATTTTGAATGTTATGCTTATAAGTAGTATTTTGAAATATATTGTAAGATATGTTGAGAAAAACTATCAAGTGGAATTTCCATGACAACCTATAGCTCAATCCTTATGCATTTACCTTTGGGAATTGGCAATGCTTAGACTGACAAATGTGGAGCTCCATTTCCTAACATTTTCCTCCACTGTCACAATCCATGAATCACTACCTCAATATTCCCTCTACTCTCCACATCATTTGCACTACCACATCCCCACATTCTTAATGCAGATTAGGGTGCAAAGAAATTTTCATTCCTTTGCACTTGTCCCTAGCTTCACATTCAACATCAAGGGTAGAAACAAAGGGACTAAGACTTGTTTACTGGGGTTGATATTGTTGATATAACATAAGATAGATTGAAAAATGGATGAAAGTCACCTGGGCTATTCATTTGAGGTAGTATCTATGTAATAGATACAAATTGGAAACTACATGATATATGGACCCTAAAATTTATCAAGTGTAATAGATGTGAATGGTAAGAATATCATAAGTTTGATATTTCACTTGAAAACAAGGGGAAATACCTCTTCAATATAAAGAGAAAATTAATTTTTCACACTACAAGTGTCGAACATATGATATTGGTGAATTTCAATGGCTTGAAACATTTTTCCACGAATTATGTCTTGTCCTACGAATTGTGTCTTGTTTTACAATGAACTAGATTTTTAAGAAAGATATGGGCCAATTATAGATAGTGCTACACATATGTTAACGGGAAAAGTCTATTCAAAACGACCCTATCCCACTAAGGTGTGACAGTGACCTTAGAAACAAATAGAGAAAACTACTTTCGTATTCTTCTTTATGAACTATAAACGAAGAGGAATAGGATGAACCAACCTGTGTCTTGCGCTAGTCCTTTGATCCAATCTCTCTCCTCTTTGACAGCTTCCAGCTACCTGCTCCCTTACTTGCCCAGCTTCACCAAGTTCCTGTAAGATCACAGAAGAAGAAAACTACACAAAGACATGGATTTATATTCATAAATAGCTTAGGATCAGATTTAAGCTAAACATACAAATGTAACAAACATCAATGTTACACAAGCATGTAGGAGAAACTCAAATAGTTTTATTGATATAACAAGAAGATCCAGGAGGAGTTACAACCGATGATTCCTAATCCAGCATCAACCTCCTAGCAAAGAAGCCCCTCTTCACCTCCAACAAAGCATAAATCACCCAATACTCTGATATCTATCTCAAAACCAACAGCAATTCTTTGCAATGTACAAAATTCCAGCCTCTGGATCTCTGGGATGAGGGATCCATATATAGATGTATGCAAAGAGGATGAGTCAGCTTATGATTTGACTAGTGTCTTCTCTCTGTCAGTTCTTGCTTCCACTTGGAGACTGAGAGCCTCTTACTCATCCTTGGTCGAACTCAGTGAGGCAAGTGTCATTGGAGAAGATTCTGGAAGCTTCCATTGTCTTTCCACCTCACGGAATGGCACTGCCATTTGTCATTTCCCGCTCAACGCACCCTGGTAGTGCATTTAGGTGCGTTGAAACGCACCTAGCTAGTGTATTTGTTTGCTATGCAACGCAGCTAGCCAGTGGAGCAGCTGAAATGATCCTGATTTGACTGATTCTGAGCAGTTTCTGGTGGAGAACTTCTGGGAGAAGCTGTAATTTGTTGACCTTGTTCCTTTAGGGGTCGGAACAACACTTTCAGGGACTTAGGATCCCTTGGTTTATGGACATTTCATGCTTAGAGATGTAAGGCACAAAAATGTCTATAACAGTTGCCCCCTAAAGTATGAGGCCGTTTATCGGGTGAAATGCTTTATTAGGAGGATCTGAAGTTCTTTCAATGCTGGGAGGAGACCTGTAATAAGATACAATACAATACCTTATCTTCATACTATTTTCATGATCTAGTTGAGGCGGGCATTCCCATGCTCAGCTTTATAAATTCATTTTCATGTACATAAGACAGACAATCGTCTGATGGTAGACTGATGATTCTGATAGAGCTGATGAGCCCCAATTTTTGGTACAATTTGGGCTCATTTGGCCTACTTGCTCTGCTCAAACCATTCATTTTTTATTTCTTATGCATTCATTTCTTGGTTTATTCATGTTGTTTGTAGGAAGAAGGGTAGGCATTCTATCTACGTGACTAATGCATGATGCTTTCAGGTTTTTGGCATTAAAAGGGAGAAAAGACCACGAGAAAGGAGACAAGGAGACAATGAGGTGGCACTGCTGGTTTTTAGGAAAGGATGTCCCCGGTCTTGGGGACCTTCCTCGTGATTCCCACCATAGCTCCGAGCTCCAATCCATCTCCCCACCGAGCTTAGAAGCAGCCAACTGTTCTACAGGAACAGCAGTTATAACTATTCTACAGGAACAACAGTTATAACTGCCCTACAGGATCAGCAGTTTAAACTTCAGTTGGACAGCCGAGCTCCACAAATCAAGGACACCTGTTGGATGATCATTTTGCATAAATACTGAGGCCGTGGCCTTGGATAGAAGCTTTTTTGAACTTTTGTATTGCTCTTGTAATTTGGAAGTACGAGCTACAGCTCGGTGTTTGTTCCTTTTGTAAGCCAGTTTTGGCATGTCATCAGACTTTCGTTTATGAATAAAGGCAGGCAGATTTTGATCTCATTCTGAGTTTCTAAGGGAGCTATAGCTCTCAGGTTAGGGCCCAACCTGAGAGCAATAGATCTCCTCGGTGTTGTAATGTTATTTGCATTTCGTTCCAGCACTTTGAGTTTTTACTTTGACATGCAATTTGAATTTACAGTCTGTTAATTTAGTCTTTTTCATGAGTTGAGATAGGATTAGTTTATGGTGATTTTCTTTCAGTTGCTTAGATTCGATAGGAGGATAGTTATAAATTATTGGAGCTCCAGCAAAAGGTTGTTAAGGCTCACTGCCATCTCTCTTAGGGATTGGGGTGTAGTCCATAACCAACCACCAAAAAGGAACGCAGTTCTTCTCATTTCCATGCAAGCTGCAACATAGACATTTTCGTTGAAGATCCATCCATACACTTTTGACATTCAACCATACTTCTACATTTCACTTCCATGTATGAGTTTCATTGCTTGGTTTTCCATTGCTGTTCATAGGTTTCATGGCACAGTTATCATAGGTTAATGAACTCTTGTTTTTTTGGTGCATAAGTCATTTGTTTCATTTACGTTGCTCCATATCATTCCACTTTCTTCTTCTTCTTCTTGATCTCTCCTCAATCCACCTACTCGGCCTCTGTCCAGCTCATTTACCCTCCAACTCATCCATTAATCACTTAGCTCCATTTACTTACACTTTCGTTGATCCCATCCTTCCAACCATCAAACCACTGCATGCACTCTTCCTCCATCTGACTTTTCTGCTCCTGAGCCATCACCAGCTCCATCTCCATCTCACCTATCCTCCCACACCACTCCAACACTTCACCATCTCCCAAAACTTCCACGACCAAACATCATGTAGAATTGTACAGACTTCCTGTAGAAATCCCTGAGTTTCCTGTAGGATCCCCTGCAGACTTCCTGTAGAAGCCTGCAAACTCGGTTGCTGAGCTTCCGAACGTGGTAGACTTCTGTGGATCGATGCTAGAGACCCTCTGGGACCTCCCTTAGCAATCCTGACATTGCCCATGCTTTCCTTCCATTCCAACCGCTCCTACACAACCAAACCCTAATCAAAAGCATCATCACAATAAATCCAACCACTTAATGAAAAAATACAAAAACATGTCTTTTCAGATGCAAGTAGCCTAGATGCATGTATTTCAGTTCACAGCAAGTAATGGCATTATTGGTAGTGGTTTCATTCACAGTTTTGCATAGTTAGGGTCTAGCTAGTCAAATTAGGGTTTACTAGGGTTTACATGCTTTGTTGACTTTCAGTTCCTTTCTGCAACTAGATTAGTCTTCTTTAGGTTAGCTTTCGTCCATCATTCATAAAGCTTCTTCTGTGAGCCTATAGAAGTTGGCTTGAGCCCTAGCGGACTTGTGCCAGCTGACCAAGTGACAGCTGCGACAAGAGCTAGTACTTGTGCATACAGCACCGTCGCTTCCAAGTTTGTACGAACTACCGGGTTGATAAAATTATAGATAGGAAGCTCCAGGAGTTGTAGGATTATTGCTACAATACTGGAGCCCACCATCTTTTTGGCGCCGTTGCCGGGGAAGCGTCAGAGTATTAGTAATTGTTGCTTTTCTTCTACTTTCTTACTCTTGCCTTCTGCTAAGTAGTTTACTTCATTTCCATTCTGCAAAAGTAGCATAGACATTTCCTGCTTTCATAGATTAGCATTTCCTGCTTTCATAGATTAGCATTTCCTTTCTGCAAGCGTAGACTAGCATTTCATTCCTGCAATTTCATTTGAGCAAAATAGATTAGTCCTTTCCTGCTTTCATTTCAATTCCGCATTTTCATTTCAGCAAGATAGTTAGTTGTAGTTCAATCTATTTTAGTTTTGCAGGTACCAAAAGAAAAGCAAAGCAAAAACAATCAAAGAAAAAAGAAAGTATTTTCCATTTCATGCCTTGTAGGAACCGAGATAGATCAGGCAAATTCCTACCAAACACCCCCACCACATCACTGAGTCACCCTTCTCTCTTCTTTGGTGACAGTGACCCAGAAGAACCTATAGGTGAACATCCTGAGATATCCAAAGACCCTATAGTAGAAGAAGAGTTAGAGACCACTCCATCTGAAGCTATGGCTGACAATAGGAGAGAAGATGAGAGAATAGAAGGTGCCTTTCCCATCCGAGAGACCAATGGAGAGATGAAAATGAAGAACATTAGCCCCTCTGCCTTACCTCACTTCCATGGGCTGACCGTTGAAGATCCGGATACCTTCCTGTTTGAGTTTTCTGTCCTTTGTAGAACCTATGACTATACTGAAGATGAGCAAAAGTTGAAACTTTTCCCTTCCACTCTTAAGGATGCAGCACTACGCTGGTTCATGGGCTTGCCTGGGAATAGCATCACCACTTGGGCTCAGATGCAGCAAGCTTTCAACACCAAGTACCGGGATTACTGTAGGTCCAAGGAAACAAAGGGGGAAATCTTTTGGATGTCCATGGGAAATGATGAGTCCTTAGAGGATTATGAGGAGAGGTTCCAACTAAGCTATAAGCGGGCCAGGTGCACACTTGACCCTGAATCCCTCAAGTTGGTCCTGTTCCGAGGAGTCCCTGAAGACCTCTTAGATACCCTTCACATGTTAGCTGGGGGGGACATTTACCAACTGCCTTATGAGGACATCAAGACTGTGTTTAGAAACCACTCCAGGGCAGCTCGGAAACGAGGTAGAGGAAACCACCTCTCAACTAGTGTCCCTTTCTCCAAACATGAGCTTGCAAATCAATTAGAAGATCTTAAGAGTGAGGTGAGACAGACCATTTCTATGCAGCTTGACACATTCAGGATTCAGCAAAAGAAAGAAGAAGCTGAGAGAGCCTTGGTTGTTTTCTGCCCTAGGTGCACAAGGAGACACCCTAAAAACGAATGTCCATTGCATTCGGTTGAAGTGTGTTTCGTTTGTGAGGAGGACCATCCCACAAATCAGTGTCCAACCTTACCTGGGTTTAAAACCATGTACCAAGGGACAGAAGCTCCCACTGAACCTCTCTATTACCTCAACCAAAGGAGGCCGCAGGGATCTAGACCTTATCAGCAGGGGATGCAAGGGGCATCTCAAGCTTATTACAGCCCCAACCAATCGACTCCTATGCCTTCCTAGGGTCCCCCTGCTCATCCTTCATGGTCCATGCCTCCTCCATGGTCTTATCCACCTCAGTACCCCACTCAACCTGCTTCTCATTCATATCACTCACATGCCCAGCCACAGCCTCAATGGAATGCACCTCAGTCGGGGTGGAGGCCCCAGTACAACACTCCTCCTGCCATCTTGCCTCCACCACCAGTTCAACCTCAGCCATTACCTCCTGCTCCTCCAAGGCAACCTCAAATGCCTGCTCAACCGAACCCGAACCCCAACAATAGACAGGCCCAGCAGGTATACACTGGGGAAACCTCATGCCCTACCTATGTTTTGGAGATCCAAGAGATCAATCTTCGATCTGGAAAGACTCTACCAGATCGCCAACCTCCTCCCCCAGAGGATGAGGAAGATAAACAGGAAAGTGAACCAAAGGCTATTCCACCCTTTCGTGAGAGACTAACAGCCCCCACACAACCCAACCCAGAGGAGGACGAGCTTCTGGGTGAGCTCAAGCAGTTGTGTGTAAAAATACCACTTCTCCAAGCCATCAAGGATGTGCCAATATACAACAAACTGGTTAAGGAGAAGTGTTTCAAACACCCAGGCAGACGGAAGAAAGATGCCTCAACTATCAATGTCATAGGACAACTGTCTGACCTTATGTTAGGACAAGTCATCTGCCCAAAGTACCTAGATCCTGGAAGTCCTGTAGTAGATTTTCACATCAATAGCACCATTATACCTCACAGCTTGATTGATCTGGGGACTGCCATTAATGTGATGACCAGGGATACCATGCTTAAGCTTAATCTTCAGGGTTCCTTGAGAAAGACCTCGACAGTACTGCAATTAGCAGATCGCTCCACCGTGACTCCCGAAGGGATTGTGGAGGATGTCTTGGTCTCTATTGACTCTTGGGAATACCCTGCAGACTTCCTGGTTCTGCAACCAAAGACCAAGCTTACTGGATATCCTCTCATTTTGGGAAGGCCTTGGTTAGCTACTGCAGATGCTTACATAAGTTGTCGTGCAGGAAACATGACCATCAAAAATGGTCCCATGTCCAAGCAGCTAGTCCTATACCCTCCTGCCCAACCCTCCTTAGAGCATGACTTACCACTCTGGTTGGAAGAAGGAGAGGAAGATGAGGTGTACTCAGCACCTCTGTGCACCTTAGACACCACTAGAAGAGACCCCCCAACCGAGGATGACTTGATCAAGACCTTGATCCAGAATCCACCTTCCAGTGCACTACCCTTAGAGAAATTGGTGGAGGATGCCCAAGCCAGCACCTTAGTGGATCTTTGTACAACCAACCCTGTTACTCCCAGAGTTAAGAATGTGGAGTTTGGCCCTAAGAAAGCATTGAAGATCAGCTCCTCCCTATCTCCTTCCCAGGAAAAGGAGCTGTGTAGTCTGTTGGCCAATCACTTAGATGCTTTTGCTTGGAGCTATAAGGAAATGAAAGGAGTCCATCCTTCGGTCTGTACCCATCATATATACATCAAAGAGGATTGTAAACCGGTTAGGCAACCTCAGAGGAGAATGAATCCAGCCCTTAAGGACATTGTCAAGGAAGAATTGCAAAAACTGTTGGATGCCGGATTCATCTACCCCATCTCAGATAGTGAATGGGTGTCCCCTCTAGTGTTGGTTCCCAAGAAAAATGGGAAATGGAGAATCTGTGTGGACTACCGAGAACTGAACAAAGCTACCAAGAAGGACCATTTCCCTCTACCTTTCATAGATTAAGTGTTGGATGGACTGGCAGGAAAGAAGTTCTTCTCTTTCCTGGATGGGTTTAGCGGGTACAACCAAATCCAAATCAGCCCGGAAGACCAAGATAAGACCACCTTCACTTGTCCTTGGGGTACCTTTGCCTATCGAGTCCTTCCCTTTGGGCTATGCAATGCTCCTGCTACCTTTCAGAGAGCTGTCTTGAGCATCTTCTCGGAGCTGGTCCATGATGCAGTAGAAATCTATATGGATGACTTTACTCCTTATGGGGCCAACTTCCAGGAAGCATTGTCCAATCTGGGAAAAGTCCTAACCAAATGCACCGAGATGAACTTGTCCCTCAGTCCTGAAAAATGTGAATTCCTAATGACTGAAGGGACCGTGCTAGGCCATACCATTTCTTGCCAAGGGTTGCAGGTGGATCCTAACAAAATTGCTCTCATCAAGAGGGTTCCACCTCCTCAAAAGGTCAGGGATGTCTGGAGTTTCTTGGGATTAGCAGGATACTACCGGAGATTCATTAAAGATTTCAGCAAGCTAGCCTTGCCATTGTTTGGCCTGTTGGCAAAAGATGTGGAGTTTAATTGGACTGACGATTGTCAGAGGGCTTTAAATGAATTAAAGGACAAGTTGGTGTCAGCCCCAATCCTGAGAGGTCCAAACTGGGCCCTACCTTTCCACATCCACACTGATGCCTTGAACAAAGCCATAGGTGCAGCTTTAGGACAAGTTGAGCAAAAACTTCCATATGCCATTTACTTTGTTAGCAAAAACTTGTCCAAAGCTGAGCTGAATTACACTGTAACCGAGAAAGAATTCTTGGTTGTGGTCCATGCACTGAACAAGTTCCGACATTATATTACTGGTTACCAGACCTTTGTACATACTGACCATGCTGCTATTAGATATTTAATGAATAAACCAGATGTGAATTCTCGTATTATTAGATGGTTACTTTTATTGCAGCAGTTTGATTTGACCATTGTTGACAAACCAGGTAGAGAAAATGTTGTTGCTGACTTTTTATCTAGATTGGATTTGTCTGCAGATGAGGATGGAACAGTGGCAGATGCCCGATGAACATCTGTTTGCTATTTCAGTACTCTCTCCATGGTTTGCTGATATAGCAAACTATCTTGTTTCAGCACAGTTCCCTCCACACCTATCTTCCAGAGAGAAGAGCAGAATCATCAGAAAAAGTGCCTCATTTACTTGGATCGGGGGCAATCTGTTCAAGCTTGGCCCCGATCAGATCTTAAGGCGTTGTGTAAGGGAGGAGGAAGTCTTTGATATCCTCCTCACTTGTCATGATGGGCCTTGTGGAGGACATTTTGCAGCAAAGAGAACTGCCTTCAAGATCCTGCAGGCAGGCTACTATTGGCCCACACTTCATCAAGATGTCAGAAGATATGTCAGTCAGTGTGACCAATGCCAAAGAATGGGGAAACCGACCCAAAGGGATGAGATGCCTCTCCAACCTCAAGTGACTCTTGAGCCATTTGAGAAGTGGGGCATGGACTTTGTGGGCCCAATCAACCCCTCTTCGAGGCAAAGGACTTACATCATTGTGTGTACTGACTATTTGACAAAGTGGGCAGAGACCAAAGCAATCAAAGCAGCAACAGAAGAAAAGGTGGCCGAGTTCCTAAGAGAAAACATCTTCTACAAGTTTGGCTATCCAAGAGAGCTGGTCACCGATCAAGGGAGCCATTTCACCTCCAACCTGGTTGAAGATCTCCTAGCTCATCACAAGATCAAGCATAGGACTTCCACCCCTTATCACCCTCAAGCAAATGGGCAGGTGGAAGTCACCAATAGAGCATTAGAAGGGATCTTGACTAAGGTGGTGAGCAGCAGCAGAAAGGACTGGGCAGATCGCCTGGTTGAAGCCACATGGGCTTACAACACCACTTGGAAGACCACTGCCGGCTTCACACCGTATGAGCTGGTCTATGGGAAGAAAGCTCTGTTGTCCATTGAGTTTGAATACAACACTTTGAGGATGGCAGCTCAGCTGGACCTAGATCTCAGCCATGCACAACAAGAAAGGCTACTGCAGCTGAATGGCCTGGATGAACACCGAATGCAGGCCCTCCTTCACTCAGAAGTGGTTCAACTTCAGAGAAAGGTGTGGCATGACCAACATCTCCATGACAAGCAATTTCGGTCGGGAGATTGGGCTTTGTTGTATGACTCCAGATACAAAGATTTCAAGGGGAAGTTGAGAACCAGATGGCTAGGACCATATGCAGTGGAGAAATGCCATGACAATGGATCTGTCCTCATTCGAACCATTGATGAAGAAGCCATTCCCATGCTTGTCAATGGGCATCGATTGAAGATCTACAGGAGACCTCTCTCAAGACAAGAGTTCATCAAAACTGTGGAGAAATCTGTATTGGTCATAGAGAAGGGTTCTGCCTCTGCTTTTGGCATACCCTGAGGGATAAAAAAAAAAAAAAAAAGAAAAAAAAAAAAATAATAATAATAAAGATCCTTGGGTGAAAACCTCTCTGAGGCGCCCAAGGCAGGTAGTAGGGGTGAAAACCTCATTGAGGCGCCCCTATTGTCTTTCAAAAAAAAAAGAGAAAAGGTGAAAAAGATCCTTGAGTGAAAACCTCTCTGAGGCACTCAGGGTAGATGGCACGGGTGAAAACCTCTTTGAGGCGCCCCTGTTATCTTTCAAAAAAAAAAAAGAGAAAAAAAAATAAAAATAAAAAACAATAAGCAAAATATGGTAAAATTGCATGCAGGTTGCAGATGTTCTATGGAGGAGAGGAAGCCTTCAACTCAAAGCCGAGGGTCCTTATCATGCTGTCAAGGAACCTCACCAGCACCTCCTCCAAGGGTACCCATGTTTTTTCAAGGTATGTGCAATTTTATCATGGTTTGAATCCTCTACAGGAAGATGCTGTCTTTCTACAGGAAGATGCAGTCTTTCTACAGGAAGGCGCGGATTTTCTACAGGAAAGTACAGACTTTCTACAAGAAGGCTGAACTTTCTACAGGAAGCTCTGTGTTCTACAGGAAACTTCCTGTAGGAGTTTCGGACGGCCAGAATTCATCTTAAAAGGAGATTTAGCGACTATGGATTGGGTTGGATGCATGCAAGCCTCTGTTAGCACCCTTGCACATTGTTGTCACCTTGCTCCACCATCCTTGTCGACATGCGACCAAGTTCCCTGCACCAATAAAGAAAATCGATGAGTTCTCGCGGGAAAGCCATTTTCAAAAGTTAAAAAAATGTTGGGATCTCATACCGCAGGCATCAAGAGCTCCGGGAACGTGATTGAAAAGCCAGAACCTCCGTCGTGCAGCATGCACCCAAGGAGAAAGGACTGTTACGAGACACCTCGCGGGAATCCTGTAACAGTTCAACCTGCTCGAGTGGATACCATTCACAGCACCGCCATCTGAAACGAAACGCGGGCGCATGCAAGCAAGACATCCACTCCATCGTTGGCAGCCTGCAACCACGAGCCTCCGGGTCTGTGTAAGTCGCATGCAGCAGGTAGATCCACTCACCATCGTCCAAGAACTGGAAAAATCGTGTGCAGCCACGTAGGTAAGTGTCTCAACCCTTCCTTCCATCAAATCGCATGAATCTTACTTTGAAATTGTTTGCATAGCGTAAAATTGAATGGTTGAGCGGCCGTATGGCCAGTCGACTGGCCACATCGGCCAGTTAAAGTGTGATTGGATGTTTGGGTGGCGGCCACGACAAAGAGAATGAACGGCACGCACGTGAGAACACTCTCGTCAGAAGCATGAGTTTAACAGGAAAAGGCGGCGGCAAATCTGCGGGAATGGATGCGGCAGCAAGTGAATACGCAGGCGGATGATGGATGATGTCGCCCAACGGTCCGGCGGGGACAGATCATCCCCCGCGCCACGGATTGCGCCGATTCAAAATCTAATCGGCTAGATCATGCGCATGCATTTATCATCCAACACTTCAAACTCGGGTGGCTATTCTGATCTCCTCTGCACTTTGATACGCCAAGCTGTTGGCTACCAGAACGCTGGTAAAGCACACCTCGAGCGCGGGCCAACTACAGTCCTCCCCGAGAATTGCGCACTGCTCCTACAGGAACACAGTTTCTACAGGAACGCAGTCTACAGGAACGCAGTTCTACAGGAACGCAGTCTACAGGAACGCAGTTCTACAGGAACGCAGTCTACAGGAACGCAGTCTTCTACAGGGAAGCGGGTGCCTCACAAAAAAGGTGGCCAATTAAAGAGGTAACCCTGAACTATTCCTGCAACTGGTTAGTAAGAGTGGCAAGACCATCGTCCACAGTCTGGTCATAAAGATATTGGTGGAATTATTGTTTGTTGTGCCTATGATGTCGTTCTACAGGATGTGAAGTAGACTGTGTTGAATTTTGTGGATTATATGCATGCTCTGTCTTAATAGACCAAATCTCTTTTGCATTTTCCACCTTCAATTAAAACGACCGTGTTCATCATGCCGGGTGGGTTTATAAGACGGGAACCCACTGATTCAACCAAACTAAGGGAAAACCCGGCAGTGGTAGAGCTCTTCACCAGAGCACAATGGATGCCTTTTTGTGATAAGCTGCAGGGCTACGATGATGAAGTGGCCGAAGAATTCTTGCAGGCTCTGAAGCCTAAATCTCAGACACTGGCCACAGTGAACTTCAGAGGTCTAAGCCTCAAGCTCACCCCAGAACATATCAGTCGGATCACAGAACTTCCTATGGGTCTGACGTGGGATAAAGAGGAGAGAAAGCTGAGTCAGCAGGCAAAGAAAGAATTCTTTCCACCTGAGGAAGAATTCTCTGAGGACAAAAATGGAGTGCGAAGAACGAGCCTGTTGCCACCTTAGAATGAAGTCAGTTTGCAAATCATGAAATATATTACTTGTGAAGGTCATTTCAGCATCGTGTATGCATATCACTTTCGGCTGCTCACTGAGTTGAGGCACCGAAGTGACCTTCCTGTAGAACGAAAACTGAGCATCCCTTATTACCTCCTGCAGTCTCTAATGGAGTGTGCTACAAAGCTGAAAGAGGGAATACCAGATCAGATAGCCCACCATGGGTTGATCAAGCTTCTTGTGGAGGATGCATTGCATTCATATAAGGTTCCCCTCTCATGGGAATCCTTCCGGAATTTGACAAAAGATGGGGACATTAAAATGTTGATCGAAGAAACGGGTTCCTCCGGCAGTGAGGAACACGAAGCAGTGGCCGAAGAACAGAGAGAAGAAGGCCAAGAGACCCCGACAACAGTACAGAAGAAGGAACAAAGGAAGAAGCATGAGGAAAAGGAGGACCAAGAAAAAGGTGGCACACCTATCTTGTCAGCAAGGGAAAAGAGGATGAAGAGCAGAATGGACAAAGCTGAGGTGGTCCACGTCAGCCCAAGTACCTCAACAGCACCTGCAACCAAAGCAAAAAGAAAAACTCAGGCAGGCAAGCAAGCAGAGGTGGAGACACCTGTGTCTACAGGAAAGCAAAAACAGGCTTCTACAGGAAGCCCAAAAACAAAAACAAAGGCTTCTACAGGAAGCCCGAAGACAAAGACAAGGGCTTCTACAGGAAGCCCGGAATTGGAAAAAGGGGCTTCTACAAGAAGCCCGAAAGTCATCGAGAAACAGCCTCCTACAGGAAGCCCAAAAGCGGAAAAGGAAGAATCTTCTACAGGAGGCCCGGAAGTGGGCAAAGCAGGGTCTTCTACAGGAAGCCCGAAATCTGAAAAGGAGGGGCCCTCTACAAGGAGCTCTGAGAGAGCAAAACGCAAGAAAGAGAAGGCTGGTATTCTAGAAAAGGAGGCAGCAGCGGCGCTGGCCGCCCTTAGTACACCTCCAAAGCCGAAGGAGAAGAGAGAGAGGGAAACCCCTCTACCATCTGAGGCCAGGAGAAGCAAGTGGATAATCACGGGCAAGCCACAGCCTCCACCCGGCAGCCAAACCACTTTAGGGGATGTCCCTACTTCACCCAGTGCAAGAACCCCCTCTAAAACATCAACCACCCCCGAGAAGGGGAGCCCAAAAATAACTTCCTGGACACGAAAAATAGGCCAATCGCCTTCCGAAGCCCGGCTCAAGGAAATAGGAAAGGGGGAAGAAGCATCACCTTCGTCACCACCAGGGGCAGCGAAGGCAGGGCCGCCAAAAACGAGCAAAGAAGAAGCGCCACCCTCGGTAGAAAAGGCAAGGCCACCAAAAACAGGAAAGGAAAAGCATGCTCCGGGCTCTAGTTCTCGGCCAAAGACGAGGAGCCAAGGCAAAGTTGCTCAAGGATGAGCAAATAGTTTAGCTGGGGGGTGATGATGAGCCCCAATTTTTGGTACAATTTGGGCTCATTTGGCCTACTTGCTCTGCTCAAACCATTCATTTTTTATTGCTTATGCATTCATTTCTTGGTTTATTCGTGTTGTTTGTAGGAAGAAGGGTAGGCATTCTATCTACGTGACTAATGCATGATGCTTTCAGGTTTTTGGCATTAAAAGGGAGAAAAGACCACGAGAAAGGAGACAAGGAGACAATGAGGTGGCACTGCTGGTTTTTAGGAAAGGATGTCCCCGGTCTTGGGGACCTTCCTCGTGATTCCCACCATAGCTCCGAGCTCCAATCCATCTCCCCACCGAGCTTAGAAGCAGCCAACTGTTCTACAGGAACAGCAGTTATAACTGCCCTACAGGATCAGCAGTTTAAACTTCAGTTGGACAGCCGAGCTCCACAAATCAAGGACACCTGTTGGATGATCATTTTGCATAAATACTGAGGCCGTGGCCTTGGATAGAAGCTTTTTTGAACTTTTGTATTGCTCTTGTAATTTGGAAGTACGAGCTACAACTCGGTGTTTGTTCCTTTTGTAAGCCAGTTTTGGCATGTCATCAGACTTTCGTTTATGAATAAAGGCAGGCAGATTTTGATCTCATTCTGAGTTTCTAAGGGAGCTATAGCTCTCAGGTTAGGGCCCAACCTGAGAGCAATAGATATCCTCGGTGTTGTAATGTTATTTGCATTTCGTTCCAGCACTTTGAGTTTTTACTTTGACATGCAATTTGAATTTACAGTCTGTTAATTTAGTCTTTTTCATGAGTTGAGATAGGATTAGTTTATGGTGATTTGCTTTCAGTTGCTTAGATTCGATAGGAGGATAGTTATAAATTATTGGAGCTCCAGCAAAAGGTTGTTAAGGCTCACTGCCATCTCTCTTAGGGATTGGGGTGTAGTCCATAACCAACCACCAAAAAGGAACGCAGTTCTTCTCATTTCCATGCAAGCTGCAACATAGACATTTTCGTTGAAGATCCATCCATACACTTTTGACATTCAACCATACTTCTACATTTCACTTCCATGTACGAGTTTCATTGCTTGGTTTTCCATTGTTGTTCATAGGTTTCATGGCACAGTTATCATAGGTTAATGAACTCTCGTTTTTTTGGTGCATAAGTCATTTGTTTCATTTACGCTACTCCATATCATTCCACTTTCTTCTTCTTCTTCTTGATCTCTCCTCAATCCACCTACTCGGCCTCTGTCCAGCTCATTTACCCTCCAACTCATCCATTAATCACTTAGCTCCATTTACTTACACTTTCGTTGATCCCATCCTTCCAACCATCAAACCACTGCATGCACTCTTCCTCCATCTGACTTTTCTGCTCCTGAGCCATCACTAGCTCCATCTCCATCTCACCTATCCTCCCACACCACTCCAAAACTTCACCATCTCCCAAAACTTCCACGACCAAACATCATGTAGAATTGTACAGACTTCCTGTAGAAATCCCTGAGTTTCCTGTAGGATCCCCTGCAGACTTCCTGTAGAAGCCTGCAAACTCGGTTGCTGAGCTTCCGAACGTGGTAGACTTCTGTGGATCGATGCTAGAGACCCTCTGGGACCTCCCCTAGTAATCCTGACCTTGCCCATGCTTTCCTTCCATTCCAACCGCTCCTACACAACCAAACCCTAATCAAAAGCATCATCACAATAAATCCAACCACTTAATGAAAAAATACAAAAACATGTCTTTTCAGATGCAAGTAGCCTAGATGCATGTATTTCAGTTCACAGCAAGTAATGGCATTATTGGTAGTGGTTTCATTCACAGTTTTGCATAGTTAGGGTCTAGCTAGTCAAATTAGGGTTTACTAGGGTTTACATGCTTTGTTGACTTTCAGTTCCTTTCTGCAACTAGATTAGTCTTCTTTAGGTTAGCTTTCGTCCATCATTCATAAAGCTTCTTATGTGAGCCTATAGAAGTTGGCTTGAGCCCTAGCGGACTTGTGTCAGCTGACCAAGTGACAGCTGCGATAAGAGCTAGTACTTGTGCATACAGCACCGTCGCTTCCAAGTTTGTACGAACTACCGGGTTGATAAAATTAGAGATAGGAAGCTCCAGGAGTTGTAGCATTATTGCTACAATACTGGAGCCCACCAAGAGCCATCATCCTTTTGGTAGGATGCTTATCTGTGCTGACATGTTGTACATTTCAATGTCTTTATTTCCCTGAATATATATCGCAGCCCGGATGGATGAAACTAGATCCGGGTCTTCAATCTCGTCCGATCTTCACTCGAAGTACAAGTCGATCCATGTGAGAAATGTTTTGAAGTCGAACATGGAAAGACATCGCTTGATTACCAGTCAATGATGTAAACTGTTAACAAGCGCGAGAGGAATCACCGATAATGATGATGACCCTCAAGGTACTACAGTACAATTCACGTGGTGTGAATAAAGGATTTGGCGTCGAACACCACGCAAAATCTTTCGGTCGAAGGTCATTGATGTATACCTATCGCCGGAAGTGAGAAACTTGCCATTGAGGCATGCAAGCTTCAAAGTACTGAATGGGGTGTTCCTAGATCAACTTCTTGGATAATGAGCTGATGTCGACAAGAAGCGATCTGTCAAAGGAGGGCCTTAATGAATCCCACATCAATGACATGGAACGGAGCAAATGATTTTGATGGAGGTGAAAACAATCTGATGATATATGGTTCAGGATGGCGGTCATGAAAGAATGAAGTATAATGTATGGTAGTGGATGGGACACAGGTGACTTCTCTGGATGACTTCTCTTGAACATGTCAGCGACACTTATGTGATGGATTGGTAGCATTTACCCCAAATGTGGATGGTATGGTGTGACCATGGTGATGTGACCGGTGAATGAAACAACCCAACCCGACTCGGACACGGAGTGGAAGTGTCATGTTCAAGAGCGACTTGCTACCAATAAAGACTCTTTGAGTTTTCTTCCCAATTTTTCCCCAGTCATTGCTGACCAGTACCTCTTTATTTTTGTCAAGCTTGAGGAGGATAACATATGCTTGTTCTATAATTTGCCCTTCGGGCAAACCCATCACTATGTTTTAACGAGCCTAGCGATAGTGAAATTCGTTCTCGTCTAAAGACAAGTTTGTCACTATTAATCTTTTTAACGAGTTTAATGACAAAGATAACTCGGTCCTTTTCATTTTTAGAGAGTCTGAAAAGGTACATAAAGGTAACTCCAAAATTCCTTTTTCGTCATCTAATCCCTTAAGTCCGAAAAAGTATAAAACAATACAGAAGGGATGAATTTTCGATAGTTTTAACGAGTCGAACAAACAAGCGCTCGATCTTTTTGTGCAATAATCCCTCAGGTCCAAAAAGATTAAAATCTAGAGGAGGGATAGCACTTCCCGTCGCTTTAACGAGCTGGAAGGCCAAAACTAGGCAATCTTTTCATATTTTATGAGTCAATTGAAAAGAGCTTAAAGAAGACTCGTCTTTTGAGGAACGAGTGATAAAATGGGTAGCAGCTGATTCCAGGTAAGGTTTGGAATTTTCCAATCACGGCAGTGTCACAAGGATGGCTAGTGAAATCACTCTTTGCAGCTGTTCCTCAAAATGGGTAAACAATCAAATGGAGGTGAATGATCGGCCAATGAAAAAGTGGAGGTGACGGTGCAAACACGACCAAGGCTTTAATGGCTGAAGTACTACATTCACGGTGGTTATTTACCGGGGAATAGTTCATTTTTTAACGAGCTTAAACGCGGGTGGAAACATTTGCTCATGTCTTATGTTTATTTTTTAACGAGCTTGAACTATGTGCTAAAACTGCTCGATCAGATGGTCTTGTTTTGATTTTTTACCATAAATAGCTTTGTCCTTCCAAAGATCGTACTGTATTTTCAACTGCTTCATCAAACTAGTCAGAAATGAACAATATTTGCTTGAAAACGAGATTAAAGCGCTAATATTTTACTTTGAACTACGTAAAAGTAATCAAAAAGTGTTTTTACCTCTCATTTTACCATTTCATTTGAACTTGGTTTGTTGGAGCTTTGGAGGTGCTTTTCCCCCTCGATTTTCATCAGTTGATTTCGGGAGATCCTGTGGACGATTCTCGGCGCCGTCTGGACCAGGTAGGAGCTAAACCTGAGCTCTTTCATTTCATGGTTTCCATTTTGCTTTTTGACCCTGATTCCCTGCTTTTCTGAGCCCCTGGGGTTTGAGGGATTCGTTCTGCCATCAACGCACCCCCAGTGTATCGAAACCTGCGTTGAATGCTGGCTTGTATGAAGGCAGTTTGACATTCAATGCACCTAGAACACTGCTGCAGGTGCGTTGGGCGTAGAAAGGGAATTTGTTGCACAATTTTTGATGGAATTTTTGCCTGTTTCTCACCAAAATCAGGATCTAACTCCTCTCTTGTTTGTTTTTTCAGAGATTTGGGAGCAAAATGACCCTTACATGGCGAGAACATGAGCATGAAGAAGAGGACATGATTGCCCTACATGATCCAGTTACAGTGAACGCGCTGCGGAATTGTGGCTTGCTGAAGTTCTTCCGCATTTCTAGCATGAGACAGCAGATCAACTTACTGCAATATTTGCTCGATGCTTGGGATCCTATCAATCAAGTTTTCCAGATTAGGGGCAAATCTATCCCCTTGACTGCAGTAGACATCTATTTCTTGACTGGCTTGTCGAGGCGGGGTGCCCCCATCTCTTTGTCAGGTTCGGCCCGAGGAGGCGATTCTGTGAGAGATTATGTCCGCCGGTATTGCAAAGAAGGATCTCAGCCGAGTAAAGACGGCAAGATCATCATCCGTGATGTCACTGACAGGTCCCTTAGGACTATCCTGTTTACTTTTGGTAGGATGGCCGGTAGTGCGTCTCTTCATGTAGCCAACAGATCCTATATGCAGCATGCCTTGGAATGCCTCCAACCGAAGGTGTTCAACTGGTGCGACGCAGTACTTCTTGTGATGAAAGAACGGTTGACCAAGATAAAGAACGGGAGGTTAAAGAACTTTGGGTTCGGTTCTATTTTGATCGCCTTTGCCTTGGAGAAGATACCACTGATGCAGCCACAGTACATTGCACTCGATTTACCTTCTCCTACTGAACCACGTATGCAGAGATGGGTTGACCATATGTCTAGGCATGCTGGCCAGTCTCAGATTTCATTTTCTGATACCTTCTTCATGTGGTTTGATCGTCAGGAGATGGTTTATTCCGAGTATCCATATGCTGGCATGGACTTCCGGGATGATCCAGATTTAGTACTGCCGGATGGTGAGCAGTGGGGTGTTATTGGTAAAATCTCTGACCATGTTTCTGTTTACTGTTTTTTTTTTTTTTGCTTGTAATGTTCTTGTGCTTTATTATATCAAGACTTTAATCAAACTCATGTGTACATGCAGATGTTGGTCCTGTTCGTCGAGTAGTTCGCCTGAGAGTACCAGCTGTTGCCCCAGCAGGAGAGGCCGCCGGAAGGGCTATTCTTCGCGACCTCGATGTGGCCGAGACTCTCTCAGCTTTACAGGAGCAGGTTGAGGGCCTCACTCTCGGTATACCAGATGTGAGGACTGACGAGCTACCTTTTCAGTTATAGCGGCATACTACTGGTGTGCCCAGACGATGGACTCGTCTCTTACGCATGATCGCACAGGCTGTGACTTGCTATCACGAGCATCATTAGACTAGGGTGCCCCCTAGCATTTTGAGTTTTTGGGTCATGTGACCGATTTTGTCTTGGTTACAGAACATTATATGTAAACCATAAACAGCTATATATATATTTTTGATTTTCGGGGTTTTATTTTGGTTGAGCTATATGATCCACATGTAAAACATTGATGATGTGTTTCTTTTTATAAATGTTGCAAATGTCTATCTAACACATAGTTTGCTAATGAGTCGGTTAATGTGTTTAAGTTTCTGGAAATATGTTGGTATTGAATAAGATCAAATTTTCTGTCCAAAATATTAACCCTTAGGAACATGCGATAAATAGCTGGGTTTCGGACGGAATATATACCATTGAGTTGTAGTATTACGAGTTGTGAGTCTAGCCTGACAATTAGTCGGCGTATACCATGAGTGATGGCATCAGAGAGAATTTCTATCAACGCGCTATACTCAGCGATGTTATTCGTTGATCGACCAATACATACACCTTTGAAACTTACTAACTCGCCGCTTGGATCAAAAATGGCCCAGGCTGCGGAGGACAGGTTCCGCGAACTACGACTCGCTCCGTCGGCATATCCAACACATGGCTCCAATAGGTTTGACATCTGCAATAAATGTAAAAAGGTGGATTACTTGACCAAAACAAACACTTTAGCGAAAACAAAAATATAACAAAAGCATACTAGTTACTACTATGCGTAGTAACGCTTGAGGTACAACCCATTACGAGGTTACGCCAGTGGAATTCCGTCATAATCCATTAACTCGTAGGCTCCTTTTGCTAACACTCGTTTAACAATATAGGGGCCCATCCATAAAGACTTAAATTTACCTGCTCCCAATTTATCGGATTCTTGGTCGTAAAGCAAGACCAAGTCACCTTCCGAGAAGACACGGGGTTTGACATTTTTGTCGAACTGCGCCTTGACTCATTTCTTATGGGCTTCGTTAGCCAAAGCGGCGTCACGACGGGTTTCATCCAATTGGATTAATTCCAAGAAACGAGCCTCTTCTTCTGAAGTTCCGGGGAGGAGATCAATTGCGAGTTTGAGAGACGAGATTTCACACTGGACTGGTAAGACTGCTTCCAGGCCATATACCAGTTGGAAGGGTGTGAACCCGGTTGCATTCCTTGCCCACAAGGCTGAGTACAGGATTAGGTGCCACCTTCTTTTGTGAACTCCGATCATCCTTTGCAACATGCGCTTCAGGACCTTGTTGATCGCTTCAACTTGTCCGTTGGCTTGCGGATAATATGGAGTAGAGCTGTCGTGAGACAACCCTAGTTTGGCAGCTAATTCGACCATCATGTGATTGCGAAAATGCGATCCATGATCTGTGACTATAGCCTATGGTACGTCGAATCTGGCGACTACATGATTGAAAAATAAGAGGGTAGTTGTTTCACCAGTATTATCTAATGTAGGCATCGCCTCGGCCCATTTGGTAAAATAGTCAACTGCGACTATGATATACCCATGCCCCCCAGTCGAGGTGGGGTTACATGTCATGAAATCGATGCCCCATTTTGCGAACGGCCCAACAGCAACTATTGGCTGTAGAGGTGTGGGTGGTCTTCTGGTTTTGCTATCAAAAATTTGACAAGCATGGCAACTTTTGACTGCGGTTATGCAATCTTTGAACATTGTTGGCCAGAAGTATCCTGCTCGTAAGATTTTTTGTGCTGTAGCATATCCAGATTGATGCCCCCCACATGTGCTTGAATGACAGATTGATGGGTGAGGCACAAGGATAATTTTAGGGGCGAATGTTCGCCCTTTGGCGAAATTAAGGGGTTTTAAATTTTTAGTGGGCAAATATTTTGTATCATAGTACATTTTTACAAATCACCTCAAATAGCCCACCTTATTTTAAGGGAGAAGGTAAAAAAGGTAAATTTAGCCCTTGAAATTAGGACTTACAACCTTCCATTCACCCATTTTCAAGAACATGTTTTATTTAAGTGAATCCATTCGCCCATTTTCAAGAATAGGTTTTATTTAAGTGAATCCTATGGGCCAAATACCATATTTATAAAAGAGGTATGGTAAATTAATAAAAATATAAATAAATGAGAGGTATGGTAAATAAATAAAACATTTTTTATATTTACTCCATAAGTCACCTTATATACATGTAAGGGTGTAAACAAATAAAAATATAAGTAAAGTGGAGGTATGGTAAATAAATAAAACGTCTTTTTATACTTACTCAAAAGGTATGGTAAATAAATAAAAATATAAATAAACTAGACGTACCGTAAATAAATAAAACCTCTTTTTATATTTAGTCCATAACCCTCGTTCTATTTATGAAGGCTTAAGAAATAGGTTTTATTTAAGTGAATCCTATGGGCCAAATACCATATTTGTAAAAGAGGTATGGTAAATTAATAAAAATATAAATAAACGAGAGGTATGGTAAACAAATAAAACATTTTTTTATATTTACTCCATAAGTCACCTTATATTTACGAACACTCAAAAAATGGGTTATATTTAGGTGAAACCTATGGCCAAAATACTATGGGACAAATACCATGGACTAGATTGTTATTAATACCATGCAAAAAACCATTATTATCCCTAATATTAGAATTAATAAAAATAAAAATGGCACATGGTATTGACCCATGGTATTCACCAAAATGGCACATGGTATTGACCCATGGTATTCACCTGGAATGTAGCCTATTTAAATGGGGGAATTAAACCAGCATGTAGCCTATGCTAAGATTCACTAGGACTTTACAAAGTTTTATTATTTAGTGAAATACTCGCCAAGATCTTACAAGATTTTATAATTGAGTAAAATATTCGCCATGCCTGGTGAGAGATTCGCCAAAAAATTATATATACATATTATATTATTGATAAAATCGCCTTCCATTTTTCCTATATACCATGGAGATTCGCCCATTTATTATATTTATAAATTTAGGGGGGGTTCTTAAAATTTTCCCTGGTGAGGCACCTTCTCAGAACTGTATCGATACCACGACGGTAAAGTGTATCACTGACGATCATGTAGTCTTTTGCATGGTATCGAATACGTTTTTGTTCAGAGTGTGAGGTGTTTGGCCTAAATTTTTGAGTTTGGAGATAAATGATTATATCTCCATACCACTCATTGCTTGTAGATATCAGAAACAAATTCTCATCCACGATTGATTCTTCGGATGTTTCATCGTTGGACGACGATGGGAGATCGCATAATAATTCTGCAAAAACTAGAGCTTTCTTTGACTTGGATTTTACAAATTCCAGATCAAACTCTTGAAGGATTGCTATCCATTTTGAATATTTGCCCCCCAGCAACTGTCGCGACAATATATAAGTCATGGGGTTGCAATCTGACAGAATGGTAGTTTTCCGAAAGAGGACATAGTGTCGAAATATTTGTATCGCTTGAACAGCTGCAAGCGCTAGTTTTTCAACATAAGAATATTTGCTTTCTGTATCATTTAAGTTCTTACTTAAATAATATATAGGATGTTCAATTCCATCGACTTCTTGAACTAAAACCATTGCGATTGTTATCACTGAAAATTCCAATGCCAAAATTTCAAAACCGCTCACATTAGTTTGATGCGCATAAAGCCTTTTTAGCAGTTTCGCAGCGCAAAATGTTTAGGTGGTTTCGTAGCGCATAATTCATAATTTGCACTGGCTGCGCTACGAAATTGGGAATTTGTCCGAAACCATTGCTCACCCATATCACTTTTGTCTCCTATGAGTTATGTGGGAATATGATATATGCATAGAAAAGCCTGTTTCGGCAAATTGATGGTGAAGTTTTGTAATTCATCTAAGTTATGGCTACAGGCTTGCTTGCCTTCTAGTGAGAGTTTAAAGCTTGTTAACCAGGATAAAAGTCCTCAATCAGTTCCACTGTTAATGACAGCTGAGGTTAATAGAAAGGTGGCTTTTGAATAAGGTGTCAATCATAAGAAGGAAAGCATATCAAGATTTATAAGATGCTGGTCGTGGAATAGTGCCTTAGAAGATACATCATTGGAAAGAGAGGATTTTCAGACTTCTGCAAGTGATTACTTGAGAGCTCTTTCTATATTGGAACGCTTGGAAGAACCCAACAGTCGTCATATTTCACAACTATGTTTTAAGATATGTTTGGCTCTACAGATGCAGAACAAGATCCCAGATGCACTAAGCTATTTAAGATCCCAGCTTGTATATAAATGAAGCTGAGACATCCAAAGATGAAAGTTCTGGCAAATATGCACAGACAAATAATGTTCCCGAGGGAGATCTCCATACTGGTACACTGGCTACAACTGCTGTAGGTGATGTTTGTTACAGGCATATTTCTCTGTTTTAAGCAGTCAGCTTCCAGGAGGTATTTAGCGCGGCTGAAAGAATATTTTCGAAAACTGAAAGAGGTTTTTATTCCTAACATACTGAACTAGAAAAACCTCTTTCATTTTCTTGAAATTAATTATGAGCTGGGAGAAACGAGTGACTAAAGGTTGCACTACGAAACTGCTGTAGATGCAGTTTTTAATTTCCTGTTTTACACATCTTCTTCAAGGATCGATTCTGGGAAGCTGGAGTAGTTTTTCAAAAAACCAAAAGAGGTTTTTGTTAAGCACGGATGGGTTCACAAAAACCTCCTTCAGTTTTTCTAAATACGTCTTCTGTGAGAAATTACGAGCTCTGTCTCAAGACATATTTTTCAGCCAGAACATATGGGAGTAGTTGGTTCGATTGCAGATTTATGGGTTAAATATGAAGCTGAAGTGAAGAAAGTTTTCTCAAATGATAGTGCTACTAAAGCTGTTGTTGAAGATACCCTTGATGAAAGTTGAACATGAGCCTGAGATCAGAAAATAAGGCTTTGAAGAAAGAGGTTAGCAGTTTGAAGAAGAAGCTAGGTAAACTAGCTCACTGATTTAAAAGGAAAGGTGCTTTTCAAGTTTTGATAAATTTTGGTTTAAGCTCCATCATTTTGAAACTATTTAGGTCCCCAAAACCTGTATAAAAGGTCTGAAGAAATCATGAGTTTAAGCAGAAAGTGCTTTAAGATAAATATGTTTTGTTTTGACAAAAACAGTAGTTTCGTAGCGCGCTACAAAACTACTGTAGATGCTGTTTTATAAGAAAACAATGAATTTGATGATGAGGTCAGCGAATTTTGAAAGGAATGCCTCGAGGACAGGAGGGAGATCATACAAGGCTATCATAGCAATTCAAACAGTGACAGGTGTAAGTTTTGAAGAAAAAGTGAAATATTTTGCTTTTTGCTAAAGTTTTCTTAAAGGCACTTTATGACCGAATTACTAGGGTTCTGGTAGGGTTACCGGGATTTTTGGTTTGTACACCTGTTCAGTCCACAAGGCATCCAGATCATGAGGCATATGGTGTTATGCGTTGTTATTGAAGGATTAAAGAGCTTGGAGCGTGGTCTTTAAATAAGTGAAGAAGAATGGAAGACAGGGACCGTGAAGATAGGGTACTCATCTTTACTAATTAATGAGCCATCTGCACAGCTAGCACCCGAGACCAGCTCGTTCAGTGAATGTTCCTCCAACATATCTCAGCCACAACAGAAAATGTACAGCTGTCAAGGATCCAAGAAGAATCATGCATACGAGGAGATAGAGTTGGACTTTCAATGTAATTAGGACTCTATGCATTTACAGCACAATACCTTATGTATTTAATAAGTTTGTTTAAAAATAGATAAGGTTAGTTAATGATAGACCATCGAGCTCTCCCCTCATGCTTGAGGAGGAGACTCAAGGTAGTTTTAGTTTTGGTTTTCCTATATATAGTGAAAACTCTGATGTAAGTAGGGTTGGAGATTTATGAAAAAACAGAGTTTTTATCAGCTTATGTAAAAAGACTTTTTGACAGTAATATAAGGATTACTTTTTCTTCCCAAGATTCATCATGTGTTCAATGCTCAGAATATGTGTGGTTTTGTCATTATCCTTTATATATTTTACAGCTCACTAAATATGCAATCACTCTGAATTCACCTAGTGCTCAGACTTCCTGTGTATATTTATGAGTTGAGGTTCTTTTTGAGAGATGTTTTGAGTGTTAAACATTATATGCCTTGGCTTCTATGATTGAGTGGTTTATAGTTTACTGCAGAAGTATTTGACTCCATGAGCCCAATGGAAGAGATGTTATTTTGTTGTTCCAACCAGCTTTATTTTCATGAACTGTATGAAGAGTTAGCCATCTTTTCTTATCATTAATCCATATCAAAAATCTGTGAGAGAGCCCTCTCTGACTAAGGAGGCTAAGCCTTAGTCTAAAGCCTGGTTTGAAATAGTTGCATGAAATCTTGCTAAGTAGCAGCCCTTAGTACACGATTTTGTGATAACAGCGATGATCGTATCTGCTGCAGCCAGATACAGGTTAAAATCTCTTTGATAATCGGGGGCATACATTAATGATGCTTTCATTAGGGAATCATTTAAAGCATCAAAGGAAGTTTGCGCAACCTGATCCCAGACAAAGGGTACCTCCTTTTTCAAAAGACGTGTATAACCTTTAGCAAGTTCAGCGTAATTTGGAATGAACCTCCTCAGAAAGTTTTCTTTCCCTTGGAGTTTCTGAATCTGAAGCAAATTTGAAGGTGGAGGCAAATTTATGATTGCCTGGACCTTACACGGGTCGAGACTAATCCCATCCTTGGAGACTACAAAGCCAAGTAAACGACCAGAACTGACGCAAAATACACATTTGTGTGGATTGAGTCGTATCTTGTAGTGTCGGCAATGTAGAAATATCGCTCTTAAATGCTGCGGATGATCAGTCCGCTTTCGCGAATGAGCCGGAAGGTCGTCAAGGTATGGTTGAACGATGTTTTTGATGTCATGGAAGGCATAATTCATTGCCCTTTGAAACGTCGCCCCTGCGTTCTTTAAGCCAAAGGGTAATTTTCGATATGCGAATGTGCCCCACAGACAAATGAATGCAGTCTTTGACTGGTCCTGTGGGCGGATATTTATTTTATTATACCCAGAGAATCCATCCATGAATGAAAAGATTTCGCATCCGGCGCATTCATCAATTATCTGGTCGATGAAGGGTGTAGGGTAGTTGTCTTTTGGACAAGCTTGATTTACATCCCTATAATCGACGCATACTCTAATTGTCCCTTGTTTTTTCATAACAGGGACAATGTTCGATACCCAATCGGTTAGAGGAACCGGGTAGATGAAACCAGCATGGAGAAGTTTTTCAACTTCTGCCTTAATGGTAGCGGCTTTCTTGGGGTGCACCTGCCTTAGCCGTTGTCGTACTGGTTTCACATCTGGATACATCTTAATTTTGTGTTCAACGATACTCGAGTCGATGCCTGGAATTTCACTGTATGACCAAGCAAAGACATCTCTGAATTCGCGAAAAAGAGCGTTATATATTTCCAGTTCTGAAGGAGAACAACATTTGCCAACATAAATATTCTCTACAACATCTGTTTTGGTTGAGATATTTATGGCTATAGTCTCTTCAATGTTGGATAAGTTTCGCTCGGAATCCACCGTATTTACAGTATTTGACAGAAAATCAACTACTGAAGGATGGTAAAGGTCATTTTGAGTATCTTCTTCACAATCCGGAAGAAGAGAACGATGGTGGGAATCATTCCATGGTGCTCCTTCAACTACCATAGCTTGGAGAATTCCTTCGTCGGTGACATGCACTCGCGACCAAGGATTTGAAGGAGTACCATACTCTCTAGACCTATCTATCCAAACGCTTGATGAGCGTTGATTTGGGTTTGCCTCCCATGCTAGAAACATTGATTGCTATAATATTTCAATTGGGCTTGGGGGAAAAACCACTGCATGATCCATGTCGATATCGTTTTCTCATATCTTTGTAGAAGATATCATGTTGCAGGTTCCTATCGACGCTACTTCCGCCAGATTGACTGGAGGTGGAAGAGCGAAAGTTCCCATTAGTATAGGATCTTTTAGTAGGCCTACTCCGATATTCTGAAGCGAATGGGGGCTTCAAAGGATCATGGGAATGCTTCCTGTAACTTGAGAACCATTGGGGAGGAAGTTTTGTTGATCGACGATTGTAATCCCTCCTTGAAAGGGAAATGCAATCTTTCTAAAATAGGTCGACACAACAGCTGCCATGGCATATATCCATGGTCTTCCTAGTAGGATGTTGTAATCAAGATTCCCATCGATGACTTCAACATCTATTTCTACCGTTTTTCCCCCTAGTTCAACTTTCAAGTTATTTAGGATACCATATGGGGTATATGTCCTTCCGTCGAATGCTTTTAACGTCGTCGCAGACCGCGACAAGGTTGGAGATCCTAAAGTTTTCCAGCAACTCATCGACATAATACATGTAGATGCCCCCTCATCAATAATTGTTCGATGAACAGTTTTGTTGAGGGCTTTCACTTGAACAAGGAAAGCTAGTTGAGCCGGTAACTGAGGATCGTATCCTTTGTGGTCGAAGGATACAAGATTGGAATCCTTTGGATCAATCCCACCAATGGCCGATAATAAAGCCTGCCTTTGGGACGGGCAATTTTGTAGTACTTCAAGAGTCGACATAGCGGATGGCGATTGGGCCAAATCTTCCACTATGTTATAATGCTGCGCCGCTCTAGCGCGGGGATTAAATGTCGACTTGTGTACTACTCCCTTCGGCGGTTTTATCGTCAATTTAGGGATGGTGGGTGGTACAACTTCTGTTGAAGTTGTTGTCGAACTACTTGGTTGATCTTTATCCTTTTTGTTCGATAGCTGCGGATTCCCGTAATCTTTGTTCCTTGTTGAAATCAAAGCATCATTCTACTGTTTTGAAATCGACAACATTATCACTTGAGACGGGGAAGAATTTCCACTTTCAACCAGATTTGTTCCTGGGTTTGGAAACGGATCAGTTAACACTGCTGAGGTTTTCGAACTTTTAAAGAATTTCTTAAGCTCAGCTTTGTACGGACATTCTGAGGTCCAGTGATCCTCATCGCATATATGGAATGGAGTTCTTGGTTTCCTATTTCCAAGAGGGTTTGAAGAAGATTTTTCAGGAGATGACTCATCCTGTTTCTTCTTCTTCCCTTTGCCTTTCTTCTTGCTTCCTGGTTGTTTGGTTTCTTTGCCCTTATCTGTCGATACGGCATTTACTTCTGAAGCAAGAAGTTCATCTTTTGCATTTTGACCTGAAATCTTACGGGCTTTCTTGGATGTAGCCTTTGTCGATTTCGTGTCTGTTGTGCCAATCACACCATCGCCGGCGTGAGAGTCATTGTTTGATTTAGGAGGAGGAGGAATTGAGAATTCCGGTCTAGGGGTGTCAGGTATTTTGTCGTAGAGCGTGCCGGACTGAGTATAGATCAAGTCCAGATATTGTGCACGAGCGATAACTTGCTCTTCCGTTACGACTCCCCCCTTTGCCACATCTTCCGTGATGGAAGGTAGTAATGACTTGATAAACCATTCAGCTAATAGCTGATCGGAGACATACGTTTTTACCATCCTACGACGACGTCGCCACTCATGTATATGATCAGATATGTGAGTGGTCGTTGTCTGTTTGAAGTTGGTAAGGAGTTCTGTTTCCGTTTCATACCTTATTGGTAATTGAAAATGGGTTAAAAAGGTTGTGGCTAAGGTACTGAAGTTGTCGAATGAAGCTCTAGGCAATTCAATGTACCATTTTGCCGTTGGGCCCATTAACGTCCTCTGAAAGAGGCGAAGCCTTATCGAATCATCATTTAGGGTGTTTGACGAACACCATAGATGAAATGTCATCACGTGATTCGATGGATCTTCACCCGAATTTCCATTAAATTTAGGAATATCTTATGGAAGTTTATGCAGAATCGCTGGCCACCAAGGGGCATAAGCAACTGGATCGTTTGTTAACCGGTTTAAATCAGGTAACTCTAAAGTTGCCACGAACAGTAACTGTTGATTCAGATTAGGTGAAGCATACCCAGGGTAAGATGGGATTGCCTGAGCAGTTGGTCTTTGCATGCCATCATAATGCATTTGATGCTGGTATGACTGATAAGGTTGGTGGACATGACCATTGTAAAATGGTTGATTTTGACCGTTTTGAATGTACGATTGTCCACTGTTTGCAAAGATTTGTTGCTTAGAACCTTGGTATACTTGTTGGAATTGTGGTTGTTGGTATTGCACCAGCCATGGTTGTGAAGCCATGTGTTGTTGCGCTATACTAACCTTTGGACCAAGGTGTGGGGTAATTGTACCCGTCTGGACCTGTGTCGCCCCACTAGTTGGCGATTGTGGTTGAGTCGCAGGGTCAAGGGGCTGTTGCATTACAACCTGAGAAACCTGAGGTTGGCATACAACATGCAGCGTTTGAACTTGTGACACCGTCACAATAGCTGGTGTAGTCGGGATATTCGACATAGGTACACATTGTTGCATTGAATACACAACTCTTGGTTGTTGAGGTAGTATAGGTACCCAACCACTTGAAGTAATTCCAGTATAACCTGAATATTGTTGTGAACTCCCGTATGGATATCCTCCCGGAGGGGATAATGAAAGGGCATACTACCCCCCATACGGTGGTAATCCAGAACTCAAGGGAATTGTTTTCCCTTGGGGACCGGACTGCCCAAATTGACCTCCAAACGGATCAATTTGTTGAGACTCAACATAAGAGTTTCCGGATATTATTCCGGATGAACAAACAGGAACGGACCAGACTGTCGAAATAGCCCCTGAGTGGGCTCCTTCTAGCGATTGAGAGCTAGTCGGGACAGATGGTATGCCGGCGAACATTGTCGGAGTGACAGCAGGGAGTTCTGTTGTTGCTGTGTCAGATGACACAGTCCTAGATGTTGACGGTTGTTCAGACATTTGTAGTCTATCCAAAAGATTACCTAGCGATTCTATAGGAGCTTCCACTGGTGGTAGACTAACTTCTGATGAAGAAGGATATAGAGTGATCCCGACTCCAAAGTGCGTCGGAGTACTTGTTTGAGGATCTTCTACAATTTCTTCAATTGCAATCAGACCAGGTGGAAGGGGAAGACCGTCAGGTCTGTAAAATATTTCTGGTGCCGAAGAAGGTGTGGAATCGACAGCGACAGATGTTTGAAGAGCAAGACTCTCCGAACCGGTTATAGATGGAACTGGTTCGGTAACACAAGTGTTTACTCTCAGACTAGGATCAGTATCACTGTCCCTCTGTGGCTGTTGAACTTATTCTGTAGAGGCAGGGATTTCAGAAATGTTTGGAGTAACCGGAGTCTCTGATGTCGTTGGAACACTTGTTCTAACTTTAATAGGAGATTTGGAACCGGTTAAATGAGTTCGCTTTGTCCGTACTAGTTTCGATTCCGGAGACAAAGACGGTTTACTCGTAAGCCTCCGCGAACGACGGGGTTTTAATTGACTTTCTTCCACGATTGCGGATTACTCGATCAACTAAAATAAAAAGGGGAAGTATGTTTCCGAATTAAATGAATTTTAGACGCTTTTGACACAACTTGTTTTTTCAGTTTTTAAGAGTCGAGAAAAAACAAAAGATGACTCTAGTCTCCTTCGATTTTTAATGAGCCTCAAGTGACAAGTGCTCAGATGGACCTTTTCTGTTAAGGAGTCTGAAAAGGAACGAAAGGGACAGCTCTGGAGATCTAGGTAGAGGGAGTACCAAACCAATCGCAAAACTGCAGAATACTTTTTACGGTACGGCAGTCAATCTTCCCGAATGCTGTGTTCAGTGCATTGCGATCAGTAGGGCGGCCAACACGGCTTCCTATGGATAAAAGGTTTTAAGCCTATAGGGGTCTCCCAATATATACTCGACGGTACGTGGGAGCACAAATCCGTACTGGCACTTATCGTCTCAAAGTGGAGGAATCACCCAACCATCAGTGAGGACAACAGTTACCAAGCTTTACGACGCCGGAATACGTCTCTAGCCTAGACCTCTAAATGTTGTGCGTTAAGTTCCAAAGCGTTGTTAGATTCATTGAATTTATTTTAAGTTGATCTTTCTTATGAATTTTGCCTTTTGGGTTCACCACGAGATGTAGATGTAATTCCTAAAATGCAATCTAAAGATGATAAGCAAACTTTTATCTCTTTTCAGCAATGAAAATCCTAGCTACAAGGGGAAAAGAAAGACACAATCTTTTCACAAAGAGCAAAGAGCACATTGTAAATGCACTTTTCCTAAATCAAGCCAAACAGACTGTCAATATGCAAATGCACATGTGCATGTATTTGTTTTTCACTTTCTTAATATTGATGCCTAAAAATAAAGTTGATGTACAAATCTGAATTTGCTTTCAAGTGACCAACACAAACAAGCTTCTTTTCAAAATCAAAAGGTAGAGATGATTACGACACTTTATGATTTTGAAATAAATACTCGTTTCGACACTAGAAAGTCACATATTCAAACCAAAGGCAAAATTAAAAGCATAATCGACTGTCAACAGCAAATAAACTTTCTCCTATGATCGACACTTGCGACAGATCTAAATCAAAGGACGACAGTATGACTATTCTACTCTTGCAATGGAAAACTGTAAATGATGTAACAAACACACAAAAACATCTACAGTCTTTTTGTACAAAGGAGGCGGAATTATGGCAAAGAAAAGGGGTTTTTAAACAGACACATACACTGATCACAGGTTGCAAAAATCAGAGACAAAACTAAAAAAATGAAGCAAAGAACCTCAGCTGCACAGGGCTAGGCTGATCAGCGCACCTGTTACACAGAGAAACTGCATTTCAACGCAGGTAGCCCTCTCGGGAAGTGTGTTGAAATGCAGAACCTCTTCACAGAGCCTGCGCTGGGGCAGAAACGAGAATTCTATCCGGGTTCTGGGTCACGATTTGCAGTTTAATCTATGGTTTTTGGCCGAGTAAAAGCAATCAGTAATGCACAATCAGGGGATAGATTTAAAGAAGGTGTAAGAGCTATCACAAAGGGCAATCAGATCATTTGTGAATCAGCTGTTCAAATCATAAACAGATCTGGTGAATGGATTGAAGTAGCAGATGTCTACTTTGCATTTGTTAATGGCAAATGCAGCTCGATTGCTACTTCTAAGTTTATGAAACAAACAACAAGAGAAACACAAACAAACTAACTAGACAATCCTCCCCAGCGGAGTCGCCATTTTGTTAACGGGAAAAGTGTCTATTCAGAACGACCCTATCCCACCAAGGTGTGACAGTGACCTTAGAAACAAACAGAGAAAACTACTTTCGTATTCTTCTTTATGAACTATAAACGAAGAGGAATAGGATGAACCAACCTGTGTCTTGCGCTAGTCCTTTGATCCATTCTCTCTCCTCTTTGACAGCTTCCAGCTACCTGCTCCCTTACTTGCCCAGCTTCACCAAGTTCCTGTAAGATCACAGAAGAAGAAAACTACACAAAGACATGGATTTATATTCATAAATAGCTTAGGATCAGATTTAAGCTAAACATACAAATGTAACAAACATCAATGATACACAAGCATGTAGGAGAAACTCAAATAGTTTTATTGATATAACAAGAAGATCCAGGAGGAGTTACAACCGATGATTCCTGATCCAGCATCAACCTCCCAGCAAAGAAACCCTTCTTCACCTCCAACAAAGCATAAATCACCCAATACTCTGATATCTATCTCAAAACCAACAGCAATTCTTTGCAATGTACAAAATTCCAGCCTCTGGATCTCTGGGATGAGGGATCCATATATAGATGTATGCAAAGAGGATGAGTCAGCTTATGATTTGACTAGTGTCTTCTCTCTGTCAGTTCTTGCTGTTGGAGAGGCAAATCCCCTCTACGGATAGAGGCGATCCCTACTAGCCCAGAATGGGACTAGCAACAATCAATCAATGCTACTGTGCAAGTTCCTAATTGCAATTAAAAGAGAGGCAAAGAACACCTACTTGGATTCCAACGCTATTGTTTGATGAAGAGATGCCGCTCTCGCTCCTTCGCCTTGGCCGGTCACAATCTTCCGCGATCTCCGCGAATAGATACCTGCACACACGAAGAGAAAGACAAACACAAGCGTGAAATCTAATAAAAGCAATTATACATCAGTCAGAAAGGATGTAATTCACATTAACCATCACAAGACAAATGAGAATGGAACCATAACAGTAGTCATCTATTATTAAATCAATAACAGAGAAAGGTACAACCAATGTTCTGACGCTGAGTCCTTCTCTTGAGGGTCCAGCCAGCAAGTCCCTTCAGCATTCACCCTTGGAGGTAAGTTCTCCCAACACAAAAGCTCTCTCTCACACAAGCAATACTCAAAACCTTCCTTAAGCTTGCTCTAGCAAAACCACACTTGTCACACCAACTACCTACTAGCAGCATCAAACCAAGCACTATGAATTCCACACTATCCAAACTAGCTGCTCATGGTAATGGTGGAGGTTTAAATAGAGAAGGAGTCTCCATGGATGGTGGAAGGACAAGCTTATCTTCAAGGAAGGTGGTTCCAAATGATGAACAGACATGCCATAGAAGGGAGGGCGATACTCACAAGGCTAACAACCAGACCTGGAACCATCTGGAAGGCTGGCTGTTGGAGCAAATTCGCCCAAACTGGATCAGCGCGGGTGTAACACTGGACTGGCGCGCTGACAGCGCATCACAATAACAGAGCAGGCTGTGTCAGCGCGGTTCAATACTTTGATAGGATGCGCTGGCGCATAAAATTCGACCAGTGCGGGAAACCCGTGTGCTTCCGCGCTGGCAGCGCATCAGTTACACTATGAGCCGCCAGTCAGCGCGGGAATTTTAATAACAGACGCGCTGATGAAATAAACTTAGGCAAAGTGGGTCATTTGGCCAGTTTAGAGAGCATGAACATGGTGGATTTGATTTCATGGCATGATAGGGAGACTGACAAGGAGACAGTGACAATTTACTGCGTAACAGATGCCCCCTAAAGCATGAAGCCCGAGAGAGTGGGAGGGGTGAAATGCTTTACAAAACTGCTGAACTGGAACACCACCAGGAAGGACCTGCATGAATGTACAATTGATATCTCGATCACATGTAGTCTAGGCATGGGCACAGCCATCCGAAAGACATACGAAGAAGGTCTGTGGTATGGACGCAGCCACCCAGCTGAAGAGACCATAAAGATAATAGGGTATGGTCGCAGCCATCCCAAAGACTCAGGTATGGGCGCAGCCATCCATCAATGAGTCATGTAATAACAATCCACAAAATCGCAGCCTGGTTCATAACAGACAAAAACCAGGGTCTTGCGCTCCATCCCAACCCGAAAAAAGTACAAGTTCAAGCATGTGAATACATGAGCTGAAGTCGAACATGCATGAACAACATCTAATTACCAGCCAATGATGAAAACTATTAACAGACGTGAGAGGGACCACCAATAATGACAATGGTCCTCAAGGTACTTATAGGTACAATCCGCGGCGTGTGAATCAATGAGCTGGCGTCGAACACCCGCAGAATCATCCGATCGGAGGCCAATGATGAAAACCTCACGTCGAACGCGAAGAACCTGCCATTGAGGCATGTAGGCTCTAAGGCACCCGAAGGGAGTCTCTAGGTCACTTTCCTGGATAATGAGCTGGAGTCGACAGGAAGTAACCGTGATCGAAGGTGGGCCATAATGTTTCCCACATCATCGACACGAGACAGAGAAGGATAAAATATTTTGTGTGAGACATCAGAGGGAGGTGGTAAGCTTGCAGAGGTCAACTTCTCTTGAACATATCGGTGGCACAACGGCGGATTTGGCAGTATCTGACATCAAATGAGCAGAGGTCATGGTGACAAGGCAATGAGCAGATGAGAGGTCAAATAGGATATCCCAAACCCACGGAGGCTAGTGTAAAACCAAGATGAGAAATCCCCACCCAGACACGAATGCAGAGGAGTGCCATGTTCAAGAGCGACATACTGCCAACACGACCATTATTACAGTTTCATTTTCCCCACCATTTCTGGCAGGTACCCCAATTATTTTTGGATGACAAGCTTGACGGGGATAGCATATGCTTGGAAAGTGTCATTTCGACGATGTCTGATGTCATTGAGTTTTAACGAGCCTGACAAAGGAGGAGCTCGGCGTCTTTTCTTGTTTAGAGAGTCTGAAAAGACAGCTGAAAAGGAGACTCCAGGGGGGTCCTTTTTCGTAAAGTTGTGTCTCTCGAGCCCGAAAAAGTATAAAACAATGCTCGAAAGAACCGCCCGACCATTACGATCAAGGAGTACTTTTCGTGAATAGTAGCTTCGACCCGAAAAAGTAAAAAAGCGGTCGGAAGCACGTCGTTTTAGAGCCGATAACGAGCGTGAAACGACAAACACCCGGCAATCTTTTTAAGTTACACGGTCGGAAAAAGAGCTTAAAAACGACCGCCTTTCGTTCCTTTTAACGAGCCGAAAGGGAGCTCGGCCATCTTTTCTTGATTTATGTCGGAAAAGAGCTTAAAGACGACATTTTTTGGGACCAAGTGTACGAAGAATCGTTATGACCGCGTCGGTTGTCATAACCTGCACAAGAACACTACCCGCATAAACCTGTTTGATATGTGTAAAAACATAATAAAACATGCAGAACAGCATAATTCAGTGACATTAGTGCTAAATCCATGGCGAAACTATGACAAAAACCCACATTGATAAGAAATTATAGCTAATTATGAATTTTTTACCATAAATAGGGGGGTAAAAGTCATTTTTTACCATTGTTACCATTTTGAGTTGTGAAGAACGTTGAGGAGCTGCAAGGTTGACGGAGCGATTTCCAGCCCATACAGACACCATTCATCCGGCAGCTTGTTCCAGGTAGGTTCTCCTCTCCCTGCGTTTCATTTTGAGCCTTTTTTTGAGCAATTCCACGATGGGATGTGGCCCTTTGGGCGAATTTTTTGAGCGTTGGTGCGCTCTCGGTCAGCGCGGGTTTCTCGCTCGGGACCGCGCTGATCGATTTACATTTACACGTACCACCTCATGGGTCAGCGCGGAAAACATGTGTGCTTCCGCGCTAACCCAAGGAAAAAACAACGGTGCGCCATTATCAGCGCGACTGTTTTAAAAACAGCCGCGCTGGCGCCGTAAAGATTTATTTTTTAAGAAATGAACGTACAAATCTCAACGGTTAGCATCCTAATATTTTTTCATGGTCTTGCAGGGCAAAATGTCTTTTGTTTGGCAAGAGAGAGCTCACGATGATGAGGATATAGCCGCTTATGCACTAGCCGAATGCCGAAATGCAATGCGAGCATGCAGGTTCTTGAAATTCTTCCTTACTCCGCGCCTGAGGGCGCAGCCTGACTTGCTTGAGCTCTTAATCAGAGCTTGGAACCCAGTGGATGGAAAATTCACGATCCGTGGCCAGGACATTGAGTTTGATTCCACGGACATTTACTTTTTGACTGGATTGTCACGCCGGGGCCAGATGCCCATCCTGGAGGGGCAACGACCCAGCGGTGAGACTCTTGATCAGCTCATGGCTCGAGTGTGCCCACGGGCTGTGAAAACACGGAGCGGGAAAGTTGGTATCCCGACAGTGGAGGACATGCCTCTTCGCACCATACTCTTTCTAGTGACACGGGCAGCGGGCTCTTTGGCCAATCATGAGGCCTCAAAGACCCAACTACTACTAGCTCTGGAGTGCTTACAGCCCACCATTTTCAACTGGGCAGCAGCTGTGACGACTAGCATGAAGAGGCAACTGAGCAACTGCCGACGCGGAGAGTCGAAGCAGTTTGCATATGGGTCCCTTCTACTTCCACTCATGCTGGAGCGGGTGTCGGCTCTACAGCTACATACCATGGCCGTGGACCCACCTAGAGGCCCCCGGGAGACGAGGGCCAGCCGATGGGCCCGTGTCATTCCACGTGGAGGTGGCGGCCGCCCAGTGGCTTGGGGAGTGTATTTCCAAGAGTGGCTGGATCGACAGGCTATTATCGTGGAGGACTGGCCATATGCCGGTATGGATTTCCGGAATGATCCGGACATGCCACTGCCCGCGGGAGAGCACTGGGACGATGGAGGTATGACACTTGATCTCTTTTTAATGTTTTTTTGATGTTTTTGATTTTTCATGTACATGCCTTGATAAATGTCACGGTGTGCAGATGTGGGACCCGCGAGACCCATTGGCCTAGCCCCAACGGCACGGAGAGAGGGGCAAGGAGCTGGAGCCCTGGCCCTAGTTCCTCCAGGAGTTGATACGTCGGAGACTGTAGCTCGCAACCTCGAGGGTTTGCTGGAGGGGGTGCCAGATTACCAGGGGGTCGAGGAGGTCCCTATTGCTCATCAGATCCACACAGTGGGGGTGGCACCTAGGATGCACCGCCTTTTGAGGCGAGTGGCACGGGCAGCAGTATGCTATAGAGAGCATAACCCAGATTAGTAGTTATCTAGGTTTTTCCCACTGATGTTTTTGAGAGACACCTGTCTCGGATGTACCAAGAACACCGGATTTATTTTTTGGACATATACACTTATTTTTGAGTGCCTCAGTGCGCCACACGATATATATATATATATATATATATATATATATATATATATATATATATATATATATATACTGTTTTTGGATGGATCGTTTCACATGTGATGATGTTTTTTAATATGTTATGCAAATGTCTAATACAAATGTGATCTAATGTATCAGTTGCACAACACACGACCCATGTATTTTCATTTTTATGCAAGCTTAAAAGCACATATGCAGGCACACATGCAAACTATGCTTGGAAAAGAAATTATTTACACATGCTTATCCTATGGTCTTATTATGTTTTCTATATCTTCTTGTATGATGTTTATCTATTACGCAAATGTCTATCCAACACATGGTTTGCCAATGCATCAGTTAACGTATTTAATCGTCTCGGAATATGTTGATATGTGATATAATCAAAATTCCTTTCTAACAATCTCACACATAAATACAACCTTAGAATGCATTGGTCTCTGATGGAATATCGCCCGTTGAGTTGGTGGACGACAAGTTGGGAGTCCAGGTTTACCACAAATGCACGGATGCCAAGATCAACTGCTTCGGCTAGTAATTCAATTACAGCACTGTATTCGGCAACATTGTTGGTGGTACGGCCCAAGCATACGCCTTGAAGATCTAGCAACTCGCCGTGAGGATCGTAGATTGCCCACGCCGCAGAAGACAAATTACAAGTACTACGGCAGGCGCCATCGGCAAAGCCAACATAAGGTGTACTAGACATCTGCACAAGAAGGAGAAAACAAAATAAGAGGCAAACACGCCTTCACACCAAAGCAAAACTAGAAATCATGCACACATAACACACTTGCTAAGAACACACGTATGTACAAACTAGGTGCACGAGATCATGCATAATATTTTTTCAAATAGAGCCCGTTGCGGGGCTTGTCGAGAGGATTTCCTTCGTAATCGATCAGCTCATATGCCCCCTTTTGCAAAACTCTCTTCACGATATAGGGGCCTAGCCACATGGATTCGAGTTTACCTGCCCCCAGCTTATCCTTAGCTTGATCGTAGAGCAGTACTAGATCTCCCTCAACAAAGGAACGAGGTTGAATGGTATTGTCGAAGTGAGCCTTAACCCTCTTCTTCTGCGCTTCAATAGCTAGAGAAGCTAAGCGACGGGTCTCGTCTAGCCTTTCTAAATAGAGAAGTCGTTCCTCCACCGGAGTGGTGTTGGGAAGCAACTCGACAGCTAACTTTAACGAAGGAATCTCACACTCAACAGGAAGGGTGGCCTCCAGTCCATAAACAAGCTGAAAAGGAGTGAAACCGGTGGCGTCCTTCACAGAGGTCCGGTAAGCCCACAAGGCAGGGAACAGCATCAGATGCCAGTTAGACTTGTGCGTATTCACGGTACGTTGGAGCATTGTGATCAAAACTTTGTTCACGGCTTCAACTTGGCCGTTAGATTGAGGGTAATACGGCGTCGAGCTATCTTGACGCAAGCCTAGCTGGGTCGTTAGTTCCGTCATCATGTGATTACGGAAATGTTTTCCGTGATCTGTGACAATAGCCTGGGGGACTCCGAACCGAGTAATGACATGATTAAACAAAAACTGCACCGCCGTGTAACCGTCTTCGTTCAATGTAGGCATCGCTTCGGCCCATTTGGTGAAATAATCCACGGCAACGATGATGTACCCATGCCCCCCGGCCGAACGAGGGTTACAGGACGTATAATCGATGCCCCATTTGGCAAATGGACCTACGGAAACAACGGGGTGCAGTGGTGCGGGAGGTGCACGCATTTTCCGGTGGTAAACCTGACATTCATGACATGCGCGGACGGCAAGGATGCAGTCCTTAAAGATAGAAGGCCAGAAATAACCAGCACGGAGAATTTTCTGGGCGGTGGCATATCCGGACATATGGCCGCCACAAGCACCGGAGTGGCAGTCATTTAATACCCGCTCAGCCTCCTCGAGAGTCAAACAGCGACGGAGAACAGAATCAATGCCGAGGCGGTATAGGGTATCGCCAATAATGCGATAGGGTTGAGATTGGTGACGAATCCTCCGTCGAGCGTCTTTCGATACATTAGGACGGAAGGAAGACGTCTGCAAATATACTATGATGTCCCCATACCAAGGGTCGAGGGTGCTGATTAGAAACAATGTTTCATCCGGGATATGCTCTTCCGAACGGGATGGTGCAGAAGAGGATGGCAAAGAACAGAGCAATTCTGCAAAGACCAGAGATTTCTTAGACTTGGCAGCAGTAAATTCCAAGTCAAACTCTTGTAGGATGACAATCCATTTCGAGTACTTGCCCCCCAGCAGCTGACGCGACAAGATGTAGGTCATTGGGTTGCAGTCGGAAATCACGGTCGTAGTGCGCAATAGGATATAGTGCCGGAATCGTTGGACGGCGCAGACAGCTGCCAATGCCAACTTCTCGACATAAGCGTAACGAGTTTCTGTATCCAGGAGATTGCGACTAAGGTAATAGATAACGTGCTCGTTGCCATCATCATCATCCTGTACCAGAACCATGCCGATGGTGGTATCAGCGGCAGCTAGATAGAGAGAATAATCACGGTGATAGTTCGGAGGTCTTAGGAGTGGGGCCGAGACAAGGAGGTCCTTGAGTCGCTCGAAAGACTCCTGGGCGATGGCATCCCAATGAAAGGGTGTGTCTCGCTTTAATAACCGTGTGAAACCCTTAGCCACCTCGTTATAATTCGGAATGAATCGTCTAAGGAAATTCACTTTACCCTGCAAGCTCTGGAATTGCTGTAAAGAGGCAGGGGGAGGAAGATTCAAGATGGCCTCCACTTTGAGGGGATCCAGACGGATGCCTTCTCGGGAGACGATGAACCCGAGCAGTCGGCCAGATTCTACGCAGAAGACACACTTATGAGGATTAAGCCTTATGCGGTAGTGTCGACAGCGGAGAAAAATCTCGCGAAGATGAGAGGGATGGTCCTGACGCTTAGCTGAATGAGCCGGAAGGTCATCCAGGTAAGGCTGTACAATGTGACGAATATCATGAAAGGCATAAGACATTGCACGTTGAAATGTAGCACCGGCATTCTTTAGACCGAAAGGAAGCTTCTTATAGGCGAAGGTGCCCCAAGGACAAATAAAAGTTGTCTTATGCTGGTCCGTGGGTGCAATGTTGATCTGGTTATAGCCAGAGAAGCCGTCCATAAATGAGTAAATCTCACTTCCGGCGCACTCATCAATAAGCTGATCGATGAAGGGCGTAGGAAAGTTATCTTTCGGACAGGCACGATTGATATCACGATAGTCAACACAGACCCGGATAGTGCCCTGCTTTTTATTCATAGGGACTATATTAGACACCCAATCCGTAAGAGGAATGGGGTAGATGAAACCAGCTTTAAGAAGCTTTTCGACTTCGGCCTTGATGGCTGCAGCCTTTCGGGGGTGCACAGGGCGTAAGTGCTGACGAACAGGCTTAGCATATGGATACGTAGGTATTTCGTGCACCACTATACTAGGATCGATGCCAGGCATTTCTTCATAGGACCATGCGAAGACATCACAAAATTCGCGAAATAGAGTAGTATAGAGTTGAACTTCCTAAGGAGTGCAAGTGACTCCGATATGAATGTGCTCGACGATCCCTGGTTTGACAGAGATGTCAATCGGTTGGGTTTGCGTGATATTTCCCATATTTCCCTCCGACACTTGATAAAGCTGAATGGGTGTTTGGAGGGGCGGGGATGGGACACATGAAGCAAACCGCTCGAGACATGCAGTCATTTCCGGATGAGGTGGGAGAAACGAAGAGCGATGGTGGTGATCTGACCATGGGAGCTCTTCGAGAGACATGGTCTCTATGATGGCTTCGTCGGAGGGAAATATTTCCTTCAATGGATCTGAAGTAGCCTCATCTCCTAGCCAAGGGAAATGATCATATGAATCGGGAACACTGCTCGGGAGAGCAGGTTCATCAGGGGGAGCCGATGCAGCGACAATCTCGATGTAGTTGAGTTCGGTAGGACTCAACGGCATCATATCACCCCAAGAGTCTTCCTGATTAGCAGGAGGAAGAATCCACGGATCTGAGCGTACAGAGATCATGTTAATAGGGGCGAGATTCGGAGGTGGGTGGGGAAAGACTCCCATTAAAGTGGGATCTTTGAAAAGTCCATCACCCACGTTCACGAGTGACTTTGAGGTATGCTCCACGAATGGCACATTACCTTCAGAAGAAGAGGCGAAGGAGAGATGGTCTACCGTGACAATCTTCCCTTGGTGAGGGAAACGAATGACACGGAACAGGGAGGAAGCCACGGCTTGCATGGCGTAAGTCCAGCTCCGTCCGAGGAGGAGGTTGTATGTCAGATTGGCGTCGACAACTTCGACCTCCACTTCTACGGTCTTTCCTTCCAAAGAGATGGGTAAGCGTTGGAGGATACCGTAAGGACGGGATTCTCTTCCATCGAAAGCTTCTAACGTTGTAGGGGACTGACTCAAAGCAGGGGAACCAATCGCCTTCCAGCAAGCAACTGACATGATGCAGGTTGAGGCACCTTCATCAATAACTGTACGATGAATCGTTCTGCTATTGATGATGACCTGTATAAGGAAGGCGACCTGGTGAGGCAGTCTCTGTGTAAAACCCTCGAGATCGAAAGAAATCAAATCTGAATCTGCCGGGTCGATGCCACCAATCGCTGATAGCAGGGACTTCCTCTGGGAGGGGCAGCTCTGGAGGACTTCTAAAGCGGACATAGCAGACGGAGCCTGAGCTAAGTCCTCAACAATGCTATAGTGCTGGGCAGCACGAGCATTAGGGTTGTAAGATGACTTCCTGAGTACACCTTTTGGAGGGGGTCGGGGGATCGTCTCAGTGCTGGGCCTTTCGATGTGGAGAGGACCAGAACTAGACGGAGGAGCGCTGGAGGGAACCTCCGGCTCTTTCCCGGCACGAGATGGATAATCTTTCGCTCGATTTGAAACATGGATGGGGATCGTGCCAGCCATGAACACTTGAGAACCGAACGAGGAAGAGGATTGAGATGGGTCTGCCACCATTTGGGTCTGCTGGGAAGGGAAAGGCTCTTTGAGCACGGCAGGGGTCCCAGGAGCACCTTTCAATAACCGACTAACTTCGGACCGCCTTGGGCAGTCCTTAGTGTAGTGATCCTCATCACATATGAGACAAGGATACTTAGGTTTTCGTTTAGCTCCTTCCTCGGGTGGAGGTTTAGGGGCATCCTGCTTTGGCTGTCCAGATTTATCTTTAGCTTTCCCCTTATTTTTCCCTTTTGAGGATTTATCCGCCGCGGTGGACTGAACGACGTTTACCTCGGAGGTACTTCCAGGATTAGATTGGCCCTGAGAAGCATTTTCATTAGAAGCGTTCTGTTTTTGCTTCCCAGGGTTCACGGCCGATTTCTTTGATGACGAATTAACAGAGCCAATGACTCCATCAACAGATGGTTTGGGCGGAGCCTTGGTCTGTCCAGGCCTCGGGGCGTCTGGAAAATAATCATACAGAGTACCCGACTGAGAGTATACTAAGTCTAGGTACTGAGCTCGCACGATCGCTTGTTCTTCAGTTACACAAGCTCCCATAGCGATGTCTTTTGCAATTTTAGGGACAAAGGAAGTTGTGAACCAATCGGTCAGGAGTTGATCAAGAATCCAGAATTTGATCAAGCGGCGACGCCTTCTCCATTCATGTATATGATCGGATATGTGCGTAGTCGTGTCCTATTTTAGAGACGTGAGGAGATTGGTCCCTGTCTCGTACCGAATGGGTAACTGAAAATGAGTTAAAAACGCCATAGCCAGCGAGTTGAAATCTTGAAACATGCCGCGATTCAGCTCAATGTACCACTTAGCGGCTGAGCCGGTGAGAGTTCTCTGAAAGAGGCGAAGTCGGATAGAGTCATCAAGCCATGAGTTCGATGAACACCAGAGGTGATAGGTCATAACATGTGCTTGAGGATCCTCACCTGCCTTGCCATCAAATTTTGGACAATCACCGGGTATTTTAGTTGGAACTGGTGGCCAATGCGCATTGTGCAAAATGGGATCATTCGTTAACTTGGACACATCCGGAAGTTCCAACGTCGCTAAGAATGGCAATTGAGGGTTAAAGGACATTTGTGGATGTGGATTCGAGGCAGTATTAGGGTTCCAACCAGGTGGTGGTTGCCCCCATGGACTCTGTCCAGATGGACCTGGCCCAAAAGGGCCTGGCGCATAAGGACCTTGTCCAGATGGACCTGGCCCAAAAGGGCCTGGCACATAGGGACCTTGTCCGTAGGGGTTCTGCCCATATGTATTTTGTCCATATGCAGACAGTTGACCCTGAGTCTACCCCCCAGCACCCCATGTATTAGCAACTTGACCCGCAGGTGCAACATACTGATAATTTTGGTAAGGAGTGACCTGCGTCTGTTGATAATTCTGGTAAGGGGTAAACTGAGTTTGCCCCTGGGGTTGCTGGTAGCCATACATTTGCTGGGCTCCATACTGAGCCTGATAAGCAGGCTGCGCTTGGTAGGAAGGCTGGGGTTGTGGCCCGCCTTGCATTTGATAACCCACTTGAGTTTGAGGCCCAGAATAATGTCCTTGAACTGGCTGGGCTTGGATCATCTGGCCGGAAGGTTGGCCTGGTTGAATTTGGGATGGACCTGCTTGCCCAGAAGGACGTACTTGCTGGGTGCCAGGTTGTCCTTGAGCAACCAAGGGTTGTCCTTGCGGAACAGATGGCCGAGCTGGCTGGATGGCTGGTTGACCTTGCGGTTGGCTAGCCTGTCCAGCTGGATGAGTAGGACGGACAGTGGGTTGGCCTTGTTGCACAGAGGGCTGGCCCGTTTGTCCGGAGGGTTGTACTGGCTGAGCAGTGGGTTGGCCCTGCTGTACGTAGGGTTGCCCCCCTTGCCCAGAAGGTTGCACGGGCTGAGCAGTGGGTTGGCCCTGCTGTACGTAGGGTTGTCCCCCTTGCCCAGAAGGATGACTAGACTGGACAGCGGGT
Source organism: Pinus tabuliformis (assembly GCA_031772625.1). Taxonomy (NCBI): domain Eukaryota; kingdom Viridiplantae; phylum Streptophyta; class Pinopsida; order Pinales; family Pinaceae; genus Pinus; species Pinus tabuliformis. The sequence continues at coordinate 549,141,853 of CM062815.1, read as the reverse complement.
TGGCCTTGCTGCACGTAGGGTTGCCCCCCTTGCCCAGAAGGATACCCTTGTTGGATTGTTGGTTAACCTTGAGGGGTATAATTTTGCCCAGTTTGTCCAGTGGGATACCCTTGCTGGAAACCAGGTTGGCCTTGTTGGATGAAAGGCTGCCCTGGCTGACTAGACGGGTAACCTTGCTGGGTACCAGGTTGTCCTGGGTATCCAGAAGGTTGACTCTGATAGGGAAAATATGGACCTCCCATGGCCGAAGGTTGTCCCGGGTAGGGTTGTCCTTGTGGGCCCCCAGATTGTCCTGGGTAAGACTGGCCATAAAGTGGTTGCCCTTGGGGGGCTTGCACATAAGGTGGCTGGCCTAGATTAGGTGGTCCTTGAGGCTATCCAGGAATTTCCTGGCGCCCACGAAAAGTATGAGTAACGGGATCATAAGTAATGTTTAATGGTGTCGAGACTTCAACGAAATGTTGACGAGGCGCGGATTGAACCTGCTCGAGGTACTGACCGTTAGAATCATAATAAAAGAGCGGACCTTGGTAATTCGGGTCCACAATGGGTTGCCCATGGGCATCATACGGCCCCCCTCCTGGAACAGGACCAGAAGAGGGCTGAGCACTTTGTGCAGGATCGATGACTCCAGACGAAACCCCTGGTTGGCTACTGCTCACTTGACTGTGAGAGGGACCAGCCCCAGGGTTTGTGGATGAAGATGTTGTGACAGCACTGACGACTGGAGTTGAGTACGCTACACAAACAGTTGGATTTGTGGGAACTGAGGTAACAGGCGTATTAGGGGGTTGCGAAAGAAAGGGTTCCGTGGTGGCAATGACACTAGGATCCCATATAGTTGTAGAAGGCATTCTGGCAGCTATTCTATCCCTCATTGATTGATACCGTGGAGGGAGTGGAGAAGTAGCTGGAATGGGAGTTTCAATACTTGACACCACGGGTGTCTCACCTGCGCTGGGAGATGTCTCGTCCATGTTGGAAGTGGACATCGGAGACGACATACTGGGAGGAGTAACAGGAATATCGTCCTCGTCAGGCTCCCAGATAGGGTTCCAATCTTCTTCGTAATCCGGGTCGCCCGGGGCACGTACGTTGATAGGCTGGATACTCGGGATAACCGGAAGAGTATCGCTTACAACTGGTACCTCAGGAGCAACAGAAGATGGAGAACCTTGCTCACTCGGACCGGGAGTTGACGGGTCAGCTAGGATGAAAAACCCCACACAAAACCCTAAAGGAAACTAACGATAAAGACCCTACTCAGACTAACGCATACAAAATCTAACCAGGTGATGTTATCGTGGCCGAATAAATTTTTAAGACACAGGAACTGAACTTGACCTTTTCATGTTTCAAGAGTCGAGAAAAGGACGAAAAGATGACTCTAGTCTCCTTCGAATATTTAATGAGCACGAAGTGACAAGAAGCTCACTAGCACCTTTTCATTTAGGGAGTCCGAAAAGGATCAAAAGTGACTGCTCTGGAGATTCTAGGCAAAGGGTTTACCAAGCAATCCGTAAAACTGCTTATACACCTTGGCAATCGTATGAGAACCAAGGACTTTCCGTACTGGAGTCAATCTTCCCGAATGTTGTGTTCAGTGCGTTACGGCTCGCAGGGCGGCAGACTCGGCTTCCTATGGATCAAGGTCGATAACCTAGTGGGGTCTCCCCTATATACGCGACGGTACGTGGGAGCTCAAATCCATGCTAGACCACTATCAAGTCACAAGAGGAGGAATCACCCAACCGTAATGTGAAACAACAGTGACTAGGTTTAACGACGCCGGAGCACGTCTCTAGCCTAGACCTCTACAATATGAGCGTTAAGTTCCAATGCGTTTTTAGATTTATTCAATTTATTTTATGGTTGATCTTGAATTAAGTTTCGGTTTCAGGCCTTATCGTATGATCTCTCACAATTACCTAGATGCAAACTACATGCCAAAGAATACCATTTTGTTCGATGAATTCTAACTATGAGAAGGTTAAGAGCTTTCAATCAAACAAAATGAACTTAAAACAATCAAACAATCTAATGCAGCTAATGACAAAGAAATAAAATTTTTCTTTTGAGAACACAAATCAATGAAATGCTCTTCTTTTCATTAACTATTGAATGCAAGGTAACATTGTCCATAGGGAGAAAGAGATGCCGAGAGACCTCTGCGCGCTTCCCTGCCTTGGCCGCCTCCTGACCTGACCTTCACGCTGCCCCGTGCCTTGCAGCCTCGCTGCGAGGCCTGCGCTCTCAGCGATCGGGCCTCCTGCCCCCCGTGCCCGTTCCTCCCCTTTTCCTTATCCCCGTGTATTCTCCCCTTCTCTTACCCCCCCCGCCTCTCCTGATCTCGCCTCGCCCTGCCTCGCTTCTGCGCCTAGCAGCGTTTGCTGCTAGGTCGCTCTGGCCTCTGACAGATTCCCGACCATGGCGGCCTCGGGCCCTTCAGGACCGGACCCGGATGAACTAATGAAATCTTTCGCTTCCCTAACCCAGGAGAACTCTTCGGAAAGGATCAGGCCCGTTACTTCTCGCTTCGTGAAAAAAATGGATGAGATCCCTGAAATCCCGCTCCCCCCTGCCCTTCCCAGGAGGGCGGCGGTAGCTCTAGCCGATAGAGGTTTAGTTGGTCAGTTCACGGGTTTATGGCCCTCCCCTCGCACAGTTCAGCGATGGGTGGAAAGAAACTGGAACTCAATCGTGCAAGGCAAGATCGCGATTCGCTTCTGCGGAAGAGGGTTCTTCACCTTCCTCTTCGAAACAGTGGAAGATCGAAACCTAATCTTCAGGAATGGCCCATACTTTATGGACACAAGAGGCCTTTACCTGAACAGGTGGACTCCTGACTTCGATCCGGAGATGGACGTCCCCAACGCGGTTCCCGTTTGGGTCCGGCTCCCGCATCTGCCCCTTCATTGCTGGGGAGATGAATCAGTGAAGGCAATTGGAAATGGAATAGGGAAGTATATTGACAGATCGGAACCTAAGGAGAACATGCATGCATGTGCAAGAATCTGTGTAGAAGTGGATCTAGGAAAGGGACTACCAGAAGCCATCAAACTCAGAGTCGATCAATGGACGCACCTTCAGCAAGTCGATTATGAACAGCTTCCTTTCAAATGCAAGGTATGTCATGAATATGGACATTTCGCCAATAGATGTAGTAAAGCAAATGCAAATGTTTCTGATTCTAACCCTGAAACAGCAGAGGAAGCCTGGGAAACTGTCAAAAAGAAGAGGCCCAACCCTCCAAATGGAAACAGTAAAAACCCTATAGTCTCCCCCCTCCCCCCTTCTCCGTCAGGCCCGACTATTCCCTCATCCTCCAACCAATTCGAAACCCTATCTGAGGTTGATCCTCCTTCCCCCCCCCCCTCCCCGAGAGCCCCCCCTGTCACCCCCGCCTCCCCCCCGCCTCCCTCCCCCCCGCCTTCCTCCCCTCCCCACACAATAGAGAGAATATTAACCCGGAACAAGTCCAAGGAAAGCAACACATCTGTAGAACCACCAAGAAAAGTCGGAAGGAAATCAAATAAGGAGATAAGGGATGAGACGGCAGCAAAAGAAATGACAACAGGGATTCAACAACCAATGGACACCTATCTGGACAAGACGAAAGGAAATGGAGAGAAAGGGAAAGAGAAAGGAGGTTCCCACACCAAAACAAACAAGTGATGAATCTGGTCTCTTGGAACTGTAGGGGGATGGGCTCCTCCCTCAAGGTCAATGCAGTCCGCGATCTTCTTAAATCAGAACACCCTGACATCCTCCTCCTCCAGGAGACCAAAATTAATGAGCAGGACTTCAAGAACTACCTAAAGAATAGCAGAGCCTATGAAGGAATTGCAGTAAGCGCATCTGGCGCCTCAGGTGGTATAGGGACCATCTGGAACAAACAAAAATGGAACCTTTTAAATCAAAGACAAAGCAACTGGTGGATCCGTTCAGATATACAAAACACAGCAGGGACAGAAGATTACACTATCTATAATGTCTACGCCCCTCCCCATTTCCGGGACAAAGATGCTTGCTGGAAGTCAATTGCGGCAGACCTCCAGGGGACACAAGGTCGAAGCATTTTTCTAGGGGGAGACCTGAATCTAATACGAAATGCTGAAGAAAAGATGGGGGGGAACTTCTTGGCAGATCCCTCAAGGGAAGCCCTCGAAGAAATCATTCTAAACCACAATTTAGTGGACTTCCCTCCTCAGAATGGGCGCTTTACCTGGTCCAACAAGAGAGCAGGTCGAAACAACATCAAAGAAAGATTGGATCGTATCCTAGTCCAAGATAGAATAGTGGCTAAATTTGCATGCATCAAAAGCCTCATTATCCAAGGATATTTCTCAGACCATAAGCCTGTAGCACTTAAATTGGATAAAGGAGCAAACTTGGGACCGCTCCCATTCAGATACAACAAAGCGTGGGATAACCAGGAAGACTTCCGAGCTCTGATTAAAGAGCAGTGGTCAATAGAGATCAGAGGATCCCCGCACTATGTTTGGGAATCCAAAATAAAGATCCTGCGTTGGGCCATAAAGCATTGGGCCAAAAGCAAGGCAGTAGCAGAGAATCGAAACAAATCAGCACTCCAAGCAAAGCTAACGCAGTGGGACCAAGAGAAAGATAGCAGACAAGACACGGAAGAGGAGCAAATCAAAGAGATGGAACTTCAAAAGGAACTGTACAAGCTGAACAGAAAAGAAGAAGAGGAACAAAGACAAAAGTCAAGGTGTCTATGGCTCAAGTCGGGAGATAGGAACACCTCCTTTTTTCACAACAATCTGAAAATGAGGAGAGCGGGTAACAACATAGACAAAATAACAGTGGATGGAGTAGAAATAAAAGAGCAAAAGGAAATCATGGAGGCTGCGTCCGCTCACTTCCAAGAACTCCTCACCGCGGACCAGCAAAGTAGTGATGGCATGGAAATCCTTGACACGATGGACTGCAAAATCTCTGAGGACCAAAACTCTGAGCTGGATAAAGAGATTACTGAAGAAGAGATCGAGCAAACAATCCGCAACATGGCCTCAGACAAGGCCCCGGGACCTGATGGTTTCACTGTGGACTTCTACAAGACACATTGGGACATCATCAAAAAGGACTATATCAGAACAGTAAGAAATTTCTTCCAAAAAGGCAAGATGGGTGGTGGAATGAAATCCTCCTTCCTAGCTTTAATCCCCAAAGACCCCAACCCTCTCTCCTTTAACCGCTTTCGCCCTATCTCCCTCTGTAATGTCTCCTACAAAATCATAACTAAGATCCTTGCTAACAGGCTCAAATCCATTCTCCCCACTCTCATCTCTGAGAACCAAGGGGGTTTTGTCCCGAAGAGGCAAATCACTGACAATGTAATTCTCATTCAAGAGGCTATTCAAAGCAGTATCTCTAGGAAAGAAAAGGGTATGATAATGAAGCTGGACATGGCCAATGCTTTCGATCGAGTTAACCACTCTTTTCTTCAGGCTGTCCTTGAAAAGATGGGCATATCCGAGCTCTTTATAAGCAGGGTGCTGGAGTGCATATCGGGCAATTGGACAGCCCCCCTCATCAATGGAAGACCCAGCAAAGCTTTCAAAAGCTCGAGGGGCCTGAGGCAAGGGTGCCCGCTCTCTCCCTTCCTTTACATTCTCATGGCAGAAGCTCTAAGCTCGAAGCTGGAAAATTTGAGGAGGAAAAGAGAAATAACAGGGATTGAAATTGTCAGAGGGTCGAAAGGAATTAATCACTCTCTGTTTGCGGATGATACCCTCCTTATAGGAGGTGCCTCTTGCATAATGGCGAGAAGATTCAAAAAAGTCTTGGACCTCTTTCTTCTAGCCTCAGGTGGCAAACTCAACAATAATAAATGTATGTTATACGCCTGGAACATTCCTAATCATATCTTACAGTGCATTTCCCTCATCATGGAAATTCCAGCTCAGCTAAACTGGTCCCATTTCATGTATCTGGGCCTCCCCCTGGCAAAAGAGACAATCAAATCAGGCATTTGGGTCAAGATCATCGAAAAACTCAGAGGCAAATTGCAAAGTTGGGGAGTGCACTGGTTAAACTTAGCAGGTAGATCGATTCTAATCAAGTCCATCCTCGCCTCTCTTCCCATTTATCAGTTCGCTATCGCTCTAGCCCCGGCAAGCACCCATAAACACATGGAGTTAATAATCCGAAGCTTTCTGTGGCAAGGTGGCAAGCAGAATACTAAGAAGTTCAGTTTGGTCAAATGGGATAAGGTGATCCTTCCAGTGGAAAAGGGCGGGCTAGGAATAAGGGTTCCTAGGCTAGCAAACCTCGCATTGGGCTTCAAACTTATCTGGAGGATTCTAAACGAAAGAGATGCATGGTGGACTACCATAATAAAGAAGAAATACTTGAACGGTCCAAACAGCAATATCCTATCAGAAAACATTATAGAAAGACAAGGCACTCCGACTTGGAACCTTATCAAGAAATCGCTCCCCCTTTGCAAACCTTTCATCTCTAGAGCTCCTGGGAATGGCAGCGAAATAAGTATCTGGAGAGATAGAATAATGGGGTCACAGGCCAGAGATACACTTCGTCATCTGTTTCCCCTCCAACGGTGGATGGCTGATTCGAATTTCAATTCTCTCTCCGACATCTCTTTATGGGATCATGATTGCTGGGCTGGCTGGTCCCTCCCCAATCTCCCAATGAACTTAGCCAATCTTTGGGACGAGCTCAAAAGCTCCCTCAGTGGCTCAGCCCCCACTAATAGAGGGAAAGAAGACAAGTTCGTTTGGGACCCAAATGGGAGCAATTACTCAGTTAAAGAAGGCTACAAAGCCCTCCAGGACATCTCAGTGGTAAACAATTGGTCCCTGTACAAAGCTGCATGGCGCCCTGAATGCCTCCCCAAGGTCAAATTATTCAATTGGACTCTTCTTCACGGCAAAATTCTAACTGCTGAGAACCTCAGAAAGCGAGGTATCCAGGGGCCTTCTATGTGTTGTTTATGTAAATCAGCAGAAGAAACCATCACTCATCTCTTCGTTGAGTGCCCGATTTCTAAAGCTTGTTGGCATCTCCTCTCTGGTGCTATCTCTTCAGAAGCCCTTCCTCCTCAGATCTCGACCCTCCATAAAAAATGGGACAAAAGACTCCATCAACCCAAAAAAGGCAATCACATAGTGCACAGGATATGGAACAGCATCCCTGCTAATCTGAGTTGGCAAATCTGGATTGCACGTAATAAGTGCATTTTCAATAACCAAAAGCCTACCACTACAGGCATTGTGGCTAAATCCATTGCCCTCATTGCTGAGTCTTTCGAAGCAATAGGGGTATCTAAGAAAGACATGGAGGTCGAGGATGAGAGGCTCAAGGAATGGCTGGGAAAATTCAACCTTACACCAAGTCCATGTGCTGGTATCAGAGAAAGGAAGGGCAGTCAAAATTGGAAGCTTCGTGGCACCGAAGAGGAAATTAGTAATTGGATAAGAAATCAAAAAAGGCCTATCCTGTATTTCGATGGGGCCTCAAAAAAGAACCCGGGTCAAGCTGGGGCCGGTGGGATCATAAAGGATTTACAGGGGAACACTATGGTATCCTTTGAATGGGGATTAGGCCAAATGCCCAATAACAAAGCAGAGGCCTATGGTCTCCTTTTGGGCTCTCTCATTTCAAAGAATCTCGGCCTTCAGAACCTTCTCATATTAGGAGATTCAGCTATAGTAATCGCTGCCATGAGCACAGGGAGAGAATTCAAACATCTGGCCCTCAACAATATCAAGAATCGAATCATGGAGAATGTTAGAGCGTTAGGAGAAGTTACTTTCAGACACATCCTCAGGAATTTCAACAAGGAGGCAAACCAGCAAGCAAATCAAGCGGTCAGAAGGAGTCTCGGTCAGGTCAGGGAGAATAATTCATTCTATGTCAAGGATATCCCGTAACCATAAGCCCTCCGCCGCCCCTTATCAGGGGAGAAGTCATTTCAGGCATCCGAGCCATCTTATCGTATCTTTCTCCATATCTCAAAGCTGCACAAACTGGCTTAATGACAGATCCTCTCGATCTCGGGCCTCTAAATCTCTCATCGTCCCCATAGCACGCGTGACATCTCGTCCTTCCAAGGCAGGCTCTCTCTGCGTCTTCAGCAAAGCCCATACTTCTCGTACTCAGACAGTCAAAAGGGTAATCATGGCCCTTGATCGTTTTCCTCCTATCCTCGAGCCTACTCAGTCTCGATTCACCCGCGCGAGGAACCTCCCTTCATCTACAAATAGTGGAAAGCTCCATAACCTTTCCTCAGTCAGTGATCGAGTCTCTACTGCCCTTTCAAATCCTTGGTGTAGTTCGGAAGCTCTCTCCTCTTCAAGGATTCTTGTCATCCGTCCAGAACCAGGGGTAAGACAGTACCAGTTTTATGTGATTTTGTTTTTATTTAACAGTGGTTCTTGTTCCTCCAGCAGAGACCTCCAGAAGGTTGAGAGGCCCTATCGTCTTCTCCTAAATCCTCAGCTTCTCAGCGGTCCTGCGTCCTCCAAGGCTGTCTCAGGTTCCCTCTTCAATAGCACGCACTCACCTCTTATTCCTCAGGTCATTACAATGGCGGGACAGCAAGGCCAGCCCTCCAACCAGGCCCAGAATAAAGATCCATTGGGGAACATTTTCAATAACAAAGAATGCAATATGTGTATGGCACACACCATTATGATCAACAGTCTGAAAGCTCAGGTGAAGGAATTAACAGAGGACTACCACGCGGATAGGAATTCCAAAAGAAAGAAGTTGGAAAAAAGAAAAAGGGAGATTGAAGACTTAAAAGATCGTTGTATCCACATGGAGGCGGTTATAGACCATCTGCGCACCCTCACTGAGAGCCAACAGGCAGAAAATTCGACTAGAGCCAGCGCCCGGAAGGAGGACTCGGTCACACAACACTACCCTTGATTTCATGCATTGCAAATTTGCTTGGTTAGGAGGTTCCTATGTAAGGCAGTACAGCCGCTTGTTTACTGTATTGTGTTCAATTAAGAGAAACTATGAGGATAATGGGTCTGCGTACCCGATTTTGTGCCTCAGTTCTCATTCTTTCCCTCGCTATGTACTAGCTCTTTTTTCAGAAAGTTTTTCTAATATATGAGTAGCCGACATTGTAAAAAAAAAAAACTATTGAATGCAAAAGATACTAGTTTGATTTCTCTTTCAATGGCACTATGCACTTTAAAATGAATTTTGAGAGACAGCAACACCGAGCAACAAGAAGCAAAATCACTCAATGCAAAGCACAACAAGCGTGAAAAGAGCCGATTGAACCCTAGAAACTGTGATCTGTGCCTGGGTAGCGAAACAATCGAAGGATCGGTTCAACAACAATCGCCTCAAGCAAACAAGCAAAGAAAGCAAAAAGAGAAAGGTTTCCGCAATAGCAAAGGCAAGCAGCAACGAACTTTTGTGAACAAGTGAATAAAACAAGGTCAATCCAGTGAAAACGGGATGATGGCACTAGGTCACGAGACACAAAAACGAAATTCGTCCAACAAGACTTCGCAAGCAAGTGTGTAACAGTTCAAACAATAAATATCAAGTCATAAACCAGGTAGAAAAAGCTGGAGATAGTAAAACCAACAGGCTCAGGAGGTAAAATTGAAACAAATTCAATTTTACAGGATCAGCGCGGGTAGCGCTCAGCAACTGTGCGCTGACAAGAGGTCATGCGTAGCAACTTGGCGCTGTCAGCGCGGAAGGACACGACTTAAGCGCGCTGGTTCGATTTCAGAACTGTCGCGACTGTTTTACGTACAAGCGCGATGACAACAGGTTTAAAGAAACAACTATGCGCTGTCAGCGCAACTGTTTTGATATAAACCGCGCTGAGGTTAAAAAAAGAGGCAAAATCAGGCCAAAAACTCCCAAACCAAGGCCAGAACTCTTTAAACAATTAAGACACTTCCCAGATTGAACCAGGAGGGCTAAAAACAGAGAACTAATCCCCAATTTTGAAAAGAGAGAACAATCAAACTCAAACACAAAGATGGACAAAAGAGACAAAAGGCTAGCTCCTACTGTGGTCGCCAAATTGTTGAAGAGGCAAATCCCCTCTACGGATAGAGGCGATCCCTACTAGCCCAGAATGGGACTAGCAACAATCAATCAATGCTACTGTGCAAGTTCCTAATTGCAATTAAAAGAGAGGCAAAGAACACCTACTTGGATTCCAACGCTATGTTTGATGAAGAGATGCCGCTCTCGCTCCTTCGCCTTGGCCGGTCACAATCTTCTGCGATCTCCGTGAATAGATACCTACACACACGAAGAGAAAGACAAACACAAGCGTGAAATCTAATAAAAGCAATTATACATCAGTCAGAAAGGATGTAATTCACATTAACCATCACAAGACAAATGAGAATGGAACCATAAGAGTAGTCATCTATTATTAAATCAATTACAGAGAAAGGTACAACCAATGTTCTGACGCTGAGTCCTTCTCTTAAGGGTCCGGCCAGCAAGTCCCTTAAGCATTCACCCTTGGAGGTAAGTTCTCCCAGCACAAAAGCTCTCTATCACACAAGCAATACTCACAACCTTCCTTAAGCTTGCTCTAGCAAAACCACACTTGTCACACCAACTACCTACTAGCAGCATCAAACCAAGCACTATGAATTCCACACTATCCAAACTAGCTTCTCATGGTAATGGTGGAGGTTTAAATAGAGAAGGAGTCTCCATGGATGGTGGAAGGACAAGCTTATCTTCAAGGAAGGTGGTTCCAAATGACGAACAGACATGCCATAGAAGGGAGGGCGATACTCACAAGGCTAACAACCAGACCTGGAACCATCTGGAAGGCTGGCTGTTGGAACAAATTCGCCCAAACTGGATCAGCGCGGGTGTAACACTGGACTGGCGCGCTGACAGCGCATCACAATAACAGAGCAGGCTGTGTCAGCGCGGTTCAATACTTTGATAGGATGCGCTGGCGCATAAAATTCGACCAGCGCGAGAAACTCGTGTCCTTCCGCGCTGGCAGCGCATCAGTTACACTATGAGCCGCCAGTCAGCGCGGGAATTTTAATAACAGACGCACTGATGAAATAAACTTAGGCAAAATGGGTCATTTGGCCAGTTTAGAGAGCATGAACATGGTGGATTTGATTTCATGGCATGATAGGGAGACTGACAAGGAGACAGTGACAATTTACTGCGTAACACTTGCTTCCACTTGGAGACTGAGAGCCTCTTACTCATCCTTGGTCGAACTCAGTGAGGCAAGTGTCATTGGAGAAGATTCTGGAAGCTTCCATTGTCTTTCCACCTCGCGGAATGGCACTGCCATTTGTCATTTCCCGCTCAACGCACCCTAGTAGTGCATTTAGGTGCATTGCAATGCACCTAGCTAGTGTATTTGGGTGCTATGCAACGCAGCTAGCCAGTGGAGCAGCTGAAATGATCCTGATTTGACTGATTCTGAGCAGTTTCTGGTGGAGAACTTTTGGGAGAAGCTGTAATTTGTTGACCTTGTTCCTTTAGGGGTCGGAACAACACTTTCAGGGACTTAGGATCCCTTGGTTTATGGACATTTCATGCTTAGAGCTGTAAGGCACAAAAATGTCTATAACAACATAGCTCTTTATCGATCAATCAACTATAGTTTTCAAATCTATGGCCTTGTCGTGTTTCAACCCTACCCCCCTATAGCCCCACCCCACAATTCCTATACCCAAGGCTCTATTTTGTTTTTGGTGCATACAAGCTGAAAATTGTTGGTTTATTTTAATTATTCTAATTTATTTCAAAGTCTATAAGTCAACATTCCCATTGAGTTATGTGTTCTTTGCATTGTCTCACAAAATTGTTTAGGTTTTAACCTCGTACAATTAATTGTTGCAAACATATTTTGAATAAAACAAAAACATGAAATGGGAAACACACACATTAACATAGATATTTTACCCTAAAAACTCAAACCAAGAAAACCAGAAATATTGGTGAATTTCGATGGCTTGAAACATTTTTCCATGAATGGTGTCTTGTCCTACAAACTGTGTCTTGTTCTACAATGAACTAGATTTTTAAGATAGATATGGGCCAATTATAGATAGTGCTACACATAGATTTTTATCAATCAATCAACTATAATTTTCAAATCTATGGCCTCGTCGTGTTTCAACCCTGCCCCCCTACAGGCCCACCCCACAATTCCTATACCCAAGGCTCTATTTTGTTTTTGGTGCATACAAGCTAAAAATGGTTAGTTTAATTTAATTATTCTAATTTATTTCAAAGTCTATTACTCAACATTCCCATTGAGTTATGTGTTCTTTGCATTGTCTTACAAAATTGTGTAGGTTTTAATCTCACACAATTAATTATTGCAAACATACTTTGAGTAAAACAAAAATATGAAATGGGAAACACACACATTAACATAGATATTTTACCCTGAAAACTCAAACCAGGAAAACCAGAAATATTTTTTAGTATGTCCATCTTTACAGTACTAAAATACTATATGTTTGTGTGTGTTTGTATCCCATGACATTCATAAATCTCCAATCCATTTATCATGGATTATAATACAATTGTAGTTTCTTAATCGAAACTACAAAACCATGAAGTAAACCACCATGCACCAGAAACCCATTACAAGTAAAACCATGTGTCAAAAACTACCAAAAATGGATGCAAAAAGATGCCCAATTTTTGTCAGGGGTATTGCCCCCAAATTCCCACATAGGGGGGCTTCGATCTCCCTACAAATCCCTTAATAAGGGTAGCTTATTCCCCCTTTGTGACCCACCCATTTCACATGGGGGTATATGTGCAAAGAATATAATGCATACCCAACATTCTCTCACTTGTTTTTTTATTTATAGGGAGTTGCAAGAGTACATTATCAACAATCCAGGGAAATAATGCCCATTATTTCTCTACACCAAGAGAAATTATTTGTGCTCATAGTTTTCTTAATGAATTTGCAACATTATTCAAAGTCTCCACCTCGACCAACAACATCTCCTTTTATTTAACCATATCTCTCACAAAATAATATTGAACATCAATATCCTTTGTCTTAGAATGATACGTTAAGTTCTTCGCTAGGAATATTGCATTTTGACTATCACAATTGATGCTCATAACTCACTGTACAAAACCAATACTTGAACATAATCTCTGCAAGCATACTAATTCCTTCTTGCATGAGTGGCTTCCATGTATTCAACTACTATAATTGAGAGTTCCAATACAAATTATCTCTTTCTCATCTAAATAATTACTTCTCCAAATAGATTAAACACATACCCACTTGTAGATCTTCTACGATCCAAATCTCAAATCATGTCTACATCAATGAAGCATGTATCTTCGAAACTCTATCCAATCATATTATTCCTTGGTAGCACAATCCATAACTAGCAGTGCAGCATAGATACTTGAAATCCCTCTATTTTGTTGTCCAATGTTCCTTCCCTATTTTGGACATATACATGCTTAATACTCCCACTACATGTGCAATATATGATCTAGTATAGCCATTGCACACATCAAACTTCCAACCACATTGACATATGGAACATGTGACACTTCCTCTTCCTCTTCCCGTGTCTCGATACATTGATCTATAGATAATTTTACACCTATAGGAATATATGCCTTTACTATTTTACATTTCTACATATTAAAATTTTGCAATATTGTCTCGACATCTTCCTCTAATTTAACCAGATTTTCTTGCTTTCTCGATGTATTTTTTAATTTCCATGCCCAAAATAAAATTTTCAACACTAATATCCTTCATGTCAACTTAGAATACAATTGAATTTTCACTTCCTAGATGATTTCCATATAAAAAAATTCAAAATAAATAATATGATCATCAACTAATTTGAAATACTAGTGATCTGCTTTGCTCCTTGTGAATCACGTCCCAACATATAAGTATCAATTTTTTGATACCACAACCTCCTTTATTTCTTTAACCCATATAGGGACTTTTTATTATGCATACCAACTACTTCTTTCACTCACCATAAAGCCTTCATACTACTTCAAGTAGATTTCTTATTCCAAATCCCTCTGTAGAAATTTTGTCTTCACATCCATTTGTTCTACTTCAAAATCAAAAGAAACATCAACAAATAAAAGAAATATAATAGAAGTTAACTTGGAAACAATAGAAAATATCTCATTAAAGTCGATTTCATAGACCTGGGAATAACCTTTTGCTACTAAATGAGCTTTGTATTTCTCCACTTTGACTTTTGCATTCAGTTTCTTCTTAAACACCCATTTGCTACCAATGGGATTTCTTCCTGCTTGTAACTCAACTAGATCTCAAGCCTCATTTTTGTCTAAGGCTTTCATTTCTTCAACCATGGCCTTTTTCCATAATTTTCCATCCCCTGAATCCACTGCCTACCTAACAATTCTAGGATCATCATTAGTAATGGACAAAGTAAATTTTGAATGGAAACCAAGTGGAGTATTCCTTTCTAACCGCTTTCTTTCCGTAATTGGTCTCCTCAATACCATAATATGTTCTTCTTCTTATTATTATAATTGTTCTTATCTAGAGTTTGATTCATCATCCTTCAATTCAAACTCTATCTTCTCTAGTTCTTTCTCCCTTGGTATGACTTCCTATTTGACAACATATTTGATTTCTCTAAATACCACATCTTGACTATACACAACCTTCTTAATTTTTGGGTTCCAAAGCTTATAACCTTTCAAACCATATTTATATCCAATTAAGATACACTTTTGGTTGTCTTATTTAGCTTACCCATATTCTCCTTTGGAATGGGTACATAATCATCATATCCAAATACCCTAATATGTTCAAGAGAAGGTTTCTTACCAATCCATGTGGAGTTTTATCATCCAATGTTGATGAGGGTGATATCTTTAGCTTGTAACACATAGTATCCACTACCTCTACCCGAAATTCATGTCCTAACCCGACAGTACTCAGCATGCTCCTTTCTTACTCCATTAGTGTCCTATTTAACATTTATATAACTCCATTATGTTGAGGTGTGTATGGAGTATTATTATACCTTGCTATATGACACTTCTTATAGAATTATTTGAATTCATTCCCATGGAATTCTCCACCATTATTTTTCCTTGACACCTTAATTCTCTTCTCTGTTTGATTTTCCACAAGAGCCTTAAACTCTTTGAATTTGTCAAATACTTTATATTTATTGGGAAAAATACTTTGGGGGGGGGGGGGGGGGGGGGGGGGGGGTTGAATTAGTATTTTAAAAACATTAAACTTTTCATTTTCATATGTTGGCTTCTGTACGCAACTTTACTGAAGGGAACCCGCGTGTGTACGTGACTATTCTTAAGGAAACTACCGTATATCTAGTAAGATTTACTTTCCAGTTAATTCATCTTCTATTTAACTTGATCCAGTGCATCAGTACTTCATTAAAAATTAAATAGACATTAACCAGGTGTATTAAGAACAAAATAAACCATCACACATAAGCAACACACATGAACACCAAGATTTAAGGTGGAAACCCAATGCAGGAAAAAAAACACCTATTATTGTCGTCTCTGTCTTCATTTTAATATAAAGAAAAAAAATTACAGTATTGTACTTTCGCAGACTCATACCAATACGCAGGCACCCACCTGCAGAAGACTACTACCTTCACGCGTTCTCCATATCCTACTGGAAGGGATATCCAACCCCTTGGATCTTGTATTGGATTCAACATGTACCAGTACGCAAGCACCCACTTGCAAAAGGATACAACCTTCACTGGTTCTCCATATACTACTAGAAGGGAGATCTAATCCCCTGATCTTATTTACCAACTACCACTGGAAGGAAGCTCCAACTCCCTCATCTTCGGGGACCACGTTTCATAAATTTTCATACTAGATCCACCTGTTGCACAACATCACAACTTGTAGGCCACGTTTCATCAAATTTTCAGACTAGACCCACTACCAACATTTAAGCTCAATACCCATCATCAAAACTAAAATTCAACCATTGTAACTCAATCATCAATATTTGACCCAACTGAATCAACCAATCACTGAAACTCAATCAATCAAGTAAAACAGTCATATCATTATAAACAAAATACCAAACAACATACTGCACATCACAGAGACCAGATTTGTTACTGCAAACCCTAATCAACCATCTATTAAAATATATACGCTACTTTGAAGTAGAAAACCCGCATATGTACGTTCTTTTCCTAAAGAATACCCGCGTACAAATATTCAACCACTAAAATCTAAAAACTAGACCACTATCACTCTCTAACAAACACTGAATCATACACGGATTTTACTGCAACATTCTGAAAGAACCACAGAACCTTCATTGATCTTCAATCACAATCAGCAAGCAACTTCAATATTCTTCAATCAATCAATCCATAATCAAAACATCACTGTTTAAACCTGGATCATCAAGGAGACGTCATTGACAGACAACAGAAACACATCAAAATTGATAAAATTGATCAAACAACCTTTTCATCAAAACCCTACTTTTTGTACGTGCTTTCCTCAAAGAATATACGCATGTGTACATGCTTTCCAGGAAACAAACCCACGTGTGTGCGACTTACTAGAAACACACTCACGTGTGTACGCACCTTGCAGAATATAAAACTTGCGTACATATCTGCAAATTCATAATCAAATCTTTGCTGCAACACAGAATTTTAGACATACCTAGATCTTGGTATACACAGAAAATCACGCATTAAGACGCTATCAACACAAATCAAATCATCTCATAATCATGATTGTCATCTCAGATCTATTATATTCAAGCCATCATCAAACTCCTGAGTGCATACTTAGTTTAGATCAAGCAAAGCATTAATAGCCTATTATATGCATATTTGCTTCATATCTAACTATTCATAAGATTTCCATCACTTGCACACATACTACCACTTTGATCTTCATAACCTTATATAGCTTAGCATTTATCCAATACCACAGGTCAAAATCATACACCAACCAATGGTTTTCTTAGACTGGATCAAAGCATTCATTGTTGGGCTCAATACCACAAGGAAATACCATGGTAAGTACACTTGCTATTTAGAACACCATGGTGTGGAAACTGTACGTGCCTTTGCTTCTTCATACTTGCATGTGTACATGGCTGTGCTTAACAGAACCCGCGTATACATCTTGAACTTTCAACTTTATCATACCTTTGCCTATGAACTGCTATGCCTTTGTCAAAACACTCTATCACATCTATAGATACATCATGTTTACATCTTCAACAAGTAGATTTCCATCAATAGAAAACTCATAAATTAGGTTGCCATTCATCGTGTAGGTTTCCAGCAAGGACAACACATAATTCATAATGCCAACAATCTCCTCCTTTGGACTTGATGGCAACCACTTTGGTGTTTGGTCACCACAATCTATAGATACCTGTAAAACACATCAAGCCAAGCACCAAGCCAAGATATTCTCCAAACACCAAGCTACTTTCCCCCTTTGACATCAAGGGAAAAGGGCTGACCAATGTTGAATTAAGACTTATGTACCTGAACTACTGAGTATAAACACTGATCATGCTCCCCCTAAGCACACACCGAAGTTTTTGATGGATGTACAATGAAGTACATGACTCTATGACTCATATGACTTGTCCTATCACCAAGGACTCAAACTTACATAAATCACCCAATCACAATGGGTTTACATATTTGACATCATTATTACATCAACTTCCCAAACACAATGGGGTTACAAATTACATCATATATCCAAAAGGACTTGACCACAATAGTCCATACATGAGTGAATTTTAAAATAAGTACATCATAGGTCTTTACATGACCCTTACATAAAATTATATATATGACATGTAGAAACAATACCAAAGACCTTAATAAGACCATGATAGTATACCATATACGATCTGCACCATAATCATATGTCAACAATACCAAGAAAAACAACATGTGACCTGTTGATAAATATCATTAAGAAAACATAATGCCAACAATGCATTATTTGAAGCATAGAAAATGCTCCCCTTGAACCTGTGCCAACTGTTCACTGTTAGATCATTTCATTTATCAATTAGGATATCAAAGAATCTTCAACAACCAGTCATCCATCAAGTCATCAAAAAATTTATACAAGCCAAAATCACTTTCAAATAGCATCAATAGACTGTAACCTTCAACCATCAGAGGAGAAAAGCCAAACAATAATTGACTGAAGCATATTAGACCCTTCTCCTGAGTCTGTCCCATTATTTCTTCATCAAACCAAGATATACGTGATTGTTCAGTTCAGAACTCGCGTATACACACGACTTTTCTTCATAGGATTTGCTTACAGAAACTGAAATACTGAAATTTCACACCTTCATCTCCCCATCAATTTGTTCTATTTGTACCTATGCATTGTTAATATACCAGAGCCATTGTCAGCAGTATAAGCAGCACGAAAATAAAAATCAACCATGAGATTCATTATCAAGACAAAAAGTGTATTACTCCACCTGATATTACACATCAGTGATCTTGAGGACCTGATAATCATCTTATGTTTTCATGAGGTCAAGTACCTCTCACCACTTCTACAGTCACTGATAGAAATATTCATTTAAGAATAATGGATTGCAATAGGCACCATCTTCTTTTACTCTAAGTCTGAATCTTTCTCATATCTATGAGAATTTTGTTCTTCAAACACATATAATTTGTCTCGATTTCTATATCCTCTTATTATGACTTTTCCAGTTACTTCATTCATAACCTTACACTTGGTTGATGTAAACACAATTATATTTCCCTTATCTTCCATTTTTCCTACACTTAGAATATTCTTCTTTAGCCCTTGAACTAATAAAGCATCAATTGCTGCTCTAGTTTTATTAATTTTGGCTTTACCTTGTCCTAGAACTTTTGTTGAAACATCAATTCCAAGAATAACATTACCATGATGGTTCTTCCTGAGAGACTACATTTTACTCTTATCTCCAGGCATGTGATGAGAATATCCACTATCTATGTACCACTCATGTTCATCTTCAAATGAGTAGAGAGAAAGACCACACCTTATATATTCTTATTTGTGGATCCATCTTTTTTAGATTTTCTAATATTAATGTTCTTATCTAGTTGCTTACCATGTTGTTAGTGGCGATCCATAGACTTGTTCCTACATTCTTTTGCTACATGCCCAAATTTGTTACAAGCATAACATCCTATATGCTTCATATTCCTTCTATTGCAATCAATGGCTTTGTGACCAAACATATTGCAAGCAAAACAATATCCCTTAAAGTACCTAGAAGGTGATGATCTTTCTGTGAGTCGGTTATTAGCTTGAAACATTCTACTTCTCCAGTTGGTTGCAACGTGACCATAATTATGACATATAGAACATTTTACATTATTGATCAAAGGAGAAAATTTATTAACACTTCTATAGTTAGGAGTAAATGATTTCCTTTAAAGTTTTTCTTTCCTTGGTTGTTGACAAGGTTGACTTTTTATCTCTTTGTTGAGCACTTCAAATTTTGCATTAGAATTATTTACCTCAACTTGTGAACTAGATTATCCTTCAACAATTTCATGAAAACCAAGAGTAGATTTGATGATAGGAGACCTTTGACTACTAAGAATATTATCTAGAATCTTAGTACTATCTTGAAATCACAAATGTTTAACATTTCTTTCTAATTTACCTTTTAGGATATTTACCTCAACCTGATATTGCTTCTTCTTTTCTAGACATTGTTTCTTCGTGATTTCTTCAACCTTTCTTTCTTCCTCCATTTGTTGTTTTAATTTGAGAATCTCTTCTTTCAACCCATTTCCTTGTTCTTCAAAAACTTAAAGTAGATCTTCATTCGTATTTGATTTTTCAAGATCTTCTTCCCTTAGAGAGATGACCTCAGCTTCAATACCTTCACAATATTGGTTAGATATCATACCATCATGATCCTTGTTATCATAAGCTTGCAACTTATCATTAAGATTAACAATCTTGTTCAAAGCAAGATCAAGTTTTGTTCTAATATCAACAATTTCTTCCAACCTTTCTTTTGAATCATCAACTCCATTTGTCATTTTGGACACATTGTTAGATATAAGATTACCTGAGAGATCTTCCTTTGGGACTTGTTCATGTATTACTTGTAACTTATCCCATACTTGCTTTGCAGTAGTATAATACATAACCTTATTCAATATTGAATCAGATATGCTACAAAAGATGTTACTCAAAGCCTTATTGTTATTTTTCACTTCCTTGTCTGATGGAGGAAACTTGGTGTAACCATTGCACACTAGATGCCAGACATCGAGATTCATCATATTATGTTTCGTCTTTCCTTTGCATTGTTGATAATTATCTTTGCTTGGCATAGGCACATCTGCATGGTCCATTTATTCTAACTTGCCTTGATATACTGCTTGAAGAGGCTTACTTTCACTTTTACCCATAAGTGCAAACTCAGTGGTTTCACTATCATCGTCATTATCATTGTTGCATAGAAAAGAAAATTGATCACATCTTAAATTAAAACCCATACCTGATGATGCTTCATCTTCTTCATTCTTGATCAATAGAACACAAGTTGCTCCCAAACTCAAATATTTGCTGACATCTGTACTTGTTACTGCATCTGATATATTCCTGTTAAAGTTCTTAATAGAAGTATCATTTTCTTCCAGGGCATCCATGAAATTATCATCAGACTCATCTTCAAATGCCATAAGTAATTGACAATCTTGATCAGACTCACCTTCTTCGCCATTTGAAAGACCTTCATTGTCTTCATGTGTATAAAAACTTCTTTTGTTTTCAAACCTCTTCCTATTCATTTTTGCAGCTTCTTTTCCTTTCTCTTGATTTTATTTATAAGGAAATTTAGCAACATAATGACCAACTCTACCACGGGAAAAAAATTTGAAAGGAATCTTACCTCTGAATCTTCCTTTACCCACTTAGAGTTTCTTTACGAAGTTTGCCTCTTCTTCTTCTGATACATAACCTGATTCTTGTAGAAATTTTGAATAATATAACACTTATTCACAGAGATTATTCTGATTATACACTATTTGCAGAATGCATGCATAATACATAACCTCCTCTACCATTGATCATCAATTTGCAGAATTAAGAAACAATCGCATGCGCACATTGAAACATCAATCACACATATCAACACAGTATGTAATGGGGAAAGAATACAGCTGAAAACCCCCAACTATCTATATATTATAATGATAGAGAACATGTAATAGTACATAGTACAATACTCCTCACAAGTACTCAGTACTATCTCCACCTGCTACACACAAACTAGCTCAGATCTGAACAAGTTCCTGGTTCAAATCTCCTCCACTGTTTGCTTGCCTCTACTGCGCAATCCAAGTTGAGAATGAATCTGATCCAAGCTCATTTTCACTTGGCCTGTACTGTGCAATCCTCATTGGCAATCTCAATCAATGATTGTGCAAATATCATGCACAGCTATAGTCACAACTGATAGTAGTCTCACTCTTTCACCCACCTCTAACACTTGTCTCCATTGAACTGTCCATGCACTGAGTTAACTGATGTATTCTTTAGTTGATTTATGAGTTAATAATTAGTGAATTAATTAATAATTAATTCACATCACTCATCACTAGTGTATTTGGCAGTTAGACTAAATACAACTAGTTCAACTAAGTCAAACTGAACACAACTCCATCAACTCCTCAATCAACTCCACCAAACTCAATCACTTGAGTTCTAACTAAATTCCATCATGCAATAGCTCAACTAACCCATAGGAAAAGCGTATTTCCTTCTAGAAGTTGCATGTGCCACATCCGTAGCTCGAACTAAAGTGCTGCAAGAGGATAATATAATGTTTATAGTCCAAATATTATTAAGAGCGAATAATATTCAACTGTTCTATTTTTAGACTGGCAATCTAAAAATAGACTCTGCCCATATGTCTAAAAATAGAAGTCCATCTATTTTTACCAACATGACCAATCATCCACAAATAGCATCCTACAACCCATAGACCATGATCCATATGTCTAAAAATAGACTTTGCGCCAAAAATAGCCTGCAGGCCCACTTAGTGAAGGCGACTTCTTTTCACTAAGCTCCATCATCTTGTTGCATTTTCAACAATTCTTCCTTCTCTTTTCCTTTTGCAGTAGCTTTGAAGGTTGTTTCTCTCATATCTGAAGGACCACCTTTCCTCATCTCAAATGTTGTCAATATTCCATGGAGTTGATCAAGTGTGAGACTTTTTAGATCCTCCATTTCTTCAATAGTAGATACTTTGGTTTCAAACTTCGGAGTTAGAGATCTTAAAATTTTTCAATAATAGAAGTCTCTTTTATTTCTTCACCAAAAATTCTTATGGAATTCACAACTTCATCTACTCTAAGAAAAAATGTTGCAATGCCTTCATCATCATGCATTTTCAATGTTTCATATTGTATTATGAATGTTTGATGTTTAGCAATTTTTACCTTGGTGTCACCTTCATAACTTTGGATAATCTTATTCCACATTCCCTTTGTTTTGTTCAACTGCATTACATTCACGAACTCGGTCTCAGTCAAATTTCCCAAGATGGAATTTACAGCTTTTGCATCGGTTTCATATTGTTTCTTTCCTGTAGTATCTGAAGGAATAGAGGCTGGAAATTGATATCCACTTTCAACGATTTCCCACACATCATATCCTAGTGCCTGCAAGTATTCTCTCATCCTAAATTTCCAAAAGACAAATTTAGTTCCATTAAATATATGAGGTCTGATAGAAAATACTCCTTCGTGACTACTCATCTTGATTAATCTCCTTTAAGCGATCAAACTTCTGCCAAAGGACCTGCTCTAATCCCAATTGTTAAGAAAAATATTGAGGGGGGGGTGAATCAGTATTTTCAAATCATTAAACTTTTCATTTTCATATTCTAATTTTTGTAAACAACTTTACTAAAGAGAACCCGAGTGTGTACATGATTGTTCTTAAGAAAACTAGCGTATATCCAGTAAGATTTACTTTCCAGTTAATTCATCTTCTGTTCAACTAGATACAGTGCATCAGTACTTCATTAAACATTAAAGAGATAGTAACCATGTGCAATAAGAAAAAAAATTAACCATCACACATAAGCAACACACATGAACGCCAGGATTTAAGGTGGAAACCCAATGCGGGAAAACAAACCACTTGTTGTTGTCGTCTCTGTCTTCCTTTTAATATAAAGAAAATATTTTACAATCTTGTATTGGCACAGACTCATACCAATACGTAGGCACCGACCTACAGAAGGCTACTACCTTCACTCATTTTCCAACTTCTACTAGAAGGGAGCTCCAACCCCCTGGATCTTGTACTAGCATAAACTTGTACTAGTACACAGGCACCCACCTGCAGAAGGCTACAACCTTCGCTTATTTTCCAACTGTTATTGAAAGGGAGCTCCAACCCACTGATCTAATTTACCAGCTACCACTGGAAGGAAGCTCCAAATCCCTCATCTCCGAGGACCATGTTTCATAAATTTTCATACTAGATCCACCTTCTACACAACATCACAACTTGTAGGCCATGTTTCATCAAATTTTCAAAATGGACCCACTACCAACATTTAATCTCAATACCCATCATCAAAACTAAAACTCAACCATTGTAAATCAATCATCGATCTCTGGCCCAACTGAATCAACCAATCAATGAAACCCAATCAACTAGAACTCAATCAATAAACTAGAACAGTAAGATCATTGTAACCAAAATACCAAACAACATAGTGCACATCAAAAAGACCAGATTATGTTACTGCAAACCCGGATTAACCATTTGTCAAAATATGTACGCTACTTTGCAATAGAAAAACCACGTATGTACGCGCTTTTCCTGAAGCATACCCACATACAGATCTTCAACTACTGAAACCTGAAAACTAGACCATTGTCACTCTGAAACAAACACTGAATCATACACAGATTTACTGCAACATTCTGAAAGAACCACAGAACCTTCACTGATCTTCAATCACAATCAAAAAGTAACTTCAACATTCTTCAATCAATCAATCCATAATCAAAACATCACTATTTAAATCCAGATCATCAAGAAGACTTCATTGACAGACAACAAAAACACATAAAAATTGATAAAACTGATCAGACAACCTTTTCATCAAAACCCTACTTTTTGTATGCATTTTCCTCAAATAATATCCGTGTGTGTACATTCTTTTTAGGAAACAAACCCGCATGTACACGCTTTTCAAGAAACAAACCCACGTGTACGCGACTTACCAGAAACACACTCGCGTGTGTACGTGCTTTGCAGGCTATAAAACCCGCGTACAAATCTGCAAATTCAAAATCAAATCTTCGCTGCAACACAAAACTTTAGACATACCCAGATCTCGGCATACACAGAAAATCACACGTTAAGACGCTATCAACACAAATCAAATCATCTCATAATCATGATTGTCATCTCAGATCTATTGGATCTGATCCATCATCAAACTCCCGGGTGCATACTTAGTTTAGATCAAGCAAAGCATTAATAGCCCATTATATTCATATTTACTTTAGATCTAAGTATTCATAATATTTCCATCACTTTCACACATATTACCACTTTGATCTTCATCACCTTATATAGCTTAGCCTTTATCCAATACCATAGGTCAAAACCATACTCCAGCCAATGGTTTTCTTAGAAAGGATCAAAACATCTGCTGCTGGGCTCAATACCACAGGGAAATACCATGGTAAGTACCCTTGGTATTTAGAATACCATGGTTCGAAAACTATATGTGCCTTTTCTTCTTCATACTCACGTGTGTACGTGGCTTTTCTTAATAGAACCTGCATATACTTCTTGAACTTTCAACTTCATCATACCTCTACCTCTGAACTATTATGCCTTTGTCAAAATACTCTATCACATTTGTAGGCACATCTTGTTTACATCTTCAACAAGTAGATTTCCATCAAGAGACAACTCATCAATTAGGTTTCCATTCATCGAGTAGGTTTCCATCAAGGAAAACACATAATTCATAATGCCAAAAATCTTTTCTCTAGAGATTGTAGGAGTTTTTTCTTCTTTAACTCCACTCTTAGGAACAATGGATCTGTTGTACCTATCACTAATCATGTGTCCCAACAGCTTATAGAGAGTTCCAATCTAAACTACACTCAATAATACCATTGCTCCTTGAACTTTTCTGCAAGTATCCTTTTCACACATTATTTAACACCTACATCGCTCATCTTGCTTACAAAAGTCAAATTTCTCACTAATCATGGGATATACAGAACACTAGTAAGTGTTATAATGCTTCCACTCACGACCTTCAACTTCACTTTTCCTCATCCTACAATTATGGTTGTCGAGTCATCTCCTATGAAAAATATCACCACCATCATATCTTTCATACTCATAAAACCACTCCCTATGAGGAGTCATATGAAAGGGTGACCTTGAGTCAACCAACCATATAAGGGTGCCCTAAGTACGAATCCCCTCCTTCATATAAGGATGTTTTTTCTTATGTAGAAAGAGAATCATCGAATCCCTTTTCTTTCTTAGTAATTTTGGATCTATTGTCTTTCTTGTAATTTTTTTTGGAGATTTAGATCTTACTCTAGATTTAGGTATTCCTCTTGAGGACTTAATTTTATTTCTATTATGGGAGTGTCATCTTATAGATAAGGCATCTATGTTCTTACTTTCTATGTTTTCTGTCTCATCTCCTCTGATAACAAGGATGAGACTATATTATTGAAACTTAAAGTAATTACCATA
Source organism: Pinus tabuliformis (assembly GCA_031772625.1). Lineage (NCBI taxonomy): Eukaryota > Viridiplantae > Streptophyta > Pinopsida > Pinales > Pinaceae > Pinus > Pinus tabuliformis. The sequence goes on along the minus strand of CM062815.1, from coordinate 549,116,062 downwards.
CTAACTATGGAAATAACCAAACTATACCGTGAGTTTGGTAATGAGCACAACAAATGGATACATGTATCTTCATCTAAAATATTAATATTAACAGATAATAGATGACTTACCACATTATTGAAGGTAATTAGATGTTATGCCAGTGGGGCTTTAATCTTCATCCTCGAGCTATATAAATTTTTCTATACCAACAATTTGTTCACTAGGGACTTAGACTAATACCAGGTTCCTAACTTGTTCCATAATTCCTTCATTATAGCTTATGCTAAAATAATTAATAATATTGAATTTGAGAAACACAATTGTATTGTGCTCTTTACCTTTCAACCCAACTTGGTTCAGTCTTTTATTGGCATCCCTATCAAAGCAATACCCAAATCCACAATGAGTCACTGATCTTTGTCGACCAATAGATCTTCCATTTTGAGCTTACATAGCTCAAAACTCTGCCCATTGAATTTTTCAATCGCTACCTTTGAACTACTCACCATTTCCTTTCACCATAAGAATCAATTATGTAGGTGTCCCATTGTAATAGGTTCTACCACATGCCCAAGCAAAACCCCTTAGCCACAAAAGCACCCCTTGAATCCAAACTTGGTATGATACAAATTGTAGGTTTTAACCCTATACAGTTAATTATTGCAAATATATTCTTAATAAAATAGAAAATATGCATTGGAAAACACACACATTGACACAGATATTTTACACTAGAAACCCAAACTTGGAAAACTAGAAAGATTTTTCAGTATATTCATCTTTATAGTGTGTGTGTGTATATATATATATATCCCATGAAATCAATAGACTACCAATACATTTATCTTGGATTATAATACAACAATATTTCTTTAATTGAAACTACAAAACCATAGGCTAAACCACCATGCACCACAAAAATGCTAAAAAAAAATTCGTGTCTTGAAACCATGAAAAATGGACACAAAAAACCATCGCAAAAATATTTCTAGGGGGCACCCCTCAAAGCCCCATGTAGGGGAGCTTTCACCTCCTAGCTACACTTGATGCAACATGCAACACATGGGGTAATTGTGTAAAGAATATAACACATACCCAACAAATTGATCTTAGGTATGGGTCATGAACTAGTGAATCTTGAAAACATTTTTGCTTAATATCGACATAACTTTTATGTGAAAGAAGTGGCATGTATTAACATCATGTAAACATTGAAAAGTAATACTCAAACAAAGGCACTAGAAATAATGTGAAAATAATTTCTCATTTTTATTTTCTTTTAATGAAAGAAAATTGATCTTAGACAAAAATAATAAACAACAAACAACATTATGAATGTAACAACCTTGGTCAAATTTCCATGTAATAAAGTTAATAAAGGCAAAATAATAACCAAGGTCATGGGGCACGTATTCCAAGCTGGGTGTTGGGAAAAACATCCTAGTGTGGGTGTTCATTCGGTTTATTATGGCTAAGTAAAGTGGCAAAGGCAATGGAAAAGGCTTTGGAAAGGCAAAGCGGCATTAATTGGCATTTTATTTATGAAAATAATAGAAATTAGGAGAAAAGGAAGGTGAAAGGTCACAAGTTGCATGTGAGGAGGAAAATGAAGGAAAATAATGGAAATTGAAGAAAATAGAGGCCTCATTAATAAAAAGGCTTCAGAGGATAAGTTGGTACCTTTTGTCAGTGCAGTTTTTGAGCTCTCTCTCTATTTCTCTCTCTCTCTCACTCTTGGACACTTCGAGCATTCTTGGAGCACTCTAGCATTGGATCAAGGAAAGTAAGGGAAGGACCAATAAGGCAAAGGAAAGCAAAGATCAAGCAAGTAAGAACAGCATCTAGCAGCTACAACGTGATTATTTGCAGGTATCGATTTGCATGTGTGATTTCCTTGTTAGTTTTGGCATGCATGGTACATGCATGTGAGTATTTGGTTCTCTTGTTGTCATTGGCATGGTTTTTTCCAGGTGGTACAGTGTTCTTCAACCTTTCTTTTCCATTTTTAGATAGCGATGGTGTGATGGGTTCTCTTTTATTTAGTTAATTTGGATTGTCAGATGGTTTTGAAACTAAGTGAAGTGGTCTCTGAAAGAAAGAACCCAAGGCCTAGGAATCCCTAGACTAGACTAGGATTGCGGTAAAGCTAGATTTTGTGTGCCTTTGTGGGCCTAGGAATCCTCAACGAGTGAATGGAGGTATATACAGTAAATCCTAGAGGTGTGTGCCCTCGATCAAGCCTATAAATCCTTGACCGACGAATGGCGAGATATACGGTAAATCCTGGAGGGTGGAGTATTGATTAGGCCTAGGAATCCTCGACCGTTGTATGGTAGGATATACGGTAAAGCCTAGAAACTAGGAGGCATGAAAATTCCTTACAGTATAGGTGGAGAAATCTGGTGGCATCCATGCTTTTTTAGGGCCTACTGATATAATGGGGATTGCGGTAAAGCTTAATGAAACCTGGTTTGGTTTGGTTTTGAGTCCCACATTCATTCTTGGAATATGGCACGAGGGTGATTAGCTGAAAGAAATATTTGGTTCAACCAATATATGGTCAGGTGGTTCGTGGAAGTCCCATACCTGGTTGGATTTTGTATTCATTAATAATAGCTTCTTCTCCTTGGTATTTCATGTGTAAATATATTGGTTTATATGTGATTATTATGGTTGTTATATCCTTGTTATTTCTGTTGGTTATATGTTGGTTATGAGTATGTTTTATGATAGACTTGATGTATGGATCTCATCATGTTTTGATTATCAAATGAATGAACAACGAATATATGACCTAATAGATGATATTCAAGCTATTTTGATAAGGCATCAATGCTTCTTGATGATTCTCAGATAAGTATGATACCCTTATGTTTATATATGTTGTTATGACCTGTAGATTGCATATTTGTGACATGTTTGATGAAATGCCTGTCATGGCTAGTAGGGGTCAAATCAATTACTTGTACCAGTGATTGCATTAGTAGCCTTATTCCATTTTTGTTTATCATTTATGGGAGTTTCATGAAATTTTGGGTAGTGGCTTGAGACCTAGCCCTGAAAAGTGGCACAGAATCTAGGGTCATTGGCTCAGAACTGGCATGCCTTGTTGTGGGAGCAAATGGAAGGCATCAGTTGCATGCATGGTTTGTCATGGGAGTGGTTGGGGATCCATATGAGTGAAATATCAAGGATTCTTAGGGGTTGGTCACCTAGAAAGGTTGGTTGGCTCTTGAAGGTTTTGTAGCATGTGTGGAAGGTTATAATGGTTTTGTTTTGTCAGTTCCACTTCCTTAACTGAACATGGGGAGTTGAATCACATCATAGTACCCTCTCATCACAAGCTTACCCTAGCGGACCAGTTAACTTGGGTAAATGTGGGAGGAGGGTGTTATAAAGTGGTATCAAAGCATGGTTCACCCCTTGGAATGGATGGGTGGTGTGTTGGTCATGCATTCATGTCAGTTGCATATATGTGTTCTCTATGCTTTTGGTATATGTACTTTTTGTGTATGCATGGTGGTGGTCATGGTTGTAGTGGTGTCGCCACATAAAAGTGGATGGTGTGTTGTTGGATGTGGTCGTCATGACTGTATTTTGGTTATGCATTGGCTATGCATGTCAGTTGTTATGAAACCAGCTCAAGAAAAGATAGAAAAGATAGATCAACGACTTAGAATTCAGCCTCTTCGAGGGGGAAACCTCCTTTACATTATATAAATGAACAATTCTTGGATGATACAAATGAAAAGACCTCCTTTCTATATATAGGAGTCTAAGGGGTCATAACATAATCAGAGCCGACATAAAAATAATAATGTAAGGGCACAATAATAACAATAGTGGGCTTCTATGGGGCACATTAGTAACAATATGGGCACTACAGGGGTACATCAATATAATAAGTGGGTTGTACTAATAACAATAAGGGGTTACACTAGTATTATAGGGGCCTAACATGCCCCTCTCCTTCAAAAAGCGTTGTCCTCAATGCTTGAGTAGTTCTTGATGCTTTTGTATAAAATTCTTGTCCTCCCATGTGGAATCTTCAACGGGTAAGTTCTTCCACTCGATGAGATACTCTGAAATTGATCGATTCCGTAGCTGTCAGGTTCTTGTTTCTGTGACTGCTCCAGGTTCCAATATGATTTTTCCTTCCTTTTCAATATCTGGCAATATTGTTTGAACTGAGATCTTTTGCAACTTTTGAATAAGTGGCCATACTTCTTTGTCCTTCCATTCATCCCTTGCTTCGTTTATCCAATCTAGTTGGATAATAGAAATAGCACAAAACAATGCTTCCACATCCTCATCCTTGAAGAGTCTTCCCATTCGGTAAGGTCGCCATTTTTTAAGTGCATGTAGTATTGCCAACATTTCCTTCTCATAAATAGCTTGCTTTAGATGTAGCAATAAAAATACCCAATCGCCTACATCAAAACATTTTTCACTATGATGTTGATCTACTTGTTGTTTCATTTGATTTTGCACCAAAGTGGCGCTATGCTTTAAAAGTTGGAGAACTTGTTGTTGATGCTCGATGTGATCTTTCACTGCTTGAACCTTTTTCTTCTTGATATATCCTTCTATCTTTAGAGTTTGAGGAGTGGTAATTTCTTCCAATCCTTTACAAGATATGGTCAGATTCATTTCTTGACGCTCGATGTGATCTTTCACTTCTTGAACATTTTTCTTCTTGATATGTCCTTCTGTCTTGCTAGTTTGAGGAGTGGTAATGCCGACCAGTGAATTACAAGATATGGTTGGATTCATTTCTTCTTTATTGATGTGATCTTTCACTTCTTGCACCTTTTTCTTCTTGATATTTCCTTCTATCTTGAGAGTTTGAGGAGTGGTCATTCTTGCCAATAGTTTACAAGATATGTTCTGATTCATTTCTTCTTTCTCTGGGGTTGGGTCCTGGCATATATCCTCTTCTTTTGATGTTTCTTGATCCTTTTCTTCCTCCTCTTCATACTCTATGTAAAATATTTTCTTCTCAGCACACTTATGACCTTTAGTGCATTTGCTATCACAATTGTAACAAAGCCCTTTTTCTCTTTTTTCTTCCAATTGTTGTGGTGTAACCCTTATAGGTTGTGGAAGGCTAGGAGGAACAACATGTCCATCTTTATAGTTGTGAGGGGTAGACTCCCTTGTTGCCATAATTTTACTTTCAAATATGTCACAAAGCCCTTTTACTCTTTCCAATTGTTGTGGTGTTGCTCTAAAGAAGGTGTTGCTCTTTGTATCCTCATAATGTGCTATCATTTCCTCCATGAGAATTGACCACGTAACAAGTTTTTTACGAGAACAAAGCCCTTTATACCATAAAAATTGATCTGGTTCTAAATATGAAGATGCAATACATACCTTTTGTAACAGTGGTACACCATGTAGATCAAAATATTGCTCCATCTGAAGTATCCAATTTACCGGATCCTTGCCATCAAACTTCCTCATCTTGCTTTTTCTTGATTTTAGGACCTCAAACTTGAAATGATTGTAACTCTGTACTTGCGGATATTTAAGTTCTGAAATTGCTACCTATAGTATCCCTCTGTGTCCTCTTTCCAATGCCACCAGTCTGATCCAAATTGGATTATCCAAAAAAGAGTTATGCATAATCTCCCAATATGATCTGATTATAGACCTTTCCAGAAGAGCGAACTTGTATGAAGTTCCACATGTCAATTTTTCGACCTTTGGCTCTGAAAAAGATATACAAGAAACTACAGTCCGTCCTCTTTCTGTACCTTCTTATGAAATTTCAATCCGATCCCCAGAGAGAAAGTTATGACGATTTTCCCCAGGTTACTTGTTTTGAATGTAATTCAGGAGTCTGCAAAAAGACCAACTTCCTCAGATCATATCTCCGCAAATATCACGCAAAAAGCTCTGAAATACGGATCCAAGGTTCACCACGATTTCTTCTCAAATGGGTTTTTTTTGCGACTTCTGAAACGTCATAGAAAAGAAGTTATAGTGAAAATGCCACGATGACCTGTTTGGAGCAGCGAAACCCTAGAATCCAAAGCTCTGATACCAAATGTTATGAAACCAGCTCAAGAAAAGATAGAAAAGATAGATCAACGCCTTAGAATTCAGCCTCTTCGAGGGGGCAACCTCCTTTACATTATATAACAATTCTTGGATGATACAAATGAAAAGAACTCCTTTCTATATATAGGAGTCTAAGGGGTCATAAAATAATCAGAGCCAACATAACAATAATAATGTAAGGGCACAATAATAACAATAGTGGGCTTCTATGGGGCACATTAGTAACAATATGGTCACTACATGGGTACATCAATATAATAAGTGGGTTGTACTAATAACAATAAGGGGTTACACTAGTAGTATAGGGGCCTAACATCATTGCTTATATATTGTTATGCATACATTGATATGGTTGTAGTTGTCATGCATGAGGTCATGGTATGTGGTTGGTATGATCAGGCATTGATAACTGGATAGTGGTTAAACTGATGTTATATGTTGATGTGATTATGATTATACATGTATTGTGCTAATCTAGTTGATCTTGCATATGAGATATCCTCACCTGAACCATACTGAGGTATGTCGATTAAGTTATATTTTAGTTTTATCTTGACATGGTGTACTTGTAGGAAAGAGATCAGATATGACTAGCAATATGGTAGACTACAAGTCATGAGATTCTCCCTATGGGTCAGATGAGTAGCATGGTGCTGAGAATTCTTCTGACTTGGCAGACACATTTAGAAGTTTGAAGGAAAAAATAAGGAGTTGAAAGTCAGATAATGATAGGATCATTCAGGCACAGGAGAAACAAGCAGACGTTAATGTAGTAATCCTTCAAAGTTTGTCATAATTGTAGAGACATGGACTGCTTCAGATCAGCCATGGGAAGGAGGACATAACTAATGGGGCATATGGCAGTAGGTCTCATGGTGGGAACAGGTCAGATAGAGATGACACGATTAGAGATGGCAGGCTCTTGGATGCTTTGGATAGGAGAGGTGATGGACACAAGTTCTCTTCTAGTTATAATTTTAATTGAAACTATGATCATCATCGTTATCATCCTTACAGGAGGAGTGACAAGGGATATTTTCTAGATGAGTTCAATAAAGCAAAGCCACTTACCTTTGATGGGTATTTGAAGGAGTTAGAGGATGCATAGGCATGGCTACTTGGGATGAAGAAATTTTCTGAGCTACATGATTACATGGAGAACATGAAGGCCATAATAGTTATCTTCATCCTCAAAGGGAAAGCAGACATCTCATGTGAATATGTGAAGCGGGTTAGAGACATCAGGACAGAAGAGTTGAGTTGGAATGAATTCAAGAGAATTTTAAGGAAGAAGTACTTGTCAGAAAGGTACTATGACGGAAAATCCAAGGAATTCTATGACAGATGAGGAATGCATGACTAAGTTCTTGGAGTTATTGAGGTATGTACCATATCTTAAGGATGAGAAGGCCAAACTTCATAGATTTCTCAATGGATTTCCATTAGCATTTAGAGGTCGTATTGAGTATGATGAGCCTCAGTAGCTCTAGGAAGTTATTGGGAAATTTAAGCATTGTTATGGGCAGTCAAAGCGCAAGACAGAATCTCAACAAGTTTGGAAATTGAAAGACAAAGATAAAGGTAAATGGCAGCCGAAAAGAACAAGGCCTCAGGCTGCAGGTGAGAAAGAAAATATTGCACCTTACAAGAAGTTTAATGGGTCACGGCATGGAGGGCGGAAAAATAAAGGTGATGGTACAGGATAGTTGTAGTGTTATACATGTGGTAAGGAGCATATTAAGAGGGATTGTTCACAAAATCAGGGTGGTAGGCCTTAGATTTACAGTGCACAGGAAGCACAAAAGTTGGGGATGTTGGGCAGAACATTCCACGGATTTATGCAGCGTTGGATAACAAGCAGGAATATCACCAGGATTATTTGCAAGTATTATTTTGCATGCATGATTTCCTTATTAGTTTTGGCATGAATGGTACATGCATGTGAGAATTTGGTTCTCTTGTTGTCATTGGCATGGTTTTTTCCAGGTTTGACAGTGTTCTTCAACCTTTCTTTTCCATTTCCGGATAGCCATGGTGTGATGGGTTCTATTTTATTTGGTTAATCTGGATTGTCGGATGGTTTTGAAACTGAGTGAGGTGGTATATGAAAGAAAGAACCCAAGGCCTAGGAATCCCTGGACTAGACTAGGATTGCGGTAAAGATGGATTTTGTGTGCCTTTGTGGGCCTAGGAATCCTCAACCAGTGAATGGAGGTATATCAGTAAATCCTAGAGGTGTGTGCCCTTGATCAGACCTAGGAATCCTTGACCAGTGAGTGACGAGATATACGATAAATCCTAGAGGGTGGAGTCTTGATTAGGCATAGGAATCCTCGACCATTGTATGAAGAGATATACGGTAAAGCCTAGAGACTAGGAGGCAGGAAAATTCCTCATAGTGTAGGTGGAGAAATTCAATGACATCCATGCTTGTTTAGGGCCTAGTGATCCAATGGGGATTGCGTAAAGCCAGAGGAAACCTAGTTTGGTTTGGTTTTGAGTCCCACATTCATGCATGGAATATGGCACATGGGTGATTGGCTGAAAGAAAGATTTAGTTCAGCCAATTTATGGTCAGGTGGTTCGTGAAAGTCCTGTACCTAGTTGGATTTTGCATTCATTAATAATAGATTCTTCTCCTTGGTATTTCATGTGTAAATGTGCAGGTTTATATGTGATTATTATGGTTATTATGTCCTTGTTATTTCTATTGGTTATATTTTGGTTATGAGTATGTTTTATGACATACTTGATGTATGGATCTCATCATGTTTTGATTAGAAAATGAATGAGAAATTAATATATGACCTAATAGATGATATTGTAGATAAGGCATCAATGCTTCTTGACGATTCTCGGATAAGTATGAGACCCCTATACTTAGATATGTTCTTATGACCTGTAGATTACATATTTGTGACATGTTTGACGAAATTCTTTTCATGGCTAGTAGGGGTCAGATCAGGTACTTGTACAAATGATTGCATTAGTAGCCTTATTCCATTGTTGTTTATCATTTATGGGGGTTTCATGAAGTTTTGGGCAGTGGCCCAAGACCTAACCCTGAAAAGTGGCATAGAATCTAGGTTCGTTGTGAGAACTAGCTGAAAAAGTCCATAATTGTTGGCATGCCTTCTGACTGGATGGCCTCAGTCGCATGCGTGGTTTGTCATGGGAGTGGCTAGGGGTCCATATCAATGAAATATCAAGTTGTCTCAAGGTTTGGTCACTTGGAAAGGTTGGTTGGCTCTTGAAGGTTTTGTAGCATGTGGGAAGGTCAAAATGGTTCTGTTTTGTCGGTTCCACTTCCTTAACTATACAAGGGGAGTTGAATCACATCATAGTAGCATCTCATCACATGTTTACCCCAATGGACTATTTAACTTAGGTAAATGCAGGAGGATGGTGTTACAATGAAAACTTTAGAAACTCCAACATGTTTTCCACTTAAATTTTTTCCTATGACTAACAATGCAAAGAATCACATTGTAAAATGGAAAACAAAATCACACGTGTAAAGTAGTAGAAAAATTGCATGCAACATGGAAAAACAAGTAAAATTAGTCCACAAATAGCACATATGGATTTAATAGAGAAAATTGTTCACAATGGCATGGATCACTAAAAAAAGTTGCATATATTAGTGTAAAAAACAAGACAAAGTTGCATGTAGAAATAAAACAAGGTGTGCATTAGAACTAGGAAAAAGTTGTACATAATGCATGAACAAAAAAAACAATGGCATAGATCTACACAAACCCAATAAAAATGAAAATTTTGAGGAAATACACACAATTAACAAAAATAATGAAAAGGGTATTGAAGTAGAACTAATTTCAAATCAACAAAGACAAGTAAAGCACATGAAATACAAGACTAATCTATAGAGGGAAAAATTATAATATCTAATCCCTAGTGGAGTTGCCATTTACTATGGTAGAATTTAACTAATGGATTAGTACACAAGCAAGTGACCTAAAATGCAAAGAATACTTTCCATAAACAAGCAATGTGATGATATGCAAGATCCAGGTTAACGAAAGAAGAAAATATGCTAACATAGAGGCATGCCTTAAAAGCATTCACTTTGGTGATTGATTTGGTGGAGTGGAAGGAGGTGAATCTTGTATGTGACAAGAATACTCAAGAATTCCTATAACCAAACAGCGAAAAACCAAAAACTTACCTTCCTCCAAAGTGATTAACTATTAGTTTAAGAGTGCTTATTAGCCAACTTGAAATCAATTCTAAAATCATTATTCATTTGGACTACCATGAACTTAAATGGTTAACAAGACATTATTGGCGGGGAGGGGGAAGGGATATAAGATTTTAGATGAACGAACAAATAATATTATCTAGAATGTGCAATGATGATCCCAACCCATGTCATTTAGGTTCATTCATCAAGACGACTCCCTGTGGTTTCACAATAAACTCACATCGTAAACTTCATTTCTCTCTGTAACTCATAATAGAAACATGTGGGCATGAACTTTAAAAATCGGTGAAGACCACTAACTTTTACCCAATAAGCTCTACATACACAGGAAGATTCATTTATAATTGGGTGGAGGACCTTCCTTGAATGGGAAAAAAATAATTTCCGAGGGATAAAAACAAAAAGGATAATCACATAGGGATAACAACAAAAAGGACAAAAGAAATAGTAAAACCAGGAAAGTAACAACTTTGTCAACTAGTTGGGTGATCAATTTGAAATATATTGAGTAATAATCAAACATATGAATTATATTGAAAGTTAATATGATATATGAATATTTAAGGACTTACATGCAGTTATTGAGTGATTTTCCATGTACAAGCATAGCAAAGTAAAATTGACAAATTTTTACACTTCCATTTAGGACATTTTAATGTAAGGACCAAATGTGGGTATAAAAAAAATCTGAAAGGGACCCAACTAGGAAGTTTCTATGTCTCATGAAAACAAAATCTAGTTATAAAAGTATTTTAGGTACCATTACTCTCTTGATCATTAATGGCAGAGTAGCATTACTCTTTTGATCATCAAAGATATAGTTGCAATGGATATTAGAAGTGAATGAGTTCAAAGCAAATAATTCATCCTTATGCCTTGAATTATTTTAAAATATATATTATAGTACAATGATAATTATTATTAATATCATAAAAGCATATGCATATATTTATTCCAAAATAAATCGAATTTTTATAATATTTATACAAACTATAAATACATAAATAATTAATATTTTTTAAAGATAAAAATCATATTATTCATCAAGGAAAATATATACATAATCAGTCTATCATTGAACATTCCAAGCTTCAAAAAAAATTGAATCTGATTTTGCTCCTCCTAAAGAGATTAATTGTCTATACATCCAAAAAGGCTATAGCATATCTAGATCATACACACTGATTATGAACACCATGCACCCCTCCTTTGGAAAAACACTCAGGAAACGTAAAAAGGAAACTAGAACTAGCTAGAAAAAGAGATATGTCTCCATGGATTCAATGCCTTCAACGTCCAAAAATTCATAAACACCAACAAAACTCATTAGGAGGCGTGTTCCTCCTTTAAGAGAGAATTTGCCTCAACACATAGTTCTCATAGAATGTGGAAAAAATAGATATTCTCAAAACAAGACATTGTCTAATGGATATCACTGAGGAGAGTTTCTAAGCCGATATTTAACACAAAAACCCTACAACTTGCCCAACCAGTTACGACCTTAGGGTCACCCATAATTTTTAGTCTAGGTAAGCCTCTTTTACGATCCAATTCAGAAAAAGCCAAAGCATTGTAATTTTAGTTTTGTTTCTTGTCCCTTGACCAGGGCCATATCGACAATACAAGAAATGTGAATGGCTAAAATAGATAATGACACCCACCCAACATCGAGGTCGGTGACCTTGACAAGCTCCATCGAAGTAACCCCATTGATCTGAGGTGTACAAGGAATGAAATGAAATGCAGTAAAGTAAATGGAATATACACAGAGAAATATATAAAAGATTACAATAATGTGGTGAACACCCAAATTTTATTAATAAATGAAATAATAAAATATCGTAGAACACAAACTGGATAGAATGGTGGTAGATATCTCTAAATAAAGAGAGATGGAGGCTACACACATTCACAAATGTTATTACAAGAGGCCAAAAAATTGGCCTTTTAACATAAATAAAGAACCTTAGAGGTCCAAAAATATAACCATCGAAGATGAAAATGCGAAAATGTTTGTGATGGTGTTACTTGGTACTCAAATTTATGGGGTTGTAACTTTTTCATACAATCTCTATTTTCTGCACTCGGTAGCCTATTGGAAATGTCTAGCTAAGAATTACACATTCTAGTTGGGGCCTAGGCTAGAAACAATTATTATTTTTTGGGGCCCGGCCACATAAAAAATCATCATTTAGGACCTCAAAACAAACTTGGAAGTTTATGACCCAAAAAACTGTAAAAAATATGCCAAGATGGAGAACTATGCTTTGAGCCAATGGAATAGTTGGGTGGCTACCTATGCCTAGCTAGATCAATCCTACCCCCTTAGGAAGCAATGGCATAAAAAATCATCATTTAGGACCTCAAAACAAACTTGGAAGTTTATGACCCAAAAAAATGTAGAAAATATGCCAAGATGGAGAACTATGCTTTGAGCCAATGAAATAGTTGGGTGGCTACCTATGCATGCCTAGATTAATCCTACCCCCTTGGGAAGCAATGGCATACATTTCATTGAGTGCCCCCATCATATGGGAAAACTTCTGTTGAATTTGGCTCCTAGTTAACCACTTGCCTTGGTGAAGAAGTTGCCCTGCTTTCACAACCTCGCAGAGTTGTATGTGTTGCTAGCAAGTATATTTTGTCTTGGTGTCCATGATGTGATCCACTATAGCCTTTTCAATGTACTCAATATTGAGTAATGTGGGGGTCAATTTCTCAATCACCTTTGACGTTCCCAACAGAGGTGGAAAATATGGTTGAAGCAACTCCACATTAAACATTGGGTGCAAGCCAAGGAAAGGGGGAATGCTTAATTCAAAATCATTTTCACCTACATCATTTGTGATTATGTAAGGCCTATATCAAAGTGGTTTGAGATTTTATTGGGGCTTGTGAGATTCCCTTTCTATAAATGTAACCACACCTTATCACCAACCTAAAATTTATGTGGAGCCCTATGTTGGACATGTTGTTTCTTGTACTTGTTGTTGCCTTTATGTAGGATATCATGGACCTATTGTTTGAGACAATGGATCTGATCAACAAATTTGATTGACTTATATGCCTCAACCTAAGCATAGTAAGAATATGTCTGTGAAAATGCAATGGGCATAGTTACATCAATTAGGGCCAATGGTTCGAACCCCGAGCACACCTAAAAAGGAAGGTAGCCAATATATTTGTGGAGGACTATGTTATAACTATGTTGAACACATGGAAGGATTTTGCCCATGTATGGGGATGCTCAAAGTTGTGCATGTGTAATATATGCACAATCATCTTGTTGACCACTTATGATTTTCCATCCGATTAGGGATGAAAGGCAATCGATTTAGCCAACTAGGTATCCATGAGATACCATAGGCTAGACTAAAAGGTGTTGAGGAACCTATTGTCCCTATATAGAATAATTGTCCTATGTGGCCCAAAATTAACCCAAACATGCTCGAAGAAGAGTTTAGCAATAGCTTCAGCTATGATACTCTTCTTTCAAGGTGACAAAATGGTCATCTTAGAAAATCAGTTGACAACCACAAACACACAATCATTACCATGACTGGTGGATGGAAAACCTGGCATGTAATCCATGGAGAATGACTCCCACTTCTTTTTTGGGGTAGGTATAGGAGTGTATAACCCCTACTTCTCAATGTCTGGTTTAGCAATGGCACATGCAGTGCATCATCTGATATACTATTGGACATCCTATTGAAGCTTTGGTCAATAGAAATAATTTTGAAGTACTATTATTATATTCTCCACTCGAAGGTGCCATGCCACCCAATTGTAATATGAATCCCAAATCAACTTGGCATGCTCACTTGAAGGAATGCAAAGGTGGCCTAGGTAGCACAAGAGCGCCTCATGGAGGTGCAAGTTTGGAAATTTCTTTCTTGTCATTAACATCTAGCATGTGGCAGCAATGTCAAGGTCAGTGTTATATATTTGTGGCCACCTAGAGGTCTCGTGCACACAAAAGTTAATAATTATGGTTAGTGCCACAACTAGGGGTCAACTAAGGCAGTCTATGACATGATTGGTGCTACCCTTCTTGTATTTGATGTTCAAATGGAATTATTGTAGCATGTGGACCATTTTTTATTGCAGTCATTCTATAACTTTCCTTGTAACTGTATGAATTGAAAATGTCTATGATTAGTGTGGATGATTATCTCCTTCCCTATAATATAATGCACCCATTATTGATAGCCTTGCATAATGGAGCACGTCTTCTTATCATAGTTGGGGTATCTTTGGACAGTATTAGAGAGTGTTTTAGTATGATAGGTCACCATATGTCCTTGCTGAGTGAGGAATACACCAATATCATAGTCAGAGGCATATGTATCAATCTCAAATGTTTGTTATAGGTATGATAAGGTGAGGGATTGGTGGAGAGAAAAGGTGGTGTTTCAGATCCTCAAATGTCTTATGTTGTGACTCAGACCATAAAAAAATTATTTTGCTCTACCTTTGGTCACTTGAATTAAGGGCCAAGTTGATGAGCCTAGGTATTGTAGCAAGAATGTTGCAACTCCCAGGGCTACCAGCTTTACTTATCAACCCGAGGTTCGTACAAACTTGGAGGTGACTATGCTATATACACAAGTAGAAGTGAAGGTACTGCCTGTTGTCACTGCTCATCTGGAAAGAGACCCCATGGGTTCCAAGCCAGACTTCTATAGGGTCAGAAGAATCTTTATTTTGATGGAAGGAGAGAAAACCTAGTCTATGGGAGAGCTATTCTACTGCATAAATTAACAAAGCAATCATGTAATGCTAATTTCCTAAGTTGCAAAAGTAAAATCATCAAAACTTGGACTAAGGGTTAAATAATGGAAACTAGGCTAGGTCTGTGTCTAAGCAGAAGAATGGTCAGAGATCAAAATGTTAGAAAGGGGACGTAATGAGAAACAGTGCATAAGAACCGTTCGATCAGGCGGTTGGAAAGCAAATTAACAACTGAGATCAAATCGCAGGAGGGTACGTAGGCAGATGGCCGAACATGGTCAACTAACGAGATGGATGGCTGAGATTATATCGTGGAATAAATCAGCAGATGGATGGTGGAGATCACGGGAAAAAGAAACATGCGGAAATGGTGTTGGGTGAAGCGACAGTCGTCAGATCAAGAGACAGATGGAAGGGAGATATGGAAGCGGGCAAATGAAAACGTGTGAAAATGGGAGAGCGGGTTTAGAGGGTGGTAAATGGAATATCGCGTGCCCTCAAAGCTATAAGCAGTTTTGTAGAATTTCACGTGATTAGCCTCCCCGACTGACATATAGCACGGGGAAACCGCTCATATCGCGTGCCCTCGACCAGATAATGGTCAGACAGGAGATCCACGTGATATCACACGAAGGCCGTTAGATCTAGCAAGGCAGATCTACGATGTGGAATGGACCGAGTAGGTTGATGAGCAGGTGTGCGATAGTCATCGAATCAACTGAGGCAGATCGACGGCGGGGATTTAAAGGGCAAAAATTCAAATGCAAAAAGGAATCTGAGCGGTGATTGGTCAGTTTTGTTGTGTAAAGTGATTTACCGGCAAAAATCGTTTAAACATGAATTTAACAGCTTCTGCTTAAGTGTTTCGTGCTGAAGGGGAATGACATGGGAATGTGAGTGAGGTTTGAATGACAGAAAGAGAGCGAATCGAGCTGATGACTATTAAAGGGGCAGAGTGACAATGAACTCAGTGACTGTGTTTAAACGACAAACCCTTTGTGAAAACCAAAACCCTGTGTTTTTGGGGTTGCTGCAGGGTTTCTTCCTCACATCATGGTCCCAGAGGGAGGAGGTGAGGCTAAGACACCTGTGAGCAACCTTGTGGATCTTTTCTTTGCTACCAGGTTAATTGAAAGCATGAATGAAGCAAACTAAATCACAACTAATCTGTTATGCACTACTGTAATGAGACTGCAACTATTCAAGCAAATGAACAGAAAATAGGAAGTTGCTTAAGTACATGAACAGGAAAGCCATAAATATGTGTTGAACCACTGTAATGAAAATGCATCTATTTAACCAAATGAACAATCAAACCATGCATCTATGCTACTGCTGCAATGGAAATGAATTTCTTAAGTAAATGAACAAAAAACAGGAATCTAAGCTAGGATAACAATACAATAAAGAGGAGCTTTGGCTGCTAGGGTTGGGCCCTAACCCAAGAGCTTCAGCCCTCTGAGTTAACTTAGTGATGGCTCAAGTCAAAACTCATCTTCATTATAAAAGAACTATATTACATCAAACTGTTACAAGGCAGAGTTCCACAATAAAAGTTCGAAACGTGACTAGCTCACAAAGTACTGGTTAACTGACTAAAAAAACTGAGGTCTTAAACCTCTCTATTTATACATCTGAAGTCTCAACGACTTCCCTCAAAATTAGGGAGGTAATAGCTCCCAACTTAATGGTAACTTGTCCTTTCACTTTCACTAGCTCGGCTACCTTCTAGTAGGGAGGTTGCTTGTACTTCCACTTGATTGGTTGTCTTTAGTACTCCTGATTTGGTTGTTTGTACTTTTAGCTGATGGAGGGATATTCAAATGGATGGGCAGTAAATGAGGAGGATTTACCTCCTGTAATTCCTCTCCCTTGTCCCATCTGAGTTTTTACCAAGGTCTTTTACCATAGTTCCTTTCTTTTACCTTTTATCCCTGCATTTCCCTCGCTTTTATCCTTTATTCTTGCATTACATGCACATGAGACCACGAAGAAAAATATCCAACTCTAAATCATCTCATAAGAAAAATATAATCAAAATTATGCAATAAGTTGTGAGAATAGTTGGTTTGATTAAGCTAGGAGGTGAATTAAGGCCAATTAAGGCCCATATAATTACTCAATGATGAGACTCATCACAAGTGATATAATAGAACCCCAACACAAATATTCGGTAGAAGTTAGCAAGACCCAAGATTACAAAGCTCTGTTAGTGTTTCAGGGTTGGTTGCATGACTTAGATCATGGCTAAGTCCACATACACCCCATGTCCATCCACAATGTATCCCAAATATTGAATTTTATGCATGCCAATTTTCCAAATGAACATTTCTCCAAATTGGCATAAAACTTGTGTTGTCGCAGGGTGCTCAAGGCCTACTAAATATGTTGCAAATTTTATGCCCAAGTTCTACTAAAAATAAGGATTTCATCCAAATATAAAACCACAAAATTGTTTGTGGATGGCTATAGGATATCATCAATAATCCTCATGAATGTTGCTAGAGAATTAGTCAAGACAAAGGGCATGACCAACCACTTGAAAAGGCCTTCTTTAGATTTGAATGTTTTCATCCATACATCAGTTGGTTCAATTGGAACCTAATGGTAGGTTGACTTCAAATCAATATTAAATAACTTGGCACATTTAAGCTATTGAAGAAGATCATAAATCCTAGGGATTGGGTATCTAGTCTTGATAGGGATTTTTTTAGGGTTCGATAATCAATACAAAGTATGCATGTCCCATCCTTCTTCTGTACCAATACAATTGGACTCTCACAAGGTGAGAAGCTCGGTTGATTGTGGCCCTCTTGGATGAGCTTATGAATATAACATTTTATTTTCTCATTCTACAAGAGAGAGCATCTATATCGTGGGCCATTAGTAAAGGAGTTCTAGGTATCATGTCAATTTATTGTTTGACTTGCTAATGTAGGGGCATCCCCACAAGGGGAGTGTAGATATCTCTGTATGTCTCTACAATATTGTCCACTTGCTTATGTTTTGTAGATAAGCCTTACGTAAATATTGTTGTGGTTGCAATGACCTTATTTTCACCTTATAATTGAACCATGAAGAGAACAAACTTTTCATCTTGAGATATTACCTTTTTGGCATTGTTTTGCTAAGATAAATGAAATTATTGTAGTTGGGACTACCTTTGGTTTCATGTAGAGTTGAATTATGAGAGTAATAATGACACTATAAGGATGAGACTCATAAGAAAAATGACATTTTCACATATAAGGTTTTCCTAAGAGAACATCACAAACTTCAAGTGCGGCAACATTACATAATACCTCATCTTTGAAGGGCTTGAAGAAATAAGACAGGTAGCAATGCTAACTGACATGGATGCCTTGTCCATGGCTTAACCAAAAATTGGTCTATGGTTAGTGGTGTGGCATTATTGGAAGCTTCAATATCTTGATGACATTAGCTAATATCAAGTTCTTTTATATCTCATTGTCAATGATGAAATGGAATGGGATCCCCTTCACCCACATCTATGACTAGAAGAGGCACTTCCCCTCTTCAAGCTCCTTGGGCTCTTTTGGTTGGATCTTTATGGTTGAGATGGTAGAATTAGGTTATGAATTAATGATATCATTTCCTTTATCGTGTTCCAAATTAGAATTAGAGCCACATTTGTGATGTATTATTAGGACAACAATACTTGTGGAAGCAACATATTGTGTATGAATCAAGGCCCCGTGTTGTTATTGTTACTTTGGGAAATAAGTTGTATAGGATACCAGAGGTAGCACCACCTACCGCCATCTCTTTGGTTACTGCAAAACAATGCAGTAAGCTCATTTCCAAAACCAGGAAATTTGTTTTCTTGATGATATGCCATCAAGGAAAGAAGAATATGGTGGCCACGACCTCCAAACAGGGCCCCTCCGTATGACAACTATAGATGGACAAGGTCATGGAGGAGTATGAGGATATCTTCACCTACCCCACAGGGATTCCTCCGCACTGTCAGGTCAAGCACTCCATCGATCTAACCCCAGGTGCATCGCTGCCCAATGGACCAATCTATTGGTGCTCCATTCTGGAGAACGATGAAATCAAGAGGCAAATTCAGGAGCTGCTATAGAAAGGTCACATCCACCCGAGTTCATCGCCTTGTGGAAGCCCGATCATGTTGGTATAGAAGAAGGATGGGACTTGGAGACTCTGTACTGACTATCGAGCACTGAACAAGATCACTGTCCATAATAGGTACCCGATCCCACGGATTGATGACCTCTTGGACCAACTGAAAGGGGAAAAATATTTCAGCAAGATCGATTTGAAGTCAAGATATAACCAGGTACCAATCGCACCCTCCTATTTGTGGAAGACTGCTTTCAAAGCTAAGGAGGGCCTTTTCAAATGGTTGATTATGCCTTTCGGATTGACGAATGCTCCTGCAACCTTCATGAGGCTAATGGATGACATCTTGCGGCCATTCATCAACTCATTGGTAGTGGTATACATGGATGACATCCTAATATTCAGCCAGAGTTGGGAAGAGCACCTCCACCACATCCGAGAGGTTCTCCACACACTATGGCAACACAAGTTATGTTCCAATTTGAAGAAATGCACTTTTGGCATGACCCAGGTTCAGTATCTGGAATACATTATTGATGAACAGGGGATGCATGTGGATCCAACCAAGATCCAAGTCATTCGGGATTAGCCATCTCCAACCACTCTGACAAAGCTTCGCAGCTTTCTAGGTCTTGCCAACTTCTACCGCAGGTACGTGTTGGGATTTTCTCATATCACTTGGCCCTTAAGTCAAGTCACCAAGGGAGGAGCAAAAGAAAAATTATTTTGGTCTGAATCTCAACAGAAGGTATTCATAGGTTTGAAATATCGCCTCTGCTCCGCACCAGTGCTCGTATTACCAGACTTGCAACAACCATTTGAGGTTGAGACAGATGCCTCTAACTATGCTATTGGGGCAGTCGTTACTCAACACGGGCATCCAGTGGCATATCACAGTGAGACACTTTCAAACACAGTCCGAAGTATCCCACTTATGACAAAGAGATGTATTCCATTGTGCAGGCCTACCGACAATGGAAGCATTACATTTTGGGGAAGGAAATGGTCATCCACACAGACCACCGACACCTTCAGTTCATACAAACCCAAGGGAAATTGCAGAATGATCGCCATGAAAAGTGGTCCACATAACTGCAACAAGTCCATTTGAATATCAAGTATAAGAAGGGAAACACCAATAATGTTGCAGATTGCCTCAATCGACCACCGATCATGGCGTTAACCACTGTGCTCAACTCTTGTGGGCATGAGACTTCTGATTGGCCACTTCTCTACAAAAGCGATCCAAAATTTGGCCACACATACCAGACACTCTTGGAGGGTTAGCATGTTCCAGATTTTCACCTCCATGATGCCCTGTTATGCCACCTAGGTCACCTTTGTGTTCCTTCAAGCGAGCGTGCCAAGATGATTTGGGAAGCACACTACAGTCGGGTTGTTGGGCATTTCGGGGTTGATAAAATGATGGCAGTACTGCAAAAGTATTTCTATTGGCCGAATCTTTAATAGGATGTTGGGAAGTACATCAAATCATGCACTACCTGTGCCATTGCCAAACCAACAATCAAGAAGCAAGGCCTCTATAGTCCGCTGCCTACCCCTAGTCGACCTTGGGAATCCATCTCCATGGATTACATGTCAAGCATTCCTTCCAATAAGCATGGAAATGACTATTTTTTTGTGGTCGTCGACAGGTTCTCAAAGATGGCCATTATGGCAGCTTGCAAGAAGAATATCACATCAGAAGCCACTGCTGAACTCTTCTTTGAACGAGTGTGGGTACACTTTGGGATCCCACAGTCTATCATCTTAGATCGAGATAGCAGGTTCCTCATTACATTTTGGTCAAGTTTCTGGTCGATGCTGGACACCAAACTCACTAATTCCACAGCCTTCCATCCTCAAACTGATGGCTAGACAGAGGTTGTCAACAGGATGATCGTGAACATTCTGCGTATGTACAACTCAAAGCATCCATGCACATGGGACGAGAGCCTCCCCTATGTTCAACACAGCTACAACCGGGCTCTCCACGGCTCGACTAGTCACAGCCCATTTTAGGTGGGCTTGGGATTCTAGCCACTATGTCCCATTGATGCAGGCATGCCATTTGTAGCTACTCACGCAGATTTGGCTCATGTCCAGTCCGAAACAGATAAGGCAAAAAGCTTCATTGAGCACATCCAACATATTCACCAGCAAGTCCATGACATTCTGGAGAAATCAAATGCCAAGTACAAGCAGCAACATGATCAACATCGGGTGCCACATAAGTTTCAGGTGGGCGACAAAGTCTGGTTGCATTTATAAAAGGAACGCCTTACCAGAGCCTATCAGAAACTCCAATATGGTCCTTAAACCATTACCAAGGTTGTTGGAGACAATGCATTTGAGCTCAGCATTCCCCCATTCCTTGGCGTGCACCTAGTGTTCAATGTGGACCGCCTTCGGCCATACTTTCCACCATTACTAGACACATCCGACATTGCAAAACAACTCACACCCACAAAGTTAAATCCAGATTGCATGGAACAAGCTACAACTGATCGGATCATGGACACACAGATTAAGCACACTCGCCAGCAGAATATCCAACTTTATCGAGTTGTCAAAGCAGGCCAACTCCTTCACCAGGGCAAGTGTCTCACCAGGGACCAAGTTCAACAGAAGTTCCCTCATCTCATGGAGGAACTCAACAGAATGGGGACCATTGCTTCCTAAGGGGGCGAGGAATGATCTAGGTGGATATTGGTGGCCACCCACCAATTCCACTTGGACCCCCACCATTTCTTCTTTCAGTTTTTTAGTTTTCTTAATTGTAGCACAATTTACTATTTTTAGCAGTTTTTCGGGTCCTAAACTTCCGAAACCGTTTTGAGGCCCTAAATGACATTTATTTGGAAATCTATCACTAGTGATTTCCTACCTAAAATCGTTTTTTTCGTCATGGTCCTCGGAGAGATCTTTCCAACGAGCTATCATGCGTGTCAAACAGAGATAATATGACTAAGTCGCAACCCCGGGAAGTTGGTTGCCCAACTCACCCCAACGGGGCCCATAAACTCTTGGTGTTACATCTCCTCGGGTTAGGGTTTTGATTGTTTAGGGTTTTCTCTTATTGTTCAATAATAAAAATGCCCTTGAGCCTCATTGTAAGGCAGTTCAGAGGCATGTAGCCGCCACATCTCTTCTCAGAGATAAGCTACCATCGCCCTAGCTGGTTTATTTCCATTTCTGTTTGTAAGCATATTTCAATATTTTACATTAATGAAATGAAGCATTATTTCCATTGCATCTCTGTGTTTATGGTTATATCTGTAATTTTTTGTGTTCCTGTTTAAATCTGGATCAGTTACGCCCACTTTTACATCCCTTTTTGCATCTTATTTTTCATCTTCATTTGCTTATTTTTTCGCATCTATCATTACATCCACTTTTGTTGTGACACAATTTGTGCCATGTTTTGTACTTACAGTTGTACCCACGTTTGCTTCCAATTTTTCATCCATCTTCACATCCTCTTTTGCATAAAATATTGCATCTATTTTTTCATCCACTTTTGTGTTGGGTTTTGCGTCTCATTTTGTATCTTCTTTCGCATGTACTTCCATTGCATCCATATTTTGCATCCAATTTTGTTTCTCCTGTTGCACTCGTGTTTTCATCCACTTTTACATCCCTTATAGCATCTTGTCTTGCATCTAAGTTTGCATATTTTTTTGTGTCTATTATTACATCCACTTTCTCATCCACTTTTGTTGTGCTATGATTTGTGCCATATCTTATGCCTACCATTGCAACCCACATTTTCTTCCACTATTGCATCCACATTTGCATCCTCTTTTGTGTCTAGGTTTGCATCAAATATTGTTTATGTTTTTTGGATCCCATTTTGAATCTACTTTTACATCCACTTTTGATTCGTCCAATTTTGCAACTAATTTTGTGTCCACTATTGCACCCATGTTTGGCCCATGTTTACATCCCTTTTTGCATCCAAGTTTTCCTCCTTTTTTCATTCAAGTTTGTGTCTTCTTTTTTTTACATTCATTGTTGTATCCACATTTGTTTCACCACAATTCATGTTAATTTTTATGCCTACTATTGTTCCCATGTTTTCTTCCACTTTTTCATCCATGTTTGAATCCTATTTTGTGTTCAGGTTTGCATCAACTATTGCATCTACTTTTTCATCCACTTTTGTGTCAATTTTTCTGTCTTGTTTTGCATCTACTTATGTTGTGTCCACTCTTCATCCAATTTACATCTATTTTTACCCCCATTTTTTTTGTTCACTTTTGCATCCCTTTTCCAACACACATCATATTTTTTGCATTGATGATATTTCTTATGACATTGAAAATTATGAACAACTGATGACAATGTCAATAATTATGATGATGATGATAATGAAGATGATGACGATGACATGAATTGTGATTATTATGATAATGACAATGATGATAAAGACGATGGGGGTTACAATGACAATGATGATGACGATGTTAATGACCTTGGCCATTCTTCCCAATTTTTAAATGTTGTCATGGTCATAATCATAATAATTATCTTTGGTGTCATCTTCCGAGTCATCATCATCTAATCATCTTTATCATTATTCTCATCTTGGTCATGATCAACGACAATAATGACATGAATGATGATTATGATGTTCATGATGAAGATGACAACAATTATGATAAAACTTATATTAGTTATAATGATGGGGATGGTGACAATTATAATGATGATGATAATGGTAGTTATGATGATGGGGATGGTGACAATTATAATGACGATGATAATGGTAGTGATGATGATGATCATCATCAATCATCTCTAAAAAATAAAGTTGTTATTTCTCTTGCATATATCATGTGTCCTAACAACCCTTTTCGAACACTCGTAACATTTTTTGGGTGGATGATATTTCTTACAATACCTATAATTATGAACAATTAACGACAATGTCCATAATCATGATGATGATTATGATGATGAAGACATGAATGGTGATTATGAATATAATGAAATGATGACAATAATGATGACGATGATGGTGGTGATGATGGAGATAATGAAGATGATGACCCTCCCTCTAAACTAGGGAGGTACTGACAAAAAAATACTCTGAAGTTGAAATATTCATATAAGAAGGGATCTGGATTGATAAAAATCAATGATGATTTACATCATCATAGCCAACATTGTCAAAATAGAAAGGCCTTGACTAACAATTTTATCTCTCCATTAGATCAAAGCATAATGTTGGGAGGCATAAATTTGGACACCACTGTCTCTCTAGAAACTTACCCCACTAGGATGTTCACTAGGTATGTCCTCACATGATCATTTCCTAATCCACTATCATAATATTTGACATCAGGAAATGTCAATACTCATGACTATCCTTATCTTGGATTAATGTACTTGAGTTATGGCAGTTAGTCCTAGTCAAAGTACAAATTCTCAAAGAATAGTGGTCCCAGATGTTTATCCAATCCACCATTCTCCCTATTGGCGTCTTTACTAGGCTTATGACTGTTAGTCCTGGCCATTGTACATGAAACATGGATAATATGGTGTCTACCCTCACTCCCTCTCAATGAGAGAGGAGACATCCACAAGCATAAGATTTTCTCAAGAATACCCATCATTTTCATAGAGAATAACATCATTAATTTGTTTTCATCACATGGCACCTTTATGATTAAGCATTCATAGATTTGTGGCAAAATATTTCCCCTTTTGTCATTTGTGATGAAATAAAATCAAAAAGTGAAAGCCAAAATCATTAAAGATACATTATAATGATTTATCTAAGTCTAAACTCTAAGGTTGAAGTGAAAATTCATGTAAATGTTATATCTATGAGTTGTGCCAAACTTATGAAAACCTTATTCCTTAAGTCCTATATATAAGAAAAATAAAAAGAAAGAAAAATAAGGCCCAATGAATGGTAACTCATGTATTCACTCCCTCTTTGGAAAATATATGAATATATACACTCCTAGTCACACTTGATCACATGTTTGTGATGGTTAAATCATGAAATCCTCTTTTCCCCTTGCATTTTCACTTCATCATTTAAGCACCTAATTGAGGATCTAAGGAATGTTTGTTTCCTAAGGGTTTCATGTCTACTCTTGGTTTACTTATGTCACACTATTGTCAATTTATGTGACGGAATAAAATACATAAGTTTGTGGAGTTATTAGAACAGTGTATTAAGTTAGTAACTACAGACACATGTATTACATCTTAGTGATCCACATGTGTGGGTTGGAGGCTCATTGCTTGACAACTTTAATGGAGACTACTTTATGGCTTTAATGGTATAGCTTACAAAATATCTTGTTAAGCATTGTGATTCAACCTTTCTTTTCCTCGAGACACTTGATAATATTGAAGTCACTCCCAATAATCCATGGAAATGGGGAGTATAAATTACTTGTGCTAGAAATAGAATTGATAAATAGAGGTTTTCCATTTGTGATATTGGATTCATAGACATTGGATGCATGGTAGTAGTCCTCGATGTCAATTAACTAAAATTGTATTGTCATAATGCGAAAAGAGGTAAACATATTGGTAACCTTGATGTCCTGATCATTTCAAATAATAACCATTCCACCCAAGTATCTCTAAGCATCAATCACTACTACTTGGAAATTCCTCCCCCATTTGCTAATTATATGAGGTAGAACCTCACTTAATATTTTTGTTTCTTATATCAACATTATTGATGGGTGCTTTGCATACCATTTTTCTTTTAGGAGTCTTTGTTTTCCTTTACTATTGAGGCCCCTCATGTTCCATGAGACTATTTTCATCGAGAATTTACACAAAAAGGAAGTATAATGTGACTAAAAAAAAACATGTTAAAATATTTAAGTGCTTGGACAATTCCACTTCATGACTCCTATATTTCCTTAACTTGGGACCAAATGGTGAACTTGATGGCCTTAAGGGAAATTGACCAATGAAAATCTAAAAGAGAGGTGACTTTTGACTTTATCACATATAGTTTAATATACTAAAAAAAATATCCATAACAATTTCATCAATCAATGAATCATTCAAAAAATATCCAAAACAATTTCATGAAGCAATGAATCATTGCATTATAAAATACAATCTATAAACCTTTTGGGAATGTTTTGCTAAACCATGCTAAAAAACCAACATATTTAATATTAATATTTAACAATAATATGGGCAATAACACATTTTGATAAATTAAATAACATATTATCAAGCCTAAAAAATGTCACTAATAGAAAACTATAAAGCATGCAACTAATGGAAGTGACCACTCAAGGCCACCATAAGACAATTAATCTATTAAGACCATGATTAATGGGGACAAAGATCTACAAATGACAAAGGAAAACCTATTTTAACTTTATTGTTTTATTAGGTTCAAGATGAACATTTCAAGATATAATGAAGAACATAATTAGTTTTATTGCATTAAGAAAACCCAAGCACATTCTATAACTTAGCAAGGAAGAGATGTATAATACCCATTTGAGCAATACAACACATGGCATTAAGTTAGTTCTTTATATATAATTTAAACTCCTATCATAAAATCACAAATTTAGCATGAATGGGATGTTTAAAATCCATTTTTATAAAAACAAAATATATTTTTTCTTATAGAAAAAATTACCAAAAACTAAATATATTTTTTTAGAAAATTAAAAAAAAAAATACTAAAACTAAACATATATATATAAATTAATTAATTAATTAAAAAAAAAAAAAAAAAAAAAAAAAAAAAAAAAAAAAACATAAGCAAACTAGAATTTGACACTCTTGTTCACTTTCGGAACCTCATAAGGTGGAATGTGATCTCTTTATCCTCATGTTTAGCTTTTTCCTAAAAAATAAAAGCATAAAAAAGTGGGAAAGAGCCATAAAGCATGGGGAAGCTTTTTCTTAAGCACCAAAGCATTTGAAAAGTGGAAAAAACCATTTTTATGAGGAAACATTATTCACCCAAAATATTTTTCCCAAATTGAACTAATGAGGAATTTGGGGAATCTTCATAGCCTTCACTTTGCTATATATTGGAGGCTTGGCCATTGAGAAAATGATGGGAATTCTTGTATTGTCATGATGCTGAGATCTATCTTGAGAGGGAGAGTTTTGGAGCTAGGAGTTGGGAGAGGTGTTGCTGCAACTACGTCTGATTGTTGTAACTTTCCTCCAACTCCTTTATTAATATAGATTAGTTGTTCTTCCTTCTAAATGTTTCTATTCATTCTTTACTTATTTTATTTAACTAATGAATGTATGGGATTTTGGTTTATATTTATTTATTCAATAATATTTATATGTTTCTAATAGTTTCGATTATCAAGATATTATGTTGTGAAGGTTGGTTTATTCTCTCTCTTATGTGTAGGACCAAGCTTTGGAGCTAGCTAGGAGCGCTTCCTAGCTATACTAAAAACTTCAAGAAGACCTGCATGCGAGGACTCATAAGAATTCCTTCTCTTTTTTTTAATCTATACTCTCTTAATTGGTATGTCCTAGGTTTCCGGTATAAACTGAGAGGGTTTTATGCTCATTTAACCATGCATTAAATCCTACAACAAAATGATATTTATAAACTTTAATATATTTCACTATGTAAATGAAATTAGTAAAATGAACCCATAGAGGGGGTCATCAATGGAAATAAAAGTAAAACTTTAAACAAGAAGCCAAAAGTGGATGTAACCATGGATGCAAAATTGGGAGTAGAATTGTATGTTAAACTAGCCATCAAAACAAGATGCAAACAATGACACAAAAAGGGTTTTAAAGTAAAATTAAAAAAGGGTGCAACACTAGACACAAATAAGGGAACAAAATAGGGCATATGAAAGGATACCAAATTGGGTGCAAATAGGGATGCAAAAATGGACGCCAAAATGAGGATGCAAAGGATGGTGTAAAATTAGGATGCAAAATTGGGTGCAAAAAGCATGTAAGAAAAGACACAAAACAAGATGCAAAATGGGACTAAAAAAGGGTGAAACCAAGGATGTCAAAAATTATACATAACTAGATGAAAAATCAAACTAAAATCTGGTGCAAAATGAGATGCAAATGTGGACACAAAATGTGGCCAAAAAAGGACGCAAATTTGGATGCCAAAAAGGATACAAAATTAGATACCAAAAAGGATGCAAATTTCGACATAAAAAATGGTGCAAAATTGGATACAAAAGAAGAAAAAATTGTGCAAAAATGGGCATAAAAATGGCTGAAATTTGGAAGCAAATTGAGATGCAACATTGGATGTAAAATGAGGTGCATCAAATCATTCAAAACTTGGTGCAAAAACAAATTCAAAAGTAGATGAAAAAAATGGCTCAAAATTGAATGTAACAATAGAGACAAAATGGGATGCAAAGGTGGATGCAACACGTGGTTCAACATAGGACGCAAATTTAGATGCAAAATTGGATGCAAGAAATGGTGTTAAAAATGATGCTAAATTGGATGCAACAAATGATGAAAAATTAGATGCAAAATATGGTGCAAAATAGGATGCAAAAAATGGGAGCAAAATTGGATGCAAAAAATGGTGCAAAAATGCATGCAAAATTTGGCACTAAATCAGATTCAACATATGGTGCAAAATTGGATGGAAAAAATGGTGTAAAAAAAGGCAGAAAAACTGGAGAAAAATAGATGTAAAAATAAGTATAAAATTACAAGCAAAAAATGGCATAAGACCAGATGCAAATATTAGAACAAACTGGATGTAAAAAAAGAGCACTAAATCAGATGCCAAAGATGGTGTAAAACTCGATGCAAATTATGACACAAAACTAGAAGCAAAGAATGCCACAAAAGAGGAAGCAAAAAATGATGCAAAAATAGATGCAAAAAATGGCACAAAACTAGAAGCAAAACCTGTTGTAAAACCAAATGAAAATCTTGGTGCAAAATATGATGCAAAAAATGATGGAAAAATTGGCGTAAAAAAATATTCAAAATTTGGTGCAAAAATGGACGCTTTAAAAATTGTATAATAGAGTCGGATTCAGCGTCAGGCTGCTCATCCTAATTGAGAAAAAAAATGCACTAAAATCTGGTGTTAAATCTGGCCCAAATTACCTGTTTTGTTGTAGATAAGGAGCAGATTTTTCTAATACCACTGATCTGAGGCATACAAGGAGTAAAATGAAATACATGAAAGTAAATGAAACACACACAAATAAATATAACATATATTACAATAATGTGGTGAAAACACAACTTTTAATAATAAATGAAATAACATAATAATGTAGAATACAAACTGAATAGAATGGTGGTAGTTATCCTTGAACATAGAGATATGGACGCTACATGCATTTTCAAAAGCTATTACAAGAGGTTGAAAAAATAACCTTTTAACATAAATAAAGAACTATAGAGGTCCAAAAACAAAACCTAAGAAGATGAAATGCCCAAAGGTTTGCAGATCTCATTGGGATTAGTTGGTACATCAACTTTCTCGAGTTATAAATTTTGCATATGATCTCCCAAAGCCTAGTAATATTGCTTGGGCCCACACCATGTCAAAAAAACACCATTTAGGGCCTCAAAACATCTATGGAAGTTTAACACTCAGAAAATTATAGAAAAACTGCCAAGATGGAAAACTATGCTTTGAGCTAGTGGAATAGGTGGGTGGTCACCTATGTCCACAAGGATCACCCATGGCATGTCATAATGCAAAATAGGAAGGACTGGATTACATTTATCTGGTTTCTCCATATCAATCTTAAATTCAATTTCCAATGTTATAATTTTAGGTGCAAAGGCTTCAAGAGCAAGAGACTTGTCCTCAAAGACCTTGATATTTTGTGATCTCCATATACTAGACGTCAATAAGCATGGAATCCCACTGAAATACTTTGCATGTTTGTATACTAATCATATTTTGAAGCAAACACCCAAACATGTACTTTCTCAACTTCCCTTTGGATTGAATTCATTCCAAATGATAGATACAACCTAAGAAACATAGTTGCATCGATCAAAAAGATGGAAATGAGATTCCTTCTGACTCATGGAAAGGGGACAATGATTAGGGCCATTTCAACCCTTCCTTAGGATAAATTCCTAGGCTATAAATCTATTGATTTATGTTAGCCAAGGTAATATTAGACTTCAAGGGAGCATTTGACTTCCTGATAGCCTTCCATCACCACATACTTTGGCCACTAAATAAGTCATATAACCAATCTTTATATCCAAGTTTCGATGTGAATGATCATATCTAAGGATTTTTGGTCTAGCATATTACATATTATACATTCTATTGAACATAAATGTGATAGGAGTGTACAATACCTATGAAAATATCCCACTCTTCTGCTAAAATCTTTGAGAGACCCAGGGCAGTATTCACCTTCCCCTGATCTTTCCCCTGACTTGTGGAACATGTGCCTAAGCATTAGCTAAAGAAAGGATGCTTAAGTTACCAAGGGATTGGATGAGAGGATATAAGAGGCTATAATCATTCCTTTCTCCAAACCATGGATCCTTACGAATCCAAACATTGTGGCCATCCTCCACCCTCCATGTCACCTATTTTCCTACTAGAGGGAATGCATTAACCAATGTTTCCCGGAAAATTGAACCCTTTGATGATATTTTTGGGAGCCTGAACCAATCAGCTAAGGAAATCCTTTGGAAGTACTTAGCTTGAAAAAATTTAAGCCATAAATAAACCTCTTGAGAGAGCCTCCACAAGTCTTTTCCAACAAGTGCCTTAGAAAATAAGTGAATATCTATAATACCCAATCCTCCTAGTTCCTTCAAGGCCACTAGCCTTGACCACTTGACTTGTGTCATACTTTGTTTACGTATAGCCTCATACCATGAGAAGTGGAAGCAGTCTTTCGTAATAAAATAGATGATCCCTTTAGGAATAACATTTATGGAGGTCTAGTAGTCTTGTATGCTTTCCAAAATTGATTTAAGGAGCACTAGCTAACATCTTATAGATAAGAAATAATTTGCCCAAATTGAAATGTGAGCTTCCACTTTTTTCACCAACCAAAGTCAATTGAAATGTGAGCTTCCACTTCTTTGAGCATGCAAATAGGTATATATCAGCTACAACAATATTATCTCCATCGACAAAACAACATTTTCATTAGGGCATTTCATCAAATAGTTTGTATGCAATGAATCATTAAAGCATTTAGAGATATTTTCAAACACTTTGCATGCAAACTAATATAACAAATTCTTCATAGCATATTTCCTAAATTATAGAAGTCCAAATTCTAAAATTTGAACCAAGTGATCAATGGGAGTTCCCCTCACTATGGTTTAGATTTCAACCTCCGAAACCTCCCAGATGAAAAATGTAGTAGAAACTCTAATGTGATGACTTTGAAGTATGATTTTAGGAGCATTCAGGAAACCTGACTTTCTTTGGTCATATCTCATAAAATATCATGACCTAAGATCTAAAAGTTTAACCAAATGATCAACAGGATTTCCCCTCACTATGTTCCAAGTTTCAGATTTTGTAACCTCTGAGAAGAAAATTTATAGCAAAAATACCAACATGAACTATTTGGTGCATGATTTTAGGAACATTCATAAAGCTTGAGTTCCTCTCATCATATCTCCTAAAATATCACGATCCAAGATTTGAAAGTTAGACCAGATGATCAGCGGGATTTTCCCTCAGTATGGTCCAAGATTTAGCTTATAGAACCTCCCAAAATAAAAATTATAGAAGAAATTCTACAATGACCTATTTAAAGATACATTTAGGAATCCCAAATTCCTTTAGTCATATTTCCTAAAATTTCACAACCCAAAATCTGAAAACTAGACAAGAGGATCAACAAGATTTCCCCTCACCATGGTCCAAGTTTTAGCTTCTGGAAACTCCTAAAAGAAAATTCATAGCATAAAAGTGAGAAATAGTAATCACATAATCCTACATTTCCACATGCAACATATTAACTTGCACATAAAAATCAAGACATCTTTCTTACAACCCCAAGATAGAATTTCAATTTAATCCATAGAAAAGTTAAGGCATTTTTCCTATTGATTCCATGCAATACTTTCCTACATCCATGAAAAAATATCACATATCTATACATTAATTTCAATAAGTAAATCATCATATTCATAGCTCAAAATTAATAACACTATATGAGATCTAACAATGGTTTAAAATGAAGGTGGGACTTCGATTTTCCGCCCCAACCATTGACTAGTAATAACTTGTATTTCTTGTAGCAGTCACCCCTGAGCTAGATCCATGATCCAAGGGGATTTTTCAAGCAAACTCAGCTAGAAATCATGCTCACAAGTTTGGCTCCTTGCCTGTAAAAATCCATTTATGTCCTTGAACTTCTTTATTCAACAAAATGCTAGCCAACTCTTGTTTCTTTAATGTCTTTTTATCCTTTTTCTTATGTGTCTCTTCATGTTCCTCATGGAACATTCTTCAATATATTTCTTGCTAGCTACACATTTGATTAAGCAATGGTTCCAACTAACACCACTTATGTTCTTATTCCTTTTCACCCTCAGATTGTGGAATTTTGATCCCACTCTTCAATCCATTTGAAAAAATGTATAATCATTATAATTAGACTACAATTACATTACAACAATAAGGGGAAGTACACCAGAGGTGTTACAAACACCACCCCCTTAAGGGGAACACTGTCATCGGTGTTCTCAGTAGCAAAATACTAAAATAAAACTGAGCTTTATAAACAACTTTTACATCCACTTTTTCAACAACAAAAGATGGGTGCAACACCCTTATTTGTTCAGACATCTTCCAGATGGCTTAATTGGGTCCAAAGTGTTTCCATTACACCTTAACCTACTCGTTTACTTAATTCTAGAGCATAATACAACAATGTCTAGCCATGCAAACCATTATGCTTAGTCCTCCTTCAGGAAACAATTTTAGCTCATTGCTTTCAAGGACACATTCTTGATCCCAATCGATATGCACATGATTATGTGAAAACAAATTCATCTTTCAAGTTATGGCATCCCCTTGTCTACTTCATTAGTCCCCCAGGAAATCTATTTCTTCTTTCGTGCAGTCACACACCTTCCAAGTTTAGGCACCCCCTTCTCTACTTCCCAGTCCCTTGGGTGATCCATCCCTTGGTAAGGTTTCCCCGCACAAGAAGAGTCTTCATAACCAACGCCTCCCTCTACCTGGATTCAATAACACACCATATCAATCATGACATATCTCATGGTAATCTATGTGTATCATTGGGTTCTAGTGTCACCACAATGGCCCAACTTTATGAATCAAAACTTTAAAACAAATTAAATCATAATCTTACCATAAATTTCTTTGAACCGATAATTAATACTTACCTTTGTGGCTTCCTCTTTTCTCCTGAACTGGTTGGTTTATCAGTCGAGGCAAGCACTCAATGTTGTATTCTTCAACAAGATTTGTCTTCACTTCTGGCTCACTTAGTGGTTCTCAGCCAAAGCAAGCACATAGTGGCAATTATACTGTTCCATGTATTCTTTTCATATAGGTCCAAATAAGCCCCTCCCCCCGCTCACTCACCTTCCAACAAGTGTGGGAACTTCCAATCTCGGTAGTCTTCTATTAACATGAATATTATTTACCACCAAAATTCCCATCACAACTTTGTTATCATCACAACTCCCACATCATTACAACTCCCTCGTCATCACAACTCCTAGACCTAGGTAGTCCCCAATTCCAGGTAGCCTTCTTGTCCCAATATCATCACACCTCAAACAAGGAAGGTGTCCTTATTCAACAAGTATATAAGTGGCTAGCTAGCACTTTGGTGGTAGTAATAGCCAAACTATATGATTTAACAGTTGAAGCAAACACTCAGTGGCATATATGCCTCATCATTTGACCAAGGAGTCTTGTTCAGACAATTTAGTATGTCCTAAATTTCTACATTAATTATCAATCCGGGAGTCATAAACTGATGAAGCGTGGCGCACTATATGTGCAAGACAACCTCTTTCTTACTTTTTATTGTTTTCAATTTTATTTTGTTTTGGAGGATTTTATCTTTGTTTGTCTCCTAATGCGAATGGAAATCCTATTCCTAAGTTTTAAGAATACTTTAGAAGGCAAGTATGGATATATAATTTAAAGAAATTATGTCCTTTATGATGACTTCCAAAGCCTAACACTTCAGAGGATCCAAAACATACTAGTGATGAAATTAGTACTTGAACAAGAATGTAAATGTGCAACTATTCAAATCAAACAAATGATGAACTATTGACCATGAAATCACTATCTCTACTGCTCATCTAAATACAAAAATAAAAGTTAAGCTATTACACTCAAACAAACCAAAAATTGCAGAATAATAAAAGAAAAATCAATTTACTTCACTTATAGTCCGATAGCTCGCCTAGTAGCTTTTCGAGGTTAAGCCATGGCTCTGGAGATAACATTAATAACATGAAGAATTGATATCTAATTTACCTAATTGAAGATGAAAGTAAAATCAAGTCACTTCACTTATAATCCGATAGCTCGCCAAGTAGCTTTTCGGGGTTAAGCCATGGCTCTGGAGATAACGTCAATAACATGAAGAACCTGATATCTAATTAAAAAAAAAAAAAGTAAAATCAAATCACTTCACTCATAATCCAATAGATCGCCAAGTATCTTTTCGGGGTTAAGCCATGGCTCTGGAGATAACGTTAAATGACATGAAGAATTTGATATCTAAACTAACTAACAACAGCAAATGAATAAGACTAAAATCAGAGCATAACTGAAATTGAAAAGCTAAGAAAACAAAGTTAGCAGAGAGGCCAATCTCATGTCACTATTTGATGCAAAAATTATATGAAAATGCTCGAGCGTAACCTATCCTGAAACACACCGATCAGTGTTAGCAAAAATATACAGCGCTGGAAAATCATGTACAGGAATGAAACATTAACACCATAACTAAAATATGAAATATACACAGGTGGAAAAACTATGAAATATCTACAATGGAAATGAGACAACAACACATAAAAACTTTACAGAAATAAAGAAACAAAACCTCAGCCAGCAGGGGCCCTCTGCACGGCCTTGGTTAACACGTTGTCAGTCTGAAATTACGCTCACACAGTCATATAAGACAGAGTCTTGTTATATTGAAAAATAGAGGAAGGATCCTCTCGTTACAATAATAGGACCAATGTCACAGCATAGTACATGAACTAACAGCAAGATTACATAAAAAAAACTAGCTACATGCATTTGCAAACGCGTTATTTATAAACGAAATTACGTAACTTTTTTCCTATGAAACACCTTCAGCAGAGGACACGTAAAAAGACAGCATCCGTGAGCTTAGCGTGTTGGTTGCCATGATCATTCAATCTACCAAAAGGTGGTTGTTGGATTTGTGTTGTGGAGGCAATCTACAACTGTCAAAATGAATCCATGGATCTAGGAACGGTCTCGGACCCTTCACATGTTGAAAACATAGCCCTGTTTGACGTAGAACTCCTCGTTTGACCAAGGCTTTCCTCTACGAATTTGGCTGAACCAATAGGATCTGCTCCATGTCCAAATCATTTCTAAACTTCCCACATGCCTTATTTTGCTTGCCAACACCTGTAACTTAGAGATGAAAAAAAACAGCTACGGAATCCTAGGTCAGCTGCGGAAAGTGGCTGCATTCCGCAGCTGATGAGAAAAATCTAAGTCAAATAGCAAACTCAAAAATATAGTTAGAAAACCACTTAAATGCACTCTTATAATCAATATGTAATGATCTTTGATAGCTTATAAGGCACTGGTGAGGGGAAAAAGTCTAGAAAGTGTGTAGAAGAGATGTAGTTTCAGCGTTCAACATACCCCCACTGTGAAGGTGTTGCATGTCCTCATGCAACCAAAACTGTGACCATCCTCCCTTCAGTTCATGTGTTCTCAGACCTCTACTAACACATCCAGCCTTCTTTTCTTCTTTCTTGGTACCACTATCATCCTAGGCTTTCTCATTACGCACCTAAATTTGAGGTTGATAAGAGCTCTACTCAACCTCCTGCTCTTTTTCTTCAATTTCCTATTTTTCTTCTGCCACAGCCCAAGATGCAACATGGTGTTGTCATGAATAATTTTATCCAACCTGCTCTATTCTTTCAATGTTTCATTTTCTCTTTTGATGTGTCTATTCAGGACTTCTAGTTCAAAAACTTCCTGTTTTAATGATTGGATTAGAGCTTCCTGAGCTGTATTAGGCTGGGTAGATGAAGTGCCTTGATCTGTGGTAGTCTTCTCCAACAACTCAATAAAATCATACATTTCTTGTTGGGTTGGATCTATCTCATGTGTAGCTTTTCTTGGGCTGACCCCAAAATCTGGCTGAGAAGGACTGATCTCAAAATCTCGAGTACGACTAATCTCAAAATCTGGTTGAGAAATAGGAGTATGTTGTGGGCTACGACCGGGAGGGATTGCTGGAGATTGTTTTGGTGTTTCCCCTCCTAAGTCAATGAAGTGGGCCCTTTTAGTTTGTACTTTCTTCAGTTTTCCTTTAAGTCTGGAGCTCCTCCTTAGATTCTGTGAGCTGGTGTCTCCTTTCTCCACACTCTGTTTTTCTTTCCCTTTTCTCTTTGTTGTAGCTACTTGTTCCTTAAGGTAAATTAGTCTTTCAGGAAGTCTTTGATCCTCTTCTGAGGAAGGTTTTGGGGTTTGATAGACAGCTTCAATATTTCTTTTCCCCTTTAGTTTTCCTTGCTTCCTAACCTCAGTGCTTTCCTTCCTACTTTCAGACAACTTCTCTTCCTTATAAGTATCTTTAGCTATGCTAGTAGGAGTGTCCTGAATGTTCACACTTGTTTTCCTTCTCCTACTTTTCCTTGCTGAGCTACTTTCAGGTGTTTCAGGTGGGTCCTGAAAGAAGTTTCTAATCAAGAACTATTCCCAGGTGTCCTTTCTTTCCTTCAACTATTTTTCAATCAAAATTTTTACAAGGCCGTGATGGTAAAGTTGGGGTTCTATGTCATCTAGATTCTTTTGTACAGTTATGGGCATCTTCTTCAGGCTATTCAACAGAAAGTAAGGCAAATTGATGGTTTGATTTTCTAGAAAATTCATTAGCAACCAGATGTGGTACATGTACATGGACCCAAACCGTCCTTCACATGTAATAAACTTCTGAATTATCAGTAATGAACTAGTCCACTTTTCCACTAAAGCAGAGATAGGGATTCCACGTTTGAAAATGGTTATATCCATACCTAGATTGCACAAGATAGTCCTACAAGCCCTCTCATCAAAATCTTTGTTTTTGAACCACCGTTCCCCCTCCTGTGGGAGTTTCGTTGCTGCTGCGATAGATGCCTCTGTGACTGAAAATTTAAGATCTCCAACCTAAACTTCCACGCCAATAAAAGACCTTGCAAATGTCTTCGTGACTTCTTTATTGTGACCTCTGAATTTCTAGATGAACTGCAGCCACAATGCCTTCCTTAATATTCTTTTCAATTGTGGATAACCCTCCATGAATTTAGGCCCGTCCGGCTCTGTCCTTACTAGAAGGCCCATTCCTTCCTCCTACCTTAAAATATCTTTGTGAGTGATGGATTGTGAGTAATGGATTGACGGAGGTGAAACGGTTGTGTTAGTGGGAGATGGAGAAGGATTGTGGAGAAAAACCAGTAGTTGTAAATGGAAGAGCAGAGAACAAGTAGTGAAAATGAGTTCACGAAGCGGAGGCTTATGTGAACAGGCCAGGAATAACAAACGCAACTACAATGGGATAGTATGGAAATAGAGTGAGCCCGGCTTTTGAACTAGAAGGCTACGGAATAGGCGTTAGCATGTTCTCAAAATGACTGTGGATTTGTGCAACAGGAAAGAGCCGTGATCAAATAGATTACGTCCTCATAATTACCCGGTTCACAGGTGGAATGCCAACGTACAACTAAACACAAGTTAAATTTGGAGGCGGATCATGAGGCCGTTAAAAATTAATGCAAAGTTCGTGGTGGAATTATGTAAAGGCCATGGAGCGGTTATGAAAGCTATCAATGCGAATCATTACACATAATGGAGCCGGTGGTTTCATAACTATATAGAATGTGCTTTAAAATGCTATTTGAAATGAATTTTGCTTACCTTAGAATCTTACCACTTCCGTCCACTGACCTTTGATTGGCTGCTTCCTGTTGGTGCTTTAGGTGCTTTATATCTTCAAAATATTTTCCTTTGTCATACCTGCATTTGGTTCTCATTATTATTTGGCTAACATCTGACTGTCAGTGCTGAATAATAGAGTGTTAGCTACAGAATCAACAATCAGCTGTGGAAACAGAATTCAACTGCGGAAACTGACACAGTGAACATATAACTGAATGGAGATGGATGGAAATGAATGCTGACTGAGTGAATGATATATGAAAACTGGTCATGAAAGGGCTTTTATTGGCAGAATGTGATGATGAAATGGAATGAAATGAAGTGAAGTGAAGCGAAATGAAGTGAAGTGACATGAAACTATGAATAAAATGAGACGGATTTTTTTTGGAAAATATAGGGCGTCAAAAGTTTCTGATTTTCACCCTGTATTTTCTGTATAAGACTGCCAATCAGTGATTAGTTTTCAGGCTTATACAATTTTTTTTATTTTTATTTTTTAATAAACACTGAAAAGAACAAAGACTAGGCTGGTGGAGAAGAAGGATTCTTCTTCACCAGCCTTATTGCAGAATTATCTTGAAAGATTTTGACAAATTCCTCCTTTGAGAGTGGCTTATGATAGATCTTTAATCTGTGACCATTCACAATAAGAGGAGTTTGATATTCATCAATGGTTTTGATTCTTACCGCTCCATTGCTAAAGACTTTGTCAATCTCATATGGCCCAAGCCAATGAGTCTGAAATTTACCTTTGAAATCTTTGAACTTGGAATCAAATAACAATGCCCAATCTCCTTCTTGAAACTTTTTCTCCTTGATGTATTTGTCATGCCACTTAGCTCTTTGATATTGAACTAGATCAGTTCTTAGGATTGCTTCTTGTCTGATCTCATCTAGTTCATTCAACTGCTCCATTCTATGCTTTTGGGCTTCTGATAGATCCATTCCCAATTGAACTGCCATCTTGAAGGTTCTAACTATGAACTCAATGGGGAGCAAAACTTCTTTCCCATAAACAAGTTCATAGGGAGAATGTCCTATTGTATTCCTCC
This sequence comes from Pinus tabuliformis, assembly GCA_031772625.1. NCBI lineage: Eukaryota > Viridiplantae > Streptophyta > Pinopsida > Pinales > Pinaceae > Pinus > Pinus tabuliformis. The sequence continues at coordinate 549,076,794 of CM062815.1, read as the reverse complement.
ATGTAGTTCTGTAGGCCCATAAGGCTTCAGGAAGCCTTTCTGCCCAATTTCTTCTGTGTAGATGAACAGTCTTGGTAATGATGCCTTCAATAACTTTGTTTGTAGACTCCACTTGACCATTTGCTTGTGGATGGTAAGGAGTAGATTTTATGTGCTTGACCTTGTACTCTTCCATTAACTTCTCCACCAATTTGGATGTGAATTGACCTCCCTGATCTGTCATAATTTCTCTTGGAACACCAAAGCGAGTAAAAATATCCTCATAAAGAAAACTAACAATTGAATTCTCAGTAGCAGAAAATAATGCTTTGGCTTCTACCCATTTAGTGACATAATCAGTACATACCAATATATACTTTCTTTGTTTAGATGGTGGGTTAATAGGTCCAATGAAGTCTAAAGCCCATTTTTCAAAGGGTTCGATGAGTACCTGTGGTTATAATGGCATTTCATTTGAGATGGTAGGTTTCCCTACTCTTTGGCAGCTGTCACATCTTTTGACATATTGTTTTGTATCTTTGAAGAGGGATGGCCAATAATATCCTAAAGAGAGGATTTTATAGGTTGTCATTTTGTCAGCAAAGTTTCCGCCGCATGGTTCATCATGACATGATTTGAGAATATCAGGCATCTCATCTTCCCTAACACATCTTCTGATCACAAGATCTAGGCCTGTTTTAAATAATTCGTTAGAAATCCATGAATATTTTTAAATCTCCTGAATAATCTTTCTTCTTTCACTAGGAAATAAATGTGGAGGTAGTTTCCCTGTAACCAAATAGTTAGCTATATCTACATACCAAGGAGTCTTAGTAGTTACTGCAAATAAATATTCATCAGGAAACTTGTCCTCTATAGGAGAATCTTCTTTAGTATTCTGAATCCTAGACAAGAAATCAGCTACTGTGTTTTGTTTCCCTAGTCTATCTAACACAGTAATATTGAATTCCTGTAAAAGTAGGAGCCAACTTGTAACTCTGCCATTAGTAATGGGTTTTTTCATTAGATATCTAATTGCAGAATGATCAGTATGAGTAAATGTTTCATAGTCTATTATATAATGTCTGAACTTATTGATTGCATGAACAACAGCTAAGAACTCTTTTTCAGTCACAGTATAGTTCAACTCAGTGGGAGTTAAATTTTTACTGGTATAGTAAATGGCATAAGGAACTAAATCTTTGTGTCCTAATATAGCCCCTAGAGCTGTATCTGAAGCATCTGTAGAAATATGGAAAGGAAGTTTCCAATTTGGTCCTCTCAAGATAGGTGCTTCAGATATTCTTGTTTTCAAAGTTTCAAATGCTGATTGGAAATCAGGACCCCATTTGAATTCACAGTCTTTTGTAAGCAGTTTGAAGAGTGGAGATGCTATTTTGGTGAAGTTTTCTATAAATATTCTATAATATCCAGTAAATCCTAGAAAACTTCTAACATCTTTTTGACCATTTGGAATAGGTAACTTGGAGATGATTTCAACTTTTGATCTATCAACTTTAATCCCATCCCCTGAAATATGATGTCCTAAAACAATACCTTCAGTAAACATCATAAAGCATTTTTCATGGCTTAATGAAAGGTTTCTTTCTTTACATATTATAAGGACTTTTTCCAAATTTTCTAATGCCTCTTCAAACGAATCACCATAAACTGTAATATCATCCATATATACCTCTACACAATCATGGATTAGATCAGAAAAAATTCCTAGTACTGCTCTTTGGAATGTTGCAGGTGCATTACATAATCCAAAAGGAAGCACTCGATAAGAAAAAGTTCCCCATGGATAGGTAAATGTGGTCTTATTCTGATCTTCAGGTGCTATCTGAATTTGATTATAACCACTAAAACCATCCAGAAATGAAAAGTACTTTTTGCCTGCTAATGTATCTAATACTTAATCGATAAAGGGCAAAGAAAAGTGATCCTTCAAAGTTGCTTTATTCAATTCGTTGTAATCAATGCATACCCTCCATTTACCATTCTTTTTGGGTACTATAACCAAAGGAGAAACCCATCGGCTATCTGAAATTGGGTAAATGAAGTTTACATTGAGTAGTTTTTGGAGCTCTTCATCACTATCTCCCTAAGATTTGGATTCATCCTTCTCTGAGGTTGTCTGATTGGTCTACTATTTTCCTCAATATAGATATGATGGATGCAAGTCTTAGGGTCAATACCTTTCATATCAGTATACTCCCATGCAAATGCAGCAGAATGTCTTTGCAAGATTTTGGTTAGCTCTTCCTGTTGTGACTTTTCCAAATTTTTGTTGATATTCAGTGTTTTTCCTGGAAAATTTTCAATGGTAGAACTACCAAACTCTTCCATAGAGTAAAGAGACATTTGTCTTGATGATAAATATTCAATATCAGAATCTAATTGAAATTGTTTTTGGTCATATTCTGAAGATGTTTCAAAATTTTCTAATGTGTTCAAAATTTGACTTTCTTCACTAATTTCAGAGATAGTAAAGACAGGTTGTATAATATCTTCATCGTCGACCCATTCATTGTCTCCTACTTCTATAATTTCTTTTGTTGGAGGATACAAATTGAATTTCTTTGTCGAACTACCATCAGAAATATACATATCCCCAGATCTACAACTAATGAAAGCATCAGTTGTGGCTAGCCAAGGTCTTCCTAAGATGAGTGGATGCCCTCCTAAATTACTCTTGGGAGTCAAAATCATGAAATCTTCTGGATATTCTCAAGAATCTAAGGAGACTGAAATATCTTCTAGTACACCATCTAGTTTGATTATTGATATATCTGCAAGTTGCAGTAAGGTGGGTGTAAAAAGAAGATTAGGAAGTTTAAGTTGTTCCATAGTCTGTCTACTCATAATGTTTATAGCAGCCCCTAAGTCAATCAAAGTGTTTGGAATTTCTATCCCATTTATATGTGTCTTGACAATTGGACTACCTGGATCCACATATTTCTGCATGGTAATCTTTCCCATCATGATATCTACACTTTTTCCTACTAGGTGGATTCTTCGTGTATCTCTTGGTTTCCTCCCTAGTCTTTTGAGACTCAACTCCTTTATTTTTTTTGCTAGAATAGGAATCTCTCTAATGGATTGTAGTAAGGGAATCTTGATACAGACATTCTTTAATTCATCTAGAAAATCATAGCCAAGCAACAAGATTTGTTTTTCCACCCCTTTGTCAATTTGTAATCTTTCCGGGAAAGGAGGCGTGGATGAAGATACAGGTTGCTCAACTATAAGAGTTGTGGGGGTTGACTCTTTTTCTTTTTCTTTTTGAATGATTGGGTTTTGAAGAGATGCTTCCTTAGAACCTTTATTGACTTTAAGAGAATCCTCCTCAGAGGTACCTTGCTCTTGAACATCTATAGAAGGTTTTTCTAAAACTCTACCAGATCTGAGTTGAACATCATTAAGAGGAACAATCATATAGGTAGGAAATTGTTGTCCTTCTACCATGTAAGAATTCTGAAGATTTTTTTTGTTGGGATTTGGCAATGGCTGGGCTGGTAGTTGATTTGTCTTTTGTTGAAATGGAAGCAAGAGTTGAGAATTTGGATTTTGTTGAGAAGGTTGTTGTTGTGGAAATGGCAATGAAAGTTGTGGGTTTTGATTTGGAAGTTGTGGATTTTGTTGATTTTGAAAAGATGGAGGATATTGATAAAATTGAGCAAATCTCCCATAAGGATTTTGCATCCCTTGTGCCCATGATTGGTATGGATTTTGAGGTTGGGGCCAAGGTTGTTGCCAAGAATTCCAATTTGGCAGGAGCTGAAAATTCATAGGATTGTTAAATCCTTGATTTTGTTGCCCCTGCCACGGTCTTCTTGAAACAAAACAAAGGGACTCTACTGAATTTGGATCTTCCTGAAAGACAGCTTTGAGCCCAGGAATTGAAGGACAATCCTTGGTCTCATGACTTTCTGAGCAAATCATACATGTTTCTACAACTTTTTCATCCAAGGGGAATTCCCTTAGAGCATGTTTCTTTCTACATTTTGGACAAAAGATGGCCAAGGCATCAGCTTCTGCTTTCTGCTTGTTTTGTATTTTAAGGGTGTCTAGTTGTTCACTAAGGCTCCCTAGAATATCAGTTTTGAACTCATCAAGCATATTACCAATCTCTGCCCTACTTACTGATCCAGTTGCAGATTTGTTTGCTCTAATAAGAGAAAGATCTCTCGGCCCTTTTCTAGTTTTAGATTTTCCCCTTGAGAGATGGACACATAGTTCTACTATGTCACGAAGTGGAAGTTGAGAAATGTCTCCCTTCCCCATCATGTTTAAAATATCTATCCATTCATCTCTAATGGCTTTCTATAGAAGGGCTTTCAAGGTTTCCTCGTCTAAATTACTCATTTTTTCTCTCTTTAAGTTGTATTGAAATCTTTCAAGTAAATCCTCCAAGTTTTCATCTTCTTTTTGCATCATCTTGAATACCTCATCCTTATGATTGGTGGGCATACAATAATCCAAGTATCTATCCAAAAATGTTTGTTTCATATCATTCCAAGTCCTAATAGATTGAGTGACTAATCCCATGAACCATTTCAAAGCAGCTCTTTTCAATGTTGAAGGAAATAGTTTGAGTTTTTGAGCATCTTCCATATAGTCATAGGTTCGGCACAAGACTTCAAACTCAAATAGAAATGTTTCAGGATCCTCACTTCACAGCCCATAGAAGTTTGGGAGGACAGATGGTGAAATTTTTCTCATTGTTGTATGAGTTTCCTCATCGGCTATAGGGAATCCAAATGAGTTATCTCCTTCCCTATTTCCCCCATTGTTACCTCTACCGCCTCCATTATTTCCTATTCCTCTACCTCTACCCGCTCCTCCAAATCCATCTACTACTTCCTCTGTCATGATAGTTTCCTCAAAGTCTTCTGGTTCTTCTATTAATGGTGAACAAGGGAGAGTTTCTCCCTTTCCCTCTTCTTCAGGTGATTCTGCTTCTTTGATTACAATATGTTCCCCTGTAGAAGTGAAGAAAGGTTCTTCTCCTAGATCAGATTTAGTAGATAGTGTGAGAGAATCTCCTAATTCGGCCGCTGCCCCTTGAATTCCAGGAATCCTAAGGGTGGGAGTATGAGTCGGAGATGGAGGTGTATCTTGTCTATACCTTGAAGTAGTTGGAGTTGTGAAAATCGAACTTTTGGCCCTAGCTATAAACCTTCCCCTAGAATCTCTTGCTCTATGCATGTCATTTTTTTATTTTTATTTTTTTTTAGGTCGGGCTAATAATTCTCTTTCTAATCTTCCAGGTCACACTAGGTGCAAGAAGAGAGCATAATCAAGAAATTATTGAACTAATAACTCCCTTTTCTGATCCTCCAAATCACACTAGGTGCAAGAGGAGAGCATACTGCAAGAAGTTATCAATTTTTCCCTTCCCCCTTTTTTTTTAAGAGAATGGCTACCTAGTTACACGTCCCCGGCAATGGTGCCAAAATGTTTAGTCAATTTAGTATGTCCTAAATTGCTACATTAATTATCAATCCGAGGGTCGTAAACTGATGAAGTGTGGTGCACTATATGTGCAAGACAACCTCTTACTTTTTATTGTTTTCAATTTTATTTTGTTTTTGGGGATTTTATCTTTGTTTGTCTCCTAATGCGAATGGAAATCCTATTCCTAAGTTTTAAGAATACTTTAGAAGGCAAGTATGGATATAGATTTTAAGGCAATTATGTCATTTATGATGACTTCCAGAGCTTAACACTTCAGAGGATCTCAAAACATACTAGTGATGAATTAGTACTTGAACAAGAATGTAAATGTGCAGCTATTCAAATCAAACAAATGATGAACTACTGATCATGAAATCACTATCTTTTCTGCTCATTTAAATACAAAAATAAAAGTTAAGCTATTGCACTCAAACAAACCAAAAATTACAGACTAATGAAAGAAAAATCAATTTACTTCACTTATAGTCTGATAGCTCGCCAAGTAGCTTTTCGGGGTTAAGCCATGGCTTTAAAGATAACGTCAATAACATGAAGAATTGATATCTAATTTACCTAATTGCATATGAAAGTAAAATCAAGTCACTTCACTTATAGTCTGATAGCTCGCCAAGTAGCTTCTCGAGGTTAAGCCATGGCTCTAGAGAAAACGTCAATAACATGAAGAACCTAATATCTAATTAAAAAAATAAAAGTAAAATCAAATCACTTCACTCATAATCCGATAGCTTGCCAAGTAGTTTTTTGGGGTTAAGCCATGGCTCTGGAGATAACGTTAAATGACATGAAGAATTTGATATCTAAACTAACTAACAACAGCAAATGAATAAGACTGAAATCATAGCATAACTGAAATTGAAAAGCTAAGAAAACAAAGTCAGCAGAGAGGCCAATCTCATGTCACTATTTGATGCAAAAATTATATTAAAATGCTCGAGCGTAACCTATCCTGAAACACACCGATCAGTGTTAGCAAAAATACACAGCACTGGAAAATCATGTACAGGAATGAAACATTAACACCATAACTAAAATATGAAATATACACAGGTTGACAAACTATGAAATATCTACAATGGAAATGAGACAACAACACATAAAAAATTTACAGAAATAAAGAAACAAAACCTCAGCTAGCAGGGGCCCTCTGCACAGCCTTGGTTAACACGCTGTCAGTCCGAAATTACGCTCACACAGTCATATAAAACAGATTCTTGTTATATTGCAAAACAGAGGAAGGATCCTCACGTTACAATAGTAGGACCAATGTCATGACACACTACATGAACTAACAGCAAGATTACATAAAATAAAATAAAAATAAAAAAATTAAAAAAAAAAAAAAAACGAGCTACATGTGTTTGCAAATGCGTTATCTATAAAGGAAATTACATAATTGTTTTCCTATGAAACACCTTCAGAAGAGGACACGTAAAAAGGCAGCATCCATGAGCTTAGCGTGTTGGTTTCCATGATCATTCAATCTACCAAAAGGCGGCTGTCATGGAGGCATTCTACAGCTGTCAAAATGAATCCATGGATCTAGGAACAGTCTCAGACCCTTCACGTGTTGAAAACAGAGACCTGTTTGTCGTAGAACTCCTCGTTTGACCATCATTTGACCAAGGCTTTCCTCTACAAATTTGGCTGAACCAATAGGACCTGCTACATGTCCAGATCATTTCTGAACTGCCCATGTGCCTTGTTTTGCTTGCTGACACCTGTAACCTAGAGATCAACAAAAACAGCTGCGGAATCTTGAGTCAGCTACATTCCGCAACTGATAAGCAAAATCTAAGTCAAATAGCAAACACAAAAATATAGTTAGAAAACCACTTAAATTCACTATTATAATCAATATGTAATGATCTTTGATAGCTTATGAGGCACTGGCGAGGGGAAAAAGTCTAGGAAAGTGTGTAGAAGAGATGTGGTTTCAAGGCTCAACAAATCTAGTTAGTAGTTAGTACACCTTTTGATATAACCTTTAGCATTTCCTTTTCATAACATCATATAAATGTGGGCACATAAATGTCATAATGACATGATCATAATAATAATTAACAACAAGAATTCCCACTTCCTCAATGTATTCCTTACATGACAGGGGTTCTCATTGGATAACCTCATTATGTTATCCCAAACATGTCATGCACATATTCATCATATTTTTAGGAGCATTAACAAATCATCCTTCCACAAGAATGATTCCTAAGAATAACTTTCAAATGAAATGGCATTGCATACATTCATTTCATCATTAATATGTTCATGAAATATAACTTATTCACATGCCAGACAATGTTTTTTTTTTTTGACTTTAACGGTTAATTTTTTAATTGGTGACAAAACAGCTACCGCGTACTTATTACATCGGAGTAGATTCCTCAATTTTATGGTCTCTCAGATTTCTTGTTACACAGTGAGGTCCATGGACTTGCTTTGACACATAATCGCCCTTTGGGAAATAAATTCGCAGAGTCTCTGCCTAAAAGGTTCTGAACATCTTTAAAGGATCGTTTGTCCACACAATCATTGGCTGTTACCTGTTGCCACTGGGAGATTTCAGAATTTGACTTGCTTCAACCTAGAATTTGATATGCCGTCTTCTATCTCTGTTCCTCAGACCTCAACCAACCAGCACTTCATTTTTCAATTATGGCTTTCAAATCAATGGCACAAGACAAAATGCTTTTTAAAGAGAATCAGATTGTGCTTTCATTGGGCATCTTTAAAGGATCGTTTTTCCACACAAGTATTGGCTGTTACCTGTTGCCAGTAGGACATTTCAGACCTGAGTTGCTTCAACCTGGAATTTGATATGCCGTCTTCCATCTCTGTTCATCAAACCTCAACCAACCAGCACCTGATTTTTCAATTATGGCTTTCAAATGAATGTCACAAGATAAGAACATTTTTTAAAGAGAGAGATTGCGTTTTCCTTGGGAAAACAACTTGCTGTCGCTAACAAATATATTCGATGCACTATCAGGTACAATGCTTAGTTCAGCTTGCACTGATGCTAGATTCATATTCCCCTTTGCAGGTGACAAGGCGGTGGAACCAATGGATATGAAATATTCTGTCACATGATCATCTTTCTGTAGTTAATCGAAATTCATGGAAAGGTTTGTTCTGCTAACAGTCTCAACAAGCTTAAGAGTTGACAGACAGGAAAAGGTCCAGAATTATTGCTGCCATTCTTGGCTTTCTTCCGATATGTGGTTGGGGTACCAGTAATAAACTCTTTTATTTCTACCTGTAGCACACCTGTAAAGTGCATTCATCCAATCAATCACACAACGCCCAAGTCGATTCAGGATTCTGCTGGGAACAGAGTTTATAGAGCCTGCCAGGAACAGAGATTCCAAAGCATCTAACTTTTCTTGATTGCCTGCCCTTGGAGCTTGGTGTAATTGATTCCTGGTAACTAGTTCAGCAAAAGCCTGATGGATATCCAAGGTTGCTGGTTCAGTAGCTGATCCCCAATGCATCAGAAAGAACAGTTTTCCTGGGTAAGACTATTAAGGGATGATGCAGAGAGATTCTTCAGAGTTGACTGAAAGGGTTCTTTGGCTGCTGGCTGAGCCAAGATTGGCTTCCAAATCGGCTTGAGAATTTAGCTGCCTCATTATATGATAGAAGGAAATTTTCCGAAACTTGGCCAGCATGGGTCTAATTTTCTTGAGAATTCGGCCTAAATGGATCTGCAAAGGATTCGAGAGTGAGTTCATTGCTTGAATGATGAGCCGAGAGTCTCCAAAGACCGTCAGGGATTGAATGTTCCGTTTAAGAGCCAGAGTCAGCCCCTGCCACAAAGCTAGAGCCTCAGCTCTATTGTTTGATTCGATTCCCAGACCCCAATGATACCTGAGTAATGTAGTGCCATCGGGATTCAGCAGAATTCCACCTCCACCCGCAGCTCCTGGATTGCCTTTAGAGGCCCCGTCGAAGAATAGACAGTGGTCATCTAGGGCCGATCTCCACTTTAGAAATTCTTGTTCTTCCAGGCGTATTTCCCACATAGCATGGCAAGAGGCTGGAGTAATAGGGATGGTTTGATTATTTGGAACAATATCTTTCAGCCAAAGCTCCTCCTCACTGTCCAGATTCGCTTCATTCCTTAAGGCCGGCTTAGCTTCCAATGTCTCTCCCAGAATAGCTTTAATTTTGGATATAACGTTGTTTGATGTGCAGATTTCTCCTCTGAATATTCTGTTATTCCTTTCCAGCCATAACTTCCAGCAGATGAATTTAGGGATCCACATCCATGCAGTCTTAAGCAGGTTTTTTTTATTGAGGCAGAACGATGATAGCTTGGCCCACTCGTGAAGCAGGTTTGGCACATTTCTTGGCAGCTCAATCTTGTCCGCCCTTGAACTCAGAACCCCCTTCCAAACTGCCTTGGCAAAGGGGCACAGCAACAACAGGTGATCAGCTGTTTCTTCCTCTGATATACATAATGGGCATCTGGATGGCCCTTCCATTCCACGTTTTCTCAGGTTATCTCCTGTGAGAATACTGTTATGAGCAAGCGTCCAGCAGAAGAAGTCTATTTTTGGGAGAGAAGGGAAGCTCCATATGAATTTCCATTGCGTTGGGTCTGGAGGAACATTCGGAACAGCAATCAAACTTTTGTATCCTTCAGCAACCGAGAAGGAACCAGTATGGGAGCCCCACCCTCTTTTGTCCTTGGTTGTTGCTGACAAGGGAGATTTTCCTTGGAGTTTGTCTAATAGTAATGAAGCTTCAGATTGCAAATGGTGAGGTACCTCTCCTAGATTCCAGTTGTCCCATCTTCTGCCAGCATCCTCCGTCCAGGTGGATATGTCCCAAAGGGTTTCCTTATTGTTGGAATGCAGCCATAGTTTAATATTTGCCAGGCCTTCTATATGGTGTAGTGGCTGGTCTCCAAGAATCTGATCTTCCCAAATTCTAATTTTTTTCCCATTACCTGGGATCCAGTAGAGGTTGGGACTGAAGTTCTCCAGAGCCGCGATACAAAGCTTGGATATTGGGGAACCTTTGGAGGTTTTTGGTGGAAGGTCCAAACATCTCAAACGTTGACCTTGAAAGTATTTCTTCCACAGTACTTTCTTGCTCCAGCTTATTTTCCCAGCCACAATATTCCACAAAATTTTTGAGCCTAGAGCGAGATTTTGAGCAGCCAAATCTCTCATTTGCAGACCTCCTTCCATGAATGGTCTCTTAATGGTATCCCAATTTACTAAATGAAGTCTTCTTTCATTGTTTTCCCCCCTTCCCACAGGAATCTCCTCAGCATACCATCCATTTTACTGAGAAAGGTTTTGGGGGCAAGGAGAATGGAGTGCTGAAAAAGAGGCATGCTTGTTAGGACAGATTTTATAAGAATTATTTTCCCAGCAGTGTTCAGCCAGGAGGCTCCCCAGGCTTGTATTCTGAGCTTAAGCTTGTCCAAAAGGGGCATCCAGTGGGTAACTTTAGGGATGGATCTGAAAATTGGGATCCCAAGATATTTGAATGATTCCCAATCCTGACAGATTTTCATCTCAAGAAGCCTAGCTATGTCAGCCAGATTTTTGGCTGAGCAGTTCCAGCCATAGATTGTGCTTTTTGAATAGTTTATCTTGCTGCCGGAGGCTTCCTTATAGATGTCCAGTTCCTTTTTAAAAGATCTGGCCGAATTAATGCTCGCTCCACCTAGAAGCAGAGTATCGTCGGCAAATTGGGCATGGTTTATGTCTTTGACATTATGCACCATTCTGAGGCCTGGCAGAATTTGGACTTGCTGACAGAAGTCGAGCTGGAAACTAAGCACTGAGGCTTGAATAGCATAGAGAAGCGGGGACAGCGGACAGCCTTGTCTTAATCCCCTGGAAGCTGTAAAAAATTCAGTCGAACGGCCATTTACCAACGGTGCAATCCAAGGAGAGGCAATGCAGGCTTTCACCCAATTTATGAAGTTTATTGAGAAGCCCATTTTCGTCATAACAGCAAACAGAAAGTCATGCCTCACCCTGTCAAAGGCATTAGCCAAATCGAGTTTTATTACCATTCCTTTCTCTTTTCTCTGGCCACTTGAGTGAACTGCCTCTTGAACCAGCACAATATTATCCAGTATCTTTCTCCCTTTGATGAAGCCTCCTTGGTTCTCCGGTATGATGTCCGGCAGAATATTCTTGAGGCGAATGGATATTATTTTGGTAATCAGTTTATAGCTAGTATTACACAGCGAAATGGGTCGAAATCTACTGAAATCTGAAGCTCCTTTCTCTTTCGGAAGCAATGCAAGGAAGGCTGAATTGGTACTGCCTCCTATCTTTGCGCAGAATTGGGACTTCCTAACCATTCTCAGGAGGTCTTTATTGATAGTTGACCAGCAAGACTGAAAGAACCTAGCAGTGAACCCATCAGGCCCTGGCGCTTTATCCGGTTCCATGCAATCCAAGGCTTTCTTGAGCTCATCCATGCTGATCGGGGCAGTCAGCATATTATTGACAGGGTCTTGCACACAGAAGGGGATTAGATTATACGGATAGGCTTGAGGATCTATAGGCTGGTCATCAGGCGCTGAATAGAGATCTTTAAAAAAGGAGAATGTTGCTCTCTTGATGCCTTCAAAATCTTTAACCACTGCATCTTGGAAGCGGATTTCTGAAACATTTTTGAATTGCTTTCGAGCTTCGGCATGCTTGTGGAAAAAACTAGTATTTTTGTCGCCGGCCTGTAACCATAAGTTTCTAGATTTTTGTCTCCAATACTCCTCTTCGTCCCTACTAGCTTTATGAAGGGCTTTTTGCAACTCAACTTCTTTTTGGAGCAGACTTTGGGTAATAACTGAATCCTCCATTGATGATTGGAGGGCAGCAAGGTTTTCTATAGACTCTTTTCTCTTGGCAGCAGGTGTTTTCAAAGCTTTAGCCCACTCCTTGAGTCTTCTCTTAAGAGCCCGCAACTTTTCTTCCCACACGAAGAAAGGGGATCCCTGTATTTTCCGGTTCCAGACTTCAGAAACCACCTCATTGAAACCCTCTTGCTGAATCCGCAATGGGCTAAATCTAAATGGAATGGGGCCAAGAAAACCATCCATGGAGAGCTCGAGACTTATTGGTTTATGATCGGAGGTGCAGTTGGGCAGAATTTTGGATGATGCCATTAGCCCGCTAGTAAGAAAGGAGGCTTGGACTAGGAATTTGTCCAATCGAGCAGCTATATGGTTGGGCCCTAATCTTTTATTAGACCAAGTGTATTTCCCAGCTGATGGTTTGATGTCCTCCAAATCCCAGCCAATCATGATATCTTCTACCCATTCTCTGGCTGGGTCCCTTACAGGGGAACCACCTTTTTTCTCTTCAGCAGCTAGAGTAACGTTCAGATCCCCTGCAATAATGATGTTTTCTGGATTGTGCAATAAAAGAAAGGACTGGAGCGAGTCCCAACAAATTTTTTTCTCCGATGGAGAGACCGGAGCATAAAGGTTAAACATACTTACTTGTTGACCAGAGTCTTTGTGAAGGAGCTGAGTGAAAATCCAGTGCTGGCAACTTTCTTCTTGAATCAAGTCGTATTTGGAGCTGTCCCAGAAGGAGGCAATCCCACCAGAGGCACCTCTAGCACTGACAGCTCTACCAGGGCCTTTGCGCCAGAATGTTTTGCTGGATTGGAGGAGAAGAGTGTCCTCCAGCTTTGTCTCCTGGATGAGAAAGATTTCAGGCACATGCAACCTCACAATGTCTTTCAGGGCCTCTTCTTTCAGCCTGCTACCTAATCCTCTACAATTCTAGGAGACGTATTTCATTATTTACTGGGGTGGGGGGGAGTGGATCCTTTTGGAGCCTTGTTATGCTTGCGCCCAGATCTGGTGTTCATCATTCCCTTGAGAGTTTTCTGGGAGCCTTGGAGAACATCCATGTAGGTTTTCTCCTCTCTCTGTTTCTTCTTGGATTTCCGGCCCCTGGTCGATTTGATAGGAGAAATTTGTGAGCTGTCTGATTCGGATTCTCTTTCTTCTGATTCTTCCCCTGAGTCAGATGCAAGACTAATGTGCTCGTCGTTGCCTGCTTTTTCCCCTTGATCTGCCTTGGCTAGGTGGGCATTTGATTCTTCTTCGGTATCTTTCCTTTTCTTCGGCTGATCTTCAGTTTCTTCATGGTTCTCTGAGGCCTCCCCCTTTTCACCTGAGGATGGGCCTTCATTTGAGACTGGTTTGGTCTTGTCATTGGACTGGGGATTCCCCTTTGGTCCTGTCTGCTTCTTCTCATTTGGCTTTGAGACTACCTTTCCCTTTTTTATTTCCTTCCATCCTTCTTCTTCCTCTTTGTCCACTGATGGTGCTTTGGGGCAGTTTCATTGAAAATGGTCGTGCTCATGGCAGATTCTGCATTTAAATGGCAGTTGCTCGTAGTCCAGCTTCTGGAAGTGGTGCCAGTCTCCCACTGTAAGCTTGATGGCTTCCGGTAGTCCAGCTTCTAGGTCAACTTCCACGCAGATTCTGGCGCAGGTGTATTGGCCCTTGTTATCAGCTTTGTCGATGAATCTGCCCAGTCTGTTTCCTATCTTTTGCAGAGATTGATAGCTCCAGCAGTGTATTGGCAGATTGGGAAGCCGAACCCAAACAGGGACCTCCTTTGGAACATCGACTGAGGGGTCAAAGTCGGGTGTCCATTTATTCAGAAAGAGACCTTGGTTTCCCATGAAATATGGGCCATTTCTGAACACCAGATCTCGGTCTTCCTTGGTAGTGAATTCGAAGATGAAAAAGCCCCTTCCAACCGCGTAGCTGATCACATTGTTGGGAAGCAGGGGTCTCCAGTTTCGTTGAACCCATTCATCAGTCGATTTTGTTGTTGGCCACCGACCCATAAATTGCCCCACTAAACCTCTGTCAGCCAAGGCAAGGGCGATTTTGATCGTTTGGTCTTCCGGCAAAGCGATTTCTGGGATTTCATCCAGCTTTTTGATAAACTTCGGGACTTCAGGATGAGGTCGTTTTTTCCCCCTCTGCGTTAGAATGCTTCGGAAGGCTTCTGCTGGAGATAGCGGAGGGGTGGGAGAGGGCTCCGCACCCCCTGGAGCAGCCATGGCGGCGGGCAGTCGATCGCAGACCTAGCCTGATCGCATATCAGAGCGCGCGCAGCCTGAAATTTTTAGCTTTTGAAACATTTATTATTGGCCCACATGCCAGACAATGTTAAGTTTAGAAAACCTCTTGGAAATCATGCAAAGCATGCGTTAATTTGGAAACAACGGCTTCCAAACTCAGCTAAAGGAATTTTTCACCCAATTCCTTCCCTTTTACACTTCTTATTGTAGAAATTATGTGTATCTTTGCAGCTACTTATGAATTTTTAATAAAAATCACAAGACATAAACCTACTCTACTACTTTGCAGACAATACTTCACAATTTAGAACAAAAAATTTAGACATGCAATAACAAATAACAAACATGCACATAGTATTTGTCCAAGGAAAAGTAATTTGCTAAAAACCCCAATTCTTGCTTTCATTAATATGATGAATAAAGATGTATTACAATTGCTTTTCTCAATTGAGCACAACCTGCCAGTGAATAACCCCTCTCTCTGCTCACTAAGAAGCTCTGACGCAGACTTAGTCAATTTCTGCCTCTACTTGAGCCCATATTTCCTTGTGCAATTCCTTGAGAAATTAGGCCCCTATTATTTAGGAATTTTTCCAAAATGGATTGTGCAATTCCCAAGGTTGATCATCGGATTGCATGAAACACCTATACACTCAAGACTAGTCTACAATTGATGTTACACTGCCTTGGAACCTCCACCACAACTGGGGAAATCTAATTCTCTGCATGAACTGGCTATATTGGGTTGATTGATTAGTTAATTGGATGATCACTAAGTTTGACTAAAGTCCCATTGCACAACCGACCTTCCACTAGTTCCTCCAATAATTGGAACTAGTTAAACTAAAAACAACCTAAGATAACTGACCTTGATTGCTAAAAATTAGAAATCACACATGCTTAACTGAACTCTAACTCCTCCAACTTGAATTTACTGAGTAAACTAGGTGACACAAGCCATGTCACACAAGTTAACTGCATCCAATTTGTCTATTGATGTGGATCAAATTTGAATTTAATCAATTTAATCAAAGGCAAAATCAAATTCAGATTTTCTTACTGCATTTTTCAACACTCCCTCTCAGCAAGAAAGGGATTATCAACCACCCCTATCCTGCACCTATGGAACTTGAAATTCCATCTTGACAAGGCCTTTTTCAATATGTCAACATCTTGTTCCTCTTTCAGAATACACTGCAACAACATTATCTGCCTCTGCACACAGTCTTGTATATTGTGATACCGGATATCTATATGCTTGTATCGATCAAGAAAAACAGGATTCTCGGAGAGATTGATACAACTTTGATTATCATAGTAGATCACAGTTGGACCCATCATCTGACCAAACAATCCAACAAGTATCTTTCTCATCCAGATCGCCTCACATGTTGCTTGACTTGCAGCCATGTATTCTACTTTTATCGAGCTAAGTGCCATAGATATTTGCTTCATGTTATACTAGGAAACTGCTACAAAGCAAACACTGAAAATTCCCCCCTGGTGTACTCTTTAAGTCTGATGGACTCCCTGCCCAATTTTCATCTATGAAGCCACACATATTCACTCCCTCTGTCTGTATATACCATAATCCAAACTGTTAGTGCCTCTAAGGTACTGCAAAACATGCTTAGATACCTTCCAAAATAATTTGGTTGGCCTAACCATAACTTGGCTTCGTTGTTTTACTGCATAGAACATATCTAGTTATGTGTTCACAACATACATCAATGAACCCACTATTTTTCGATAAATGGTAGCATCCACTTCTTCACCTAAAGTGGCATCCTCCTTCCTCCAATTGGTCGCTAGAGGTGTCTCGATGGGTTTTCAACTCTCCAAGAGTAATATCTATAGTATCTCATTTGCATACTTTCCTTGAGAGACAAATAGTTCCCCATCACCTTGCCATTCTTCCAACCCAAGGAAGTAGTGCATGAAACCCATGTCCTTCATTTAAAATTCTCTTACAAGGTCCTCCATGCAAGATCTGGTCAACTACTCATCACTGGTTAAAATAAAATCATCAACACATAAGACAATAATAAGCAATTTACCTTATACCAAGATGTGATAGAGGTTTGCATCCACTTCACATTTTGGTGAAGCCCAAACCAGTCAGATAGTTGTCGATCCTAGTGTATCAAGCATGAGGTGCTTGTTTAAGACTATACAAAGCTCACTTAAGTCTACACAAATGATACTCTCAATCAAAATTCTCAAAGCCTTCTGGTTTCTTGATGTACACCTCCTCCTCAATAACTCCATTGAGTAATGTTTTTACATCCATCTAGTGGATCTTCCACCACATCTGTGCAACCAGAGCAAAAATTGATCTAATGGATGAGTACCTTGCTATGGGATAAAAGGTCTCCTCATAGCTAATTCCTTCAACTTGAGAGTACCCCTTGGCCACAAATATGGCCTTATGCCTTTTTATTCTTTCATTTGTTTCCTACTTAACCTTGAAGATCCATCGTACACCCACAACTGATTTATCTGTTGGTCTTGGGACCACTTCCCAAAAATTATTCTTTACAATGGATTCATATTCCTCCACCATTGCATCAACCCATATAGGTTGCTGTATTGTTTCCTCAAAAGAGGATGGCTCGGTATCTACAAGCTCAGTCATTAGATCCATGTAGCCAGTGAACCAATCATGGGACCTTCTTTGCCTGCAATGATTTGTAGGAGCACCCACATTCTCCCTCACATCCTGCACAATTCTCTCAGCTTCTCAGGTTCTTTTTCTACCTTGCTTGGATACTTTTTCTTGAGTGGATGTCTCCACCCTCTACTCATCTTCTTGTGGCTGCTCCACAACTTCCTGAGGTTGCTCCTTTGGAGCTAAAATCTCCTCTTTTGGTGGGATCTGAAGCTCCCTCTCAAGAGAGCACCACATCTCTTTCTCCTCAACAAAATTTACATCCCTTCGCACAGCGGTCACTCTTAGGGATGACAAGTACACACAGTAGTTGTGAGGAGTTTATGTATAACCCACAAATACCCCCAATTCTACTGTCGACTTGAGCTTCTTCCTTGATTCTTTGGAGACATGGTAGTAAACAGAGGCTCTAAAAATCTTAAAGTGCGACACATCCGGCTTCCTCCCTGAGAAAGCCTCCTCGGTTGTAATCATGCCTAGAATCTGATGAGGACTATGGTTCTATAAATAGACTTTTGTGTTGCATGCCTCATCCCAAAAATGCAAAGGTAGGCCTTGGTTATACAACATCATCCTCATTTCTCCCATAATGCTACAGTTCTTTCTCTCAGCCACCCCATTCTATTTTGGGTTGTGGGGTTATGTCAATTCTCGTTGAATGTGTTATGCGGAATCTACCACTGCGAATAAAACCGTCTTCCCTATGCCTGTTGGAATGACCTAGAACAACAGAAAGACAAATGGACTAATGTTTTCCTTAAAGAAAATAGATAAAGGGATGAAGCCTACCCAAAATTTTCCATATGCTTCGCTCCTTCCTTGGCTTGAACGCTTCAATCCTACCTCTAATCGAGAGATTATTGATTACATGACTAAAAGTTAGTCACCACAAATATTTCAAGTGAGTTACTAATAAATTTGAACAATTTCAAGTGACCCAACAAAAAACGACTAATTTAGTCTAGGGAAAAAATAAACGACTAGATAATAAGTGACCCAACTAAAAACGATAATTTAAATGACTAATTTAGTCCAAGACTAAAATATATGACTAGATAATAAGTGACAAAATTAAAAATGATTAACGTAAATGGCTATTATAGTCTAAGGATAAAAATATGACCAACTAACAAGTACAACAAGTATATGATTTAGTCATTTATGCTAGTCATTTTTAATTGTCACTTGGGAAATGGAACATTGCAATTTTGATATTGAAGTGTTACATTTCACTAAATTTTGACATTGCAGATGGATTCAGAGATGAACAAGGTGTCTGAATCCATCTACAATGTTAAAATTTAGAGACAAAGGGGATGCTTCCCCACATTCATGGATCACATCAACAATAAACTTGTTAATGTGGACTGGCACACCTTACCCAAGAGATTTGATCTAGGCATTTGATAGTGTAAAACTAGCCAAATATCCATCAACGGTGATAAAAAAATTGTTTAGATAACCCTTATTCTCCCTGTGAAAATACTAACTTTTCCACATTTGTGAATACATGTTAAAAATAATTATAACCATCTTAATCACAAATTAATTATAAATTTATTGTTATTTGTTATTCCGCTTTGATATAAAAGTGCATGTTTAAAAATCTCTTCAACAAAATGAATGTTTAAAATAGTAACCATAAAGGGATTATGTAAATTATATTATTCACTTAAAACAAAAGGTGAAAATCTTCCAGAAAACATATAAGATTTCTAAATCTTAAAAATAGCTTAAAATACAAATTAATCTATTTTTCCATTTTCTTATTTTACAAAACAAAAACACTCCAAGAAAAATAAACAAATTCTCTCATACCTATTTAAAAAGCTAAAGACTCTTCAATATCTTAACACAAATGAAAGTGGTGGAGGGAAAAATCAAAGAAAAGCTAAAAAACAAAAATCAAAGTGGTGGAGGTAAAAATCAAATAAAAGCTTAAAAAAAAAAATCAAAGTGGTGGAGGGAAAAATCAAAGAAAAGCTTAAAAAAAAGACGGAATGCCTTTTTATAAGAGAGGGGCACATTTTACATGTTAATGTAAATAATATGCCATCAAAATTCCACGTTGTTCATAAGGGTTTTCCCAAATTTGACAAGAAAAAGAAAGAATGAAACAAAATCTTATCAAAAAGGTGATGTCACTCAGAGGTGATTAACACTCATACACAATTTATCCCCCCAACAATTGAGGGGTTTTTTTTTTACAAAAATGAAAGCAAAAAAATGCAATTTCACTAGGGAATTCTAGTTTCACACCCTAGATGCAATGCATAATGCATAAGATTTTTCTTTTCAATTTCACTTAATTTTTAGATGAAAACTAAGATGCTAAGTTTAATCACTAATTCAAACAAACTTTTCAGAATGATGACTAAAACACCAATTCGTCTAAGCACTCAATGATAAAATAAAATCAATTTGTAAATGACCTAATGATAAGAACAAAGGAAAATATAAATGAATTCTTATCAAAGGCACTCAAAAACGAAATCAAACCAAATGGAGGCTTTAGAGAGACCAAAAGATACTCAAAGACACAAGGAAGAGTGGCTAGACAAACACTAATCAGAGAGAAAATCAAGAAAAAGAAAATTTGTGCATGAACAGGGGCCAATGCAAGTGCAAAGGAGGCACCAAAGCTATGCAACACAGGATCAAATAAGGCTCAGCTAGGGTGAAATGCTTTGTCACAAGACCAAAGGGTGTGTTGGTCCAAGGATGCAATGTTCTGACACAAGGATTGCAATTGAGACTCGATGAACGGTATTCCTAGGTCTATTATTGACTGAATAAGATAGTAAATTTCTCAAGAAGAGGTAAGACAAGCACAATGGACAAAGAAACCAATAAGGGAATACACCGCTCCCTAGTACGGTCACCAATTTATTATGTAGAATCTACGATTATGGACAGAAGTATCTTGCCTAGGCCTGGTGGACTGACCTAGAACAATACAAAGACAAAGGGACTAAATTTTCCCTTGAGGAAAATAGATAATGGAATGAAACCACCCGCCCGCCCGGCCCGGGTGCCCTCACCCGCCCGCCCCACCCCTCCGGGCAACCCACCCACGCCCCCCTCACCCGCCCGCCCGGCCCGGGCGCCCTCACCCACCACCCCTCCCGGCGCCCTCACCCGCCCGCCCCACCCACCCCCGGGCGCCCTCACCCACCCTCCCGCCCAGCCCGAGCGCCCTCACCTGCCCGCCCCACCCACCCCCAGGCGCCCTCACCCGCCCGCCCGCCTGGCCCGGGTGCCCTCACCAGCCCGCCCCACCCACCCCCGGGCGCCCTCACCCGCCCGCCTGGCCCGAGCAGCCTCACCCGCCATCGCCCGCCCCACCCCTTCGAGCGCCCTCACCCGCCAACCCCACCCACCCCCGGGCGCCCTCACACACCCACCCGCCCCACCCACCCCCGGGCTCCCTCACCCGCTCGCCCGCCCGGCCCGGGCGCCCTCACCCACCCGCCCCACCCCTTCGGGCGCCCTCACCCGCCATCGCCTGCCCCACCCCTTCGGGCGCCCTCACCCGCCATCGCCTGCCCCACCCCTTCGAGCGCCCTCACCCGCCATCGCCTGCCCCACCCCTTCGGGCGCCCTCACCCGCCCCCTCGCCCGGCGCCCTCACCTACTTGCTCGCCTCACAGGAACCCCCCTCCGCCCGGGTGCCCACCCACCCTCCCTCATCCCCACGAGCAGGGCTCGTGCAGGCGCCACCCGCGCCCCCGCCCGGCAAGCAGGGCGATTCCCGGAATCGCCCTGCCTGCCGGGCGGGGGCGTGGGCGGCCCGGGTGGCGCCTGCATGAGGGAGGGCGCCCTAGTGCAGGTGCCACCCGGACCGCCCGCGCACCTCGCCCGACAGGCATGGCGATTCCCGGAATCGCCCTGCCTGTCGAGCGGGCGGCCCGGGTGGCGCTTGCACGAGGGAGGGCGTTGTCACGCCCCCAATTATTTTTTCCTTAAATTGGTTGGGTGCGGCACCGCCTAAGTTAATAACTTTATCCATCGTTAATTAACTTTACGAACTACGCCTTCAACAATTCATAATAATCATGAATTAACATTATTAATGTGCGGAATCCATCAATAATACAAGAACAATAATAACCCAATAATATAAGAGAAGTAATCTTTTATTATATATGTGAAAGATTACAATGACCGGGAGCGACGCTCCACCGGCGTTCATAAACAAGGCAGGCGCCCGCCCGTGCAAGAGCGCACGGCGGTCTTGCCTCAACCTTAACCGAATACACAAAACAACATACAACCGAGTTCTTTGTCGAACGGGCAGGCGCGCCCGTGCACGACCCACGCCCAACACAAACCCAACTCCGTGTATACACTTCGGCAGGCGGGCGCCCTTGCACGCCCACCACCCACACCTCCAACTGTCGTGCGAAGTCTAAGAACCGTGCCCGGCACCCGGGCGCATCTCTCGCCCTTTGCTACGGCTATTCCCCTACTCGCACTTCTCCTCTTCGTTGAAGATCGAAGCGATGATTGTTGGTTGAAATGCCAACTCCCTTCGCGCATATATACGCTACCTCCGTGTAGCGCTATGCTTCGGTCGACACTCCAAATAAACTTCCAACCGCACGCCTTTGAATGATATGCGATGCCTTTACATGGTCGGCCCGCCCATGGTGCGGGACCGCCCCACCAGCTCACCCTACATTCGCCATCGCACCTCGGTCGGCTTGCCTAAACGAGCCCTCCTCAACTCGCCATATAAGTGGAACGCCATTCTGCCCGCGCACATTAGTATAGAGCCTCATCCTTGGTTTCCCACGCATTGTTTCATGCCTTAGTCACATTTCGTGACGTTGGATGCGCGCGCCCGGTCATCGCATAACCGCAGGTCGTCACATCCTCCCCCACTGGAAATCATTGTCGCCCTCGACAATCCTGCTCTTCTCATCAGCTTCCTGTTGTACTTCTCGATCTTGTCCTTCCATCTCCAAAGTGAGTCCTCTGATTCCCAACTTTCTTCCTCCGATGCATTCTTCCATCTGACAAGAAATTCCCTTCTCATGTGGCAACCAACCCCTGTAGTTCTGAGTCTCAAAATCTTCTCCAACTCCAGTCCTGGCTTGTCCACAATTCCGGTTGGTCCTCTCAGTGGTTCAGCTCTCTCTGGATGGTCTGAATCAAGTCTACATCTCTTCAATTGACTCACATGAAAAATTGGATGCTTCATGTGCATATGGCACGGAAGCTCCAGCGCGTAAGCAACTTCCCCCACTCTCTTCTTCACTCGGAATGGTCCCTCATACTTCCGTATCAATATTCTCGTAGTCCCCTTGGCTGGCTGAAACTGCTCCTTGGTAATCCTGAGAAACACCATATCTCCCACACTGAAGTGTGCCTCCCGTCTCCCACGATCAGCATACTTTTTCATCCTCCTCGCAGCATCGTGCAAGCACAAGCGTGCTAACTCCAAGGTCTCCTCCCAAGCCTTCATGAACCTCTTCGCATGAGGACTTCTCAAGAAGCCTCTCGTCACTATGGTATGTGGTGCAACCGGCATCTGTCCATTCACCAACTCAAATGGACTATACCCTATCGCGGAACTCTTTTAAATATTGTAGCTAAACTGAGCAATATCCAAGAGTTCAGGCCAATTCTTCTGATCAGCCGTCACATAATGTCGCAAGTAGTCCTCTAGCAATGCGTTGATCCTCTAAGTCTGTCCATCTGTCTGCAGATGGTAACTCGAACTCATCAACAACTCTGTCCCGACTAGCTTGAACAATGTGGTCCAAAATATGCCTGTAAAATGCGGATCTCTATCCGACACAATGCTCAATGGCAACCCCCAATACTTCACTATGTTCTTAAAGAACAACTCCGCAGTCCGCTTGGCTCCACAAGGTATCTTTATAGGAACAAAGACAGCATACTTGGAAAAACGATCAACCACGACCATAATCCCATTATACCCATGAACCTGTGGCAACTGAGTGATGAAGTCCATCGAGACACTCATCCATGGCCTCTCTGGAATCGGTAAAGGCTGCAACAGTCCTCCTTGCCTCTGAGTATCCGATTTGTCTTGCTGACAAATGATGCACGTATGTACATACTCCTCTACATCCTCCCACATCTTCTCCCAAAAGAATCCTCTCTCCAACAATGCCAAAGAACGACGCATCCCTGGGTGGCCAGCCCATCGCGAGTCTTGGCACTCCTTCAAAAGGTGCCTCCTGAGTCCAGATGACTTTGGAACATAGAGTCAGTTTCCAAAGAACAAGAACCCGTCTCATAGAAAGAACTTTCGTGTCTTCCCCTCCTTTATCTGCTTCACTATATTCTGCGCCAAAGTATTGGTTTCAACACTTTCTTTGATCTTATTCTGCATCTCTTTTGACATCTGAATTGGACTTCTACTCCTAGCTGCCCGGTCTTCTCCCTCCAATGCTGCAAGTTGTCCCTTCCTGCTGAGGGCATCTGCTATCGCATTGTGTCTTCTCGGTCTATACTCGATAGTCATGTCGAATTCTGCCAAGAAGTCCTGCCAACGAGCTTGCTTCGCAGAAAGCTTCTGTTGTGATGCAAAATAACTTGCTGCAACGTGGTCAATCTTGAAAACAAACGGCTTCCCAATCAGGTAATGCCTCCACACATGAAGACAGTGGATGATGGCAGTCATCTCCTTCTCATGAACTGGATACCTTCGTTCTCTATCCTGCAACTTCTAACTTTCATACGCCACCGGATGCCCATCCTGCATAAGAACCCCTCATATGGCAAAATCTGAAGCATCAGTGTGCACCTCAAATGGTCTCTCGAAGCCAGGTAACTTCAGTATCGGTGCTGTAACCATCCTCTTCTTCAAATCATCAAATGCCTCTTGACATTTATCCATCCAACTCCACCTCTTGTCTTTCTTCAATAGGTATGTCAGTGTTGATGTCACCTTGGAGTACCCCTCTACAAACTTTCGTTGGTAGTTGGTCATGCCCAAGAACACCCTCATCTCATGGACATTCTTCGGTTCAACCCAGTCCTCGATCGCCTTCACTCTGCTCGGCTCCATCCGTATGTACCCTTGACCAACAATATGCCCAAGGAACGGAATCTCGGTCTGAGCGAACACACACTTAGACTTCTTCAAGAACAACTGATTTGCCCTCAGTGCCTCGAACACCATTGCCAAGTGCTTCTTATGATCCTCCATGTTGTCACTGAACACTACTATATCATCCAAGTACACTACTACGAATGAATCCAAGTATGGTCGTAGGACATCGTTCATCAAAGTGCAAAACGTAGCAGGAGCGTTACACAACCCGAATGGCATAACAAGGAACTCAAAGCTACCATACCTTGTTACTATCGCAGTCTTCTTCTCATCTCCTTCAGCTATCCGCACCTGATAATACCCATGCCTCAAGTCCAGCTTGGAAAACACTTGGGCTTTTGCAAGCTTGGCAAAGCAATCAGCAGCTAATGGCAAAGGATACCTGTTCCTTACCATCTGCTTGTTCAATGCATGGTAATCACAGTACATCCGTAGCTCATTCGAATCCTTCTTCCGCTGGAACAATACCGGAGCTCCATAAGGGGACCTTGAAGGTCTAATGAAACCTGCATTAGCTAACTCCTTTAACTTTCATTTCAACTCCTCCAACTCAGGCCCTGACAATCGATAAGGTGCTTTAGCCGGGGGTTGCTTTCCTGGCTCAAGCTCAATGCTATGGTCCACTGCACGCCTTGGTGGAAGTTTCTTTGGTAGCTCATCAGGCATCAAATCTGCATATTTGGTCAGTACCTCAGAAATCTCAGCTGGAACAGGCGTCCCCACTCCATCACCTTCGACATCCTTGAACATCACCGCATATGTCTCCATATCTGACTCCTTCATAGCCTTCTCCAAACTCAATGCCGAAACATGCTGCACCTTGACTTCCCTCATTTGCCTATGAGTGGGCAAAGTCCAAGTTTGTGTCTGTCCAACCAGCACCACCTCATCATAGAAGGGGACAACAATAGCCTTGTTGCCCTTCAATAAATCCTGTTTGAGTAGCATATCAAAGTCGTTCATCTCCATCACCGTGAAGTCCAACTGACCCTTCCAGTCTTTTATCTGCACAGGTACTTCATGTACCAAACCCGCCACTTTAGCTCTAGATTTCACTTCCTTGACTTCCACATTTGATGGGAAGATCATCAGTCCAACCTCTTTTTCCAACCGTGTCGTCATGAGGTTATGAGTGGCCCCCGTGTCCACCAGAGCTTGAATGGTCTTGCCATGAACCATCAAGTCCACGAAACCCAGACTGTTCATCCACGATTTCTCCATAACTTTTCCATGTTCATCAAGCTTCTTCAACCCTAAATCAGCTTCACCTGTCATGAGCAACCCTGCTCCATCAAGCTTCATCAACCCTAAATCAACTCTGATACCACCTGTCACGCCCCCAATTCTTTTTTCCTTAAATTGGCCGGGTGCGGCACCACCTAAGTTAATAACTTTATCCATCGTTAATTAACTTTACGAACTACGCCTTCAACAATTCATAATGATCATGAATTAACATTATTAATGCGCGGAATCCATCAATAATACAAGAACAATAATAACCCAATAATATAAGAGAAGTAATCTTTTATTATATATGTGAAAGATTACAATGACCGGGAATGACGCTCCACCGGCATTCATAAACAAGGCGGGCGCCTGCCCGTGCAAGAGCGCACGGCGGTCTTGCCTCAACCATAACCGAATACACAATACAAAATACAACCGAGTTCTTTGTCGAACGGGTGGGCGCGCCCGTGCATGACCCACGCCCAACACAAACCCAACTCCGTATATACACTTCGGAGGGCGGGCGCCCTTGCACGCCCACCACCCGCACCTCCAACCGTCGTGTGAAGTCTAAGAACCGTGCCCGGCACCCGAGCGCATCTCTCGCCCTTTGCTACGGCTATCCCCTATTCGCACTTCTCCTTTTCGTTGAAGATCGAAGCGATGATCGTTGGTTGAAATGCCAACTCCCTTCGCGCATATATACGCTACCTTCGTGTAGCGCTATGCTTTCGGTCGACACTCCAATAAACTCCCAACCGCGCGCCTTTGAATGATATGCAATGTCTTTTACATAGTCGGCTTGCCCATGGTGCGGGACCGCCCCACCAGCTTTCCCTACATTCGCCATCGCACCTCGGTCGACTTGCCTAAACGAGCCCTCCTCAACTCACCATATAAGTGGAATGCCATTCTGCCCACGCACATTAGTATAACGCCTCATCCTTGGTCGCCCACGCATTGTTTCATGCCTTAGCCGCATTTTGTGGCGTTGGATGCGCGCGCCCGGTCATCGCATAACCGCAGGTCGTCACACGCGCCCTCGTGCAGGCGCCACCCGGGCCACCCGCGCGATTCCGGGAATCGCCCTGCCTGCCGAGCGGGGGCGCGGGCGGCCCGGGTGGTGCCTGCACGAGGGAGGGCGGGAATCGCCCTGCCTACCGGGTGGGGGCGCGGGCAGCCTGGGTGGCGCCTGCACGAGGGAGGGCGCCCTTATGTAGGCGCCACCCGAGCCACCCGCGCCCTCGCCCGGTAGGGAGGGCGATTCAGGGAATCGCCCTATCTACCGGGCGGGGGCGCGGGTGGCGCTTGTAAGAGGCCGCCCTCGTGCAGGTGCCACCCGGGTCGCCGCCCGGCAGGCAGGGCGATTCCCGGAATTGCCCTGCCTGCCGGGCGCGGGCGCGGGCGACCCGGGTGACGCCTGCACGAGGGCGCCCGGGCGGAGGGGGGTTTGGGTGAGGCGGGCGGGTGGGTGAGGGCGCCGGGCAAGGGGGCGGGTGAGGGCGCCCGAAGGGGTGTGTCACGCCCCTACACCTGCGGTAGTCTTCCAACCACTTATAGCGAGGTGCGGCACCACCGAACACTTTCTTTTCACCAATACTAATGTTCGTGGACTACGCCTATTTCACTTTTTCCTTAGTTTGTGTTTCGCAACCAAGCAATATTATGTTTATCCTTTATACTAATGAACACCCATACTCATTCATTATCATCAGCAATTATAAAAGAGAACAACAATTGCACAGTATAAAGGGAGGGGCAACTCCCTGTAATATGAGTCTGCCCGATAATATATTAAGAACATCAATTTACAATATACAAGTATGTCTTGGCAAGACCAAGTCTCATACTTAGCCAATTTTTACAATCAAAGGCAACCCTGCCTTTTACAACCTTGTGCACACCTTGCACGATGGGCGGGTGCTCACCCGAGCCACCAAGACACCCACGCCAAGTCCGGCACAAATCTGCACTCCAGAACAATCCCGGGCACACCTTGCCCAACCTTCGACTAATTCCAAGAACACTGACCAAGCGTACAACCTCCTATGAGAAGAGCGCATGAGCTATGCGCATTCCTTCTCTTTTCTGCGCACTTGTCTCCTTCTTGAATCCTTGCGAAGATGCCTTGTTCGAATGATTAGTTTAAACGCTCAAACATGCCATAATATATACACATTTTAGTGTGTGTGGTGGCTTGCCCAGCCGACCCTGTAAGGTCCTCGGGTGCGCAGGCGAACCGGGCACGGGCGCGCGGGCGTGCACAGCGAGTTGGGCTGCATGATCCAGGCGCGCGCACGCGGGCGAGTTGCGGTGGCGACATTTATGTGATGGTCATGCGACGTTCTCTTGGATGTTATGCAACGATGATAAGGGAGCGTTGGTTTTATATGCGTATGGAGCATGGAGCGATACGTTTGGAGGCCGACCTATGATGCGAAGGGAAGCCGACAAGCTAAAGCGAAGTTTTATGATAGCGTTGGGGCGTTGGGCAAGTCGGCCAGGTGCCAGACTTAGCCCCAACACTTGGTATATATTGTAATGGCGTGGAGTCATTTGAATCATCATTCGATCAACGTACATCTTCGCACAAGTAAGTGGAGGCGCAGTCTTGTGCGCAATACAAGGAGAAGGCGCAGTTTTACACATGCGCCCATTCTTGGGCGAGTCGCACAAGGGGAATGCGTTGAGCTTAGTGTTGGGTGAAGGTGTGGGCGGAGGTGCGCCCGGTGGTCGGGTGAGGGTGTGCACAGGTGTGTGGTGCCCGAATTGTGCGACGACTTGGCGTGGGTGTCTTGGCGACTTGGATGAGCGCCCGCCCACCGTGCAAGTGTGCACGAAGGTGAATGAAGGCTGGAACCAGAGGTCGTAGAGTTGGGCAGGTGGTACTACGTGTTGTTCATACGATTTGGGCATTTTTCAAGAGTTGGCAAGTGGGACTACGGGTGGGCAGGGCTACATGGTTTGGGCATTTGCGACCAAACGAAGAGTGAACCGGCGAAGACGTGCGATAAGGTGAACGACGGGTTGGTGAGTCGTGCGGAGACCGTGCGGAGGTGCCGATGAGCTGGGCAACTGAGTTTGCTAAAGTTGTGAAAATTGACTAAGTGTAAATTTGGGGTGTCCAAAGATTTAGCTTGTACATTGTAAAAGTGAAGTTTATATAATATATTGATTCGGGCATACTCATATTGCAGGGAGTTGCCCCTCCCTTTATACTATGAAATTGTCTTCTTCGTTTATAATTGTTGTTGATAATGAATGAGTATGGGTGTTCATTGGTATAAAGGATAAACATAATAATACTTGGCTGCGAAACACAAACTAAGTAGGAGTAAGTGAATTAAGGCGTAGTCCACGAACATAAGTATTGGTGAAAAGAAAGTGTTCGATGGTGCCGCACCTCGCTATAAGCAGTTGAAAGACTACCGCAGGTGTAGGGGCGTGATAGTTGGTATCAAAGCTCAGTTGGAGCTAGTGTTAGAGCAGGGTTGCTCATGACGAAGTGCAGGTGTGGGTACACTTGGAAGCTTGACAGTTGATGACAGTGAAAGCAGGTACTTGCAGGTGAAGGAAGCTAGTTTCACATACAAGTGGAACAAGGGCTGGTTCATGATTGCAGGGAACTTGGTGAAGCTGGTGAATGGTGAAACAAGTTTGGCAGAGGTGAAGCTTAGTGCTTGGACCAAGCTGAACGACAAGGCATGGCAAGTTTGGAAGAATGCGAAGGGAAGCTCTTGCTTACCTTATACAGGTTGAAGAGGATGAAAGAAGAGAATCCCCAGATTCGGAAGGAACTTGAAGTCTTGGAAAAGAATGTTGAAGACGAACTTCTTCAACTTGGTTGGACAATGGAGCAAGGTGAAGTTGCAGATTGTGCTATCAAGGAAGAGGAAGCGGTGATAGTTGAAGATGTTGCAGATATGACAATGATGGAGGATGAACTTGAGATTGATCAAGTTGGACCAGGATCGTGCAGTTTGCAGACATGGATGGATGAGGATACTCACATGGAGGAGCCTCATGATGATGATGAAGTAAGTATTGATACTTGTGTTTCACTTGAGCATTTGGTAGATGGACCGTATGCAGGGAAGGGCAAAACCAGTTTGCTGATGCAAGGGAGCGTCTTACCATGGATGTCTATGATGATTGTTGATTGTTGCAGGACTTGTTGGGGTTGTTTGTGACCTTATGGCAGAAGGTGCAAAGGCCCGTGACAAGGGAGGAACATGATGATCGTTGTGGAGGAGTGGGTCATGTTTTAGCCACTTTGGCTAAGTGCCCGGCATGGCTCATGGACAGATTGAAGGGCACACTCTTGAGGTACGATGGTGCTTGGGTGGACTTCTCATGGCCGAGACCAAGAGCAAGTCTTGGTGGAACCTTTAGTGGGGGAGCTATGATGGAAGGGACTCGTGATGATGATGATATGGTTGGGTGACCGAGTTCACTAGACCAAAGATTGCAGACTTGGATGAGGATGACCGATTATTGTGATGGGTCTACTTGATTGGACTACATGGACAAGTTAGTCATGGACATCAGGTTGGAGACATGGAGCATGGCAGTCTTATGCAAAGACATTATGCGGAAGCACTTGTAGAGGTGTCACTTATGGGCATCCAATGAGGAGTGCCAAGGCAGGGATGTTATGCAAATGGATTTGCTGATGTGACATGGAGATGTTTTACTTATGAGCCGATGGAGAGGTTGTACACTCTTGTACAACAAGGCCATGGAGTTGGATGGATTTGTGAGCAGACAATGGAGCATTCCTACTACATGGAGAGCTGAGGCATCTTGTAGAGACCTTTGGGCCGCGACTTGTATGCTTTCTGAGGTATTGGTTGGGGATGGTTTATGGGGCTCATGATGACATGAGATTGTTGTGACTTTTGGGGACTTCATAGATGGTGGACTTAGAAGATCTGATGCATTTAGGAGCTGAGGTCAGGGACTTTGATGCACGATGGGGTTCATACTTTCAAGTACATGTATGGGAATGGCTTGAAAGAGTGACTTGATGTGGAGGATCGATATGAGACACTTTGGAGTGATGGAGTTACGATGATGATGATGCCTTGGTGGCAACACTTGGGCATGAGTTGAGCCGAGACTCAACTACTTTTACACATGAGAGCTGATTGATCTATGATCATGGGCACCACATGGATAGATGAGACAAGTAGATACTTGTTTCTATGGCAGACTTAATGGATGGCACATTGTAGATATGATGGAGGTTGCTTCATGGACCTGGATGTGACGCACTGAGAGCCAGTTTGATGAGATGGTCTCTTCACATGGAGGAGATACACATATGGATGATGTTGGGATAGATGTGGCTGATTTCATATAGCACATTAACACCAAACATCATGGACAGCATGTTGCAGATGAGATGAGGACTACTTCATGGACCTGAGCATGGCTTACACTTATAGGGAGATGGATTCTTGATCGAGTTAAGGATGTGACAGGATGTTTTGAGAAACGACTAATGATGACATGTGGATGTTCACTCTCATGGTTTGAGTGTGACAGTTGGACTAGCTACCCAACTAGTTCAAACATGGGGGCATGCAGTGTGCAGAGATGTGTTAGCATTGTGTTGGAGTATCATGGCAGCAGTTCACATGATGACACATGATGAGGTTGACACGAGATGTTGTAGTGGGCATGTAGCTTGGATGGATGGACCAACCTTCCATGATGGAGAGCAGCATGTGGTGATTGTGACAGGGTGATCGATGATCATGGATTGAGATGATCTCTAATATATGACATACCGATGAGGTGTATACCTTGGTATGGTGGTCTTGGTGACAGTTGGTTACCGGGGCGAGACATGATGGAGACAGTGGTTCTACATATGTTGCAGAGATGGTTGCAGTATGTGGAGGAGTTGACATCATGGATATTGATCATCTTGGTGGATGGCTACCAGGATGATATGTTGTCGAGGACGACAACGATTTCAGGTGGAGGAGGATGTAAGGTCCTCGGGTGCACAGGCGAACCGGGCACGGGCGCGCGGGCGTGCACGGCGAGTTGGGCTGCACGACCCGGGCGCGCGCACACGGGCGAGCTGCGGTGGCGACACTTATGCGACGTTCTCTTGGATGTTATGCGACGATGATGAGGGAGCGTTGGTTTTATATGCGTATGGAGCATGGAGCAATACGTTTGGAGGCCGACCTATGATGCGAAGGGAAGCCGACAAGCTAAAGCGAAGTTTTATGATAGCGTTGGGGCATTGGGCAAGTCGGCCAGGCGCCAGACTTAGCCCCAACACTTGGTATATATTGTAACGGCGTGGAGTCATTTGAATCATCATTCGATCAACGTACATCTTCGCACAAGTAAGTGGAGGCTCAGTCTTGTGCACAATACAAGGAGAAGGCACAGTTTTACACATGCGCCCATTCTTGGGCGAGTCGCACAAGGGGAACGCATTGAGCTTGGTGTTGGGTGAAGGTGTGGGCAGAGGTGCGCCCGGTAGTCGGGTGAGGGTGTGCACAGGTGTGTGGCGCCCGAATTGTACGACGACTTGGCGTGGGTGTCTTGGCGACTCGGGTGAGCGCCCGCCCACCGTGCAAGTGTGCACGAAGGTGAACGAAAGCTGGAACCGGAGGTCGTAGAGTTGGGCAGGCGGTACTACGTGCTGTTCACACGATTTGGGCATTTGTCAAGAGTTGGAAAGTGGGACTACGGGTGGGCAGGTGTACACGGTTTGGGCGTTTGCGACCAAACGAAGAGCGAACTGGTGAAGACGTGCGACGAGGTGAACGACGGGTTGGTGAGTCGTGCGGCGACCGTGCGGAGGTGCCGACGAGCTGGGCAACCGAGTTTGCCGAAGTTGTGAAAATTGACTAAGTGTAAATTTGGGGTTTCCCAAGATTTAGCTTGTACATTGTAAAAGTGAAGTTTATATAATATATTGATTTGGGCAGACTCATATTGCAGGGAGTTGCCCCTCCCTTTATACTGTGCAATTGTCTTCTTCGTTTATAATTGCTGTTGATAATGAATGAGTATGGGTGTTCATTGGTATAAAGGATAAACATAATAATACTTGGTTGTGAAACACAAACTATGTTATGAAACCAGCTCAAGAAAAGATAGAAAAGAAAGATCAACGCCTTAGAATTCAGCCTCTTCGAGGGGGCAACCTCCTTTACATTACATAAATGAACAATTCTTGGATGATACAAATGACAAAACCTCCTTTCTATATATAGGAGTCTAAGGAGTCACAATATAATCCAGCCGACCTAACAATAATAATATAAAGCCACAAAAATAACAATAGAGGGATTCTATGGGGCACAGAAATAACAATATGGGGGTAATAGGGGCACAACAATATAAATAAGGGGTATAACTACAATAGTAATGGGGTAATCACTAGTATTATAGGGACCCAACATGCCCCTCTCCTTCAAAAAAGTGTTGTCCTCAACGCTTGAGTAGTTCTGGATACTTCTGCATAAAATTCTCATCCTCCCATGTGGAATCTTCAGCGGATAAGTTCTTCCACTTGATAAGATACTCTGAAATTGATCGATTTCGTAGCTGTCGAGTTCTTGTTTCTGTGACTGCTTCCGGTTCCAATATAATTTTTCCTTCCTCGTCAAGTTCTGGCAATATTGTTTGAACTGGGAGCTTGTCGCCTATAACCTTCTTTAAACATGAAACATGGAAAACTGGGTGCAATCGAGAAGCTGCAGGAAGCTCCAATTTGTATGCCATAGTACCAATCTTTTGCAACACCTTGTACGGACCATAATACTTTGGTGATAATTTATTATCCTTCTTAGCTTGCTTTAGGGACATTTGCTTATATGGTTGTAGCCGTAGGAATACCCAATCACCTACATCAAAACTTCTTTCACTGCGATGTTGATCTGCCTGTTGTTTCATTCTATTTTGTGCCAACACGAGGTTATCCTTTAAGAGTTGGAGGACTTGTTGTTGATGTTCGATGTGATGTTCCACTGCCTGAACCTTAGAATTTTCTCTTAAATATGATGTGATGGATGGTGGTTGATACCCATAAAGTGCCATAAATGGGGTCATTTTTGTTGCTGTATGGAAGGAAGTGTTATACCACCATTCAGCCAGAGGCAACCATTTGACCCATTGTGTCTGTTTATCAGATACAAAGCAACGAAGATATCCTTCCAAACATTTGTTTACTATCTCAGTTTGCCCATCAGATTGAGGATGATAAGATGAGCTATGAGCTAACTGAGTACCAAGACAAGAAAATAATTCTGTCCAAAAATTTCCAGTGAAAATGGGATCTCTGTCACTTACAATAATCTTTGGGTTTCCATGTAGCTTTTGAACTGTTTCCATAAATGCAGTAGAAACTGTACTGGCTTTAAATGGATGTGATAATGCACAAAAGTGTGCATACTTGGTAAGTCTGTCAACTACCACCATGATGACACTCTTTCCCTCAGACTTGGGTAAACCTGTGATAAAATCCATTGAAACCTCCTCCCAACGTTGGCTTGGAATGGATAAAGGTTGTAATAGACCCGGTGTCTTAATTGTTTCAACTTTATTTTGTTGGCAAACCAAACATTCCGCCACAAACTTTTGAATATCTGATTTAAGGCCATCCCAAAAAAATTCCTTCTTAACCCTGTGGTAAGTTTTTAAAAATCCTGAGTGCCCTCCTAAGGGAGAAGTGTGCAATTCCATAAGAATCTTTTGTTTTAGCTGGGAATTCTTACAGAGGTATAAGCGATCTTTGTACCATAACGAATCATTTTGCCAGCTAAATGTATCAGAAGTACTGGAATCTTGTTGTAGCTTTCGAATAAGTGCCCACACTTCTTCGTCATTCTTCCATTCCTCCCTTGCTTCGTTTATCCAATCTGGTTGGATAATAGAAATGGCACACAACAATGCTTCCACATCCTCATCCTTTCTTGAGAGTGCATCTGCCACCACATTTTGCTTCCCTTTTTTGTAGATGATTTCAAAGTCATAACCCAACATCTTTGTGACCCACTTTTGTTGCTCTTCAGAGGATAATCTTTGTTCTAAAAAGTATTTAAGGCTATCATGATCCGTTTTTACCTTGAAGTGTCTTCCCATTAGGTAGGGTCGCCATTTCTTAAGTGCATGGAGTATTGCCAACATTTCCTTCTCATAAATAGCTTTGCTTAAAAACTTTCCCTTGATTGGACGACTTTCAAAAGCAATGGGTCTTTCATCTTGCATTAGAACAGCACCAATTCCATTTCCTGAAGCATCACATTCCACAATAAAGGTTTTTGTGAAGTCCGGTGTAGCTAAGACCGGTGCTTGGCACATTGCCTCTTTAAGATGTTCAAAGGCCTTTGTTGCTTCCGGAGTCCATGAAAATGAATCTTTCTTCAATAATGTTGTTAGAGGTGCTGCTATTCTCCCATAATTCTTAACAAACTTGCGATAATACCCTGTCAACCCAAGAAATCCTCGCAGATGCTTTATGGATGTGGGGATTTTCCATTCCTTAATGGCTTTAATTTTGCTAGGGTCTACCTTAACTCCTTCATGAGATACAATATGACCCAAATATTCCACCTCCTGGACTCCAAAGAAACATTTGGATCTTTTTGCATATAATTGTTTCTCCTCCAATAGTTGTAGCACCTTGTCAACATGTTCAACATGATCCTTCCAAGACTTGCTGTAGATTAGTATATCATCAAAAAATACTAACACAAATTTTCTAAGGAATGGTTTGAAAATTGAATTCATCAAACCTTGAAATGTTGAAGGTGCATTGGTAAGGCCAAAAGGCATGACCAAAAATTCATAATGACCCTCATGAGTTCTAAATGCCGTTTTCGGAATGTCTTCAATCTTCATTCTGATTTGATGATATCCGAACGAAGATCCAACTTGGTGAAGTAAATTGATCCATGCAATTCATCCAGTAATTCATCAATGACAGGAATGGGGAACTTATCTTTAATAGTGAGCTTGTTGAGCTCCCTATAATCTGGACACATGCGCCATGATCCATCCTTCTTGTGCACCAATACTACTGGAGCTGAGAAAGAACTTTGACTCGGTTGAATTATACCAGCCTCTAGCATTTCTGCAACCATACGTTCAATTTCACTTTTTTGGACATAGGGATATCTGTACGGCCTGATGTTTGGAGGAACACTTCCTGGAATCAGATGAATAGCATGATCATGATCACGCATAGGTGGGAGACCTTTGGGAGTCTCAAATACCTTGGAATGATTGTCCAGGACTTTTTGGAGATCTGGAGAAATAGATGATTCCAATGTGGAAACATCTAGCGAACATAATTGTGCAATTACACCTCTTTGCTCCTTTTTAGAAGCTTTGTCATGCCATTAGAGCTGATTATCTTTCCTGGTTTCCCTGCAATACCCCTTAATTCAACTTCCTTTCCTTCCACAGAAAATTTCATGAAAAGTTCTTGAAAATTAAAAGCTATTGTACCCAAGGATTGTAGCCATTGGACTCCTAGTACAACATCAGCACCTCCCATTGGAATGGAAAGCATTGGGCTAGTCAATACATATTCTCCCATGGATAGCTTGATATTATGGCACTTTCCAGAACAATTTATTGTTCCTCCATTTGCAATCATCACTTGACACTCTGGTGCTGGATATAGGAAGCAATTCAATTCTTTTGCTACCCTACAATGAATAAAATTGTGGGTGCTTCCTGAATCAATCAACACTATTACCTTTTTCTTCTTGATTTGTCCTTCTATCTTGATGGTTTGAGGAGTGGTAATTCCCGCCAATGCATTACAAGATATGGTCGGATTTATTTGTTCTTCATCTAGGCTTTGTTCCTGGAATATATCCTCTTCTTTTGACCTTTCTTGCTCCTTTTCTTCTTCCTCTTCACAATCTATGTAGAATAATTTCTTCTCAGCACACTTATGACCTTTTGTGTATTTGCTATCACAATTGTAACAAAGCCCTTTTGCTCTTTTTTCTTCCAATTGTTGTGGTGTCAACCTTGTAGGTTGTGGAAGACTATGGGCAACAACACTTCCGTCTTTATAGTTGTGAATGGTATGCTTCCTAGTTGCCATAATTTTGCTTTCCATTTTTCTTGCTAACCTGAATGCCTTCTCTAATGAATCAGGTTCCCAAAGGCGCACATCATGTTGGATATTATCCTTTAAAGACCCTATGAACACATCAATCCTATGCTCCTCTGGAATATCTTTTACCCTTATGTTCAATTTTTGGAACTCCTCAATGTGCTCCATTATTGAACCCTTTTGTTTGAGACTTATCAATTGGCTAAAAAAAGTGTTGCTTTTTGTATCCTCATAATGTGCTATCAATTCTTCCGTAAAAATTGCCCAAGTGATAAATTGTTTACGAGAACAAAGCCATTGATACCATACAAACTGATTTGGTTCCAAATATAAAGTTGCCATACGTACCTTTTGTGTGTTTTGCACATTATTGAGATCGAAGAATTGCTCCATCTGTAATATCCATGTGGCGGGATCCTTGCCATCAAACTTCCTCATATCGATTTTTGGAACATGGTGAGTCTTCGATCCAACATTAGAGTCTATGGAATCATGATTAACATTTCTTTTGTTCTCATCATGAGTTTCCTTTAGTACTCTTTCACCCTTAGTGACCATTTCTTGTAGCAACTTATTCATATTTATCTTCAATTCTTCCATCTTATCATCCATGCCATCAATTTTAGCGTCCATGCCATTCACCTTAGCTTCCATGCCATCCATCTTAGCTTCTACGCCTTTCTTTAAATAGTCCATCTTAGCTTCTACACCTTTCTTTAAACCATCCATCTTAGCTTATACATCTTTCTTTAAACCATCCATCTTAGATTCTGTTCCTTTTTGTGCAAGGGACATTTGTTGCACTTGGTCTTGTAATTTTGATATATCATGTAGCATTTCTTCCTCTTCTTCATGAGTCATGCTAGAGCTTTCAGGTTCCTTACTAGGTGTTTGCATTTTCTTTCCTCGGGGCATCAGTTACCGATAATAATGCTCTACTATGCCCTTTGAATTCCTCAAAATAAATTTTCAAACCAAGCTTAAGCAAAAATTTAAAAAAATCTACACACCTTTTTTCACTTTGTAGGAGCTTGATATTGCCTCTGATGTATCTCTGTACTTTCCAATCATCTAGTTCTGAAATTGTGACCTGTAGTAGCTCTCTGTGTCCTCTTTCCAATGCCACAAGTCTGATCCAAATTGGATTCTCCAAGAAAGAGTTATGCAAATCTCCCAAGTGACCTGATTATAGACTTTCAGTAGAGCGAACTTGTATGAAGTGCCACAGTCACTTTTCGACCTTTGGTTCTGAAAACATATACAAGAAACTACAGTCCGTCCTCTTTCTGTACCTTCTTACGAAATTTCAATCCGATCCCCAGAGAGAAAGTTATGACGATTTTCCCCAGGTCACCTGTTTTGAATGTAATTCAGGAGTCTGCAAAAAGACCAACTTCCTCAGATCATATCTCCGCAAATATCACGCGAAAAGCTCTGAAATTCGGACCCAAGGTTCAGCGCGATTTCTTCTCAAATGGGTTTTTTTTGCGACTTCTGAAACGTCACAGAAAAAAGTTATAGCGAAAATGCCACGATGACCTGTTTGGAGCAGCGAAACCCTAGAATCCAAAGCTCTGATACCAAATGTTATGAAACCAGCTCAAGAAAAGATAGAAAAGAAAGATCAACGCCTTAGAATTCAGCCTCTTCGAGGGGGCAACCTCCTTTACATTACATAAATGAACAATTCTTGGATGATACAAATGACAAAACCTCCTTTCTATATATAGGAGTCTAAGGAGTCACAATATAATCCAGCCGACCTAACAATAATAATATAAAGCCACAAAAATAACAATAGAGGGATTCTATGGGGCACAGAAATAACAATATGGGGGTAATAGGGGCACAACAATATAAATAAGGGGTATAACTACAATAGTAATGGGGTAATCACTAGTATTATAGAGACCCAACAAACTAAGTAGGAGAAAGTGAATTAAGGCGTAGTCCACGAACATAAGTATTGGTGAAAAGAAAGTGTTCAGCGGTGCCGCACCTCGCTATAAGCGGTTGAAAGACTACCGCAGGTGTAGGGGTGTGACAAACCCCAAAACACATGGTTACACACCCCTTCAATGCCTTTACATGTCGGCCTTGCCCTTCCTCATAGGTCGGCCAACCCTCAACGCAAGGCGCTCCCATCGTGGGTTATAAACCATCGCATTTTTTCCAAGTGTCGTAAATTTGTCGTTTACACTTTCGTCGCAAGCAGCTCGCCGTTTCGTCGCATTGTCGTGCAGCGCGTGCCCGCCCGCGCGCCCGTCGTGCACACCGACGCGCCCGGCGCCCGACCGTGCCCGTCGTGCACACCGACACGCCCGGTGCCCAACCGTGCCCGCGGCCGAGGACCTTACAGGGTGGGGCGGGCGGGCGGGCGAGGGCTCCTGAAGGGGTGGGTCAGGCAGGCGGGCGAGGGCGCCCGAAGGAGTTAGGGCGCCGGGAGGGCTGGAGCGGGCGGGTGAGGGGGTGGAGGGAGGGCAGGTGAGGGGGTGCGGGGCGGGCGGGTTGGGGGATAGGTAGGGAGGGTGCCCGGAGGGGTGCGGCGGGTGGGTGAGGGCGCTCGGTGGGTGGGTGAGGGCGCCGGGTGGGGTGTGGCAGGTGAGGGCGCCCGGGCCGGGCGGGCGGGTGAGTGGGGCGGGGGGGGAGTAGGGAGAGTTGGGGTGGGTGGGGCGGCGGGGGAGTAGGGAGAGTGGGGTGAGGGCACCCGGGCCGGGGAGGGTTGTGGGGGTTGGGTCGGGGCGCCCGGGCAGTGGGGCGGGTGAGGGTGCCCGGGCCGCCGGGGTGGGGGGGTTGGGATGCTTGGGGGGTGAGTGGGTGAGGGCGCCCGTGCCGTGCGGGGGGGGTTGGGTGAGGGTGCCCGAGCAAAATGTTTTATTCGTGATTTACTTTTTTACACTGGAATGTTAATGCATGTCCTTTTGGAATATGAGGGGCGGTGGGTGGGGTGATTATTGATTAAAATTTATGATATATTTTCGTTGTTAATTTAAGTTAATATGTTTTTATTATTTACTTATTTATGTGTTTCTATTTTTCAGGAAAATGGCATCAAAGAGAATTTCAGTGAATCTTTCTAGACCAAAGACTCATAAAGGTGCATCTAAAAGAAACATTGGTGAACGAACTCCACCTGAGCTCATGACTACAAATCTTTCAAGTGCCTCAAGTGATAAGAAGATGATTTCAGACTGGAAGAATTCGAAAGAAGTGAAATTTCCATCAAGAATGTGGTATGTGAAAGAAAGAGAAAGCGCAAATGTGAATATATCTCTATATATCGATATACTGAATGATAATGGAATTTTTGAGGTGATGGGAAGAGTCGTAGATATGTGTTCGGTACCAGACACTGAAGTTGTTTACGTACTTACAAAAGCTCCCAAGTCACATGAAAGGGTTAAATACCAACTATCATATTCATTGTATGACACGAGAGAGGTATCTACAAAGTTGTGTAGTCAAATCGTAAATGAGATGACACAAAACATCGTAAGTATTGTTATTTATATTTGTATTTTGCGTTTTTGAAAGTGTCTCGCTATATTTTTTAACTTTGTTTTTTATTGACATATGATATTTTGTTTGGCAGAATTTCGTTGAAAGTTGTTCAATTAGGTTGGGAGGCATTCATTTCATTGAGAATGATATCATGAAAGTTGTCAGCAGTTTTTACTCAGTGTCAGAAGAAGATATGGAAAATAGGAAAAATGAAGTAATTGATAATGCTACAAAACTACATCCAAAGAATCAGAAAAAAAAGGTCTCTGGTGGATAAATCTAGCAAGGGTAAACAAGTTACTTTTGAGAACGATGAAGTTGAAATTGACAATGAAACATATGTTGTCATTACTGAAGATGACATTGGAACTGAGAAGAGCCATAAAAATCCAAAAGTAACAATGCCCAAGAATAACTCTGTTGGGAATGTTATGACCAAGAAAAGTAAAGTTGATGATTTTGAAGCAGTCATTACCAGCAGTCAAGAACCTAGTGAAACTTCAAAAGAAAGCAGAGAAATCATTACACCAGGAGCTGATTTAGAATATGGCATTATCAAAACAAAACAAAATGTCATTCGAGAGAATTTGAAAAAGAGAAACTTAAATGATGGTGGTCGCACATTTCAGCTTAATGTCAGGCAAACCTATAAAGCAAGTGAAGGACAATGTCAATATCAAGTTAGAAAGCCACATCATCTGCATGTTCACAACTTGAAGACATTGATGAGGTACAATCCATATGCTCATGTGGTTAGTTATGTGCTTCTTGTTGATCCACTTCAAGTTCCCAACAAAGAAGCATTTGATAAGTCAAAATGTTTTGAATACAATTATTATGTGCTTGGGGGGAACCATTCTGTAGAAGCTCAAAGACAATTGATGGAGGAATATCCTAATAACCCACGTTTTGAAACAATGAAATGTATCATTTACGCTGGTTTATCTGATACAGAAACAAAGTTAGTGGCATGGGATCATAATTCAGATAATGAATATAGGATGTCTATGACTTTCATCCAAAGGGTTAGATATATTCATAGTGAATTTGAAGAAAAATTTGGTGGGGATAGGACAAAAGTTACTGCAGATTTCCGAAAGGAATGTTGTATGGAAATAGGATATCAAATTGAAGAGAAAACCAATTCAAAAGGTGGAAAAGGAAGCAAACATAATGATTTATTCAGAGGTGTTGATAACATTTTCCAATTGGCATTTAGAACTGGAGATGTTTGGAGGTTGATTGATGAGATTTTTAGCATGTGGGAAGACATTGCCATTAAAAACCATAAGGTCAAAAAGTATAAGCCATTCATATGTGGCAACAGTAAATTAGCTCCTGAAATGAAGCATCTTCCAGACGATATGACTATCACATCTTGGAGGGCGATGCAAGGAGTGAAAGATGAAAAAATTGTCAAAACAATATTAACTCGTGTGAGGTTAGGGGAATTATCATTGGAGGAAATGTCTGAAGAATTTCAAAAGTAAGTTTGTTGAAATATTTTTATTTATTTCTAGATTATAATTATATTTTAAATAAAACATGTTGTTCTTGGTAGTATTTGTTATACATATCATTATATTAACTTTTTGTTACTTTATCTATGCAGTCACAAAGTTTACATGAAAATTCAAGAACAAATGGTTAGATTGTTGAATGAAGATAGTTGGGATGATGTCGTACGCAACCATCTAGATTCAAGTTCTACATCAACATTAAAAGCTTTTTATCTTGCATTTAAAAAGGTATCTTGATTTATACATTCATTTTTATTCACTTGTGTACTATTTTTAATGTATAACTTAAACATATATTTGTTTATTTTATAAAAGATGAGGAAGGATGATAATGGAGTGCCAGATAGTTTCAAAACCTTTATTGAAAAAATAAAGATTGAAAGACTGAGGAAGAAATGTATTAAGGATATTCAACTTGATCCAACTCTTAATCATTTCATTTGGAATGGGCTAGACACTATTCAATATCAATTAATACAAGGCGACTGTGAAGACATTGCTAAACTCATACCTAAAAGGGATTATACCCTAGTCATTGCAGATATTCCCCATGGTTTCAATATTCCAAACATTGACTATGATAGTGACCCTTATACTTATCAAGATTTTAGTAAAGTGGTTGCGGGATTTGTAGAAGTCACGTCATCACCATTATGGAGATTTGTGACATTTCATTCAGACACACAATTGGCAATGATATTGTCAAGCTTCAAGGGGAAAACAAATTCAAGGATGCAGCTTACATGGTAAGACGTTTAAAATGTATATTTGATTAATGTTGAAAAATTTATTTATGTACAAGTTAATTGAACTTTTACTATTTCATGTTACAGGGAAAAGTCAAATCTTCTTCACAATGAAGATCAACAATTTATAAATGATTGTGAGTTCATTCATAAAAGTCAAATCTTCTTCACAATGAAGATCAACAATTTATAAATGATTGTGAGTTCATTCATATTGATAGTTGGGCAAAAGATGAGAGCCATATGTCTATGATTTTTAATCGTGTAGACAGAAAGAGTCATAGCCAAATATTGAGTTATGATGCTGTTGTGAGAAAACTAACATATGAAGACAAAGAAGCAAAAGGAGAGATAGTTAACATTTATCAAAAACCACAATTATTGATTAACTATCTTATAGACATTTGTTCAAATGAAGGAGATTGGGTTTTGGATTTATTTTCTGGCTCTGGTAAGTTTTATTATATGGAATTGAATTTCAATATGTTATTTTTTTAATTAATATGTCATTGTACTAATTTAGTTCATTATTTCTTTTGTGCTTGATAATTAGGTACAACATTAGCATGTTGCCTTCAAAAAGGAAGAAATTGCATTGCAATTGAAAAAGATCCAGTACAGTGCAATTTCATTCAGCAAAGAATTAATGCTCTTCAATTTCTTCTAGATGCAATGCAAGAAATTGGGTTGAAGAAAGGGGACTTTAGTGAATCACGTGTAGCAAAAAAGGAAAAGGAACCCCAACC
Source organism: Pinus tabuliformis (assembly GCA_031772625.1). Classification (NCBI taxonomy): domain Eukaryota; kingdom Viridiplantae; phylum Streptophyta; class Pinopsida; order Pinales; family Pinaceae; genus Pinus; species Pinus tabuliformis. The sequence goes on along the minus strand of CM062815.1, from coordinate 549,033,648 downwards.
ACCATTACATGGAATGTTTGGAAAGACATACATTGGGAGTTTCGCAGACATCAAAGACCCATTAGAAGAGGAAAATGAGCAAAATGAAACAGAAAATATTGTGGAAGAGGACAATGATGAAACTCTAGAGGACAAAGAGTTTGGATTACGTGACATTGTTGATTAAATTTAAGTTATGCTTGTAAATCAAGCTTTGCAATGTTTTGACTTTGACATTTTATGAGAAGAATAAACACTCAATTAGGGTTGTTATACGTTCAATATTGGTAATATGTGATTTTTGCATTGATTTTTATGTTAATCATTATTTTTTGAAAAAAAAAGGTGATTCTTATTATTTTTTTGACATGAAATTCATAGAAAAAGCTATTATTTAACCATTTTTAGTTAAAATTATCGTATAAAAATTGTGATTTTGACATGTCAATTCTAGCAAAAAATTATCAAAACGTGTAGTTTTTTAGTTATATTTATGTTAAAAATTGTTATTTTTATGTCCATTGTTAAAAAATATTGTTTTTTAGAAACAATTATTTCATGTGGATTGAAAAATTAATTAAGGATGTATAAATATGTAGAATATCGAAAAGTCTAAATATCGACCTTCTAATTTAAAAATGCAAAACGATAAAAACTTCACGGGGAAAAAAAAAATGTGAAGAAAACGACCACTTCAAAAATTATCAAATTTACTAAATAATTATTTACATTTTATACATTAAAAATTTTAAATCCAAAAAACAGGGCTTTTAAAAAAGGAGTGTGATGCAGAATGCTCACTTTTTTAAATCAGCATGAAAATCACTACCATTCTAAAACGTGATGTACATAAAAAAAATTAAAGTGCCAAAAACTATGCTCTAAAAAAACATGTGTGTTCTGCATCACCCATTTCAAAATCAGGTCACTTTTTTGCTATCTCTACGAAACGGGTAACAGTATCAATTCCCATTTCAAAGTTTACATTGTTTCTCTCTTTGGGTTGTAAAGTCAACCAAGACCTACTGCATGGTATGCAACCCTTGCTTGGGTGGTTTTATACCTACTCCCCCATCTCTCTCATAATTGATTGGGGGTTAAGTAGTTCAATTCAAACATCAAGTGTTAGAAACATTAATTTTAGGAAAGATAGGAAACTTCTCAATCTCCCTTACAAGCTCGAATCAATGTGGTGGAAATTTTATCACCTCAACACATTTTATCAATATGCAACAATGTAACAATGTTCCATAACCATTTTCATTATAACAATAAATAGAATAATGCATCAAGAAGCCAATATAGCATCAACAGTGCATCAATATGACATCACATCAACACTAGAAGACACAATTTTTTACGTGGAAATCCTTACAGGAGAAAACCACAAGTTATTCTTCTTCTTCTTCTTTTTCAATTCATTACATGGATTTGCAAGAATTAAACTGTTGGAGGCACTTACACCCAAGATATGCAAGCAACTATTTGTGATAGGCTACAACCTAACTGAAGCACCAACCTCAAAAATGTGCAAGAAACTACCCTTCTATAGGCTACAACCTGATTGAGACACTAACCTCAGAGATGAGAAAGCTTCGACTTTCTTGTAGGCTTCAACCTGATTGAGGCACCAACCTCGGTGGAGGCTCCCACCTCCTTCTTCAACTTCGTGTGGACCACTTTTCATAATATTCAAACTGGATCCACCTGCTCTTTAATATAAGGCTTCAAAATTTATCATGTTGTTGTTGTCATACTATTGTCATCAACCTGTCATACCCTGTCCATGATCTGTTCCAACCTGTTCATCAATCAAGTCACATAAAGCCCTTTTTGAAACCTTGTTATGCCCACATACATGATAGTAACTGTAACCTGCTCATAAGTCCTCAAAACACATAATAGTGATCCTAGACATCAAAATTATGTCATCAAGGATTTCCATGCCTTCATAATTGTTCACCACTGAGCCTTGATCATCGTGCTTCTTCTTTAAACCAATTTGGCCTTGTAATGAGCCCCAAAACCCCCAAAAACTATATAAAACCAATATTCTACAAAATTCCCTTTTGAGGGCACACTCTACAGAATGGTTGTTTCATGATAGCTGATCTACAAAATGTATGTCATTAGTATCTTAATTATGCAACAAAACAAAAATTGTGGGGAAAATTTGAAAATGATTTTTTCCTAACTTGATAACCATTGGGGCTCGAACCTAGTTCTTGGCCATCATTGTACAAGCCCACTACCAATTGGCCTATTGTATGTCACTTGAAACACCATCCTTTCGACTTAGTTTTATTGTGAGTGATCTGCCTTCAAAGGAGAGAGCGTCGAGATTTGATCTTATGTCTTTGTAATATATGTTTCCAACCATTATGTCACCTCAATGGTTCCAAGTGAAATGAGCCATGTCAATAGAACTTGCATCATAATAGAACTCATTAGCCGAACTTTGAAGCCATGTCATAATAGAACTCACCGGGCGAACTCTGGAACCATGTCATAACCTGTTGAGCTTTGGAACCATGCCATAATATAACTCTTGTGGGTAAAATTTTCAATGTCATAATAGAACTCATCGGTTGATCTTTGGAACGATGTCATAATAGAAATCTCTGGGTGATATTTAGAACCACGTCATAACCAAACTCACTGGGTGAACACACATCACAACTGAACTCACCAGGTGAACATTGGAACCATGTCAAAACCCAACTCAACGAGCGAACACTGGAACCATGTCACAACCAAGCTCATTGGGTGAGCATTGGAACCATGTCATAACCGACTGAGCTTTGGAACCATGTCATAATAGAACTCTTCGAGTGAACATGTGATGGAATCATGTAGCGAAACTGCATCTTTACACAATTCACGGAAATTAAATTAATTAAACCCTTGTTTAATTAAACTATTAGACCCCGACCTCTTTAGCGGAACTCAAACCAAATTAAAATTCCATTCAAACCTTATCGCATCCGAAAACTATGCTAACCAGCACACATCTTCTAGAGCGATATCTTTCAGATCTTGTTCATACATAATGAACGGTTGTGATCAATCTGGACTTCAACTGGATTAAATCATAGTCTATATGATATCGTGTCTGAAATCTGGATTAAACCTCGTTCATTTCTCGACGCGATTACCGTTCGATCTGACCCTTTCAAACAGACGGTCACGATTAACTGAGCTATTAACTCAGTTTTATAAAATATCGCGTCTGTTTTTGGAATTAACCTCCGCGCTTGTTGGCACGCGATGACCGTCAGATCACTTCAACGGTCACAATCGATTTATCAATTAAATCAGCTTTATAATGTTATCAGGTCCACTAGCTTGGTTAATGCACTTGTTAATTCACACCCGATCACCATTGGATCTTCTCCCAAATAGATCATCATTGATTCATACTATGATTAATGATGATTTGTTAGTGCATTCAATCTTTGTCCGCTTTCAATTGGCGACCAACAAATTAAATCCTTTGTCCAGGCAATCATCAAACAACAAACTCCACGAAAAAATTCAAGTTTGCACACAATTTCCCGTATATAACAGAGTATTCAACCTACAACTTAAGGAATCAATGAAACCAAATTACATATCAAAAGATCACACAGAAACGCATTTTGAACACAAAACTCCTTTCATTCATAACAATATTTACATATATATTCAAAACATCTCGTGCTCTGATCTATTCTCACCACTACTTAGCTCTCTCTAACACTCCTAACACTTTCTAACACTCTATAACACTTTGCCCCTCACTCTCCTTGCAGGTTTACATTTATAGCATAATTACATAATTATGGATTATACTAAATCCATGATTTTTGCCATAATTTACTCAACTAATTCCTATTTGAGGATCTCATAATCCCTAAGATCCCTATGAGATCCACACATATTTATTATCCCTGATATTCTCACATAATTGAGAATATTTTACAACTGAAAACCTCACACATAGATTTCTCACTCAATCTATACAAGATTCCTTAAAATAATTAAAAACATCACCCCCCTAAATCAACCAAATGAACAATAATATTTTGAGCAGGATGCTCTTGCATCAAACTCTTGATGTAGAAAAAAAATCATAGACTCTTGTCTATGAGGTTTGTCACTTTTCTGTAGTAATGTGATAGCTACAAGTCTGAATGACTTGCTACCTCCAGAATTCCAAACTCTGTTTTGTTGATGGTCCTTCAAAGGAGTAACTTCATCTTGTAGTCTGGCATTAAATTTGCGGAATAATATCTTCGGAGAATGATTAAACATGATTCTCGACTTTCCATACTTCATCATCCTATGTTATGGAAATATAGACTTGTGAACTGTATGTGGAAACTTGAATACCCATTTTCCTGGTTTCCAAATTTTGAACGAGTCTCGAACTGGTTCACCATCTGCACCTATAACTTTGTTAGGTAACTCTGTCGTGCTAAGATTAGTAAGAACTAAATCTGAAAGTTCGCCATCATCATCACTCTAACTGTCAACCAAATTTTGTATATCTATAAAACAATTTTCTCCACCATGCTCTAGGAGTAATTCCTCTTTGTTAATCACATCAACACAGTTGATGTTCTCTATGGTGTCCTTTCCTCCTTTTGTTGCAATTTCTCTAGTCTCAACTTCTTTGGCTTCTGTCTCTTTAGCTATTGTTTCCTTCTCTAATTGAGTTGCAAACTCAACTTCATGGAATGAAAAACAATCATCCCAATTTCCTTTAGGTTCACAAAAGACTTCTTAATCATAGTAATGGTCATTAGCTATCTCTATAGCAACAAATTCCTTATTTAGTACCATACCTACATTCACAGACAAACTATTAGTTTTAAAAATATCAGACCTTTCGGTCTCTTTTGATGATTCAAGCACCAAATTCCCACCATGGAATTTCTGGGTTTCAGCAAATCCTCTTTGTTGTGACTCAACTCCTATGAGTTTCTCCTTCTCCAACAAAGAAATATGCATTTGTTCAATTTTGTTCATCAACATAACATTCCATTTTTGTTGCAATAGATTCCACTTGATCCGTTTCCTTATTCTCCATCCATGTCTTCGGTCTTCATTCTCTTTCTCTTGAAACCATTCCTGTAGTATATTCAACTCTTCTTTCATAACTGCAATACTTATCCTACGCTCTTCATGACTCATCTGACATTTATTTGAACCTTTCCTAAGTTTCTCCATGTTCATTTTCACTAATTCTTCAAACTCAAATCAATAACCGAAATCCAATAAAAGAAATTAGTTACCTCAATCAAATTCTAAAACTGACTCCTCTTTTTTTCCCTTTGCTTCCATTGTGCCTTTGGTTTTCCTTGTCATATGTTTTCTTGATCTCTCGTAACAACATTCATGAACTGCAACAAAACCTCTATAGTAACAATTCCTCCTTGCTACATGATACCTCACCAAGCTTCTCTCCTCCAAGCTTAGCCTTTTGGCATTTCTCTCGTTCTCTTCTTTGGAACCATATGAGCACTCCTTACTCTAAGCTGCTGCAGATCTTCTCACCTTCCTCTGATGTTACTTTGCACAAAAATTATAAAGAGTAACGCTGACCAATCTGCAATATAATCATACTTCACGTAGAATCTTCTTCTACTCTGATACCACTTCGATGCAATGAAACTGCATCTTTACACAATTCGTGGAAATTAAATTAATTAAGCCCCTGTTTAATTAAATTATTAGACCCCCGACATCTTTAGCAAAACTCAAACCAAATTAAAATTTCTTTCAATCCTTATCGCGTCCGAAAACTATGCTAACCAACACATATATTCCAGAGCGATATCCGTCAAATGTCATTCATACATAATGAACGATTGTGATTGATCCATACTTCAACTGGATTAAATCACAGTCCATATGATATCGCGTCCGAAATCTGGATTAAACCTCGTTCATTTCCTGACGCAATTACCATTCCGTCGGACCCTTTCAAACAGACGGTCACGATTACCTAAGCTATTAACTCAGTTTTATAAAATATCGCGTCCGTTTTTGGAATTAACCTCAACGCTTGTTGGCATGTGATGATCGTCGGATCACTTCAACGGTCACGATCGATTTATCAATTAACTTGGCTTTATAATGTTATCGGGTCCGCTAGCTGGGTTAACGCACTTGTTAATTCGCACTTGATCACCATTGGATCTTCTCCCAAATAGATCATCATTGATCCATCCTGTGATCAATGATGATTTGTTAGTGCATTCAATATTTGTCCACTTTCAACCGGCGACCAACAAATTAAAGCCCTTGTCTAGGCGATCATCAAACAACAGACTCCACAAAAGGTTTCAAGTTCGCACACAATTTCCCATATATAACATAGGATTCAGCCTACAACTTAAGGAATCAACAAAACCAAATTACATAACAAAAGATCACACAGAAACACGTTTTGAACACAAAACTCCTTTCATTCATAACAATATTTACATATATATTTAGAACATCTCGTGCTCTGATCTATTCTCACCACTACTTAGCTCTCTCTAACACTCCTAACACTTTCTAACACCCTGTAACACTCTACCCCTCACTCTCCTCGTAGGCTTACATTTATAGCATAATTATGGATTATACTAAATCCATGATTTTTGCCATAATTTACTCAACTAATTCTTATTCTAGGATCTCATAATCCCTAAGATCCCTACAAGATCTACACATATCAATTATCCCTGATATTCTCGCATAGTTGAGAATATTTTACAACTAAAAATCTCACACTAGATTTCTCACTCAATCTATACAAGATTCCTAAAAATAATTAAAAACATCACCCCCCTAAATCAACCAAATGAACAATAATATTCTGAGCATGATGCTCCTGCATCATGGACAATGCTAAATCACTAGACATGCAACCTCCGCTAAAACATTTTGCTCTGCTATATTAATGTCCTGTGAAAAATTGACTTCCGTCAATTCACAAAACTCACATACAAACTTTGCTTAGAATCCTTAGTTTTGTTGTTATGCTTGAGTGTGTCTCGAAATGAGATCTTTCCCTTGTATTTATATTATCCAGGTTGTCCCAAGGCATAGATGGCTGACCATAAAAAATGAAATATTTGGAGTTTAAGCCATATGTTTAAGAGGGTTGACCATAAAACCAATGTAAACTTGGTGTTTAACCCATATGTTTTGTCGCCTATGACCATAATCATGTGACCAAGGACACTAACACCCAACCTTTTACACGATATGACCATGATGCCATGTGACTATGACCCTAGTGCCCATGGTCGTCCGCATGATGACATTAGGATGGTGTCATCATGACACATGGGAACTTGTGAGGGGTGCCACGTGTCACCCATATTTGAACTTTTCACCAGTCAAAAACTGCCAAATGTACCTATCGTGTGGCAACCCTTGGTGGCACCACATCACCCTACTGATGTCATCACAACTAACAAATCGGATTGCACCACATCTTAACATCTTATTCATTCAGTGGGAGTGGTCAAATGTCATGCATATAGGCTCATCATCCATCATTTATACTTGTGATCATTGTTAGATTTGTCAAAAGTTGCATGTTGTTTAACGTTGTTAAATAATGCGCAAGTTCATGCACCCGAAATTGTCGATTGACCTTCTAGTGGTGGATCCACCCTCAACATGTGCAACCTTTAACAAATTTGGTGACTTTGGGTTTTGGCTCCATAGCTTAGGTCCTTAACTAATGTTGATTTTCAAATGACCATAACTTCTCATCTGAAAGGATTTTTTCAGAGCGTTATATACCATTGGAAAGGTCTCAACGAGGACTACCCAACCATAATATCCATAGGTTTATTAGGACATCATAAGTTCATAAAAAAATCAATAATTTCAAACCTCTTTGACTACACTTGATGAGGGCATGCTAGAGATCATGTTGTCATACTACTTCATGCATGATGCTACTTCTTTGTTAGGCATTCCCTTTGACATTAATGACACTTGTTGTAATTAATGGAAATGCTATGTGCAACAATCCTTTCATACATTGGGATTTGTATAGGCTGGACTTCTTCTTCAATATTAGCAATTTAAAATTAAATTTAATAGGATATTTACATCAAACAATTTTGGCATGATATCCATGTTGGTTCTCAAACATTATCATCCTTTAATTACATTTACAAAGCCCAAGGATGAGAAAAAGGATACTAAACCTGACTGCAATTTCCGCTTTTCTTCCAAGTTACCACTAATTAAATGGTCCACGGGGGCCCAATCCTTGTCCATTAGGGACAAATGCCTTTAATTTTATGTTTCAATATAGGGATTTTGTAAAGTTCTTTAGGCACTTATGCATTTCAAACTTAAAGTTTGTAATATTGTAATATTATTTTTGACTGTCACAGAGAGCTATTTTATAGAGTACGTATCCTTTGTGGTTTCTAGGATTAAAAAAAATAATGAAATCTTGTGGATGTTCTTATATTACTCTTTATGATCTTTGAAATAATGAAATCATTTTAGAGTTATGTAAAAATATGGGCCACTTCTTTACTTTTTTTCTATGAATTAGCTTCAAGTATTTTTTTCTCATGATGCATGAAGGGATGTGTACAAGGAATGAATTAGTGAGTTGATATTTATTTATGCTATTTTCATTCCTTTCCTTTATTTCTTTTGAAAAGGCACTTGGTACAGTCATAGGTTAATGTGTTGAATGCTTAAATTTCTATCTTTTGAGTTTTTTTGAACATATGAGTGAATGAAAAAAGGAGTACCACCTATATAAAAATGCACAAGGAACTTTTATAAATCCCTAGGAGTTTGACTTTGGTTCTTAAGAAGAAAAGAGATCAATAGGCATTTGGAAACACTTGTGCTAATTAGAGTGCTTGATATGGAGAAGACTAAAGGAAACTAGCTTGTCATCTTTTGTACACTTGGGGGGGGACTCAAGTGTAGGTGCCAATGAGGACTTGCCAATGCGTATACTTTCTTGTTGTAGATAATTAGTGTAGTGACCATTTTTTTTTATGCGATTCTTAGTTAAGAGGAGTTTATGGTTAAGGTTTTATTATGGTTTCTCTAACGAAGGTTTAGAAAGCATGATCTATACTAACTCGTATTAAACTATTGAGATGTATTTGTAACTTCATCTCTCATATATATATATATATACAAGCTATTCAAACTTTTTGTACTTCCAATTTTGAATTTTAGTTTATGTTCTTGTAGTTTAAAATGTTAATTATATTCATTAATTTAACATAATATTAAGTATATTTTGTTTAATGATTAAATAAATTTATAAAAACCAAGAACTTAGATTTATAGTTGTTAGAAATTTCCTATAATATAATATCAAATATAATGTTTATTCTTTTACACTACTTTATATATTTGATTAGATAAATATCAAATATATATTATTGAAATTTGCATTTCACAATATAAACATTGAAAATTCTCTCTCACACATTTAAGTCTAACATATTTCTAATATATATATATATATGCTTTGCATTATGTTAAGTGAAAAAATAAAAATAAAAAAATGCTATTGATTTGCTTGGAACGAAACTAGACTAGTAACATAAGTTTAAAGTTTCGAGGTTGCTAAGACCTCATCTAACAAGATTATTTTGTAAATAAAAACTTATAAAAACAAGGTGGTTATGCCGGACCTTACATACATCGACATGAGAAGACAAAAAAGACTTAATAGTGTTACAAGCAAAAAACTAGTGAGTCATAACAACTATTGGGCTGAATCTCTAGGCATCCGCGCTCGCTGGTCACTATCCTCATCTAAGGAGAATGAGATATTGATTGATCTCCTAGCTAGAATGGTCAGCTTGCAGTCTATATTGTCATTTTTTTCTTCTAGCTCTATCAATTTGATAGAATTATCCTATTGAGTCCTCATGTACCTCCCTATGTTGCCCACAATATTCAAAATGATGTTTAACCATGTGTCGACTTTGTGTCATGATCAATGAAGTGATGGGAATGCATGTAAGGCACCAAGTATAATGGGAGCTACAATCCGCTTTCATGTGAATTTGTATCATATCAAGGCGAGAAAGGGAGCCCCGCTCAAAGGCACCCTCCTTGGAGACATATTTATAAAATTTCAACACAACATACTTAAACAATTTTAGTCATTAACACCCATCAAATAGATGGACAAAATTATTTACTATTACCATAAGTTTTAATATTGCCATGTTTTATAATTATTTATTTTTTCTTGGGTCTTTTTATAACTGCCTAAGACATAGTATATTGTAATCAATTTTGATCAAAATGCTTTGACTCTTAATTAATTTGCAAATTTTTAGAAATTATTTCTAAAGCTTACTAAAATTTTGGTAAAATTAAATATTAAACTTATTTTTTTTAGAAATTGAAAATTATTTTTAAAATTTGAAATTCTAATTTTTTATTGGTGGATGACTAATTTTATGTGGTTTAAAATTGATTTTTCATAATTAAAAATTGTTAGAAAATAAATAAAAAATCTCTACCAAGTGTCGCCGTAAATCAATTACCGGTTTTTTTTCTTCTTCCAAATTTATGGATTTTTCCATAATATTTTATTTTCCAAAAAACAATTGTGATATACTTTTGCTAACCATGGAAATTGACAGATTTAAAAAACAAAAGCAACAACACATATTACATTGATTTTTCTCTACCTATATTATATATTTTTCACAATTCAATTTAAAATCATGATGCAATATAAAAAATAAAATTTAAGTCAACACTACAATAAACAAGGGCTACATAGTAGCTAGTATTTGCCGCTTAGCTTAAATATAGCTTAATTAAACTAAAAAATAATAAAGACAAAGATTTCATCACAAAAATAAAATAATTAATAAAACATTGTATTGTTGAATGCAATCACCAAAAATTAAAAAATATGATTAACTAATATTGTTTATATTAACATATATACACTTTAATATATATGTTTTAAGCAAAGTCTTTCGTAGAAATATGTTTTTAATATAATAAAAGGTCATCTTAAGTTGAAAATATGGAAAAAAAAATATATATAGATAAAAAAAAAATAATAATAATAAATTAATAAATTATAACTCATACAAATGGTAATAAGACCTCAACCAATCACTTTACAAAAATAAATGAATTTAAATAATAATAAAAAAACAAGCAAAAATTGAATTTCCAATGTTAAACTATTGATAACTGGAATAATTTTTTGGTCAAAGACAAACTAATACACAGTCAAAGAAACATTGAATGTGTAATACCATGCCTGTGTCATAAGATTTTCTCTTTTCTCTTCACAATTTTAATCATAACTTAAAAATAAAAATAATTTAGGAATCTTTTGCACTCATACTTAAGCCTTTGTGTAACTATTTTTTATTTTTTATTTTTTAATTTTTTAATTTTTAATTTTTATTTTATTTTATTATTATTATTATTATTTTTTTAATATACTAGACATTGTATTTTTTTATATTACATATTTTATTACAAGTGAATTATTTGCCATGTGATTAAGACGACACATGATACTTCATATCAATTTGACTTTTTTGACATAGAAATTCTTCCATAAATTTAAAGTTAAATAAATAGTTTGTTATAATAATTAGCTTTTTAAAAATTTATTTATTTTATTTATATTATATATATACATTATTTAATATAAAGATACTAGACATTGTAATTTCTCCTCCTTATTTTGTCCCATAAGCTAAAGATGGAATAAAATGTGCACAAACACATTTCAATAAACTCTTAACTTTTGTAACAAACTATGATGTTGGGGCTAATGTTTCATCCAAAATTATATATGCATCTATCTTTATTTTGCTCCAAGGTTATCTAGTCCATTAATTACTTTCGTTGCTTCCTTCATCCTATTCAAATGTCTTTCATTATTAGATTTATGAATTTGTTCAAGCATTCAATAATTATTATCGATTACTTTTTGCATAAGAGGCGGGTACTAAGCAACAACACTTCATATTACACTTTTTAAAGTATTGATAACCATACTGTCCTTTTCCTGTAAATTTATTAATGATGATTACCACTCTTTTAAATGTATTAATAATAATGATTAGCTTAGACTAATTTTAATCTATTAAATTTTGACAAATTAAATTAATTTTATTATTTAAATAGTAATATTAAACTGGCAATTGCACTTGATGTTCCAAAGGAAATATTGTAAGTAGATGACATATGGAGAAAGAGCATAGATAAAGACATATGTGCTACGTTATAATTTGAGTGAGAGAATTCTTAATGTTATTCAATAACGTTTTCAAATCTAATGTTAAACAACAAATATTTGTTGCAATGTAAGTGTTATGATACGTGAACATGTCACATTAGGGATTTTCTTAGCTGGATTATTTATTAACAACCTTGGATATTGTAATGGTTAGCTCACCAGAATAGATCTTAAAATTGCTACTACTACAGTCAAGCTATGCTCTACTCAGTGAGTATTAACAAAATGACAAAGCACAACATAAATATCATGAAATGAATATGGAACAACAATTAAAAAGCCACAAAATGCAACATCACGCAAACAATATATACCTTGGAGAAGCTAGATGCGGGTAAAATATTTCTAGCAGTCCAAAGTTTTCTTTGTCGTTTAAGTGGGCATGGTCAACATCAACAGTATCTTAATTAACTATGACCATTTCATGTTCCCCTAAATTTTCAATTTTGTTAGATGTTGGGCAAGCATCAATTCTAGTGTCATCACTCAGGCCCAAACATTGATGGTTGCCAAATGCAATATTTTCAATATCTTAACATCCTGACACTATAATAACAACCTATGAATTCAATGAACCTTGAGAAGCCTGATCTTCTCCCATATAAGATATAGGTGCAATAAAACTTGAAGGGGAGTACTCCAAACCACTTTGGTTATACATGAATTCTACAAATCTCCCATATATGTTACCTTCACATTTGACATGTGCAAAACATTCAATTGAGAAAGATTTTACAGAGGCAATTTGTTTAACTACAGAGGATTCATCATCTATCTTTGCAGCCTCGACAGTGAGAGTTGTAGAAACAAAATCTAACATTTTTTTTCATTTGGTACTGATCAGGCTCCTGCAAGCCATTCTCGCCAGGAACATTTTCAGTTGGATCTTCATTTACACCAATGGTTTCATCACCAGGATTCCATCCAAGTACCAATTCCGCAATGACATATCAATCAAGTCAACTATTTCTGTCACATCTTGATAAAAAAAAGGTTCAAGTTGCTCAATAATTTCATTTGCAAAACCAATAGTTGTATCATTGCCTATATGAAAGTGGAAATGAATATTCCTTGTAGGGTCTGGAGGAAGAGACAAAAACATCTCATTCGTGAAACATCTAGTAAAAACTAAACTGTGATACTACTAAAATGCCCAAATAATTTAAACTATGAACCAGAATAGATCTGCCCACAAATGAATAACTTTTATCACAAGTTGGAATTTATTACCTTCTTGGTTTGCAATGTGGAAATGTACAAATATCTTATTGTTATCTTTTATCTTCCCTTTTAATTTTAATTTTTTACCATTTGTCGAGCTTCACACTCCCAGGCTAGCCAAGGGTGGAATAGAACCAATTTTCTTTGTTTCAAAATCAGAAGGAATCTGGTTCTCTCCATCAGTATCCATAGACGAATATTCAGAGGGAGGATGTGAAACAACATTGATATCATTACAAATTGATGATATCTCATCATTTCCGCTAGTGCCCTTCTCTTCCAAAGCCTTAAATTCTTCTTTCTTGTCTCCTAGTCTGAGCATGACAGTTGAGGATTGGGTGCAATTTGTAAACTCCTTATTTCCATCACATTGAAGAAAATGATCCAACAAAAGCTCCTTTGCAAGCAATCTCTAGGTTGTTGCAACCATACATTTTTCAATGAATGCTCTTGTTTGTGGATCTTTTATTTTATTCAAGGCAACATGATTTATACCTTGATGAAGGAAGCGAAATAATCATAGTGTATCAACAAAGGAAATGTTGGGTAAACATTAATCGAAAAATTTCTAAGGGAATTAAAACTGAAAAATACTTAATAATGAGATGACAGAAAAATAATTTACAAATGTCACTTTTCTATAAATTTGAGCTATATTATTGCATTCGTTGTACGAATACTCAAAGGTCACCATCTCCAGCAGGCACATACCAAAAGAATAGATGTCAACCAATCGATCATAATCCTCTTCATAAAGCTCAGGAGCCATAAATTCTAGAGTCCTTGCAAATTACAATTGTTCAAATGCATGAAACCACACCGCTTTTAGGGATCATACAATTAAAGAGATTTTTTCCAAAAACAATTATGAACCTTACCAATAACACTATGAACACGTGCTTGCCACATTATAGTGGAAACTGGTGATTTGTTATGAACAACAATTTTTCCGTGCTAGCTAATAAAAGTAGAGAAAACAATCAATTCTCATAATATACAATATTAAATGCAAACATCATTGTTTCAAACATATTTGTAAAATTAATTGCAACTTTCCAAAGCATGGAGAAACAATCACAAATACAATGTCTTTCCATGTTAAAATTACACACCAGAGAAGCATTGATCGAATGTATTTCTCTAGGCATGCAACTATTTGAATAAAAAACAATTTCATATTTGGCTAAAATGAACTTCTAAGTACTCTTCAAGGAACTGAAATCGAAATGGGCATTCAACTCTTCCATATTAAATTTTGGATTTAGATAATTTCAACCAAAAAATCAGTTATAAGGAGCATGGTTCTGTGTAATTTTGAACATCATTGTTTTGATGTTTCTAAATGCAAGTGGGTCTTCAATAAACTAATATATACTTACTATGAAATATTTATACCATTATTGATAAGTAGAAATGCACTTAAAACAAATGAGTAGAAGGATGATCAATGAAAACATGAATTGGCATCACAATGCATACTGAAATATCTTAACCAAAACAAAGCGAGTCTCCTAAAGAGCTAAAATGTACTTCTCTTTAAAGTCCATCTACTGTATACTTATAGTACGTCTGGAGTTCATCTATGGACAGGGGTACATGTATTCTCTAGAACACTCTACATTACCTTTTAGTTTCTCACCTTTATCTCTTTCTAAAGATTCATAAAATTAAGACTTCGACTTCTTTAATACTTTCCAGATTTGAGGTCACACTACTTTCTCTATTTGATTCCTCTCAAGTAGTCAAATCCTCTTGAACCTTTGGCTGACATAGTTGGAGGTGAGAATGGAAGAACTGGACCATTGGAACAACATTATTTTGTATCAATATGTTTTAAGTTTTATCAAACTAATAGCACTAGACACTGTTAAACATCACAAATTTGTATTCAATAAACAATGTGTTTGGTATACTCTTTAAGGAGATACAAGAATGGAAGATCAACAAAGACTACAACCACACCAAGGATAGAATCTATAAGCCACCATAGTGAAAGAAAATGCCATAAATGAATTCCTACAGTCAACAACCATGGTGAAATAGAAGCACTAACCTTCTACATACAATTTTTATAGGGTGGTTTCTGGAGAATTATGTTATTTCCCAAGCATAATTGAATTGACTTCTTCAAATGAAAAGGGGTCCTCCCAATAACGCCCATAACCTCATTCGAGCCACAAACCTCAACCCAATTATAAACTTGTCCTCAACAATAGCTACAATATGACCACAGACTATGGAAGCCAAAATCATGTTATAAGTTACCAACCAATGCAATCAAAACCAACACACTGAAGAGGAAACTCATGCCAGGCTAAAAAGGAACAATCCAGTCCTTTATCACCATCTTTGCAACAATATGTAAACAATTTCTTATGCACAATTTCATGAGCAACTAAAACTAATGCATTTAAATGTAATTGCCAAAGAAGTTCACTCTGTTAGTTCTAACAATGAACTTTTGCCATGTTATTCATACCTGTCAACAGTTATAAGGGTTCCAGATTTTGTAACTAAGGTTTTTGCCCAACCTTTTTTCATACTCCATGCATCGATTAAGTAAGATTCATGAGGGTTGAGTTAACATCTCGAATTCCTACCAACACTTAAAAAGGAACACATATATTAGAGCAAATGGAAACCTCAGTCATCATGTATATGAGCTAGAATGTACATAATATATAGTTAAGAGTTTGGATGAGTCAAGTTGTAATTGATTTATAATCAACGAAACGAGAATAATGGAATGACATAATGCTTGGAATAGCCTTTGTGAGGCACCTGGAGGGAAGCTAAATAGAAAATTGACCAAAATAAACCTCACAGTATATCAGGTGGCTCAAGACTTGGTTGCAGGGGAAAGCAAATGACAATAATGAAAATGAGCGAACGGTAGGGTTAGTATTTTGGGAAGCCTAACCCTCTTCCCCAACTAACATATTGTAGAGGTCACAATCACTTCCTTGTTCTCTGATTCTGCTACTAATGCACCCTTCTTCCTGTGCTCCATGTTTCAATTCTTCTTCTCCCCCATCCCACTGTTGCCATTTGAATGCCTCTTTATTTCCCCTTCTACCGCTTCACTAAACTTACGTGTATTCTATTTCACCAGAGGTAGTTGCGGGAGGTTGAGTGTGACATTCTCTACCGCGTATAATGATCCAATGAAGAAAAATCCTCTAATCATTTAATACACAAAATCGACGATACATGCCACATTACAATGGCATGGGAAGGGAGTTCTTCCCAAAAGAACACCTTACAATGTAATTAATTTTAAACAAATTTAAGATAATAAAATGAATTACTTATAAGATGTACAATATAGCGTTAAAAAAGAAAAAAAAGAAAAAAAACTTCATATCTTCAATATGGGAATGAAAAAAAATTAAATTTAATTCCAGTGGTAATGATTTGATAATGATTTTGCAACGACGGATTTTACCTGCGGACCCGATTCTGGGCGTAAGGGGCCTCCATATCTCGTAAGTAACTCATTCTTTAGTTCCTCCTATTTCCCCCTTTGAATTCCGGCAACTGGTTATAGTCGTTAGCATCCCAGGCTAAGCGCTGAGGTTTTCTCGGCCTTCAGAAAATTCCCGTGAAAACTTTGTGGCCTTGTAGGCAAATGTTGTATTTCTTCTGAAAACAGAGTGAATACTTAAAAGAGGCATTCGGCTGCTAGGAATGGCCTGAAAATGAAGTTGTTGTGAGAATGCTTCTAAATTCTGCGTTTTTTCCCCTCCCTGAATTGGGTGCATTACGGAAGGGTTTTAACTCGAACGAGCCATATTTTGTCCGAAGCGTATAAGCTGTAGAAAACTGGTCAAATTTGACAATTTCTGCGGCTTAAACGGTCAAAGAAATGAATGTGCTTTTCTGCCACTAGGGTTTTGATTTTTATGGCGTTAGAAGGAGATCCCGGCCCACTAGGCTAAAATCTTATATCGTTATTTTGTGCTTCTGGCAGGGTTTTTAACGCGGTAAATTCCGTGTTCCTCGTCAGAAGCCTTTTTCTGTTCGGAATAACTTTCTCTCAAGGTTAAGTAAGTCATCTGTTCATGGTAACCTTAGGCCGGCTGTGAAAAATGGCGGGATTAGACTATTTCGCGTCTTAACGGTCAAAAATTTGTTGCTACTTACAATTTCGTGATATGAGACTTTTCTGTCTTGAAGGGCTTGGAATAGGCTTAATAATGGACCTTTAATTCCTCTAGCAGGGTTTAAAATCGTTGAGCTCTGTATTTATTGTAAAAATCGTTTTCTTGTTGGGAACATTTCTCTTTTGAGATAAGTTAATTTCTCGTCGGTACTTTAGGTAACAGAACAAGATGTTAGTAATGTGACGGTCTGCGTGTTTAGCAACTATTAAAATCGCTACTAAGTTCAAGGTTTTTTTTTGTTTTTTTTTCTATTTCGAATATGCTTACCGGCTTAAGAGAGTTGTTATGTGGTTTTGAAGCGACAAATAAGAGGGTCTAATTGGGACTGGTACACTCATCCACCTGATCGTTGTAATGGTTTGTCCTAGGAGAATGTTAAGAACGCTGGACGTGTCGGTAAAAGAAGGCACGGGTTTTGGCTGCAGAAGGCTAGAGGAGTAGGTAGTACAAGGTCATAGGTGTGGGCGACGTGGTTGTGGTTATGGTGAGAGAGCGTGGCATAGGCAGAAGAGGAAGCAGAGGTAGAGGCAGAAGAGGAAGCAGAGGTAGAGGCAGACCGCTTCTCCCTTCTTGGCATGGCCAGGGAGCAAAACTCTTTGATGGCAACATCACCAGGCCATATCAGCACCTAGTTGCAGACTTGGAGGCCTAGGAGGCGGGCAATACTGGCGACTTCACAATTTGCTGGGTTGCCACGTCAGCTATCAGGAACATGCTATTGTGGTGCTCAAGGGACATGTTTTGGATTTTGACTCACTTGAGTAATGCCTGGGCAACGTTGCAAACTATTGTTGGTGTTTTGGGCTTCGACTTCTAAATCCTTCCTCGCATATGAACACTTCCTTCTCTTAGAGCCCCATAGATTCTACCTCGTAAGACACCAGACCCCGAAGGTAGAATCTGTGTAACATTGAGGGCCAATCCTCATCCAGACCTTGACAATAGCACAACACAATGGAGGACATTCCTATGGATACCGACACATTTGGTAGCAAAGGATTGCAAACCAGGGGCTAGGGTGGCATCATCCGGCCTCCACCAATAGTGCACCATCCACTAGTTGGGAACCTTTTGCCAACTAAGCACCCTTTGCCTGATGACGATGACTACTATAGACCAATGCCAGTGGAATGGGAAGATCCACCCGAGATCAAGCATGGCGAGGAGAACCTCGACATGTAGAACTTTGCATTATTTAGGCTATCATTGCAACTCAGGCATTTTAAGGTTACTATCCTTCTTTTCTTTTCAATTTTCTTTCTGATGTTCTAAACTATTCGGGAGGTCATTTGGTTTTCCTCACAAGAGCAGATGGTCCTACATGTAATAGTTTTTTACAACCAACCTCTATTGCTTTTGGCTCAATCCAATAATTGGCTGGCCAAGACTCTCTAAGCATGTAAACTCTACATTTTTTGTAATACAAAAATTGCTAACTTACAAAAAATATATATGCTTGTGTGATTTATTTTGTGATATTTATTTTCCTGCAAGTGTGACAATTACTTTCCTACAATTGTGCTCTTTACAGTCCTGCAAAATGTGAATTGGATTGCAAGTAGATTTCTCTTGGTGACTTGTGAAAGCATCTCAATATCTTGTCTTGTGACACTCATTTAGATTACTACAACTTTAGATTGTACTAACACATATGGTGCATGACAATTTGCAAGTTCTATTTGAACCTCAAATTGACAATTAAATGTACAGTCTTTTGGTTGTATTTCTAAACAATTAGAAAGGTAATTGAAAGGCCTGCTATTTTTGGTTCCCATTGTCATTAATTCAGTAAGTTGTCAATGATATAGCAATTATTTGATTTTTTGCTTCAGTAGAAAGAATTTCTTTTCATGAAGATTAATACAATCAATTCTTTTACAACGAGTTACTTAGACAAAACATATTTTTAATTTCTCATGCCCATAACTAGACATCAGAGTTGTAAAATATAACTAGGTTTGGTCTTCATAATGACATGTAATTATGATCTTTGTAAATGATGAAATAAAAAGAATAAAATTATTTTTGTAATGCCTTGCTTCATTTTTTCATGAGTAAGAGATTTTACTTGTTAGTGGCTCCTATTGAGAGCTTTAGGATTTATCATTAACTGAAAGAGTCAATGTCATGTATGAAGAGCTCTTCTTGAGCATATGTAAAATGTATATGAGTCTATGTCTATGTCTAAATAGCCCTCCAAATGACAAGCACAATCCTCCTCTTCATGTCGGCTTCAAGTAAAGATAAGACCTTCATGTCGACTCACAGTTAAAGGGACACATCTCTTCGTTGGATCATGTCGGCTTATTATGGAGACAAACTACTATATATACCCAGCAAGGATCTTTGCATAAGCATAGTTCAGAACTTAGACAACTCTGAGATTTTCGGTGCTAGTTACAGTCAACAGTTTGTGGATCTCTTTGAAGTTTTGGATAAATAATGGCAGTCATCAAGCTCGGATCTCCACAGAAGAACAAGGATGATTTCTCTGAAATTTGGGTCACAGTCACAGTGACAAGAAAGGAGTCTAGTTCGGATGTCAAGATACATAATGAACTCGGAATAGTGATGAAGGAATAGCGAAGATCTTTCATGATGAAGGGACAACAAAGATACAAGCAAGGAGGATCTACAGTAGACAGTTTGGATGCCTCTTTGATGGACAATGTTATAAAAGTAGACAACTCGGATGATAAAGGCTAGAAGGAACTCAGATCTGTCATGAAGGAACAACGAAGACATTGTAGAGACTTCAAATGATGCAAGGTACAGTTCAACGCTATAATGGAGACAATACTTTGATGAGCTATGTGCTATGATTCAGTTCAGATCTATTATAGTCTCGGTACAACTACAGTAAGAAGATCTTGGTGCTATGATGAAGTCACAATGACAAGAAGGATCAAAGGAAAGAGGAAGAGAAGAAGAGAAGACAATGTCTTGGTCTTGGAGTGGCTATTAGGTCAAGGGTCTTGGTCTTGGTATTCGTTAATTGGAATCTCTATAAGAAGAATTTGTGTGGGTTTTCCTCTCAAAAGGTGAGATGTTTTGGCCCTGGCTGAGAAGCCTACATACTGTGTCACTTGTCTCTTTTACTATGCATGTTGGTGATTGTCATGATGAAAGAACACATTAATAAACTAACGAAGAAAAGACTATAAGATAAGAAGTAAAAGTGCATCACAAGCAATTATCAAGCAGAGAAATTATTAACTTTAAATGCCCTAGATTCCTCAACATGGTATCAGAGCTAAGGTGCTGAAGTCAAAGGAAAGTTATCAAAGAGACATTCAAGGATCAAGTTTTAAGAAGGGCATCAAAGCAAGTTGAAGGTTATCAAAGAAAAGGATCAAGATCTATATTGAAGAATCAAACCCTAGATTGAAGAAGCAGTCTACAACAACAAGGGCTTTTGTTTCTATAGTCATCATCAAAAGGCCACAAAAACCCTCATCAAGTTGTCTACAAGGCATGATAAGCTTGAAGGACTTTAAAGATAAAGATCACATCATCTTGGAGAAAGTCAAAACCCTAGAAACATTTTTGATCTACACTACAAGAGAAGTCGAAGTATATTGAAGGCGAGAAGGCATTATCATCATCTTCAAAGCTATAAGGCAAGTTCCCTCTCATTCAAGCAAGGTTCCTCTCCTTGCCCTTGAAGAAGATCATCCATTGGAGCAACAAGTACATCTTCTTCAACCATCATCAAAATGATCAAGTAAGAAGATTTCATCTTCACTTGTCAAGTAAGTATTTTTCATTCTTTAATCAATTTGGTAAAATGACTTCGTGGTTGCAAGGAGATCTATAAGTTGGATGGGTCATTAAAGTTCCTTGCATGAAAAAGGAGGATAGACATAGTCCTCTAAGGAGGTGAAGTCATTGAACATATTAAAAGGTCTCCTCTGAATTCATGGAAATGGAGACATCAAAGAGATGCATATGATAAACTCGTAAGAATACTCTCTGAAGATGCAAGAAGGAAGGTCACATGAATTAGATCTGATCTACACAAAAAGTAAAGGTATCAAAGGATGAAGGATATCTTCATAAGATCTCATCGACAAGATCTAGGAAAGTAGATAATCATCATTGATCTATAATGCACTAACTGATAATCAAGGTAACAAATATCCATGGGATAAGAAAGTTACCTCATTCAACAACTTGTGATTTCTACGCAAGATAGAAGAAGACAAGTTGAGGGCAAAAATGTTGAAGGTTAAGGACTCAAACATTTGCTGGAAGGAAAGGAAGTTTGAAAAATTATGGTTCTCAAAAGAAAAGAAAAGCATAGCTGAGATTCAATGCTATGGATGCAAAGACTATGAACATTACAAAAAAGATTGTCCTTAGATCAAGGACAATAACAAGAAGGATAGAAAAGAAGTCCATTTCACCAAAGAAGTGGAGGAGGTTGAAAGAAGAAAGTTTAAGGAAGAGAAGTATTAGAAGCAAGAGCTCGTGACATCACCATCGAAGACATGAAGGATATCTGGTACAAAGGATATAGCTCTTTGTGACTTAAGTGAAAAATCAAAGGAAGAAGTCATCCAGGACAAGTCTCATCATACATCAGTTTAAAAGGGAAACATCTGCTGAATAAGAATATGTGAGATAGAATCCTCATTGAAGGATCCGTTCTAGAAAAGAAGCAAGTGTTTCATTAGGAACTCCAACTTGTGGATTTCATGGGATGATGTTATGATGACATAAGAGATGAAGCAAATCAAGGGGTTGAAGATCTTTTCAATCAAGGAAACTGCTGAAAGAAGCCTAGATGACCTAAAGGTAAATAAGGTACGTATGCTTCTATTTAATATTATAGTCATGTCGTATGGTTGCAGGTAACAAGGAGCACTACTTCCATTTCAAGAAGCATGATCAAAAGAAAGGAATCTCCTCCTATGAAAGAATTTCAGAAAGGCATGAGTCGCACTAGTTAAAATCAACATAATATGTCCTCATATGAAGTATGAGATGGTTGGCTAAGATTGAGGAACTCTGATTGGAAGCTCCTGGGAATGAAGTATGTGAAAAGATAGGAAGAGATCGTGATAATGTGCAATGAAGATAGAAGGCATTCAACACCCGAAGTCCAAGAAGATTTGACTAGAAGATCTCCAGGAAGAATGTAAAGACTCTGATGGAAGTTGGAAAAAGATAAAGACCCTTGACAATGGATATTAGTGGAAGATGTGTCAATCTACATGCAAGATGTTGATACTTAAAGGAAGATGTGATGGTAAAGACAATCTTGATTTGAAGTATTCATTGATTATTTTTGAACTAATATTTGGATGAGCTTATGTAGGTGGACCATATAGAAGGATGTAATGTCCCTCCAAAAAATATGGCATGAAAACAGATTGACATAAAGCAAAGCTAGATGGAAAATTTGATGGATCACTTTCCGATGAGTTGAGAACATGACTAACTCATGGACAAAAGTGATGGATGAATTGTGCCCTATGAAGAAGTCCCCAAACAAGAAGATTCCTTGACAAAAAAGAAGTTCATGACATCGAAGGAAGGAGCTCTTCAAGCAGCTGGTTGTTCGAGAATCTCCACAAGAGAAGCTACAGAAAGTCCCTAGTTAAGAGGGAGCATGATAAAGAAGTTTTTTACTTGGAAATTCCCAAGCAAGAAGCTTAGGTACATTACTTTGTGATGGAATGAGTACATTCCTTAAATGGAATATGTCCTCCTGGTTTGAAAAAAGAGAGAGACGTGTCATTCTGGTCTTCACCTGGGAAGATAGAATGGAGGATTGTGTAATCATTTGGCATCTGATGCTCTT
The DNA here is from genome assembly GCA_031772625.1 of Pinus tabuliformis. Classification (NCBI taxonomy): domain Eukaryota; kingdom Viridiplantae; phylum Streptophyta; class Pinopsida; order Pinales; family Pinaceae; genus Pinus; species Pinus tabuliformis. Next base: position 549,010,211 of record CM062815.1, on the reverse strand, counting down.
TGAGGATGAGATAGGGCATCCAACAGTAAGAGTAGTCGTGGAGGACCGATATTCTTTGAGGACTGGGGAGTCCAAGATAAGAATAGTCCTCATGGAGCATACCCTGAGAGAACTCGGGTGGGGTATGTTCTGAGAGAGACAATGATGAGTGTGTCTATAAATCATTGGTCTCGCCAACATTGTGCTCTGATCTTGTGGAGAGATAGAGTTTTTAGTCAAGGCCTTGCTATATAACAATGCCGGTTGGTATGATGCTATACAAATGAGTTACAAATCCAAATTCTTCTTATGGGAAATTCTTCAGATTGAGAATAACCAAGTATCATGGTCCATTATGAATACCTCCCTAGTTAAGAGGAGTGTTGTAGGAGTGCTATGATGAACTCACGATGACAAGAAGGATCAAAGGAAAGAGGAAGAGAAGAAGAGAAGATAGTGTCTTGGTCTTGGAGTGGCTATTAGGTTAAGGGTCTTGGTATTTGTCAATTGGAATCTCTATAAAAAGAATTTGTGTGGGTTTTACTCTCAAAAGGTGAAAGGTTTTGGCCCTGGCTGAGAAACTTACATACTGTGTCACTTCTCTCTTTTACTATGCATGTTGGTAATTGTCTTGATGAAAGAATACATTAATAAGCTAACGAAGAAAAGACTATAAGATAAGAAGTAAAAGTGCATCACAAGCAATTATCAAATAGAGAAATTATTAACTTTAAATGCCCTAGATTTCTCAACAATCAGTAGAGTAGATTTACCAAAAACCCTTAAAAAACTAATAGCACATGGTAATCTCAAGAAAAGAAAGGGCATGATCAACCAAATTACTTGATCTCCCACAATGAGCTCTCTTGCCAAAAAGAAGACTGAAATCTCTAGCTAGAAGCCCAAGGTCACACAAGCTCCATCCTCTGCAACAATGAAAGCTTTATTTTCTGAGGATCTAGTCAATGAGCAGTTCCACTCTAAGGAAGTAACTTTTCTAGACTCTCCTAAAGCACCATCAAAGGAAGAAGACAAGCCCCAACTAGAGGTGGCCCACAAAGTCGAGGAGGAAGCAACCACCTTCGAATTCCCCATCCTTGAGTTAGATGAAGAAACAAAGATGAAAATCATTCCTCACTCAGCTCTTCCCAACTTCCATAGTGTTTCCAAGGAAGATCCTAATAACTTTCTTTTTGAATTTGATGTACTCTACTGAAGCTATGAGTACATGTCAGATGCTAATAAGTTAATCGTAAAGGTTGAGCTGATTTAAAGAACCATTTCTGAAACTATAAAGATTTACTGAATTGTAAATATTGTAAAGGAGTTTTTATGAGCTATCTATCCTGAACAGAGTATGAAACTTAAAAAAAATTTCTGTTCTAAATTTATGCAAAACTTCATATGACTAATTGCTTGATTCGATGATAAGTACTTATTTGTTCTGCTGTGGATGAAAATGTTTCAGAACTTCTCCAGTTTGCTCCCCTTTACCAAAAGACCGAAACCACCCAGCTAAACTGATTCTATTGGTAACTCAAGTTTATAAGGTTCCGTACTTCTTCAATATCCCCTTTGTTCTTCCTTCTTCTTTTCTGATGCCCTCCCAAAACTGTTCTTTCTGGTTTATAAATTGTTTCTTAGCGATGGCCACCCTTCCTCCAGCAACGCACCGCTTCATTTCCTCGTGACACCCTTCCTATGTCACGTCATATATATTTCTTTTTTAAAAGGTATATTGATTTTTGATTAAATATCCTTTTGTTTGATTTTAATATAAAGGTTTAGTCTTATATTAAAATACTTTATCATTAGTTTATTTATTATTTTTTTAATTGATTAATATAATTTATTTAATATTAATTTTATAGATAGTTCATTACATACACCCCCCCTTAAGAAAACTTCGTCCCGAAGTTAGAGTTTTATTTTATATGAATATTTATGACAGCGATTAGTACATTCTTCTTAGGATTGTGTATTGAGGTTAAATTCTTAGTTAATGTGAGGGCACTATAAATTTGGTGTTTTGAATACTTTAGGTTTATAACTTTAATGATCATGTTTTATTTCATCAGGTTCCTTAGTTATTACAAAATCACCCTATCCTTCCTACTATCTTTTGCTCCCATTTTATCTGTCCTCTACTGGAGTATGTCATGGGGTTAGTTATACTGGCATAACCATTTATAAACTCCAAGGATGACAATGTCGGTTATATCGACTTGATCCCTAGTAGGCATCTGGTAGTCATCATCACATGTCTAGGGGAGCGTGATTCGCATAATCCTCCCATGACCCCAGGGTTCGGAGGATACACGGTGGGCAACACCTCCGCCCCTCCTAGTAGAATCAGGGTTAATACCCTATCATGGAATCTCTTTGAGCTTTAATTGTTTTGAGGTTTCTGTCATCATGCGTTCATTTGGTAACGGATATTATCTGCAATCTTAAACACTTGTCCATGCAAAAATGTGCATTAACACATTCCAAACAAATAGCTTATGTATAATTCACACGTGTCAATTATAGTATAACATACTTTGCCTTATTCTATTCATGTCATTAACTTTCATATTAAAATGTAATCATTCTTTGATTTTTATCTCATCAATCATATTGATATGCATAAATGAAACAAAATTATAATATCTTAATTCCCATCAGAAGCAAAATTACTTAAATATTTAAACTTTACTTTGATAACTATAATTTAATAAGATCAATAACATATTCCGTCTTGGTATCCATGTACTAGCGGAATTAAACATATATTATGTCATAAAAATTCACATTTATATATAATCATTTCAAAATGGTTTTGAGTCTCTGATTTAAAGTAAAGTAAATATATACAAAACATGGTTTAAAGTTCTTCAAAATTGACACAAGTTGGGGTATTTTTGACATATGATTTCCATATCTTCCCAAGTAACCGATCCAAGACTATACTTGTCCCACTGGACTTTAACTTGGTCTACCAAACGATTTCGGAGCTGTCGAACTCTACGTTCTAGTATACATAATGGTTCGACCAATATGGTTCCTTCGTCTGATACCTGCAGTTCCTTCCATTGAAGGTTATGAGATTGGTCAACTATGTAATGCTTTAATACAGATACATGAAATACATTATGAACTTTATGCAAGTGAGGTGGCAGTGCAAGACGATAGGCGACAGGTCCAACTCTTTCCATGACTTTAAATGGTCCAATAAATCGGGGTGATAATTTTGTCCATTTTCCGAATCAGATAGTACTCTTATTCAGTTTGATTGGGATGACAACCTGATCCCCTACTTCATACTTCCTATCAGTTCTGTGAGCATCAACATAACTCTTTTGTCTATCCTGTGCTTCTTTTAACCTCTGTCTAATTTGTTTTACTTGCTCCTCCATTTCTTGTATTAACTTTGGCCCTACTAACACTTGATCTTCTAACTTATCCCAACTTAACGGTGTTCTGTAAGGTCTGCTGTATAATGTTTCAAATGGAGGCATTCCGATTGAACTGTGATAACTGTTATTGTATGCAATTTCGACTAAGGATAAATAATTTTCCCAGTGTGATTGCTAATCCATAACATATATCCTCAACATATCTTCAAGTACTTGATTTACCCTTTCTGTTTGCCCATCAGTTTCAGGATGATAAGCTGTGCTCAAATTTAGTTGAGTTCCTAAGGCTGACTGCATGCAAGTCCAGAATCTTGAAGTGAATCGAGAATCTCTATCTGATATAATCTTCTTAGGTACTCCATGAAATCTGATAATTTCATTTATGAATACTCGAGCTACGTCAGCAACTTCATAAGTATCTCTTACGGGAATGAAATGGGCGCTTTTTGTTAATTTATCCACTACTACCAGAATGACATTGTGTCTTTGAGAAGTAAGAGGTAGCCCAGTGATAAAATCCATAGGAATACAGATACATGAAATACATTATGAACTTTATGCAAGTGAGGTGGCAGTGCAAGACGATAGGCGACAGGTCCAACTCTTTCCATGACTTTAAATGGTCCAATAAATCGGGGTGATAATTTTGTCCATTTTCCGAATCAGATAGTACTCTTATTCAGTTTGATTGGGATGACAACCTGATCCCCTACTTCATACTTCCTATCAGTTCTGTGAGCATCAACATAACTCTTTTGTCTATCCTGTGCTTCTTTTAACCTCTGTCTAATTTGTTTTACTTGCTCCTCCATTTCTTGTATTAACTTTGGCCCTACTAACACTTGATCTTCTAACTTATCCCAACTTAACGGTGTTCTGTAAGGTCTGCTGTATAATGTTTCAAATGGAGGCATTCCGATTGAACTGTGATAACTGTTATTGTATGCAATTTCGACTAAGGATAAATAATTTTCCCAATGTGATTGCTGATCCATAACATACATCCTCAACATATCTTCAAGTACTTGATTTACCCTTTCTGTTTGCCCATCAGTTTCAGGATGATAAGCTGTGCTCAAATTTAGTTGAGTTCCTAACGCTGATTGCATGCAAGTCCAGAATCTTGAAGTGAATCGAGAATCTTTATCTGATATAATCTTCTTAGGTACTCCATGAAATCTGATAATTTCATTTATGAATACTCGAGCTACGTCAGCAACTTCATAAGTATCTCTTACGGGAATGAAATGGGCGCTTTTTGTTAATTTATCCACTACTACCAGAATGACATTGTGTCTTTGAGAAGTAAGAGGTAGCCCAGTGATAAAATCCATAGGAATAATCTCCCAATTGGTCGTGAGGTTTTAAAAGACCCGCTGGATGACAATGATCTGTTTTTACTTGTTGACATTCCAAACATCTTGCAATGAATTGAACGATATCACGTTTCATGCCCGACCAGAAGAAAAGTTTCTTGGTATCCGTATACATTTTCTTTACTCCAGGATGTGCACAATACACTGCTCTGTGAGCTTCCTTAAGGATAGTGTCTCGAAGATCCCTATTATCAGGAATATACATCCTCCCATGAAATCGTAAGATTCCATCATCTTCTAGTTCATATTCTTCAAACTTAGATTCTTTTGGCTTTTTACTATTAAGACTAGATCTTACCTTTAAATACCAACTATCCTTTATGAGATGTTCTAGTACTTGTTGCCTTAAGTCTACTTTGATAGGTATGAGGGAGAATATCCGTGGTCTTCTGCTTAAAGCATCTGCTACTACATTTTCTTTTCCTTTAATATATGATATTCCAAAGTCATATTCACTTAGGAATTCACTCCATCGTCTTTGTCTAGCATTCAAGTCTCTTTGGGTGAACAAATATTGTAGACGTTGATGGTCGTTTTTAAGTGTAAAACTTCGCCCCATTACATAATGTCTCCAAATCTTTAAAGTTAGTACTACAACGGCTAACTCTAAATCGTGAGTAGCATAGAGTTCTTCACGAGGCTTTAACTTTCTTGAGACATATGCTATTACTCCTCTATCTTGCATCAATACTGCACTTGGCCCTTGTTTGGATGCATCCGTACATACCGTAAAATCTTTGTCCATATTAGGGACTCTTAAGATTGATGCACTAGTTAGTAGTCTTTTGAGTTCAAAGAATGCTTTATTACATTCCTTAGTCCATTCATATTTAACACCTTTACGCTGAAGGGTTGTAATTGGCTTTGCAATTTTGGAGAATCCTTCCACAAATCTTTGATAGTAACCGACTAAACCCATAAAGCTTCGTACTTCATGTGCGTTTTTCGGTATTGGCCATTCCATGATTGCTTTTATCTTTTCAGGGTCTACTGAGATCCTTTTACTTGATATGATATGATCTAGGTAATGAATCTTTTCCTGAAAGAACGAACACTTGGATAATTTTCCATACAACTGATGTTTTCTGAGGCAGCACAACACTATCCGTAAATGATCTTCATGTTGTTTCTCATTCTTGGAATAGATGAGTATATCATCTAAAAAGATTTGTACAAATTGATCAAGATATTTGCGGAAAACACTGTTCATAAGATTCATGAATACTGCTGGTGCATTTGTTAACCCAAATGGTACCACAGTGAATTCATAGTGTCCAAAGCGTGTTCGGAATGCAGTCTTAGAAATATCGCTTTCAGAAATCCTTAGCTGATGATAGCCTGATCGAAGATCAATTTTTGAAAAGACATCAACTCCTTTCATTTGATCGAAGAGATCATCAATTCGAAGCATAGGATATCTATTCTTTACTAGCGCTCGATTTAAGTCTCGATAATCTATGCATAATTTTAAGGATCCATCTTTTTTTGACAAAAATTACAGGAGCACCCCAATGTGATACACTGGGCCAAATATGTCCTATATCCAATAGTTCCTTCAATTGAATTTGTAATTCTTGAAGTTCTGGAGCTGTCATTCTATAAGGTGTTTTAGAAATTGGTTGAGTACCAGGTTTCAATTCTATTGTGAGATCTAGCTTTCTTTCAGGAGGTAATCTTGGTAGTTTCTTTGGAAATACATCCGGAAATTTGGCTAACACTAGATATTGTTCTAAGGACGGTCTTTTTTCTTTACTTCTTGAATTACATATGCCTGACAACCTTTTCTTAAGCAACGCTTCATTTTCATTGCTGATATGTAGCGTAAAGATACTTTTCTCTTGATTCCTTGAATTTGGATCGCTTCTCCTTCATCATTTATACCTAGAATTCTTTTCCATAACAATCTACCCAAGCTTGATGAGCTTCTAGCCAATCCATACCTATGACAAGATCATAAGTCCCTAAGGTTGTGACATAAACTTTCAATTTAGTCGAACAGACCCCTAGGTCAATTTTGCATTGATCCACACTTAAGTCTACAGATTGGAGTTCTCTTGAGGCCATTTCTACCTGTCTGAAATCATTTTGTCTGCGAGCTGCCAACCCACATTTGTTTAATGCATATGACGAAATGAAACTATCTGTGGCACCAGTATCAAATAAGATTTTGAGTTTTATACCATTAATAATATCTGAAGATTCCACTACAGTGGATTGATGCGTTGCTTGATCGTTGTTGATTAATGCATGAATTCTATGATTGCCTTGGGGATTTGGTATTGGTGCCTTTCCAGTCCTATGCAATATACTTGATGAAGCTTCTGGACAATCACGTTGGAAAGGTGGTCCTCCACATCCCCAACAATTAACCTGTGTCGGTCCTCTTGAATCAGGACGTGAATTTCTAGATAAAGAGCTTCATCCTCTCATGTTGCTTCCTCTCGAATTTCTTCCTCTATTAGTAGTTCCACGAGATTTCCATGGACTGGTGTTTGATGATTCAGCAGCTATAGTATTAACTGCCATGGGAGCTCTTGTTCCTACATCTCTTGGGATAAATTTACCATAAGGTGGTCTTGAGCTACCTCCCTTGAAGAAATTTCAGGGAGTCTTTCCTGAAAACCCTGATTGTAAAGATTCTACTGGCCCGGCATCCTTTTTAATTCCTAGATGTTCTTCTGCATAACGGCCACATTCTACCGCTTCAGCTACTGATGATGGTTTCCACATCCTCACCAAGGCCCTGATGCGAGGATTTAACCCAAATATGGAGCGTTTAGCCTGACGTTCATCAGAATCTAAGTAGTGAATGTATTTCACAAGCTTCATAAACCTTATCTCATATTCCTCCACTGTTTTATTACCTTGAATTAATGTATGAAAGGCTCCTGCTTGTTGTTCTTGAAAATATGGAGGTAAATACTTTGCGCGGAATATTTCCTCGAACAATTCCTAAGGGACATTATCTGTTGTGAGGTGTAGTTGTTTTTCCAGATTTCAACGATTCAAGGCACTTTCTTTTAATTGAAATATATCAATTTTTGTTTTTGCAGAGGAAGAGTATTCTCTTAATTTAAAACATCTGTTCATTCCTTCCAACCATGCCTCAGCATGTTTTCCAGCTCGACCTCCTGAAAATTCTGGGAGTTTAATTTTCTGAAGCTCCCTAGAAATATCTTCCTTTGATCTTTTATACTCAAAATGCTTTGGTTCCGCTGAATTGGTTGCTAAGGGTTGAAGTTCTTCTTTGGTCTTAGCCATGGTTGACCCTTTTAATGTTTTCAATAAAGCTTCCAATGAGTTCATTATCACGGTCAACTCCAGTGCTGGAGCGATTGGTGTTGATGATGGTCTCGATGGAGACGATGATGATGGTGGTGGCGATGGAGATGGTGATGACGACGGTGGTGGCATTAATGACGATGATGTTGCCCGATCACGTCGTCGTCGCCCATTTGTCCTTACCATTGTAATATTTCCTGTATTCATAATAAAATTTATAAGAATTTGAGGTATACATTCAGATTTAACATATGTTTTTTTTTGTGGCAATTTCACAGTTATAAACGGTTATAGTTTTTTTTGTTGCTATTTTTACCTGCTAGGCAGGTCTTACTGGTACCGAGGTCAAGGAGGGTGGTCTCACGACCTCTTTGTCCTAATGCAGGGAATCCTACCCCAATGTGTAATAATACTTTTCTAATGCATGAGTCTTTTAATTATTATTTTTTTTTGTTAATTTTAAGTTAAACTAAGAGAATAATAAGTATTCGAATATAATCTGTTATTATTATTGGGCCAATCTTAGTCTATCTTCTCTTTAAATATATATTTATAGTAAACAAATATAATATCACTACTTTACATAAAAAAAAACCACTGAAATTCTTTACTAATTAATTTAACAGTGTTCTTCTTCGTTATTATAGATGAATAATTTTTTTTTAGCAAATGGAATGTATAATTCGAAGTGCTCCTTGTGGGCTCCTCCCTTCGACTTAGTGATTTTGTATTAAGCGTTGCCTTGGTTTGTGACCTTCGATAACATATATGGCTAGCATTGAATGGAGGCTTCAACATATAACATATATCAACCGAACTTTTAATGGGTCGATATATTCAGGTTTCCGAGCATGTGGTGGCGAAGAACTATTATATATATGAAATATAACGAATAAATTGCGAGCAAATTTCGATGATAGAGTGGCACTGTGGTGGTGGCGGCCCTTTGAAACTTGTGGCATGGCCTTCCCTGGTTATAGACTTGCGCGTATGGTAGTTTTTTTTTTTTGGCAAGATAATTCATGTGGGTTACCACCGCCATTATCTGAAAAGCGAGATAATTCGCGTCAGTTATGCCTGGTATGTGATGTATCCTTGCCGGATATGCGATTTGCCTCTGGCGCGAACCATTCCCGACACTGTATACGCGAGTTTATTCTGGGCAATGCGAGTAATTATTGCCTGTCATGCGAGGTATTTCACTGTGAGTGGGTGCAAAATGCCAGATATGCGAATTATCAATGCCGGATATGCGTGTTATCATGCCGGATACGCGCGTTATCTCCGGTGCATATAACGCGAATGTACAACATATATATATATATATATATATATATATATATATATATATATATTATGATATATATTACGACATTGTAATGGGGAGTTTGGCAGGGTAAAACCCCCATCCGACACTTTCATAATTTAACATCGCACACGGTAAAAAAAATCTGAATATTGTTTATATATCATATAATATAACTGACCCACCGCTATATATATATATATATATATATATTTATATGACCAGTATTAAGGTTTGACGCAATATAATTTATGTTGTTTAATATATATATACGGTATGATATATCATATTTGTTTGAACCTTAATTCATCGCTTGACACCTGAACCGTATTTAAAATAAAGCTATTTCCTTGGCGCGTTTCCACAATAACATGATTGCATACTTCGCATGTTATTTCTTCTATTGACGTCTGGTCCTTTAGAGGTTAGCGGACTTATGTAAAAAAAAATATGTTGTTATATAGCACTGCTATTCATGCCCTTTATTTCCAGTCTTTATGAATTGATCCATACACGGGTATCACTGTGAATTGCAGCAACTAGACATCGGTTGTGGTGGTCTTTTGATAGCAAGAATAGTAACCAAGAGCCTTACGTAGAAGGTTCTAGGAGTACAGGCAGTTGTGCAAGCTGCGGTCACCAGAAAACAGCTAGTCCATGATTGCCGAGCAGCCACCAGAACCAACAAGGAAGCATGTAAAGCCACCAGGTAGCCATCAAGAAGCGGGGGTAGCAGGAATCTCGGGCAGTCAATAGACGAGCAATAGTAGTTGCAGAGATCCGGAAAGCAAAGAAATTTTTTAGAGCAAGTGTTCAGGTTACTTGTTGGGCAATGGCAGGTTCCCGGGCAGGAATTTGAACATCTAGCAGAAAGAAATAGGACCACTTTGAGATCAAAAAAATCAATTTCATGCTTGAACGACTAAGCACGGTTGATCAGATGTCAATGATAATAAGGAAGTTTACCTCTGGGACTTCGCTGCCACCATTTGAAGAATTTCGTCATAGGATGGTTAAGTGCTTAAGGGAAGTACTGTTTGGCCTGAAACCATGCTTGGGTAAAGCATGCACATGTAAACTAATTCCCTCATTACCTTTCTTCTTTTCCGATACAGAGTTACCTTTCTAGAATAAGGACTCTCTTCTTAGTCATCTTAAAAACAGAAGTATTTAGTAATGGAGAGTGTTTTAGTTGCAATTCTTCAGTCAGAAGATGCATTTGTCGCAGTGAAGCACTTGCTATCACTACTATGTTTGTAATAGAAGGTTTTCTATAATATTTTGTCACAAACTTTTTGACTCTTTGTTCTTTGTTTTAGATCAGGCAACGCTGTCTTAACAGACTTAACAGATCCGAGAGTTTGAACATGTCTCTGATATCAAATGTAAAGGCTGAGCTGATTTAAAGAACCATTTTTGAAACTATAAAGATTTATTGAACTGTAAATATTGTAAAGGAGTTTTTATAGAGCTATCTATCCTGAACAGAGTATGAAACCTTAAAAAATTTCTGTTCTAAATTTATGCAAAACTTCATATGACTAATTGCTTGATTCAATGATAAGTACTTACTTGGTCTGTTGCGGATGTCTGCTGCGGATGAAAATGTTTCAGAACTTCTCAAGTTCGCTCCCGTTTACCAAAAGACCGAAACCACCCAGCCAAACTGAGCAGAACCTCGCTGCTTAGTCCAGTAAGCTTCTCAGTTGAAGCAAATTGTTCCCTGTGCCCAGAAACCTCAGAACAACCAGCTCTCCTTCCGTTGGTAACTCAAGTTTATAAGGTTGCGTACTTCTTCAGTATCCCCTTCGTTCAACCTTCTTTCTGATGCCCTCCCAAAACTGTTCTTTTTGGTTTATAAATTGTTTCTTGGCAATGGCCGCCCTTCCTCCAGCAACCCACCGCTTCATTTCCTCGTGACACTCTTCCCATGTCACGTCATATATATTTCTTTTTTAAAAGGTATATTGATTTCTGATTAAATATCTTTTTGTTTGATTTTAATATAAAGGTTTAGGCTTATATTAAAATACTTTATCATTAGTTTATTTTTATTATTTTATTAATTGACTAATATAATTTATTTAATATTAATTTTATAGATAGGTCGTTACATTATTGTTATTCCTTGCCACAATCAAGAATGCAACACTATGCTAGTTCATGAGCCATAGTAAAAGTAGTATCCACATGTGGGAATAGATGAAGAAGAATTCCTAAAAAATACCTAAACTGCGATAAGGATAAGAAAAGAAGGGAAAAGGTTGTTAAAATAACCTAAAATGAAGAAGAGAGCCCTGAAGACAATGTTGAAAGGTTCAACTACAATCTTTACATGGCAAGACAAGAAAACCTAGCTCTTGATACACTACATGTCTTGGTACTATGAGGAATTCAAGATGATTATATTGAACTCCTCAATCTGATGGGAGGTGGAGATGTCTGTCAACAACCTTACACCGTCATCACTGAATTATGTCAAAGATATTCTAGGGGCACTTTGATGGTTGGTAAAAGATCTAGACACATACTAACAAGAATTGGCAAAGGTTGTTGGTTGTGGGGTGACAAGATCAGAGGTTGGGAACATGCTTGAATGTTTTAAGTTTTTAACATCAATTTACTCAGTTCCTTGAGCTACTAGTTGGATACCCTACAAATGAAGAAGAAGAGGAAAGAAACAGAGTTTGCCCTGGTCATCTTCTCCCCGAAGTGCAGAAGAAAACACCCACTGAAGGAATGTCCCTTGGATTAAATTGAGGTTTGTTAATTTTAGGTATGTTCTATGCTTAGAGCAATTTATTTCAATTTTCACAGTTAGCTCCATATTTTTTCCGAATTAGCAATCACATCAGCATTAAAGTAAACTGCAGATAGAACATAAACATAAATCGCAGAAGACAAGCCAAGACAAGAGGACACAAGATGTGGCACTAGCCAGGGACAAACCCCAATGTGGGGAAGCCCTTGATTAATTCTTCTTATATGTTCTTCAATAGTTCAGCAGAGAGAGAGAGAGATAATACATTTACAATAGAAGTCAACACTTTGACTTATCTAGATAAGAGCATAGATAATCTCTATGAAGATGATACATGAGATCAATTGAAGACATGTTGCTTCAACTGATTCTCCAAGGTGACTCCTTCACTTATTGTTGTGCTGCATTTCGTCATAATGCTGCACCTCACCGCGCTGCACCATGTTGCACCCATCATCACTATGTTGCATCTCATCACGCTTCATTAATCATGACTATACCCATCACTGTACTGCATTATGTGCCATTGCTGCACCATGTTGCCATCTCGACCTATGTGTTGGTTGCTCCTTGCTTGCTTGTTGTCTCTAGCATGCTTGTTGTCCTTAGCATGCTTATTGTTGCATGCTAGTTGTCCCTATGTTAGTTAGTTGTCCCTTGCATGCTGCTCTCTTTCGGAGACAAATGCTCCGGCTATTTCGGCAGTACCCGATAGTTCTGATAGTCCCGGTAGTTTCGGCTTTTCTGGCAGTTTCGGCATTTCCAGATTTTCTGGAAGTTCCGGCTTTTCCGGCATTTCCAACTTTTTTGACAGTTCCGACTTTTCCGACAGTTTCGGCTTTTCCGGCTTTTTTGACAATTCCGTCTTTTCCGGCAGTTCCGTCTTATCCAGCAGTTCCGACTTTTTCGGCTTTTCTAGCAGTTCTTGCTTTTTTGACATTTCCGGCTTTTCTGGTAGTTCTGGCAGTTCTGACTTTTCCGGCAGTTCTGGCTTTTCCGGCAGTTCTGGCTTTTCTGGCTTTTCCGGCAGTTCCAACCTTTTCAGCATTTTCGGCTTTTTCGGATTTTCCGACTTTTCTGACAGTTCCAGCTTTCTGCCCTCTAGATGAGGGAAACGTTATTCCTTAGGAACTCTCCTCCTACTAAAACCCAAAGACAAGTAGAGAGAGGAAGAGATTCCAAGTGTGTTGAAATGACTTGAAGGCCACCTCTATTTATACTAAAACGTTGAGCACATGTGGGGTTTATTTGGTTGCTGGCAGACCTTGACGAATTGTCTTATAACGCAAATAAATTCATAACTCCATGAATACTTATTAGAATTGGATGATCTTTAGATCTATCCTACAGCTCTCGATGAGAGGGATCCAAGAAAAATATCAGCTGCCATAAATAAGACGACCCACATGGAGTTTGACCATAGCCACCAATTTTAACACTCCCTCTCAACTAGGGAGAACTCCATCCGTTGATCCATATGTCTGACTGTACTGTTTCTGCCATCAGTGCCCTGCACTGCTCTGCTCTGCTCTGATCTGTTGAGCTCTGCTCTGCTTTGATCTGCTGAGCTCGACTCTGTTCTGCTCTGCTGAACCATGAAGAAGAAGAATTGATTGAGAATGTATCACACTGTTCTCTACTGACCCGAAGTCAGTTTCATTTGAAGAGAGTGTGTCACATCACTCTTACTGACCCGAACTCAGTTTTATTGATCTCAGATATCACAAGAGAGTGTCTCAAACCACTCATACTGATCCCATATCAGTTTCATTGATCCCAGATCAATGTCACAAGAGAGTGTCTCAAACCACTCATACTGATCCCAAATCAGTTTCATTGATCCCAGATCAATGTCACAAGAGAGTGTCTCAAACCACTCATATTGATCCCAGATCAGTGTCATTGATCCCAGATCAATGGAGGTCATCCTAGCATAGGGAGTATGGTAGATATAGCGATGCGTCCATCGATAGTACTATTATGGTCCCTATCCTTATTTCCCTGCTCATTGATCAGATGAGAGGTACTTTCCATGAGTCCCAGACTGCATGGGTAGGATGCCTCGACAGGAGAACTAATCATCCTATCCACAGGAGAACGAATCATCCTATCAGTGGATGCCATAGAGAACTAATCATCTTGGCCCACAGGAGAACTAATCATCCTGTTCCACAGTCACCACGGAGAACAAATCATCATGGCCCACAGGAGAGCTAATCATCCTGTTCCATAGTTGCCACGGAGAACAAATCATCCTGGCCCACAGGAGAACTAATCATCCTGTTCCACAGTTGCCATGGGAGAACTAATCATCCCGAACCACAGGAGAACTAATCATCATGTTCCACAGTTGCCACGAGAGAACTAATCATCCCGGTCCACAGAAGAACTAATCATCTTGTTCATAGTGCACCACTAGGGGAGGGTGAGTTGCCCTGTGGTCTTATGTTGCTCCAGTACGTACCCCAAGCCCCTTAGAGCTCCCAGAGCTCAATGCATGCAACATGCAGGACCCTTATAAGAAGGTCTCTCAACGACTCCAAGTCATTCGGGAACATCACAGATTTGACCTTTCCCTGGGGCTTTGACAAAATTTATGCGACTTGTACATTAGTCTCAATGCGATGGAGCCTCCTCGCTCATCGACTTACCATATCGCAGATAAGGCAATATTTGATGTCTATCTGCTGGAGCAATCATCGAATACGGTATTCCTCAATAATCGAATCCCCCCTCTGGCTGTCACAGAGAATCACAGTGGTATTCATCATGTGTACAAACAACTCACTTAAGAGCTTCTGCAACCATGCAACTTCACATGAGATCATACTCGTAGCTATGTATTCGGTCTCGGTGGTGCTTATAGCAACTGACTTCTGCTTCCTGCTCATCCATGATATCGAAGCAGAATCCAAAGAGAACCAGCACTGCGAAGTGTTCTAGTGATCCTGCACGCTGCCTGCCCAGTCAGCATTCGAATAATCATGCAGTTTCATATTTCTGGTAGTGTATCTCAATCCATGAGAGATTGTGCCCCGAAGATATCTCAGAAGATTCTTGGCACCAATCCAGTGAGGCTCAACCAAATATGAGCTCACCATACTAACTGCAAAACATATGTCTGGACGAAAGTTCACCAAGAACATCAAGGCGAATGAGTTTATCAAACTCAGAGGCATTTCCCAAATCTGGTTCGACATCACTACCATATAACTTCTGAAAGTTAAGATCCTTGAGGTAGTCACAGGCTTGCAGTTTATCATTCCACATCTGGAATCCAACTCCCTCTTACTTCTGCAAATGAGAGGGTCTGCAACTATCAGAAATAGGTCGTCCTCATAAGGTGCCGGTATGAGAGGTCTATCATCCGCAACCTTCGGGTAATGGTTTGGATCGGTTTCACTCCTAGTGAATCTCAACTTCATCAGACAGCGATCAATCCTCTCATACTATGCCCGAGGTGTTTTGCTTCAAGCCATAGAGGGCTTTCTTCCACCTGTATAAATGAGATTCCCAATCATGAATCTCAAACTCTTCGGGTTGTTCCAAACCTGTGCACCTGCTGCATGAGGGGAATGGTACCCTTATAAGATTTTCCTTCGGTACATCCCAGACATGTACCTTCATGCTCTACTTGAATTCAGAAATCCCTATCACCATTTGACTCACATGAGGTAGGCCCCCATAGGTAGACCTCCGGTGTTATAGATGTGATATGTCAATTGACATGATCCCCAATGGACCATCCTGCAGCTTGATACAAATTGCCAACCCTGAACCCATTGAAAAAAGCATCTTTGAAAATTATATTTTTTAACACGTACCTTTCCATCGATGAATGCCACCCTGAAACCTTTGACTTCCATTTCCGTGATGGACACCAAGTTCTTCTTGCAATCAGGTACATAAAAGAGATTCTGTAAATGAATCAAGTTACCCTTATTCAATTGAGAGTTAACATTCCCTACACCCTTTCCAGGATAGATGGCATCGGCTCCAAGTATAATCCCACGATTGTTTCCATCTCTACCAAATTAAAGAGTGCACCCATCTATCCGATGAAGTGCCTTGAAGCATTACAATCTATAAGCCAGATTCCCAAAGAATCTGGAGGAGAGGGCCAATACAAGATAACGCTTCTTTATTTTATCAGAAACAACATTTGATTCTTCATACATGGGGTTCCTTGCTTTCTATGAAGAGTCGACTATTTCCTTGATGACCTGTATTACCTGTCATTCCTTTGATCATTGAAGATGTCCCTGGAATGATTGTTATCATCATCAAGTGATGTGTCCCTGCCATCCGGACGCTCCTTCGCATAATGGACGAACTAGTTATCTGCTTGTTTGGTGTGGAGCCTGATTATTTTCTGTATTCAAAGGTTTCAGCTGGATGTATACCCCAGGAACACTGTACACCCCTCCACGCGGAGGGGGGGTGTGGGGCGGGGGGGGACTTGTCCTTCCCGCGGGTGGGGGTAGTGCCCCCAAAGCTAAAAATAGATTAAAATTGCCTTCTAAAAGTCTAGTAATTTCTAGTCAATCTGGGCTGTTCATTAGGCGGATGATCTGACGGTAGAAGTTATGTTTAATTTAGGGTTTTTTGCCCTAGAAGGCAACCTCTCACTATATATGAGGGAATTGTATTGTGTCTATGGATATCTGGATTTTGAGTGAGAAAGAGAGAGGAGATTGAGAGCGAAGAGGGTGTTACAGCGGATCTGCTGTAGGTTGTATCTCTTCAGTTTGGTGGATAATATAATAAAAGAAGGACTGGCTGTTTCTCCATGGATGTAGCCCAAACTGGGTGAACCACGTATATCTGTGTCTCTCTTGTTTTATGCGTTTTTTGTGTTTATATTTCTGCAATATTTTATGTGTTCCATTGCTCCGTAATATATAATTTTCTAACAATTGGTATCAGAGCCGAAGGTCTATTTGGCTGATAAACTCGTAGAAGAGAAGGATTCCTGGTTCAAGTTGGAGCAATGGCGGAAGATGGTAGGTTTAGGGTCGAAAAATTCAATGGCCAAAACTTCTCGCTGTGGAAGATGCAAATGGAAGATTATCTGTATCAGAAAGATTTGTACCTACCATTGGGCAGAAAAACAAAGATGCCGACGGGTATGACAGATGAAGAATGGAATCTTCTTGATAGAAAGGCACTCGGAACAATACGGCTGTGCCTTGCGGCGCCGGTAGCATTTAATATTTCAAAGGAAACGACAACGCAGGGTTTAATGTCGGCATTGGCCAAACCATATGAAAAACCCTTTGCCTCAAATGAGGTATTTCTTATGAAGCGTTTATTTAATATGAAGATGTCAGAAGGTGGATCTGTTGCAGACCATTTAAATGATTTTAATATAGTTACAAGTCAGTTAAGTTCTGTAGGGGTAAATTTTGATGATGAAGTTAGGGCTTTGTTATTTTTGTGCTCATTGCTAGAAAGTTGGAATGGTTTAGTTATGGCCATTAGTAACTCTGTCTCTGGATCTAGTACTTTAAAGTTTGATGATGTTGGTGCAATCTTTAGCGAGGAAATGCGACGGAAAAGCTCCGGTGAGACATCAGGTAATGCTTTGACTGCAAAGACTAGGGGAAGAAAAATGGAAAGAGGAAAGAGCTTAGGATATCACAGTGAGTCAAGAAAACACAGATCCAAGTCCAAATCGGGGATAGTGTGCTGGAAATGCGGGAAGAAAGGACACCTGAAGAAAGAATGTAGATCTCAGAAGGGAAAAGAAAGAGATGCGCAACAAGAAAACAATCATGAAACAAATGTGACAGGTGAGGTGTTACAAGATGCTTTGATTCTTTTTTTTCGAAAATATTACTGATGCCTGGGGGGTAGATTCAGGTGCCTCATTCCATGCCACACCTGATAAGAAATATTTTCATGACTATGTTCAAAGAGATTTTGGACAAGTCCGTTTGGGTGATGATAAACCCTGTAAAATCATTGAAATGGGTACAGTTTTCATAAAACAGCAAAATGGAAATCAGGGGCTATTGAAGGAGGTAAGGCATGTTCCAGATCTGAAGAAAAATCTGATTTCAACCGGGCAGTTGGGAGGTGAAGGTTGCATAACTACTTTCACAGATAAAACCTGGAAGGTCACCAAAGGAGCCCTGGTAATAGCAAAAGGCGAAAAGGTTGGTACATTGTATTTGTGCAATGGTATTTCTAATTCTGTTAATGCTTTAACCTCTACATGAGAAGATATGGCATTGTGGCATCATAGGCTCGGGCACATGAGTGAGAAGGGGATGCAGATTCTTCAGTCAAGAAATTTGTTGCCAGGTTTGAAGCATGTTGATTTAAAATTTTGTGAAAATTGTGTTTATGGAAAAGAGAAGAGAGTCAGATTCCTTAGAGTTGTGAAAGAAAAGAAGAGCGAAAAATTAGAGATTGTGCATACAGATGTATGGGGACCTGCTCAGGTATCATCTCTTGGTGGCTCTCGTTATTATGTTACTTTTATTGATGATGCAACCAGAAAAACCTGGATTTATTGTATTCGAAATAAATCTGATGTATCTGATATTTTTAAGAAATGGAGAGCTTTGGTTGAAAATGAGACAGGGAAAAGGTTGAAGTGTCTCAGATCAAATAATGGAGGTGAATATTGCAGCAAAGAGTTTGATAGGCACTGTTCAGAGAATGGAATTCACAGAAAGAAGACACTTCCAAGAACACCACAAGAAAATGGTGTGTCAGAAAGGATGAACATGACAATCATGGAGCGTGCAAGGTGCATGAGATTACATGCGAGATTGCCTTTACAATTTTGGGCAGATGCTGTAGACACTGTTGTTTATCTAATAAACAGAGAGCCTTCAAGTTCCTTGGATGGTGCTATTCCAGAAGAGGCATGGATAGGTAAAAAGGTAAACTACTCATTTTTAAAGACTTTTGGTTGTGAAGCCTTTGTCCACATTAATAAAGAAAATAGAACAAAGCTTGAGACAAAATCAAAGAAATGTACCTTATTGGATATGGTGTTAATGATTTTGGTTATCGCTTATATGATTATGAAAATCACAAAATCATTAGGAGCAGAGATGTAATATTCAATGAAAAGGTTTTGTATAAGGATCAGCTGCAGGAAAAGAAACAGGAAAAAGAAAACAGAGAATACACAGTGCTTGACAACATCATAGAAAAAGTGATGGTGCCTGAAATTCATAATGATCAACAGCCAGAACAATAACCACAACAGCAACAAGCACCTCAAACACCTGAAAGTGGTGTTAGAAGATCTACCAAGATAAGTAGACCCCCTGAACGATACTCTCCTTCATTATATTATGTATTGTTAATTGATTCTGGTGAACCAGAATGTTATGAAGAAGCAATGTAGGTAGAAACTAAGAAGAAGTGGGAGCAAGCCATGAAAGAAGAGATGGACTCCTTAGCACATAACCAGACTTGGGACTTAGTTAGGTTGCCTGTAGGTAAAACAACATTGCAGAATAAATGGGTTTACAGGCTGAAGGAAGATGGAGGAAAACAGAGGTACAAAGCTAGACTTGTGGTGAAGGGGTTTGCACAGAAGAAAGGTATTGACTTTGATGAAATATTTTCTCCTGTTGTAAAATGACTTCAATTAGAACTATTTTAAGTCTAGTAGCAGGTGAAGATTTGCATCTTGAGCAGTTAGATGTAAAGACAACCTTTCTCCATGGGGATTTGGAGAAAGAGATATATATGCAGCAACCACAAGGATATGAGGTAAAAGGGAAGGAGAAACTAGTGTGCAGGTTGAAGAAGAGCTTGTATGGCTTAAAACAGGCTCCAAGACAGTGGTATCTAAAATTTGACTGGTTTATCTTTGAACAAGGTTATACTAGATGTCAACTCTGATCATTGTGTTTATCTCAAAAGGCAAAATGATGGCAGCTATATTATATTGTTATTGTATGTAGATGACGTGCTTGTTGCAAGTTCTAACATGTAGGAAATAAATGTGCTCAAAATAAAATTGGCAAACTCATTTGCAATGAAGGATTTGGGTGCTGCAAAACAAATCCTTGGTATGAGAATAACTAGAGACAGGAAGAATCGTAAATTAACATTGTATCAAAGTGAGTACATAGGAAAGGTGTTGAAAAGGTTTAATATGCAGAATGCAAAACCAGTTGGTATACCTTTGGCTAGCCATTTCAAATTAAGCAAGGAGGCGTGTCCCAAGACTCAAGAAGAAATGGCTCATATGTCTAAAGTTCCATATGCATCAGCAAATGGAAGTTTAATGTATGCAATGGTTTGCACAAGGTCTGATATTGCACATGCAGTGGAAGTTGTAAGCAGGTACTTGAACAATCCAGGAAAAGAACATTTGATGGCAGTGAAGTGGATTCTCAGGTATTTGAGAGGTACCACAAATCAAGCATTATGCTTTGGTGGTTCAAACATTGCTCTACAGGGATATGTTGATGCAGATATGGTAGGTGACAGAGATAACAGGAGGAGAACTACAGGATATGTATTTACTGTAGGTGGAACAACTGTCAGTTGAGTTTCAAAAATCCAAAGTGTTGTTGCACTTTCAACAACAGAAGCAGAGTATGTTGCTGCTACAGAGGCTAGTAAAGAAATGATTTGGTTACAAAGGTTTCTTGATGAATTGGGTAAGAAGCAAGAGTTGGAAAGGTTATACAGTGACACCAGAGTGCCATACATCTTGCAAAGAACTCTGCATTTCATTCCAAGACTAAACATATACAGCTCAAGTACCATTTCATATGGTCAGCATTGGAAGATGGACAGTTGAAGCTGGAAAAGATACACACTAGCGAGAATCCTACAGATATGCTAACAAAAGTTGTAACCAGGGAGAAACTGAGAATTTGCTCAGTTTCAATTGGTTTTCAAGTATGATGAAGAAGAAGAGAAACAACCAGGTCCAAAGTGGAGTCATTGTCTAGCAAACGAAGCAGTGGTGGAGTTGCTATAATCAGTCTCCAAGTGGGAGATTCTTGGGTGTGGAGCCTGATTATCTTCTGTATTCAAAGGTTTCAGCTGGATTTATACCCCAGGAACATTGTACACCCCTCCACGCGGGGGGGTAAACCCCCCCCCCCCCCCCGGCTGGGGGGTCCTGGGGCCAGCGGGGGTTCGGGGGTAGTGCCCCCGAAGTTAAAAATAAATGTAAAATTGCCTTGTAAAAGTCTAGTAATTTCTAGTCAATCTGGGCCATTCATTAGGGTGTTGATTTGACGGTAGAAGTTATGTTTAATTTAGGGTTTTTTGCCCTAGAAGGCAACCCCTCACTATATATGAGGGAATTGTATTGTGTCTATGGATATCTGGATTTTGAGTGAGAAAGAGAGAGGAGATTGAGAGCGAAGAGGGTGTTACAGCGGATCTGCTGTAAGTTGTATATCTTCAGTTTGTTGGATAATATAATAAAAGAAGGACTGGTTGTTTCTCTGTGGATGTAGCCCAAACTGGGTGAACCACGTATATCTGTGTCTCTCTTGTTTTGTGCGTTTTCTGTGTTTATATTTTTGCAATATTTTATGTGTTCCATTGTTCCGTAATATATAATTTTCTAACACTACCTTTCCTTCCACCCTGAGAACCGGTCTTCCAATGAAGTGATCTTTAGGTAGGCCATATTCCGTTGCGCCATTATGATAATATTCTCTGCTTCGACTTTACACTTGGTGAATTTGAAGAGGGATGAGGAATCCACTGATCCTTTTGTCCTTTCCCAATTGTCTTCGGTGATTGCTCTCACTCTTGCTTGGGCATTGTCTTCACCTAAGCTCTGATACCATGTTAATTTTAGGTATGTTCTATGCTTAGAGCAATTTATTACAATTTTCATAGTTAGCTCCATATCTTTTCCAAATTAGCAACCACATCAACATTAAAGTAAACTACAGATAGAACATAAACATAAATCGTAGAAGACAAGCCAAGACAAGAGGACAAGAGGACAAACCCCAATGTGGGGAAACTCTTGATCAATTCTTCTTATATGTTCTTCAATAGTTTAGCAGAGAGAGAGAGATAGTACGTTTACAACAGAAGTCAACACTTTGACTTATCTAGATAAGAGCATAGATCATCTCTAAGAAGATGATACATGAGATCAATTGAAGACATGTTGCTTCAACTGATTCTCCAATGTGACTCCTTCACCTATCATTGTGCTGCATTTCGTCATCATGCTGCACCTCACCGGGGTTACACCATGTTGCACCCATCATCACTATGCTGCATCTCATCATGCTTCATTAATCATGACTGTACCCATCATTGCACTGCATTATGTGCCATTGCTGCAGCATGTTGCCATCCTGACCTATGTGTTGACTGCACCTTGCTTATTTGTGGTCCCTTGTTTGCTTGTTGTCCCTAGCATGCGTGTTGTCCTTAGCATGCTTGTTGTTGCATGCTAGTTGTCCCTATGTTAGTTAGCTGTCCCTTGCATGCTACTCTCCTTCGGAGACAAATGCTCCGGCTGTTCCGCAGTTCTGGCTATCCCGACAGTTCTGGCTTTTTTGGCGGTTTCGACTTTTCCGGCTGTTCCGGCATATCCGGCTTTTCCGGCTTTTCTGACAATTCTGGCTTTTCCAACATTTTAGGCTTTTCTGGCTTTTTCGACTTTCATGGCAATTCCGGCTTTTCCGCCTGTTTTGTCTTTTTCGGCAGTTCCGACTTTTCCGGCAGTTCCGGCTTTTCTAGCTTTTCCGGCAGTTCCGGCTTTTCAGGCAGTTCCATCTTTTCTGGCTTTTCTGGCGTTTCTAGCAGTTCCGACTTTTCTGGCATTTCCGGCTTTTCCGGCAGTTCCGACTTTTCCGGCTTTTCTGGCAGTTCTAGTTTTCTCCCCTCTGGATCAGGGCAATGTTATTCCTTAGGATCTCTCCTCCTACTAAAACCCAAAGACAAGTAGAGAGAGGAAGAGATCCCAAGTGTGTTGAAATGACTTGAAGGCCACCTCTATTTATACTAAAACGTTGAGCACATGTGGGGTTTATTTGGTTGCTGGCCGACCTTGACGAATTGTCTTATAACGCAAATAAATTCATAACTCCATGAATACTTATTAGAATTGGATGATCTTTAGATCAATCCTACACCTCTCGATGAGAGGGATCCAAGAAAAGTATCAGTTGCCATAAATAAGATGACCCACATGTAGTTTGGCCCTAGTTGCCAATTTTAACAAGGTTTGATGTAACATCCCTCACATTTACCCTTATTTTTTGTTGGGTGTGGAGCATGATTATCATCCTAATTTAGAGGTCTTTGTTTCAGCCGGATGTATACCCCAGGAAGATTGTACATCCCTCCACGTCGGGGGGGGGGGTGCGGGGGTGCGGGGGGGGACTTGTTCGTCCCCCGGGGGTTCGTGGGGGCCCATTCCCCCCTCGGCTGGGGGGTCCGGGGGCTAGAGGTTCCCTGGCGGGGTTTTGGGGGCAGCGCCCCCGAAGCTAAAAACAGATGTAAAATTGCTTTGTAAAAGTATAGTAATTTCTAGTCAATCTGGGCCGTTCATTAGGCAGATGATCTAATGGTAGAATTTATGTTTAGTTTAGGGTTTTCGCCCTAGAAGGCAACCCCTCTCTTGTATGAGGGTATTGTATTGAGGTTGTGGAATATATGTGTATTCTCAGAGCGAGAAACATAAAGGTGAAACTGTGAGAGAAAATAGAGGATATTACAGCAAATCTGTTGTAAGTTGTGTCTCTTCATTTTGCTGGATAATAGAAAGGAAGGACTGGCTGTTCGGGGTGGACGTAGCCCAAACTGGGTGAACCACGTATATTTGTGTCTCTCTGGTTTTATGTGTTTGTGTTTTTCCGCATATTATATGTCTTGCATTTCTCTGTCATATATATAATATTTTTCTAACAACTGGTATCAGAGCCAAAGGTCTATTTGGCTGATAAACTCGCAGGAAAGAAGGGTTTCTCATTTGAGTGGGAGTAATGGCGGAAGATGGTAAGTTTAGGGTCAAGAAATTTAACGACCAAAATTTCCCGCCGTGGAAGATGCAGATGGAAAATTATCTGTATCAGAAAGATTTGTACCTACCATTGAGCGGAAAAACAAAGAAGCCGATGGCTATGACAAATGCGGAATGTAACATTCTCGATAGAAAGGCACTCAGAATAGTACGGTTGTGCCTCGCAGTGTCGGTCGCCTTCAACATTTCGAAGGAAACAACAACAGAGGGTTTGATTCAGGCGTTAGTGAAACCATATGAAAAACCCTCGGCCTCAAACAAGGCATTTTTTATGAAACAATTATTTAATATGAAGATGTCGGAAGGTGGATTTGTTGCAGAACATTTAAATGATTTTAATACAGTTACAAGTCAGTTAAGTTCTGTAGGGTTAAACTTTGATAATGAAGTTAGAGCTCTGTTATTCTTGTGCTCATTGCTAGAAAGTTGGAATGGTTTAGCAATGGCCATTAGTAACTTTGTTTCTGGATCTAGTACTTTAAATTTGGATGATGTTGTCGGTGCTATCCTTAGTGAGGAAATGCTACGGAAAAGCTCTGGTGAGACATCGGGTAATGCTTTGAGTGCAAAGTCTAGGGGAAGAAGAATGGAAAGAGGAAACAGCTTAGGATATCGCAGTAAATCAAGGAAAGACAGATCCAAGTCCAGATCAGAGATAGTGTGCTGGAAATGCGGAAAGAAAGGACACCTAAAGAAAGACTGTAGATCTTGGAAGGGAAAAGAAGGAGAGGCACAACAAGAAAATAATCATGAAGCAAATGTGATAGGTGAGGTGTTACAAGATGTTTTGATTCTTTCTTTCGAAAATATTACAGATTCCTGGGTGGTAGATTCAGGGGCCTCATTCCATGCCACACCTGATAAGAAATATTTTCATGACTATGTTCAAGGAGATTTTGGACAAGTCCGTTTGGGTGATGATAAACCCTGTAAAATTGTTGGAATGGGTAAGGTTCTTGTAAAACAGCGAATGGAAACCAATGGCTACTAAAGGAGGTAAGGCATGTTCCAGATCTGAAGAAAAATTTGATTTCAACCGGACAGTTAGGCGGTGAAGGTTGTGTGACAACTTTCACAGATAAAGTTTGGAAGGTCACCAAAGGAGCTCTAGTAATAGCAAAAGGCGAAAAGGTTGGTACATTGTATTTATGCAATGGTATTTCTAACTCTGTTAATGCTTTAACTTCCAAAGGAGCAGATGCAGCATTATGGCATCATAGGCTCGGACACATTAGTGAGAAGGGGATGAAGATTCTTCACTCAAGGAATTTGTTGTCGGGTTTGAAGAATGTTGATTTGGATTTCTGTGAGAATTGCATTTATGGAAAACACAAGAGAGTCAGATTTCTTAGAGTTGGGAAAGAAAAGAAGAGCGAAAAAGTAGAGCTTATGCATACAGATGTATGGGGACCTGCTCAGGTATCATCTCTTGATGGCTCTCGTTATTATGTTACTTTTATTGATGATGCAACTAGAAAAACTTGGATTTATTGTATTCAAAATAAATATGATGTATTTGATACTTTCAAGAAATGGAAAGCTTTGGTTGAGATTGAGATAGGAAAGAAATTGAAGTATCTTAGATCAGACAATGGAGGTGAATATTGCAGCAAAGAGTTTGATAGGTACTATTCAGAGCATGGAATTCGTAGAGAAAAGACAGTTCCAAAAACACCGCAAGAAAATGGTGTGTCAGAAAGGATGAATAGAACAATCATGGAGTGTGCAAGGTGCATGAGATTGCATGCAGGATTGCCTTTACAATTTTGGGCAGATGCTGTAGATACTGCTGTTTATCTAATAAACAGAGGGCCTTCAAGTTCCTTGGATGGTGGTATTCCAGACGAAGCATGGACAGGTAAAAAGGTAAACTACTCCTTTTTAAAGCCTTTTGGTTGTGAGGCCTTTGTCCATATTAATAAAGAAAATAGAACGAAGCTTGAGGCAAAATCAAAGAAATGTACCTTTATTGGATATGGTGTTAATGATTTTGGTTATCGCTTATATGATTATGAAAATCACAAAATCATTAGGAGCAGTGATGTAATATTCAATGAAAAGGTTTTGTATAAGAATCAGTTGCAGGAAAATAAACAGGGAAAAGAAAACAAGGAATATGCAGTTCTTGATGGGATCACTGAAAAAGTAAAGGTGCCTGAAAATAATAATAATCAACAACCACATCAACAACAACCACCACAACAGCAATAGGCACCCCAAACACTTGAAAGTGGTGTTAGAAGATCTACTAGGATAAGTATATCCCCTGAATGATACTCTCCTTCATTATACTATTTATTGTTGACTGGTTCTGGTGAATCCGAATGTTATGAAGAAGCAATGCAGGTTGAAAGCAGGAAGAAGTGGGAGCTAGCCATGGAAGAAGAGATGGACTCCTTAACGCATAACTAGACTTGGGACTTAGTCAGGTTGCCTGCAGGTAAAACTACATTGCAGAATAAATGGGTTTATAGGCTGAAGGAAGAAGATGGAGGAAAACAGAGGTACAAAGCTAGACTTGTGGTGAAGGGGTTTGCACAGAAGAAAGGTTTTGATTTTGATGAAATATTTTCTCCTGTTGTTAAAATGACTTCAATCAGAACTATTTTAAGTCTAGTAGCAATGGAGGATTTGCATCTTGACCAGTTAGACGTAAAGACAACCTTTCTCCAGGGGGATTTGGAGAAAGAGATATATATGCGGCAGCCACAAGGATACAAGGTAAAAGGGAAGGAGAAACTAGTGTGCAGGTTGAAGAAGAGCTTGTATGGATTAAAACAGGCTCCAAGGTAGTGGTATCTAAAATTTGACAAGTTTATCTCTGAAACAAGGTTATACTAGATGTCACTCTGATCATTGTGTTTATCTGAAAAAGCAAAATGATGGCAGTTGTATTATATTGTTATTGTATGTAGATGACATGCTTGTTGCAGGGTCTAACATGCAGGAAATAAATGTGCTCAAAAGAAAATTGGCAAATTCATTTGCAATGAATGATTTGGGAGTTGCAAAACAAATCCTTGGTATGAGAATAACTAGAGTCAGGAAAAATCGCAAATTAACATTGTCTCAGAATGAGTACATACAAAAGGTGTTGAAAAGATTTAATATGCACAATGCAAAACCAGTTAGTACACCTTTTGCTAGCCATTTCAAACTTAGTAAGGAGATGTGCCCAAAGACCCAAGAAGACATGGATTATATGTCTAAAGTTCCATATGCATTAACAGTTGGAAGCTAAATGTATGCAATGGTCTGCACAAGGTCTGATATTGCACATGCAGTGGGAGTTGTAAGCAGGTACATAAACAATCCAGGAAAAGAACATTGGATGGCAGTGAAGTGGATTCTCAGGTATTTGAGAGGTACCACAAATCAAGCATTATGCTTTGGTGGTTCAAACATTGCTCTACAGGGATATGTTGATGCAGATATGGTAGGTGATAGAGATAACAGGAGCACTACAGGATATGTATTTACTATAGGTGGAACAACTGTCAAGAGGAGCACTAGAGGATATGTATTTACTGTGATGCTTATTACTACAAAAAAAGTGATAAACCACCTTGTTGCTTGCTGTAGGAACAATTGATAAACCATCTTGGTGCTTGCTATAGGAACAACTGATAAAACACCTTGGTGCTTGTTGTTAGAAGGAAGTTGATAAAGCACTTGGACAGTGGTTGTATACTCTAAGTGTTAAAACAAGCCTTTTGTATGAATTCCCTGAGCAACATTCCTCAGACATTGGATCCAACTTCAGGTTGGTCAGTTGCAATAAAGCTACATTGTAGCTAGCCTATGGTTGGGTGGAGAGTGGAAGTCCCTCCTTCAGTTTCCAGCCAATTTAAAACTCACATATAAGTCTATTATATTTGCATGTGTACAATGTTATGTTTGTGGCTACTATGAGAGTAGGCATGCCTGTGATTTTAAGTATCTGGGTTGTACTACTCAACATTATGTCTATGATTGAAATATGAACCTATATGATTATGTTCAATTAATTGATAAATCATAACCCTTTGAGTAAGTTTAGCTAATTTAAAGGAGGTCAGTAAAGTTTAATTGAATGGTATCAATTTTCTTGGTGTGGTTATATAAACTCTGTGAATTGAGTGTTAGGGGTGCCTATCCCTATTGTTAGTGAATATTCACAAAATTGAAGCTCTCGAGTTGCCCCTTTTGTAATAGAAATTCACCAAAAATTTGAGGTTTCAAGACCTTGGGCCCTTATACCATAATACACATAGTTTTTGGGGTTCAGAGAAGTCCCCATTTGTTTTATAAACCTCCAAGCTTAAGCTCTTCTATCGGTCATTAGATTGACAAAGTAGGCTAATGCAACATATATATATATATATATATATATATATATATATATAGAGAGAGAGAGAGAGAGAGAGAGAGAGAGAGAGAGAGCGAAATCTTTCAAATGACATGATTCCACATAAAAATATTGTGAGTGTTGCACATGAGATTAATTACTAATCCTTTTATTTAAGATGCTTAAACAATGTTTAACCAATGTTTAAACTTATCGGCCCAGGGAACATAATACCAGAGGAAATGCAATATCGGGGAGATGATTCTAGGAGAAATGTTCTTAGGGAAATGGCACTCGGGGAAGTGGCCCTGAGGACATGCAGTGCCGGCCTAGGTAACTACAATACTGGGATATGTAATCCTAGGGATCATGGTATTGAGGAGGTGATCCCAGGCAACAAGTTACTGGGGAATGTGACCTCGGGTAACATGACAAAAAGTGGAGTATCATTGGGGAACATGGGCCCCGAGGAAAGTATTAGAACACCGGCCTGGGAAAGATAGTACTGAGAACCACAATGTCGGGGAAGCTAAAAGTGTGTGTTAGTACTAGTTCGACGTCAAACTGAGAAAAAAGTCTTAAAACTGGAAATAAAAGATTTTCTCGGAAAATTACTTTATTAATACTAAGCGCTGATCGTAATTAATGAAATTAACATTTGTGATTAGTGCTTATCTGAAGTGATCAACAGGATATTGGTAATGAGAGATTTGTTAATAAAATGTTTCATGGAATGGCTGGTGCTGATAGACCTAGCCCAATATGATGTGTGTACCATATGGACCCCACGTGGGGGTGGCATGGCACCATGTGGCCTAGGCATGGCCACATGGGTGCCATGTAGACTTCTCTTGATGATGTGGCCTCTTACATGGGCTAGATTTCTAAAGGGCATAACTTTCTACCCATAACTTGCATTGAGGTAAAATTTATAGCACCATAAAGCTCTCAACAAGCTAAATATGGTGGTGGCATTAGTTTTAGGATTTTAAGAATTTGAGAAAAGAGGTTGTTGTAACACCATCTTCACAACAGACCTTGGAGATCGGATCAAATAGGTAATACTCCCACAACCCAAGATGGCTTTAAGGGGGTGGGAGGTGTGTGACATTTGTGCCATATGTAGCAAAAAACATGCAACAAATAATTGCCCATATCTTCCTAGTTTGAAGGTTGTTAATCAAGAAGTAGAAGAACTAGAACAACTGTGTTTTGTGTCCCAAAAAGGACCATAGCAGTGGAAACCCGAAGGTATGATTCAAGGTTGGTCTCAAGGTTATAATTTTTATTAGACTAACCCTTCTATGCAATATACTTCTCAACCAGGGTGGAGAAAGCCTACTTATGGAGATCCTCAACAGGTTGTTGTAAAGCTACCCATGCAACTTCTACCTCTTTCATAGATACAAGCATCCACATTAGCCCCTCCCCCTCCACAATTACTTGCAAAAACTATTCCTAACCCTAATAATGGAAGGGCAACCCAACCAACATAAGTTGTTGGACTTGCCACCTACCCTACCTATTTTATCTCTGCCCTAGATTGTCAGGATATTCATCTTCGGTCTAGTAAGATATTAACCCAAAACCATCGTCCTATCTATATTGAAGATTTGAATGCGGATGTCCAAAATGAAGAACCATAACAAGAAACATCTCTTGGACCTTTAAATGATCATGCATGCCCCAAATCCCAAATCCTACTTTATGTAGAGAGACTAACCAATTGAAGCCTATTACTCAACCCAAGTTTTACTTCTTGGTAGAACTCAAGAATGTGTGTGTTAAAATATCGTTGTTCCAGTAGTCAAGAATGTGCCCATCTATTTGAGAGTTGCAAGGGAAATTTTTTAAGAATGTTGCTTGAAGAAGGAAGCATCTCCACACTATGCATGTCATAGGAAAGCTATTAGACTTAATGATGAGGGGCTTCTCGCAGCCAAATATTCTAACACTAGCAGGCCGATCGTAATTTAAATATCAATAATATAATCATTCCTAACACTCTAATTGATCTGGGTGTTGTCATTAATGTCATAACTCAAGGAACTATGGAAGCCCTAGGACTCTATGGTCTTAGACAAATGCCTAGTTTATTCCAATGTGCTAACAGATCCACCATTAAATGAAAGGGAATTTTAGAAGAACTAGTGATCTTCTTAGATTCGTGGTAATGTCTCACTGGGTTTATGGTCCTAGAACCCAAATCTTCTCTGGGTGGGTATCCTTTAATCCTGGGAAGGCCATGGTTGGCCACTATCAATGCTTATGTTGGTTGTCGATCTGGTAACATGACCATCTCTCACAGGACCTCTACTAAAACATTGACACTTTATCCTCCCAAGAAGCCCAACATAGCTTTTGAAATACCACTCTGGGCCGACAAAGAGGTTAGTGATGAAGAAGAAGAAGCTCACCTAGTCCTCTCTATGGGCCAATATCTATCCATGAGAGAGAAAATTAAGGATGATGAAACTAGTGATTGAAAGCTTCATCATCTTCCTCAACCAACTCAGATGCTCTTGACTATGTTATACATTCCAAAACATATGCTTCTCTTGCCTCAACAAGGAATTCACCTTTATAACATGAGTCTTCTACTAAATATGACCACGCATCCACTACATAAACTATAGAAATCATCCCTGGGAAGGCCTTGAACGTCAATTAGGGACCGAGTAAACACCAAAAAGATTGATTGGTCGAAGTGCTACAAAATAATAGGGATGCCTTTGCCTAGGATTACTCTGACATGAAGGGGATCCATCCCTATCTGTGTACACACCAAATATACATTAAAGAAGGATCTATACCCATCTTCCTGTTGGAGAATACAATAGGGAAGCTATTAATTCAATTATCCTTAACCTTAATAATTGCTTGTGGACTTTGTTTATCTTCTTATGTTTCTTTATTAGATCTTTTCATCAAACAATTATCAAGAGCAAAAATAATAAAGACAATGGACACAGGAATTAGGCTCCAAGCCAGGGCAAAACCCCTCTAAGGGGAAAACCTAGAAAGAATCTCCTCTTCTTATAGAATCTGCTTCAAAATGAGAAAACTAAGGCCCAAAACCCTAGACCAAGTCCTCCAAGCACCAAGTCAGTCCCCCAAGAATCCCTTCCAATTAGGTCAAGGATTAATCAAGTCAACAAGGGTCAATCCTTCTTCAACCAGCTTCCAGCTTCAACTTCGGCCCCCAGCTTCAAGTCTGCAACTTTGATCCCTTGGAATAGTAGAAATACTTCTTTCTGGCACGTGACAATCTTCCAAGAACTTCTTCCTCAAGCAAGTCAATGTCTTCAAAGTCAACGAGAGTCAAGGCTAGGTCAAAACAGTGTTTCGGCCCTCCTGCAACTTGGATCTGAGATTCTTGGCCTTTTGCAACTTAGACTTGTAATTTTCCGCCTGCAGTAACCCTAACCCTTTGCACGTGTGGACAAAAATATAAAGAAATTAGGTCTTTCTCTTTTGCTTGATCTTCTTCCTTGTCTTCTAGCTTTCTTCGCTCCTCTTCATTCTTGATATCAAACTCTTCTTGGTGCAGATCAAATTGGTGCTAAATGAGGTTGAAGTTGCTTCTATTTATAGCCTTTCCATGAGGTCGAATAGCCTCTCCTAGGCTGACTTGTCATTGGCAAGGCCAACTCGTGCTTGGAGGCTCATAGGACTTTCTAGACTCATAATTAATAGCTTTTACCTATTACAACTTGCCTAATAAGGTCTTATACAAACGACAAGGACTCTCTTGACTTAAGAAAATTATTGATATGACAAACCATAGGAGCATGAAATGCATGCTTGACCTATATGACCAATAAAATGAAGCATGAAACCCATGCTTAAAAATAATATTCTTCTTTCTTCTTTTTCTTGAAACATAAGATATACATATTGACATGAGTATAATGACAATTATGAAGGCCGAAACTAGTTACATTTTCCAACACTCCCTCTTAACTAGGGAGGTATTCATAATTATACAACCGTACAAGGATATTCTCAAACTAAAGAGTTCTCATAAGAAGAGTCGGATTGGTAAGCCATCTCTAATCATCAATCATCATGACCAACATTGTCAGCATGGTAAGGCCTTAACTTGACAAACTCTTCTCATATCAGAGCATAATGCTGGGAGTCTTTGTGTGAGATACCACACTACCTCTTCAAGGTACATACCCTTGTTGGAAAATGTAACTATGTCCAAACGTCATTAATGTACTCGAGTCACTATGTAATGTACTTGTCAAAAGAATAAAGAAAATAATAATAATTATTATTATTATTGTGACTTATGAAAGCATGGGTTTCATGCTTGGGTCACCATATTTTAGGTCAAAGTCCCCATTGAGGACTTCTAGGATTTATTTTGAGTCAATACAGTCATTGGACTTTTGAAGAGACCCTTCTTGGGCTTTTGAATCATGTAAAAAGGTTAAGTATTGAGTCAAATATGAATTATGTAACCTCCACACCATGTCAGCCTAAGGACCATATTCGATCCCACATGAAGCCCATAAAAGCAAGCTCATTGAATTTATTTGGAGCATCATTCTCTCACACAAGTTCGAAATCTCTTGTAGTTGGAAAAAGTGCAAAGTTCTCTTGTAGCTGGGAAAGAGTGCGAAGTCTGTTGCCGGGAAGCCAAAGTGAATGCGAGTTTGGGGAAGTCTAAGGAGAAAGGAAAAATCGAAATTTTGGTGCCTCTCTCTCTCTTTGTTTCGTGGTCTGGATTGGGAGATCGAAGTCTCCTAAGTTTCGCTGTTGTTGGAAGCTGCTAGTCGAAGTTGCTGGAAGGGGTTGAAGATCTGGGAGGTTGACTTGGTGTGGAGGGAAAGTCTGGTCTTGGTCTAGGGTGAAAAGTCTCAAAGAATACTATTGAAAGGAAGAATTATCTTTACTGGGTTTTCCTCTCGAGGGGGTTTTTTCCCTGGCATGTGCCTATATCTTGTGTCTCTTGTTTTGTGATCTTCATACACGCATAATATGGTAATTGCTTGATGAAAGATAAGATAATAAAGAAGTAAAAGAAGGCAACACACTCACAAGTAATTATCAAGAAAGGAGAATCAAACCCTAATATAACTACTTTGATTTTCAAACATGGTATCAGAGCTAAGGTCAGGAAGAGTCAAAGATCACTTTGTTGGCATGGATTCTCCCTCTATGATGAACTACATAAGAATGGGTTTCAACACTGCTGGAAGCTGGATCAAGAAGGTCATCTACTACTTGTTCAACAAGGTCAAGAGTCAAGGATTCTTGGCTGCTCTTACAGGTTCTCTTACTGATGACTATGCTGTTAGAGGCCTGGGATCAACATCGTTGAAGCTGGATAATGGATCGAAGCTGCATTCTATATGTTCCAGGTTTGAAAAAGAATTTGCTTTTTATTGTTTAGAAGATAAAAGGGAAGAATTGTTTTTGTTGATGGAAAAGTATTGGTTTGGGAAAAAGATTCCAATATTGATAATGCTAGGGTTATTGAAGTTCGTGAAACTAGTGAAACTAGGTCTAAAGAGATATTAGACCTCATCCATTCCGATGTGTGTGGGCCCATGTCTGACAAATCACTTGGAGGTCATCTCTACTATGTAACATTCATTGATGACCATTCTAGAAAGACATGGCTCTACCTCCTCAAGACAAAGATGAAGTATTTGATAAGTTCAAGGAGTTTAGGGCTGAAGTGGAAACCCTAACCAAAAGAAAGATAAAATCTCTGAGATCTGAAAATGGTGGGAAATACACTTCTAAGGAATTGATTGCATATTGTTAGGAAGCTGATATTAAGAGGGAGATCATTGTTCCCTATTATCCCGAAAAAAATAAATTGGCCGAAAGGAAGAATAGGCCAATTGAAGAAAGCATTCGAACTATGATCCTTGATCAAGATCTACTAAAGTTCTTATGGGAAGAAGCAGCGTCGACAATCGTCTCCATTCAAAATAGGAGTCCTCATAAGAATCTTGATAATACAACACCTGAAGAAGTATTCACAGGAAAGAAGCCGAGTGTGGATCACCTCTGAATCTTTGGAAGTCCAACATATATTCATGTTCTGTAAGACATCTGCTATATTCTCAAGAAGTATGAAGGAGAACCTCTCAGGACAAGGTAGGTCAAGGAACAAAGGTATGCTTTAAATACATTGATTTCCTTATATTGAAAGGATTATTTATTTTACAGTCTATTACTAACATTGTTATGTCTAGTTATATTGAATCATAATGATTCTTGTTTCTTTTTTTGGGTGATTCATCTCTTGATATATCTACCCACCCCCTCTCATATTCTGAACTGATTTTGTAGAACCCTAGACAGATCATGGAAAAACCTAACTGAAGGGTATGTTAATGTGAATGTCTGAAACCCTAAACTGCTTAGGGATATTGTGAAATGCTTGGGATTTTGGTATGATCAGGAAAACCTAACTTGTTAGGGTTGAATGATAAGCTCTAAAATCCCGAACTTTTGATGTTTTGGTTATGTTGGGTTTGCTATGTTTCTACATTGAAACCCTAGTTCATTAGGGTTTGGTGGAATGTGTGAGCAAGACCCTTATATTGTCTTGTGGTATGTGTGTGTTTGTCTGATCAAACCCTAGTGTAATAAAGATTGTTATGTGTTTAACTCTTATTAATATTTGTGAAGTTGGGTTTGACTAACACATGATATGAAATATATTTACATGATGATGAAATCTAGGGATGTATAGATGTGTCCTCTTGGATGAATCCCTAGCTTGGTCTAGGACA
The DNA here is from genome assembly GCA_031772625.1 of Pinus tabuliformis. Classification (NCBI taxonomy): domain Eukaryota; kingdom Viridiplantae; phylum Streptophyta; class Pinopsida; order Pinales; family Pinaceae; genus Pinus; species Pinus tabuliformis. The sequence continues at coordinate 548,975,035 of CM062815.1, read as the reverse complement.
AATGTATTAATGTTGTTGGACATATGATATGATTATGAACTCCTAGATATATGTGTTGACCTAGTCATAGATGGTCATAAGTCTTAGGATTTAATGGAAATCCTCGTATGAGATTCTAAGATGATGGTATTTGGAAATCTAGGGTTTTTTAGCTAAACCCTAGTGAAGTTAAATTGTCTAGTATGTGTGATATAAAAATCTGAAATCTATTAAATGATTGTTGAAAATGAAAATCTAGGGTTTTGCAGTTAAATCCTAATAGTAACATTGTCAAGGGTGTGTAATGTAACAATTTGGGATCTTTGGAATGATTGTTGAGATCGTGAAAATGAAATTCTATGGTTTTGGAGTTGAACCTTAGTCAAAGTAAAATCTCTGAATTTGATGATTTGAGATTTGTGTAAGATTGTTGAAATTATGAAAATGGAACTCTTAAGGGTTTTGGAATGAAACCTTAGTCGAAGTAAAAATCTCTAATGTATGATGAGATGACTATATGATATTTTGAAATTTATGACAAATTGTTGAAATTGAGTTTTGAATGGATTTGATGATTGATCGGAAATGTAGGGTTTGCAAATAACCCTAATGGAAGCTGGTCATGTTAATCACTGAGCTGTGATTGACTTTGATTGATTCTTTTGTATGAAATCTAGGATTTGTATGAATCTCTAGTGAGAAGTCTAACATATGAATTTTGAAAGGTTGTTGGATGCTTTATATTTGTCTGAATTGTTTCTAGGGTTTGCTATATGTTGTAGTAAGGTATGTCATACCTTTGGAAGTAACATTGAAACCCTAGATGGAATGAAAGTTGTTATGAAGAAGTCTAGGGTTTGTGACTAAGTCCCTAACAAGATGATGAAGAGTATATGTCTCTTGTTTGTAAATTAAGTCTAGGTATCTGATATGTATAAAGTTGAAATGCTTCTGTGATTTTAATATGGCTAACATCATGCTTCTATAGATTTGGTTGTACTTGCTATCTAAGTTGTGCAGGTACACAATCTTCAATTTGGTGAAGATGCTCGTTGATAAGCATGATGAGGATGATAGTAACTCTGATGAAATGGTTGGAATTCAGGAAAGATTCTCCGATAACGAAATGAAGAAGCAGAACTCCCTAAGTTAAGGAGTCTGGATGAAATCTCCCTAGGTTAAGAGGGAGCTTGAATGGAAGGAATCTCCCTAGGATAAGAGGATGATTGAGAATATTCCTTGTATAGGAATGATTAGATCCTCTCTGTTTAAGAGGGAGTGACAGATATGATTCTTTGCTTCATGTGTCATGCACTAGACCAGGACTAATAGTCGTAAGTTTTAGTGAAGGCCATGAGTAGGAGAAGGAAATTGGAGAATGCATTTTGAGGTGCTGCTGAAAGAAGGAAAGCAGGATCTGATTGAAGAATATGTTGCTGCATATGAAGTAGGAAGAATAATGTATGATTGAGGAATCTTCTGTCAAAGATTCGGTTGATAGTCCTACTATGGAAAGTTGAGAAGCAACATTTGTTGTTTGGAAGACTGCAGAGGTTTGTATTTGATTATGTACATTTGGTACTATTATTGATTGGGGTTATGTTTGTACAGGTGAATCTCTCGAAGGTGTTGATAGCATGCTGGTTACCAATCAATTGATTGGGAGAGATTGGTTATCCTTGATCTACTGAATCAAGGGGTGTTGAGGCTTTGTGAGTGAAGCATTGTTTGGGAGGACATCTGGCCGACACATTGTGTTGATGTCTAGAAGTTAGAAAGGTGGTGTTGATCATACAACTCTGTTTTTGGATACACACTTGGATTTTTGGGTTGATGGTTAGCAAGTAAGCTTGATGGTACCTAGAGGGGCTGAAAGTTTGAGTCCATCTTAGTCCCACCTGGATAGATTGCCTTGGTCAAGAATCTAATCCATGGCATTGCGGTGCCTAAACTGTTGAGTGACTGTTTGGATAGATTGCCCTGGTCAGGAATCTAGTCCATGGCATTGCGGTGCCTAAAGTTCTTCATGGTTCATATAGTTTGAGATCTTCCATTGTATTTGTACATTATGAATACCTCCCTAGTTAAGAGGGAGTGTTGGAAAATGTAACTATGTTCGGTCTTCATTAATGTACTTGAGTCACTATGTAATGTACTTGTCAAAAGAATAAAGAAAAGAATTATTATTATTATTATTATTGTGACTCATCAAAGCATGGGTTTCATGCTTGGGTCACCATGTTTTAGGTCAAAGTCCCCATTGAGGACTTCTAGGATTTATTTTGAGTCAATAGAGTCATTGTACTTTTGAAGAGACCCTTCTTTGGCTTTTGAATCATGTAAAAAGGTTAAGTATTGAGTCAAATATGAATTATGTAACCTCTACACCATGTTGGCATAGACGGAGATCAAGTCGGCCTAAGGATATTATTCGATCCCACATGAAGCCTATAAAAGCAAGCTCATTGAATTCATTTGGAGCATCATTCTCTCACACAAGTTCGAAATCTCTTGTAGCTAGAAAAAGTGCGCAATTCTCTTGTAGTTGGAAAGAGTGCGAAGTCTGTTGTTGGGAAGGCGAAGTGAATGCGAGTTTGGGGAAGTCTAAGGAGAAAGAAAAAATCAAAATTTTGGTGCCTCTCTCTCTTTGTTTCGTGGTCTAGATTGGGAGATCGAAGTCTCGTAAATTTCACTGTTGCTGGAAGCTGCTAGTCGAAGTTGCTGGAAGGGGTCAAAGATCTGGGAGGCTGACTTGGTGTGGAGGGAAAGTCTAGTCTTGGTCTAGTGTGAAGAGTCTCAAAGAATACTATTGAAAGGAAGAATTATCTTGACTTGGTTTTCCCCTCGAGGGGGGTTTTCCTTGGCATGTGCCTATATCTTGTGTCTCTTGTTTTGTGATCTTAATACACACATAATATGGTAATTTCTTGATGAAAGATAAGAAAATAAAGAAGTAAAAGAAGCCAACACACTCACAAGTAATTATCAAGAAAGGAGAATCAAACTCCAATATAACTACTTTGATTTTCCAACGACCCCATCCGGATGTTCGCTAGGTATGTCCTTTTAGGACTATTCTTATTTTGGATTCCCAATCCTCAAAGAATATCGGTCCTCTTTGACAACTCTTATCTTGGATACCTGTCCAATCCTCAAAGAGTGTCAGTCCACTTCCTATCTTGGATTTTCTATCCTCAAGGAAATCTCAGATGCTTATCCAATCCTCCATTCTCCCTATCATGGCCTTCACTTAGACGTACGACTGTTAGTCCTAGCCTAGTGCATGACACATGATAGAAGAGAATACAATGTCCATCATCACTCCCTCTCAACTAGGGAGGATATCCTCATTCCCACTTGATTAGGGAATAGATCCTTGCTCCTTTACAAGTATTTAAGGAGACTCCTTTACTCCCTCTTAAAAATAGAGGAGATTCTTTTACTTCCTTTCATTTGGGAAGTCATGACCACAAGCTTTCTAGCTTGTCTTCATAAGTGTATCAACTACCAGTTCTTCATGGAGATAGCTACATGGCTCCTTCTTTCCTTTGTATCTCATCATATTGAGCTTCTTTCTTCCTGGATGTTGTGGAGCCATCTTCTTCCTTTAATCTTGTGACAGGATTCAAGCCATCAACCTTTCATATCACTTTCCTCTAGTCATCATCAATGAAGGCATTGTATTGAGCCTTCCAAAATAGAGTTAACCATAGCTCCCTCTAAACATGAAAGTGATCTTCATGAACATCAGGTTATCTTCTTATACTGTTACCTTTCAATCCCAAGATGATGATGTAAACATCTTGACTACATAATCCTTTAAGGATTGTCAAAACCATTCACTCAATCCATATGTTCTTTGAATTGAGTTCAACACCAACAATTGAACTTGCCTCAACTATCATTATGTATTTCTGCAATATCCTTCTAGGTAGCAAAACAATATGTCAACTAGATAACCAATATCAAAATATTAATATCAAACTTACCTTATCATGATGGCCTTTTCATCAAAGTATTAGCTTACTTGAGTCTTCGAGATCAACATCCTTTCACATGGTCCATCTCCATATTGTACAAGAATCCTTCTCCATGCATTCATCTTAATCTGGGTGCCCATGGATCAAACTTGATTACCAAGCTATAATATCTTCCTTGGAGTTGTCATTGTTAACTCCCTTTCTTTCTTTCAGAGACTATACTTGATGTTGATCAATATTGTTATATTTATGCCATGCAATCTTGTGTGAGAGTCTTGATCTCTAGCCATTCCAAAGCATGTCAAATTTCTTCTTTCAAGCATCATGTAGCCATATGGAAGACTTACCAAGCACATTCTCATAACCAACTCTTCTTGCATGATTCTTGTAGATATGAACCTTACCTTAGAGAAGAGTTACTTAAAATATGCATACCTTTGCTTCCATACAACCATCTAGCCATCCTTTCTTGAACAAGCTTGCTTCTTATACTTGTCAAAGATAGGTTTCTTTTCCCAGGAGTAGAGAGACTTTCATTATGCAACTCGACCATCTACATTCCTTCATCCTTCAAGAGTATTGTTTCCATACTAGATGGAATATATACTAGTCATAATGCTTTTTCCAAGAACCTCCCTAAATGATGGTTCTTATTGGATCTTGATGATCCATATTTGCAAAATGACTACCTCTAACAATATGTTAGAAAATGCTTGGATGAACTATAATATGCAATATGGTCCAATCTTCTCATTCTTTGACAGCTAGATGACTTTTCAAAGCAACTTGATTATGTAGACTCTAATTCCTCTACTATCATATGCTTCTATCTATGATGCCATGCTTTTACAAAAATCAAGACTCTTTTAGAGAATGCAATAATGCATGCTACTCTACTTTCTACTTAAAAGAAAGACAAATTGCATAAAGAACTTGGTAGGGATGGAGCTTCCTTTAATAGTAAAGATCCTTGGGATCTTCTCCTTTCAACTTCTTCTTAGGTTCTCCCTTTTCTTCAACTATGTGAGCTTCACTTCTTTCCTTTCTTTTGTTGTTCATCTTGTTTGGACAATCCCTCTTAAAGTGTCCATACTCATTGCATCCAAAGCATTGAATCTTGGACATATTTGGCTTTCTTTTGGACTTTCCAAACTTCCCTTTCTTCATCTTCTTGGTCCTTGCAATAAAGGCTTGATACCTTTCATTTGATTCAGTGTCATCCTTTGCCTTGATCCTAGATTATTCCAAGATACATTGAGCCCATAACTCATCAAAAGGCGTAGTATCCTTCTCAGAGTAGATACTTGTTGCGAAATTGCTCTAATCAGGTGGCAAAGCATTTAAAAGACAAATAATCATTTTAGAGTCAGAAACAGTTTCCCCCAGCCCCTGCAATTGGTCTCTTATTTGTGAGATCTTCATGAGATAAGTGGCCATGTTTTCATCCTTTGACTTCCTTATTCTACATAGTTGATTTCTCAAGGAAATCTTTTGACCCAATGTACTTATAGAGTACAACTTGACCAACTTATCATACATATCCTTGGATGTCTTCAAATCAACAACGAAGGGAACAAGATGATCTTTAATGGATTAATGTCTTCTTGTATTTTGCTAACTCGTGAGTCTTTTCTTTGTCTGGTACAACTACTTCACGAAGGACATATTCCATGAAGTGAATGCTAAGTCAATCCTTTTCTTCCATGCAAGGAAGTTTGTTGATCCAACGAGCTTGTTGCTTTCCTTGCAAAATGTAGCCATATGATCTGTAGATTGAGACATAGAAGACAATACTTACTTGTCAACCAAGAGTCTTCCTTCTTGATGATGTCTCCAACTATCTTGATGTTTTCAAGATCTTCAAGGAGACTTCAAAGATGCCCTAGAATGATGACTTCTAGGATGCCTTCAATAATGTCTTCGAACAACTTCAAAGAGTGGATGATGATATCAAGATTCTTTGATGCTTCCTCTTCTTCAAGATGATGGAATGCACTAGAGAGCCTTCAACAAGAGCTTATCTTCCTTCCTTCAATGAGAGCTTGATCCTTCTTGAGATGATGAAATCCTTGATGTAGTAATCTTCCTTCTAGGTCAATAAGTCTTCTTTTTCTTTCATTGCGTCCCTTTTGTAAATGATTCCCTTTGACAAGCGATCCCTTCGTATGTCAACAAGATGATCTTCCGGCTACCTTCTCTTCATTCATCTTTGCTTTGATTCCATGTTGGAGAATATAGTAGGGCAACTATTAATTCAATTCTCCTTAACCTTAATAATTGCTTGTGAACTTTATTTATATTCTTATGTTTCTTTATTAGATCTTTTCATCAAACAATTATCAAGAGCAAAAATAATAAAGACAATGGACATAGGAATTAGGCTCCAAGCTAGGGCAAAACCCCTCCAAGGGGAAAACCCAAAAAGAATCTCTTCTCTTCTTATAGAATCTGCTTCAAATGAGAAAACCAAGACCCAAAACCCTAGACCAAGTCTTTCTCCAAGCACCTAGTTATCCCTCCAAGAATACTTTCCAATTGAGTCAAGGATTAATGAAGTCAACAAGGGTCAATCCTTCTTCAACCAACTTCCAACTTTAACTTCGCCCCCCAGCTTCAAGCCTGCTTCAATCTCTTGGAATAGTAGAAGTGCTTCTTTCTAGCACATGACAATCTTCCAAGAACTTCTTCCTCAAGCAAGTCAATGTCTTCAAAGTCAACGAGAGTCAAGGCTAGGTCAAAACAATGTTTCGAACCTCTTGCAACTTGGATCTGATATTCTTGGCCTCTTGCAACTCAGACCTGTAATTTTCGGTCTGCAGCAACCCTAACCCTTTCCAAGTGTGGACATAAATATAAAGAAATTAGGTCTTTCTATTTTGCTTGATCTTCTTCCTTGTATTCTAGCCTTCTTCGCTCCTCTTCTTTCTTGATATTGAACCCTTCTTGGTGCAGATCGAATTGGTGCTAAATGAGGTCGAAGTTGCTTCTATTTATAGCCTTTCCATGAGGTCGAATAGCCTCTCTTAGGCCGACTTGTCACTGGCAGGGCTGACTTGTGCTTGGAGGCTCATAAGACTTTCTAGACTCATAATTAATATCTTTTACATGTTACAACTTGCCCAATAGGGTCTTATACAAATGACAAGGACTCTCTTGACTTAAGAAAAATATTCTTTTGATATGACAAACCCTAGGAGCATGAAATGCATGCTTGACCTAGATGACCAATAAAATGAAGCATGAAACCCATGCTTAAAAATAATATTTTTCTTTCTTCTTTTTCTTGTAACATAAGATATACATATTGACATGAGTACAATGACAATTGTGAAGACTGAAACTAGTTACATTTTCCAACACTGATAGCCCTAGTGCTAGATAAATCCAACACTAAGAGAAATAGTGAAGCAAGGATTGTAGAAATTACCTGAAGCTGACTTTATCTATCCAATTTCTGACAACCATAGGGTCTCTCCTCTTGTCATTGTACCAAAGAAGAATGGTAAATGGAGGATTTGTTTGGAGAACTCAAAAAAGCAATGCGTAAAAACCATTTTCCACTTCCATTCATTGACCGAGTATTGGACATGTTAGTAGAAAAGAAATACTTTTCTTTCCTCGGTGCATTTAGTGGTGCAACTTGTTGATAAATCTATAGGGCAGTAGTTAAGGATGATTTCCTTTTCGATGATAATTGCTTGTGTTGTCTTTTTACTTTTTCTTACTTATTAGCTTCTTCTTTTATTATTATGTTCATTTATCATCAAACAACTACCAAAACCAAGAAGAACAATAATAAACAAGAACACAGGATATAGGCTGCAAGCCAGGGCCAAAACCTCTCCACTTGAGAGGAAAACCTGTAAAGCTCTTCTCTTCTTATAGATTCTTCAATTGACGAATTCCAAGGCCTCTAAACCATGACCAATACCCTTCCAAGACAAAGTCCAACCTCTCTAGATGATGTACTTCCTTTGCCTAAGTCAAACCCAGTGAAATCCCTTCCAACAACACAACTTCAACCCCCAACTTCAAAATTTTGGCCTCAACTACAGGGCTGAAATTTTTGGTCCCTTGCAATTGCCACTGCATCCACACGTGTGAGCGAAATTGGCCTTCCAAGGCCTCCTGACAACTTCGCTTCACTTGCTTCCTTGTCTAGGGCTAGTAGGTGACCTATTAGGCCCTTCTTCCAACAACTTTGATCCTCTTCCAGTAGATAGAGAATTTCGATTTTGAAGCAACAAACCCAAGCTTTCCTTCTTTGCACATGTGAGAGAGAATTAGCCCATAAACTTCTTTTCTTTGTCCTCCTTTGCTTGCCTTCTTATGCTTCTCTTTCACTTGAATGAGATGAGAGGTGAATGTGTCCCAAGGAGGTCGAGTTCCCTCCTTTATATAGGATTCTCAAGGTGGACGTGGCTCCTCAAATTAGGCTGACTTCTCAGTTGCTAGGCCGACTTGGTCTTGAAGAGTATTTTGACTCTTTTAAATGCAAAATATTTTTTTTACAAGTTACAATGTGCCTGATAGGGTCTTCAACTAATGATAATGACTCTTTTGATTTCTTGACATAGGACAAACCCTAGAAGCACTCAATGGGTGCTTGACCTTTAAAATAAAAGACCTTGAGCATGAAACCCATGCTCCAAAAATAACAACAATAATTTTTCTTTCATTTTACAAAATACACGAGTCAAAAGTACATTTCATATTTATGAAGACCGAACCTAGTTACACATTTTTCAACACAACTTGATCTATATTGCACTCGAGGATCAAGACAAAATAGTGTTTACGTGTCCATGGGAGATGTTTTCCTATTGTGTTCTGCCATTTAGGTTATGTGATGCTCCCTACACCTTTCAAAGAGCTATAATTGGTGTATTTTTTTATTTGATTCATGATTTTGTGTAAACCTATATGGCTAACTTTACAACATAATGGTGATCAATTTGATGAGGCATTACCAAATTTAGAGAAAACTTATGTTGCACGGCTTCTCGAACTTGGGGGTGGGGTTCTCGTCCCCAAGTACCGGATTCAGTTATGGGTGCTTCTGAGAAGAACCCATAAGAACCAGGTTCTTCTATGAAGAACCAGGTTCTCCGTTAAAAAAGTTTGGGTTCTTTTGTCTTAACGGGTATGGGAAACCTTGATGATGGGTACTTGGAACCCCAAAATCGGGTTCTTTAGAGTTCTTTCGGGTTCATTTTAGTTTTTATTTTTAATTTTTTAATTAATTTAATGGGCTTCCCCTAATATTCCAAGTAGCTAGTTCTTCATCTTGCGAGAGGAATTGGAGTACTTATGCCTTTATCCATTCAGTAAAGAGAAATAGGTTGGGCTCAAAGAAGGTAGAGAACTTAGTGTACATTCATAGCACACTTTGTCTCATATCTCGAAAAGACCCTGGGTACAAGGAGGGTCCTTTCAAGAGATGGGACCAATACACAGATGATGCTATGTGTGTGGACGAGGAGATACAACTAGATGGCCTTATTGAGCTACCTCCAGTTGCTATGGATGAGCAGGAACCTCAAGATGAGAGTGATTCCTACCTGGAGAGCATGCTAACTGAAGATCTGAGTGATGCTGATGACATGGCTTGAGGAAGCCATTGTTCACTATTAGCTATTTTTATTTTAGTATTGTTGACACCTAATCCTTGTGATTGGGTGAATTTATGTAAATAAATAAATTAGAAATATGAACAGTCATCGGGAGATGAACTTAACAGTCTCTCCCTCATGTACATAATGAAGACCTACCTTGTGGAATAATATACAAATCAGTTTTTACTTTGTGGAGTTACTGCCTGGCCTGACATGGTATCAGAGCCAGCTCCTTTTTTTAGCTTTTATGTCCTTTGTAACTCCCTATTCTGCTCCTCTGCTCTCCATTCAAAGGCACTGTCCATACTGCCATTTTCCCTGTCTAATGTCTGTCTCAATTGCTATTTGTATAGCCTGAACGTTTGACTGCCTGAATGACCTGCTCCACGCAGTGCCTATACGCTTGTCTATAATTCGCTGTCCATATAATTCAGGTTCTGACATTTTCGCTGTAGATATATTTTCGCTGTCCGTTTGCAGCCCAGGTTCTAATTATTCTCAGTCACTGTTTACACAGCTATCATGCTGCCACCATAGTGGCTGCCGCTGCAATTCTCCACCTCCGCCATCCGAATGAGCTTGTCTTTGCATTTCTGATATTCACAAAACCATATCTGGTCTGTCGGTTCTTGTCTGAGGGGCGGAAGAAGGATACCCAAGTCGTGTTACCACTGCGCCATGCGGGTAAACCCACGACCTCACCTTTGATAACGCACTGTTTCACTACCTTAGCGCCGGGGTTCCGAGCTCATGCGTGGAGGCACCATGAAACATTTTGAAGCGAGAAATTTTTTTTGATGATGCCTTTTTCTATTAAGCCGATAATGTCACGTTGCCATCCAATCTCCAGAACAATCATGCTCGAGATTTTCAACCGCAGACGACCCTACTCTCACTCTGATTCTGCTTCTTCATTGATTGCACTTGTGTCTTGACCTCATTGTTGCAGGCCGAATTTAGACAGAATTAAGATATATTCGAAAAGTTCGAGGGTTTGGTCCATCAATTATTGGTAGGCTACCTCGGAAACTATGTGAAAGATATTCACAAGGACCAGTTTCGGATCGGCCTCTGGAAAGGAGAGGTTTGTTGGAGAATGTCAAGTGCGCCTTACGCTCATGGTACTACGTTAATTGACTGTTGTTGCTGCGTTTTTGATTGTGAGAAGATGCAAACATACCTTTGTTGGAACGTTGTCCTGGTGAAAGCTGCATATATATTGAACGCTGCCCCACTTTGTGTATGTACTGAAGTTTTTAGCATTATATTCAAGCTGGTCTCTGCCAGATTTGGTACGCTGCTGGTATATACGTTGCCTGATTTTGTGATACGCTGCTGGTATATACATCATTTTAATACATGTGTTGAACTGTACGTTGCTCCATGCATTGACTGTTTTGGACACTGGCTATATATATATATATTAAAATGTCTATTGTATTTAAGCTGCATTATAGTCTTGGGGTATTACAATCTTGAACGCTGCCCAGTCTGAGTTATGTGAAATATATATTGCATGATTGCAGTTGATTTCATTTTTTGGAAAGTCATAGCAAATTATTATTATTTTTTTTTGCTACGAATACTGTAATTATTTTTGGGCTCAGTTCAAATTTTTATGATGGAGAAGTTTGTTGAAAAAGTGAAGGGTTTGGAAAAGAAGACAACTCTTCTTGCACACAGAGAAAATAATCTTGCTCAAGATTCTTCCAGAGGAAGAGGTGGAAGAGATCTCAGAGGCAGGGGGGGCAGAGACTCTCAAGGAGAAATGGCAGATTTGCACTGCATTCACTGCAAAAGAAATGGATCACATGATGCCTCTACATGCAAGCTACCATGGGACAAAATTGAGCAGCAAAGAAACCAATAGAAAGGTAAAACTGATGATATAGACAAAGGTAAAGCACCTGAATCCGCTCACTATCTTGTGGCACAATGTAACATTGGAGTAAATGAGGATTTATTTAATGCTTCACTTGCTTCTTGGAAAAATGATTGGTTGCTTGATTCAGGAGCAACCTGCCACATGACTCAGATTTTTTTTTTTTGAAGATTTCACTGACAATGTTGGAGCAGTATACTTTGCAGACCAATCAAAAATCAAGCCATCAGGGCTTGGCACAATCAGGGTTAAACTGCCTGGTCTTCCAGACTTTCTTCTACATCATGTTTTATATCTCCCACAACTCAAGAGAAACTTGCTGTCCTTGGTCCACATCCGCCAGTAAGGTCACTCCATTCATATGTTTGATGGCAAGCTTGAGGTAAGAAAAGCGTCTGACCACTCACTGGTCATGAGGGGAATAGAAGAGGAAAGGCTTCTCAAGCTGCAAGGAACCTCTGCTCATGCACAACATTTCTCATACAATTCTCATCATGAAGAAGGTACACTTCCATCAAGTTTATTATGGCATGCTAGATTTGGACATTTGAACTATGACAGTCTCCGCTTATTGAAGAAAAATGGTGTTGCTGGTTTGCCTACAATTCCTAGGAAACTTAAGCAATGTGATGCTTGCATTCTAGGAAAGCATAGCAAACAATCTTTTCATGATTCACATTCAAGAGCACATAGAAAAATTGAACTCATTCATTCAGATTTATGTGGTCCAATGCCTGTTCCTTCTGCAAATGGAAATAAATATATCATGACATTTATTGATGACTACACCAGAGTGTGTTGGGTTTATTTACTGAAGAACAAATCTGATACTTTTCAAACATTCAAGAATGTTCATAAATGGGTTGAAATGATGCATAATCTCATATTGGGTCTATTCGCACTGATAATGGAAAAGAATACACATCAAATGAATTTGAAAACTATCTTTGCCAATATGGGATCAAACATCAAACAACTGTGCCTTATAATCCCTAACAGAATGGTGTAGCTGAAAGAATGAATAGGACAATCTTAAATATGGTATGATCCATGCTCTTCTTCAAAAATGTAAAGATAATGTTTTGGGTTGATGCTGTTCTATGTGCTGCATATATAAAGAATAGATGTCCATCTAATGCTATAAGAAACAAGAGTCCATATGAAATGTGGTATGGACATGTTCCTTCGGTAAAGCATCTCAGGGTCTTTGGTTCCACCTGTTATGCCTTGATACCAAAGGTACATAGAAACAAACTTGGTGCTAGAAGTCGTAAGTGTATCTTCCTGGGGTATTCAAACACCTCCAAAGCATACCGCCTCTATGATGAAGTAAATAAGAAGTTTGTTGTATCTAGAGATGTAATTTTCCTTGAATCATCCAAAACCGACAATGTTGTTGAGTGGCAACTTGATCGCTTGGATTGATTCGCAAAAGCAAAATCATTTCAAGAATTTGATAATCAGATTCCACATCTTGAAGGGGGGATTCCTATACTAGATCAACATGTGGAATCTTCTTCTGAAGAACACTCTCCCCCGCCTGAAACTCCAACAACGGATGATGCTTTAAGTGATGTGATTGATAGAATTGGGAGGTTCAATCTTGATTTAGTCCCACTCAATCAACGAAGCAGCCTGGACCATCTGAGAAAGGTCCCCCAAAGTGGCTAACAAAGACACTTGAAAGTGTTCATCCTAATGAAGTTGGAAAGACAGGAACCAGAAATTCAAACCGGCAAAATGGAGGTGATGTAGATGACTCTAATTCACCTGTTGATATGGATGTTTCTTATGATTGTGAATTGAACTTGTCTACAGATTTTGAACCAACTTCCTTCAAAGAAGCTGCTTCTCATGATGAATGGAAAGAAGCGATGCAAAAGGAGTATGATTCCCTCATAAAGAACGGCGTTTGGAAGCTGGTTGATCCTCCATTAGGAACCAAACCAATTGGCTGCAAGTGGGTCTACAAGAACAAGTATAAAGCTGATGGCTCACTTGACAAGCACAAAGCTAGGCTTGTGGCAAAAGGTTTTGCACAGAAAGAAGTGGTCGATTATGAGGAGACTTTTGTCCCCACAACAAAATGGGCTACCATCCAAACACTCTTTGCACTAGCAGCTCAGAACAGTTGGAAAGTCCATCAAATGGATGTAAAAACTGCTTTCTTGAATGGAGATCTAAAAGAGAACGTTTTTATGTCCCAGCCTGAAGGATTTGCTGTGAAAGGACATGAACATAAAGTATGCAAACTTGTGAAGTCCTTGTATGGCCTCAAACAAGCACCGCGAGCCTGGTATGAAAAACTAACTGAGCATCTTCTGAAACTCAATTTCAAACATTTTGATCTTGATGATGCAACTTTATTTGTCAAGAAAGTTGGCAAAACAGTTGTATATCTTGTGGTATATGTAGATGATCTTTTGATGACAGGGAACAATGAAAGCTACATTGCATCCATACAGAAGGAATTGGGCAAAAGTTTTGAAATGACTGATTTGGGCTATGTTCATTACTATCTTGGCATTGAAGTAACCCAACATCCAAAGTCCATATTTCTTTCTCAAAAGAAATACATTGGAGATCTGTTGAACAAGTTTGGCATGACAGAGTGCAATCCTCTTACTACTCCAATGGAACAAAACTTAAAGCTCACATTTATTGAAGGAAAAGAATTTGAGGATGCAACAAAGTATAGACAACTTGTAGGAAGTCTCAACTGCCTAACTACTACCAGACCAGACATTTCGTTTGCTATTGGAATCCTCTCCAGGTTTATGCAAAAGCCTTGTGAGGGACATTGGTCTGCTGCAAAAAGAGTTCTAAGGTACTTGAAGGGAACTCAAGACTTTGGAATCAAGTATACACAGGTGGACGACTTCAGCTTGATTGGATACTTTGATTTAGACTTCAATGGAGACAGAGAAACTGGGGTATCAACTTTAGGATATGCTATGAGTCTTGGATCAGGCGCTGTCCCCTGGAGATCGCGCAAACAATCAGTTCCAGCGGATTCCACAACAGAAACAGAATACGTGGCAGCAGCTGAAGCAACAAAAGAAATTGTGTGGCTCAGGAAAATTCTTGAAGATTTGCAGGTAAAACAAGTACAATCAACTCCACTCATGATTGACAATACCTCTGCAATAAAGTTGGCCAAGAACCCAAAATTCCATGATCGAATGAAGCACATCAATACTAAATATCATCTGATTCGACATCATGTTGAGGCCAAAACAATCCATCTCCGTCATTGTTCCACAAATGAACAAATTGCAGACATCTTCACCAAAGCGCTTGGAAGAGAAAAGCTTGAACGATTCAGAATGATGCTTGGACTCACCAACATCCCTTCAGATTAAGGGGGGGAATGTTGACACCTAATCCTTGTGATTGGGTGAATTTATGTAAATAAATAAATTAGAAATATGAACAGTGATCGGGAGATGAATTGAACAATCTCTCCCTCATGTACATAATGAAGACCTACCTTGTGGAATAATATATGAATCAGTTTTTGCTTTGTGGAGTTACTGCCTGGCTTAACAAGTATTTTAAAATTTCCTAGTTTTTGTTTGGAGATATGTCTTAAGGCAAATTTTGAATGTAGTATGACAATGGACATATATCATGATTCTTATTAATATGTAAACTCCAATTCGCACTTGATATCAAACTAAAAATTTTGAAATTTCATTGTGAATGCTAAATGTTCAATGATGTGCATGTTTAAATATTTAAAGTTTAAATCATAAATATTTTAATTTTCTTGTTTAAAGTTGAAAAATATACAAATTCATGTATATTATAATTTATAAAATAATATATATATATATATATACCCCCGATGAACCCACACACCCTGTTTCAAAAAATGACGTACCCGTACCCGTCCTTGAACCCACCTTTCCTGGCAACATAGGAGAAACCCACCTTTCCTGGCAACATAGGAGAAAACATTAATAAGGTGTAAAGAATCTAATATTTCCCTCAACAATGTGAAATGATGTTAATTGATGGCATCATATTGGGGCACCACATTTCAACTAAAGGCATCCAAGTGGATCCAGTGAAAATCAAGGTAGTATTAACCTTGCCAACTCCACATTAACAAATCAAGATATGAAGTTTCTTAAGGAATGTTGGTTACTATATTGAAATTTTTTTAGGAAGAGTTTTTGTAGATAGAGAGTTGCTAGCATGCATTCAAAGAATTGAAATCTAAGGTATTTTGAGGCTTCTATTTTGAGAGGACCCAATTGGTCTCTCTTGTTTCATATCTCTACATATGCATCAAACACTGCCATTGGAGCTGTTCTAGGACAATTAGAAGGTAATGATCAATACACAATCTACTACATCAACTAAGATATTTCACCTACAGAATGAAATTATATGGTAATATAAAAACAATTTCTTGCAATGGTACAACTGATTAATAAGTTTTGGCATTACATCACGTGATATCCAATGGTATTGCACATAGACCATGTTGTCATAAAATATTTAATGAGCATACCAATTACTAGTGGCAGGGTAACTAGGTAATTATTGTTATTACAAAAATATGATATAACCATCGTAAAAAAACCCTGGGAGAGGTAATGTAGTGGATGATTTTCTTTCAAGACTCACATCTAATGAAAAGGAGCCTCTTGTAGAAGACTATTTCTTGATGAGCGCCTATTTATAGATTCTACTAACTCTCCATGGTTCATGGATATAACTAATTACTTGGTTGTAGATAGACTTCCACATCGACTGAGGATCATTAGACAAAGTCAAAGGTTCTCATGCATCGATGATTGTCTCTTCTACATGGGACCTGATCTTATCATTCAAAGATGCGTGCAAGAAGACGAGATCTATGAGATCTTAAGGCTTGCCATGATGGTACACGAGGAGGCCACTTTGTAGACAAGTGAACTAAGTACAAAGTGCTTCATTAAGGGTACTATTGGCCTACCATCTTCAAGGATGCCAAGGAATATGTAAAGAGGTGCGATAGTTTACAACACATGGGAAGACCAGTGCAATCAGACGAGATGCCATTGCATCCGTAGTTGGTATTGGAAGCCTTGGATAAATGGGCCCTCGATTTTGTGGGACCAATCAATTCTTCTTCCCGCCATAACTCCTAAATCCTCGTATGTATTGATTATGTTATGAAGTGGATGAAAGCCAAGTCACTCTCACCTGCAACCGAGAAACGAGTAGCAAAATTCCTTCATGAGGAGATATTCACCACGTCAAGATACCTTGGGAAATAGTTATTGATGGAGGAACTCAATTCACTTCGAGGCTCATTGTAGACTTGATGGACGGATACAACATCAAACTCTGTGTTACTACACCATATTACCCACAGGCCAATGGGCAAGTAGAAGGGACAAATAGAATTCTTGAGGCTCGTTGAAGAAAGTATAACTAGGTTTGGTCTTCATAAATATGAAATGTACTTTTGATTCTTGTATTTTGTAAAAGAAAGAAAAATGATTATTATTATTATTATTGAGCTTGGGTTTCTTGCCCAAGAAATTTGTTTTATAGGTCAAGCACTAATTGAAAGTGCTTATAGGATTGTCCTAGGTCAAGATGTCAAATAGGGACATTGTCATAATATGAAGACCCCATCGGGCATCTTGTAAATTGTAAAAAGAATTATTTTTGTATTTTACTAAGCCTTTCCAGGACCAAGTCGGCCTAGAAGCTGGAACTCGTACTATGGGAAGCTTATATATAGGAGGCAGTTCGACCTCATTTGGACACAATCAATCCTCTCTCTCTCTCTCAAGCAAAGGAAGAAGCAGAAAAGGACATCAAAGAAGGCAAAAGAAGAAGGAGTGTTTTGGGTCTCTTTCCCTTTCTTTCTCTCCACACGTGCGAAGGAGGCTGAAATTCTGTAGCTTTTTGCTACGGTTTTTGTAGTCAAGCTAGGGTTTCCTTGTGACGGTTTGATCTGATGAAAAAGAGTTGAAAGAAGGGCCAATAAAGTCCCCTTCTAGATCCATAAGTCAAATCAGGTCAACCAAAGTAGCTGGAGGCAAAGAAGAAGCAGTTCTTGTCCACATGTGCAAAGTAGTAGTTGGCCAGGGGGTCGAAGTTGTAGATCTGTAGTTAGGGCCGAAAATATGTGGTTGGAGGTCGAAGAATTGTTGCCGGAAGAGATTTTGCTTGGTTTGGAAAGCAGTAAAGAAAGCACATAATTGAGAAGCTGATCTTGGTCTTGGAAGGGCTTGAGTGTTGGTCAAAGGTATTGGTATTCGTCAATAAAGAATTTATAAGAAGAGATTGAAGGGTTTTCCTCTCAAGAGGAGAGGTTTTGCCCTGGCTTGGAGCCTATTTCCTCTGTACTTGTATCTTGTTGATCTTCTTGTTTTGGTAGCTGTTTGATGATTGAAGAACACAAGATAATAATAATAATAAGAAGTTAATCTTAATCAGTAAAAATACATCACAAGCAGTTATCATAGTTAGAAGAATCATTAATGTTATCTTGCCCAAGATTCTTTAACAAGGCTATCATCACCAAAACTATCCAACTACACCTCAAGGACTGGGTCGACAGTCTCACTGAAGCTCTATGTGCCTACCAAACGACATGGAGGACTATTACCAATTGTACCCCATATGAACTAGTGTATGGAAAAAGAGTATTGTTGCCAACTAAAATCCAAACACTTAGAACAAATGTATAACTTAAAATGGACTCATCTAAAGAGCAAAAGTAGATACTCCTCCAGATCAACGAGCTAGATGAACTTCGCCATTCGGCCTTGCACCAAACAACAATGATACAACATAAAAGAGCTTGGTGGCATGACAAGTTCATCAAGAAGAAGAAATTTAAAGTTGGAAACTGGACCTTTCTATTTGGTTCCAAGTTCAAAGTTTTACGGGGAACTTCCACACAGATGGCTTGGGCCTTATGATATTGATATTATATATGACAACAAATCCATCAAACTTCGAACCATCGATAACGAGAGGACTACTGTAATGGTAAATAGACATAGGCTTTGATTATATCATAAATTCTTATCCAAGGAAGCCTTTTTTAGGATCACCAATGGATGGCTTGACTCAGAGATTGTAGACATAGGAGGATCCCCTGCTGAATAATTCATTCCAAAACCTTAAAAAATAATAATAGTAATAGTAATAAATCCCATGAATGAAAACCCTTAGGGGCATACATGGGGTGTTGAGAAATCTAGGGACAGCTAGATTAGGTGATTCTTCTTACTTTGATAACTGCTTCTGATGTATTTTTACTTCACTTGATTAACTTCTTTCACTTGATTATAATTAGTGTTCTTATCATCAAATAACTACTAAACAATAAAGAACATTGAGACAATAGGAGACAAGATATAGACTATTAGTTAGGGCCAAAACCTCTCATTTTGAGAGGAAAACCCACAAGAACTTGTCTCTTCTTATAGAACTTCCAATGACAAATTCCAAGACCTATGACACTTGACCAAGACCCCTTTAAGACCAAGTCTAACCTCCTTCTGTTTAGTTTTCCTTCTCGAAGTCAATGCCAGTCAAACTTGCCTCACTTTTTCAAATTTCGGCTTCTTTTCAAAATCTCGACCTCTATCACAGGTCTACAATTCTCGGCTTGCCTGTAATCTCCGTGGTTCCACATGTGTGGACTGTTGAAATACGTAACTATGTTCGGTCTTCATGGTGACATATATAATCATGATTTTATGTATTTGATGTAATGAGAAAAATAAATTTGTTATTGTTAATCTTGAGGCATGGGTTTCATGCTCAAGGAATTTTATTTTTAGGTCAAGCTCTCATTTTAAGCTCTTAGGGCTTGTCATTAAGTTATTAAGGTCATTGTCATGTATGAAAGACCCATCTGGGCATGTTACATATTGTAAGAAGAATTTATTTAAGTCAAAGTCTAGTCAAAGAACTCTCCAAGATCAAGTCATAAGGCAAAGAACAAGTCGGTCTTCACAAAGCGTCAAGTCAGCCTCGAGGTAACTTCAAGTTGGCCTAAAGACATGGATGAAGAGTCTATATATAGGAGGGCTCAACCTCATTCTAATATCATCAATCAACATCACATAATTTCAATCAAAAGGAAAAGAATAGGTCTCACATCAAGTGAAGAAGAGGAGGATAAGAGTAGAGATAAAATTGGTCTTTCAGATTTGTTTTGGGCTCAGTTCCTCACATGTGTGGAGTGCATCTAGGGCACAATCTCAGTTGCAGGAGGAAGAAATTATAGTCAGTCCAAGAAGGTGAATCATGTTGGAAATACTGAGAGGGGGGTGAATCAGTATTCCTTAGTAATTAGCACTTTTAAATATTTTCAGAGCATTAGTTAATCTTCAATTATTATTAATTTTTATGCAATAATAACAGTAAATAAAAGAATACAATAGACAAGAATTTTAGGTGGAAAACCCCCTCCGGGTAAAAAATCATCGAATGCCTTTCTAATAAATTCTTTAATCTTTAACCCCAATTGAAATGAAAGCAACAACTCACTAAAATTCTAGAAAAGCATTCTTCTCCAACTCCCATCGGAAGGAGACGCCCCAATGCCCTGGTTTCTTGAGTAGTCAACTGAATGGATGCCCCAACATCCTAGACCAACCTACCACCTTGAAGTGTTCACAGGCTCCAAATTGTAGGCGACTTCATACACCAGCCTAGCACCTCCCTGCCACCCTATAATGACTGAAATGAGACAAGAGTGTGGATTCCCGTACCAAGGAAAACGATACAATATGATTTATAATGATTTTGACCGAACACGCAATCACACCATGACCCACAACCCAACCAAGACATCATCCCAACAGAGACTCCTATACTTCCCAATAATGCCTTTTCGACTCTGGGCAGATTGACTATTTTACAATAATGACTCTTCCAATGATGACACTTTTACAAATGACTCTTTTACAACTTCACAATGATGACTCTTGGCCTTGACACTTCTTCACAATATGCAGATGGCTGTAATGTCTTCAAAGGATGTCTCGCTGCAATGATTCCTTTGATTTGATACTTCCGCTCTTGAATTCTTTCTTGAAGTTGTACTTGAATCTTCTTCTACCTGCATGCAAAATTTTCCCGGTGAAACCAATCCCAAAACAAAACAAAATACCCTTCAACTTACTTTTGCCTGCAAAACACATATAAGTGTATAATAATGAATAAATACAAATTAAAATTACAATGCGTACCTGAAGTGTGCTTGTCACTTTTGTTATTGACTTGTTGCAGCAGTAGACAAAGACTCCCACTCTTGATATAGGCCTAGACTATGCAAGACTATATCCAAAAGTGACCTAAAGATATATACAATAAAAATTGATGACAAACCCTAGACTTTTGATGGACCAAGTTCTAAGTACAACAACAGAGACCATTCTATCAACTATGACAAGACAAGTAACATGAACTTACAACATCATATAGATTTAGCAAACTTGGTGTAGCATCAAGAATATGTAGTATCAAGAATAGGACATTCGAAATGTGGTATCAAAAGTAACTGTGACATATAGAGACATAGAGATATAACCGAGACCCTGTATGTACTTACGTTGTCCTGCAAAAACATATGTCAGAGATGATACTCATTATTGACCACTACGTGTCAACTTCCCATAGCAGTATACCCCCTTTTCCTCGCAAAAGGGATAGCGCTTGATTGACGTGTCCGTGCCATTCGACAGTCATCGTCGACTTGATCAATTTATGTTGTAAACCCAGTGTGCATGTGTGAATTGTAAATAATCTTAGCAGAGGTGATTCATGTATGTAAATTGCCTAGGTGGACCTAATTTTCTAGTGATAATCTACGTTCTGGAAGGTTTTTTGTTTCACCGATCCATGATTGGCAGAGTTTTCCTTCAGCCTAACCCCAAAGTCGGAATTAATTTTGTCATTAGAATCTTAGAGGATCCTAGTGTGTTGATCTGCTAGATTATATTTGGCCGCAGAACTGGGTGGTCTATGAGGGTCTCCGGTTTATGTCAAATGGGTTTTCCCCTTTGAGATGTAAAATTGTAAAAGTTATGATGTAAAGTGTCTTGAGGGTTAGAAAAGGTTTTAATCCCCTCATAAGTCCTAGGTCCTAGGTCCTAGGTGATTTTTCCAAAGGCTAAGTTCGAGGATCCAAAAATAAAAATTAAAGAAATTAATTAATTAAAAAATAGATAAAAATAATAAAAAAATAATAATAAAATTTAAAAATTTAAAAAAATAATTAAAAAATAAAAAATAAAATAAAGTAAAATTTAAAAGATAAATAAATAAATTTAAAAATAATAATAAGTCAAATTTTTGAGTAAATAAATGCAGAATTTTAATTTTTTAATATATTAAAATGCATTAAAAAATTCGATGGATGAAATTAAAAGAAATCTTGATCCTCATCGACGGTCGAGATTAGTTTGACATGGATCACTTGAACTAGCTGTTGGGAATTTTTCTTTTAAATAGGGTGCTAGGGGTCATTTGAGATCAGATTGGATCTGAGAGTCTGGTGCTAAAGAAAGCTCTCTTGTAGTCATTTTTTGTGCAATAAAGAAAGACTTTGGGGTTAAAAATCTTGCTGGTGTTACTCTTCTGGAAATGCTGTAAGATCTTTTATTTTTCTGCATAATTTTATTTTCAGCTATTGATTTTAGCTTGATGAAGATTGATTCAGGCACAGGTATCTTGTCTGATCTCTAGGGTTTGAATGATAGTTTAGATTCTGAAATATAATGGCAGGTATCTCCATTTGATCTGGATTTCACTATCGTTTTTTCCCTCTATGTTAATGGTTGATTTTAAGCTATGCAGGAAATCTTAGTTTTGAGTTTACCGGGCGTTAGGGGAAGTTCTCGGCTGAACCAGCCAACTCCCGGATTGCGTTTTCTGAAAGAGCCTAGCTAGTTTTAATTCCGGGCTTATCATCTGAATTTTTTTATGAATGCATGCAGGGTTTTCTGAAGTATCTCACATTAAAATTAAATTCTGATAATATTATTGTGATTATTGACAAATCTAGCTGCTTAAGAGTTGAAAAGTTGTAAATCCTGTAATTATTTAGCTGATTTAGGGTTTCAATTTTGTTTTCTGCACATATTATTTCTGGGTTTTCTGTTTTTGCCATTGCAGGCTGCAGGTACAGGCTTTGAGAATTTTTCAGGGTTTCCATCAGGCAATGTGAAGCAGCTCAAAGCCTGCATTCCTCACAATCAGTTTTTACAGGGTCACGGTTTTGCTGTCCAAGGGTTTCTAATTCAGTCACCTTCAGATCCAGAAATTTTTGTGGGATTTTCTGAGTTCCTGGGTTTTCATTTCAGTGTTTGAGAAGTTTTAAATGTTTTAAGGCAAGCTGTGTTCATTTACACAGTTTCTCCTTCACGTCCAAGCCTGCGTGCTGTCCAATCTGCTCTGTCCAGCCACCCCTTTGGCATCCTCAGCTTCATCACATTCATCATCTGCGGCTAGCTGCATCCCTCTGGCAACCCGAGTCTCAAACTCCAGCGTTCAGACCTGCAAGAAATCGATTTTTTTTTATGCTGCTCCATCACCCCTCTGCGGATTCACCAAAACCTGCAAAAGTTTCTGTGCTACTCTCATTCTGCTCATGCTGCCCATTATGTCCTCCACGCAGTCCTCCACAAACCTATACGTTGTTGCCTCAATTCTCTGCCTACTTGCTATCCACGCATCGTTCTCCTCTTGAAATTGCAAGCAAAAAAATAAAAAATAAAAAAAACGTGGCTTTCTGTGTTGAAATGCCTCACGCTGCCATCAACCTACCTGCAGCCAGCTCCCACGCAACCTCTCATTACACTATCCCTTTTCTCTCCCATGCTCAGCATCCTGCAAACACTACGCACCTCCCCTCCATCCAGCAAACCTATGCCTTGCGCTGCCAATACGCAGTACCCTCCCCTCCTTAGCGCTGCCCTTCAGTCCTCCGTTCCACGCTCAGCAACGTGCAAAATAAGGAAAAATCACCCACGCAGTCCCTTTCTTCCTCTGGCAGCCCGAGTCAGCTTTCTTTGCGCGCATCCATACCTCAGCTCCTCCACCCGCAACTCTTTGTTTGCTGTCCGCGTCCCTTCCCTCACGTAAACTTGCAAAAAAAAAAAAATAATGAATACGATTTCTTTTTTTCTTTTTCTTTTTTTTAACGTTAGTTACATGGTTTTAGCTTCAGATTTTTATTTATGTAAGTTTATTTTTGTTTAACAGAGTTTCTTTTGGTTTTTTTTTAGATTTTGAATTTAGTATCATTTGGTTTGACTTTTAATCAAAAGAAAAATAAAAAAATATATATATAAAATATAAAAAGGCAAAAAAAGTTTTCCTTTTTAGTTTAGATTTTAGATTTAATTAGTTGTTTGAAATTTTTGATTTAAAAAAAATAAAAAATAAAAATAAAAAAATAAAAATTTGATTTTACTTAGTTTTTTAACTTTATAAAATCAGCAACTATTTTTTTTTTGTTTTTTGGTTTAGGTTTAGTATATTTTAATCTTTATTTTTATTTTAGTTTAGTTTCATTTTATGTTTTAGTTTAAAAATAATATCAAAAATCATTAAAAGTCCCTTTAAATTAGTTTAGACTAGTTTCTTTAATTTTAGATACTTTAGACTTTAGATTTGCTCTATATTTGATTTTAAATCTAGAATTTTAAAATCATATATACAAAAAAAAATAATAAAAAAAAAATAAAAAAATTGAAGTTTCTTTTTTAATTTTTAGACTTTAGTTTAGACTAGATTTTAATTTAGGATTTTAATTTTGTTCTATTTTGATTTTTTAGCTTAGAACTATATAAAAATGTATAATTTTTTTTTTTTTTTTGAAAAAGCTTAGCTAAAAATTGAAAAATCATTTTGGTGTCTTTTTGTGGTATTTTTCTATAGCTAAATGCACTTAAATGTTCATCTGAAGTCAGCTATGTGAAAGTGGTAACTAGTCGACATTTAAATTTTATCATCATTTAAAGCATTTAATTTTTCTTGAAGTTTAATTGCTGAATCATCATTAAGGCATTGTGTGTTTGTTGAATATCTTACATCGTTTGGGTCATTTGATGATAAGTGATTGTTTTACATGGTTTATACTTCTGCAACATTTAATAAATAATCATTTAATCATTGACTCCATAAGGCACTGGTACATTAATTGCTAAATCAATCAAGTGCTAAATCGCTTTGTTCTGTCTTCCAACCCAACTGGTCCACAGTTGGTCTTCATTCATTCAATAGGGTCTACCTCCCTTAGCCGCGGGAGATGGCTTAAACGGAGAGATCGGGGATCAGGGTGACAGCCTCCGATCTGAGCGTTGTCGTGACAATCTGTGCGACAAAACTCATATTTCAAATGTAAACACTAATCAATAATCATACATACCTTGTTGTAGGAGACTTACCCTTGACTGTTAATATGTGGTCCTTATTGCAGTGATCCTTGAATGCATGCTTTTTCTTGCATTCTAGGAGCTCGATATTGAATCTGTTGTATCTATGTAATTTCGGATCTCCAGGGTCTGAAATTTTGTCCTGTGGTAGCCCTTTGAATCCTCTTTCCAACCCCATAGGCCTTATCAAGATTGGATTCTTCAAGAAAGAGTTATGCCCAATCTCCCACGATGACCTAATTATAGACTGGTTCAGTAGAGCGAACTTGTACGAAGTGCCACGTGTCACTGTTATGACCTTCGGCCCTGGAAAAGCTACTCAACAAACTACAGTTCATCTCTTTCTGTGACTATTTACAAAATTTGAATCCAATGCTTAGAGAGAGTAATGACGATTTTCCCAACGTCACCTGTTTGACATGGAATTCGGGAGCTTGCAAAAACCCTAACTTACTCAGATCATATCTCTGAAAATATGGCAAACCAAGATCTGAAATTTGGTCACAAGGTCCATCAAGATTTTGGCTCAAATGGGTTTTAATTTCAACTTCTGAAGCTTCGTAGAAGAAAAGATAGCGAAAATGCCACGATGACCTGTTTGAAGCCACAAAATCCCTACTAGAGGAGGATATGAGGGTCATTATTTATATGAATGTCTTGAGTTGAGAGGGTCCTCAATAAGTAAACATTGGAGGGATTTTAGGAGCAATTTTTTTATTATCAATTATTGACTATTCAATGACCACAACCAATTATGAGTGCCATGATACAACCCCATAGGGTTTTAACCCACTAACTGAGGCTACTAACTTCAAACATGAATATCTCTTAAACTGTGAAGAATTACTTGGCGTTCCATATATCAAAAGGAAACATCTCGACAAGTAGAATCCATTTAGAAGATCCTTGACTCATAATAGAGTAAGTTGTCAAGTCAAAATGTCCACGCAAGATCGGGGTAGCCTCTAGTGCTTCTTGGGTTGACATCAATGACAACCATTGATCAACAATCTCCCCCTTTGGCATTGATGGCAACACAGGTACTCCCCCTGCGATCATGACACCTCTTCCTACTGCCTTCTCTCCCCCTTTGTCATCAATGGCAAAAGGTAACTCTCCCTACAAACAATCATCTTGCGGACCTGTACACAACTCCACTCCCCCTTTCTACTCGAGTAGATGAGAGAAAGAGTCTAATGAAAACTTAGGAGAATCCCAAGCTTTTGGCAAAGATACTCAAATGCTTCACGAAGTAATGGTTTGGTAAAGATGTCAGCAATTTGTTCCTTTGTGCCAACATATTCAAGCTTGATATTCTTTTCAACAACTTGCTCTCTAACGAAATGATATTTAATTGGAATGTGCTTCATTTTGGAATGCATCACAGGATTCTTGGAGATACTGATGGCGCTGGTGTTATCGCAAAAGATGGGAATAGGCTCATCGAACTTAACTTGTGATCTTGCAAAGTTTGCTTCATCTAAAGAACTTGAGTACAACAAGCTGCTGCCGCGACATATTTTGCTTCTGCTGTGGATAACGAGATTGAAGATTGATTTTTACTTAACCATGAAACAAGACAACCACCTAGATAGAACGCTGCTCCACTAGTACTCTTACGATCATCAACACTTCCAGCCCAATCTGCATCTGTATAAGCTTGGATGGCTAGATCATTTCCTTTGGGATATCATATACCATATTCTGTTGTGCCCTTAAGATACTGAAGAATTCTTTTGACGACAATAATATGAGATTCTTTTGGTGCTGCTTGGAATCTTGCTACTTGTCAAACTGCCTACATCACATTAGGCTGGGATGCTGTCACATATAAGAGACTACCAATCATGGATCTATACAACCTTTGGTCCACATCCTTTGACAATTTTTCTAAGCTTAACTTGCAACATGTTACCATGGGGGTAAGGACTGGCTTGCAATCTTCCATCTGGAATTTCTTGAGCATTTCTTTGATGTACTTGGTTTGATATATGAATATTCCTTTATCCTGCGAAAAAATCTAAAGCCCTAAAAGTATTTCAGTTCGCCAATCATAGACATTTCAAACTCACTTTGCATTTTTGTGGCAAAGTCTTTACTTAATCTGTCATCACTGCTTCCAAAGATTATATCATCCACATATACTTCAATAATTGTTAGGTTATCTCGATCCACTTTCACATAAATATTGCTGTCAGCGCTTCCTTTCTTGAATCCCTGTTGATGTAGATATCCGTCAAGACGAGCATACCAAGCCCTAGGAGCTTGCTTGAGACCATATAGAGCCTTCTTTAATTTGCAGACGTAGTCTTCTTTGTCAGAGAGTAGAAAACCTTCGGGTTGTTCAGTGTAAACTTCTTCCTCCAATTCACCATTTATAAAAGCTAACTTAACATCTATTTGGTGGACCTTGATTTTTCTCGAGCAAGCATAAGCGAGAAACATCCTAATAGCTTCCATTCTGGCAACAGGAGCAAATGTTTCTTCAAAATCGATTCCTTCAACCTGTGCATATCCTTTGCAGAGTAATCTTTCCTTGTTCCTGGTAACCTATAATCCTTCAACTGTTTTTCTTCCCCCTGAACGTGTAATGAAACTTCCATCTTGTTCAAACTACCTTCTTGTCAATCGTAGACTTGTGCCATATACTGCTGCATAGACTCGTCCTCTACAAACATTAAGGTGTCAACAAGCCAGATTGTTCAAAATAGTGAGTCACCTAACGGGCATCTTGACTTGAGTCATTATTTGAGGCAACTACTAATTCTTCATGACCTTTTGCTTTTACAAATCCTGAAAGCATAACTGCTGAAACTTTGTTATTTGCTTTGTCTTCCGGTACCTGTTTCCTTTTACAGACCTTCTTATTCCTGCAATATCCAACCATGTGCCCATAGTTATGACACTTGAAGCATTCAATGTTGTCCATAGGTGATTCCATCTGATATCTGCAACCGCGAGTGCTATGGCCATAGTTATGGCATTTGAAACATTCAATGTTTGGCCCATATAGCACGTATTCTCTTATGACAAAATCATCGTGGAACCTGTCTCGTGATCCTACAAACTTGCTTCTAGGGTTTTGCAGATAATGATTGTACCTGTCAAAAACTTCACAATCCCTAGCCATATGTCCATAGTTAGCACATAAAAAGAAATAAACATTAAATAAACAAACATACCTGGAAGATTTTTCATTCTTCTTTGGAGGCGGTGTTGTAGTTTGTTGTGGTCCTTTGTTCTTGATTGCTTTGGTCTTGTTCTTTGGAGTTGCAACATTCTTCTTTGGCTTTTCACTTTGATCAACTTCCTTCTTAGAATCATCCTGCGAAGATGTGGAGCTTGTACCTTCATCAACTAGAGCTTTACCATCTTTAATTTCCTTCATTTTTGCTTCTTCATCTGTCTTATCTTGTAAGTGTTCTTTTTGCGATCCCTTGAGTTTGTTGATCTCATCATGGGTTGCATCAAGTTCTTCTTGCTTTTGAGCAAGATCTTCTTGAAACCATATTTTCAAGATCTTCCTTCTTTTTTCTGCCTCCTCAACCTATAGCTTGAGAAGAGTGGTCTTCTCTACTTCTTTGTTGAGAACCTGTATCTATTCCTTTTGCTTCTCATTTTCAATCTTGAGCCTGCTTATTTCTACTGAAGATGTTTCTAATTCCTTTTGCTTTTGGTCAACAATGGATATGTATCTTTGATCAGATTCCTTCCTTTCAATTTCTGCTTCCTGCATATGTTGTGTGATCCTGCTAATCTCTGCAAACACTGTGTCGAGTTCTTGTTGCTTCTGTTGGAATTCTCTCTTGAGGTCTCATGTTGTTGTATTCTTGATTTCTTCCAATTGAGTTTTAAGACTACTAATCATCTTCTCAGAGTCTTCATTTTCTTTGATGAGTTCTTTTGCTGTCTTCAATTCTTCTTCCAAAAGTCTTGTTTTTTCCTTTTGACTTTTGAGTTCTTTTATCACCTTGATCACTTGATTTTGAAACTTTGGTTTACTTGTTTCTCCCATTTCTTCATCATAATCAGAAGGATCTGAATTTTCAATAACATCTTGACCAGATTGCTTTGTTGAATAGAGATTATGAAGCTTTTCCCAAAGAGCTTTAGCTGTTGAACATTGACCAACTTTTGTTTTCATAGAATTTGGCAAAACATTCAAAATTACATTCATGGCCTTTGAATTGTGCCTTTTAGCTTCGTTAGTAGATGTATCTCTAGAAACAATTGATTCCCATACTCCATGTGCCTGCAAATGTACTTCCATCCTGGATTCCCATATCCAGTAATTATCTGCATCAAAATCAGGGGTTGGTACACAATACTCACTTTCTTTAGATTTTGTCGTACCTGCACTTTCCTTTGAAATCCTTGTAACCCACTTCTTTGACTTTCCCATCTCTATGCTCTGAAAGTGACTTCCAGCGGTTAAGCTGTTACTGAAGGAACCAAGCTCTGATACCAATTGTTGGAAATATTGAGAGGGGTGGTGAATCAGTATTCCTTAGCAATTAGCACTTTTAAATCTTTTCAGAGCATTAGTTAATCTTCAATTATTATTAATGTTTATGTAGTAATAACAGTAAATAAAAGAACACAATAGACATAAGAATTTTAGGTGGAAAACCCCTCCGGGTCAAAAACCAGCAAACACTTTTCTAATAAATTTTTTAATGTTCAGCCCCAACTGAAATGAAAGCAACAACTTCTTAGAATTCTAGAAAAGCATTCTTCTCTAGCTCCCACTAGAAGGACGCCCCAACGCCCTGGTTTTTTCAGTAGTCAACTGAATGGATGCCTCAACATCCTAGACTAACCTACTACCCTGAAGTGTTCACAGGCTCAAACTTGTAGGCGACTTGATGCACCAGCCTAGCACCTCCCTGCCACCCTATAATGACTGAAATGAGACAAGAGTGTGGATTCCCGTACCAGGGACAACGATCCATGATACAATATGATTTACAATGATTTTGACCAATCACCCAATCACACTATGCCCTGCAACCCAACCATGACATCATCCCGACAGAGACTCATATACCTCCCAATAATGCCTTTTCAACTCTAGGTAGATTGACTTTTTTACAACAATGACTCTTCTAATGATGACACTTTTACAAATGACTCTTTTACAACTTTACAATGATGACTCTTGGCCTTGACACTTCTTCACAATATACGGATGGCTATCATGTCTTCAAAGGATGTCCCACTGCAATGCTTCCTTTGATTTGATAATTCTGCTCTTGAATTCTTGCTTGAAGTTGTACTTGAATCTTCTTTTAAGTCCTATGATAGCCCTCTGAGTCCTCTTTCCAACCCCACAGGTATGATCAAGATTGGATTCTTCAAGAAAGAGTTATGCCCAATCTCCCACGATGACCTGATTATAGACTGGTTCAGTAGAGTGAACTTGTACGAAGTGCCACGTGTCACTGTTGCGACTTTTAGCCCTGAAAACGCTACTCAACAAACAATTTTTCCTCTTTCTGTGACGATTTACGAAATTTGAATCCAATGCTCAGAGAGAGATATGACAATTTTCCCAATGTCACCTGTTTGACATGGAATTTGGGAGCCTGCAAAAACCCTAAATTCCTCAGATCATATCTCCAAAAATATAGCGAACCAAGATCTGAAATTCGGTCACGAGGTTCATCAAGATTTCGGCTCAAATGGGTTTTAATTTCAGCTTCTGAAGCTTCAAAGAAAAAAAAGTTATAGTGAAAATGCCACGATGACCTGTTTGAAGCTACAAAATCCCTACTAGAGGAGGATATGAGGGTCATTATTTATATGAATGTCTTGAGTTGAGGGGGTCCTCAACAAGTTAATGTTGGAGGGATTTTAGGAGCAACTTTTATTATTATTAATTATTGGCTATTCAATGACCACAACCAATTATGAGTGCCAAGCCACAACTCCATAGCGTTTTAGCTCACCAACTGGGGTTACTAACTTCAAACATGAATATTTCTCAAACCGTGAAGAATTACTTGGTGTGCCATATATCAATGGAAACATTTCGACGAGTAGAATCCATCTAGAAGATCCTTGACTCAAAATAGAGTAAGTTGTCAAGTCAAAATGGCCATGCAAGATCGGGGTAACCCCTGGTGCTGCTTGGGTTGACATCAATGACAACCACTGATCAACAAATCAAGGGTGAAAGATGTCTGAAATAGCAAGCCGAATAGTCAAAGAAGGGAAGCCTGGCCAAGTGAAGCAAAGAAGAAGTCCCTAACATCCTCAAGACTATCACATGTGCGAAAAGTGTAGTCATTACAGGAGGTCGAGAGTTGTTGTCAAGGAGTTCGAGAATCTCTGACAAGTATTGCAGGGTCGAAGGTTGAAGTTGAAGAAGAGATTGCAATTAAATCAAGAGGTTAACTTTGACTTGGTCTTGGAGAGGTTCATTGTCAAGGGTCTAGGTATTGGAAGTCATCAATTGAAGATTCTATAAGAAGAAGAATTCGTTTGGGTTTTCCTCTCAGTTTGGAGAGGTTTTGGCCTTGGCTGATCGCCTATACCTTGTGTCCTTTGTCTCATTGTTCTTTATGGTTTTGGTAATTGTTTGATGAAAAGAACTCAATAATAATCAAGCTAAAGAAGAACCTAATTAAGAAAAGCAAAAAGTCTTCATAAGTAAGTATCATTTAAGAGAAATCACCTATGCTTGCTGCCCCATAGATTTTTCAACATGGTCAGTTTAGGGCATATATGCGAGTCTTCTCTTCTTCGCTTGTGTTAATCCTTTTTCCTTGACAATTCAACTTTGCAAGCTGATCCTTTGACACCTTGTTTCGGCCTCCTGAAGTGACTGTAATTCTTGATCTTATTGCAACAAAAAGTTGCCCTAGATTCTTTTGCACGTGTGGAGGAAAATAGCCCCAAAACAATTCTTAATTTGCTTGGTTTTCTTCTTGTGAAGTTGCAGAACCAATAGACTTCTTTCTTCTCTTTTTCACACTTCTTGAATGATGAATGGATGGATCTCAAGTGTGATCGACTTCCTTTAATATATGGCTTCATGTCATTGCTCGAAGGCGGACTTGTCTTGGAGGGGTTTTTGACGCTATTTTAACTTAAATAAATATCTTTGACTTGATACATGATGCCCAAGAGGGTCTTCCATACATGACAATGACTCAATGACAAGCCCTAGAAGCACTCAATGGGTGCTTGACCTATAAATTAAATAACCTTGATGAAACCTGTTATCACTTAAGAATTCTGATTTCAAAATCGCTCACATCAGTTTGATGGTTGCAAGTTTCAAGAAGAGCCAGGTATTCACAGTCATAATGATGATTGTATTCATTGCATGAGAAACAAATCTGCAAGCTTCCAATTTGAATTCATTAAACACCAAGCGAGGCAGCTATCAAGCGAGGCAGCTATCAAGTGAGGCAGAGATCAAAGCTTGAAACAATTACCACTCAAGAAGGAAATCAAAGATCTGAAGATACAGCTAAATCAGCCTGAAGTCTATCCTCAACCAAGAAAAACTACATAGCAACCTCATATCATATGGAAGAGTCATTTCAAGGAAAAGAAAGCTCAAGAAAGCTAAATTTTGGCATTAAACTGTGTTTTTGGAATTACACAGTAGTTTCGTAGCGCGCTACGAAACTGCTGTAGGTGATGCCTAATACACAGCAGTTTCGTAGCGCGCTACGAAACTGCTGTAGGTGCAGTTTTATGACTTGATGGACCAATTTTGAGAGACAAAAAGCAAATATTTGTGAAGAAGGATTTCTGAAAGGGAGTATTTACAAGGTTTAAACATCCAGCAAGGGCAAAACAAGTAGCAGAAGGTCGAAGACAAGAATAAAAAAGAAACTCTAGAAAAGAGGAACTTTGTCTCCTAGTTTCTACCAGTCAACTTCTAGAAGAGTTTCTGAGCAGTGGAAAACTACTCTCTGAAAAGTGAAAGAGGTTTTCATTCCTAAGATACTAAAGTGCAAAAACCTCTTCCACTTTCTTCAAATTGATTATGAGCTGGGAGAAAAGGGTGACCAAAGTTGCGCTACGAAACTGCTGTAGGTGCAGTTTTTCATCTCCTGTTTGACAACTGTTTTTCAAAGACTTATTTTGGGCGGTAGGAACGATGTTTCAAAAAACCAAGAGAGGTTTTTGTTCAGAATGGATTGATTCAAAAAAGCCTCCTTCAGTTTCCTCAAATTCATTATGAGCTGGGAGAAACGGGTGACCAAAGTTGCGCTACAAAACTGCTGTAGGTGCAGTTTTTCAAAGAATCAAAATTTCCTGTTTTACACGTCTTCTTCAAGGATCGATTCTGGGCAGCTGGAGTAGTGTTTCAAAAAACCAAAAGAGGTTTTTGTTCAGCATGGATTGTTTCACAAAAACCTCCTTCAGTTTTTCCAAATACATTTTTTACGAGAAGTTATGACCTCTGTCCCAAGACCTATTTTTCAGCCAGAACAGAGCAAGGGATAGTTTCCTGTTTGACACGTGTTTTTCAAGGACAGATTCTGAACAGCTGGAGGAATGTTTTAAAAAACCAGGAGAGGTTTTTGTTCTAGACAACATGGGCTACAAAAAAATCCTTCAGTTTCGTAAAATGTGTCATGGATGAGGAGATAAAGGCTCTGTCCCACGTGCCATTTTCAGGGATTCTAAACCTAAAAACAAGGAAACATGTTCCCTAATTTCTAGGGTTTGTCTTCAGCAGTCAGATGACCACGTGGGAGGCTTCATCAAATTCGACTTCATGGAGTGTTAGGTGTCAAAGAATGCTTTAAATGTTTAGATAAGGATGTTGTAATCATAATAAGGAGTTACACTCCTAGTTGTATTAGGTCACTAGCACTCCTAGTTAACAGCTAGTTCTAATTAATGGTTGGTTTTATGGTTAGAATAGGTGTCACTGATGGCAAATTCGAATTCTCTTGATGAGGGATGATGGAATCCTAATTGTAAATGCTTTATATAGAGCAAGAGGTCGAATTAGCAAAGGGTTGGAGACTTTTTGGCTCAGCTGCTGCTCTATGTGCAGACTGTGTATATTTTTAACCTAATGCAGATTTCTACTTAGACAACTCAAGATTCATGAAGAGTTCTTGTATGTTCTTGTTATGATGTCATCTTCCAATACTTACATTGCAGTGGTGTTTACTTATGATACTCAGAACTCATCACTGATGCTCTGACTTCCTTCATAGATAAACTTACTATGTTTCACTGTTTTGTATTGTCATTTCTACACTCGAACTCTATAATGCCTTGACTTCCATGCTAGGTAGAATGCTTTGGCTTCACTACTCAGGATTCATGAAGGATTTCTTATATTCAGAATGTGTGTTGTCCTTTCCTTAGTTTGTTTACAGTGGTATGGATGTATAATCACTCAGAATTCACTGAATGTGCTCTGATTTCCTGTATGCATCTATAAACTGTGTGGTTCCATATGAGTGTATGTTCTGAATATTCAAATGCTGAATGCCCTGACTTCATGTTAAGCTGATCTTGTTGTGGTACTGAAACATACTTTGACTCCATAGCCCAATGGTAGCCAGCCTTCATCTTTCAACCTATAAACATATACAATTACAAACCATAGAGTTAGCCATCTATTCATATCTTTAATCTAAATCATTAACCCTTTGAGAGAACCCTCTCAGGCTGAGGAGGCTAAGCCTCAGCCTAAAGTAGGTCTGAAATAGTTACTTGAAGTCTTCCTGGTCTGCAGCCTTCCAGGGCCTGATTTTGAGATAACAAAACCCATGCATCAAGAATGATAATAATAAATTTTATTTTTCTCTTTACATCAAATACATAAAATCATGATTACATATGTCATTATGAAGACCGAACCTAGTTACATATTTCAACACTCCCTCTTAATTAGGGAGGTATTCATAATCCATACAAGGTACTTGGACATTCTCAAACTGAAGAATTCTCATAAGAAGAGTCGGATTGGTAAGCCATCTCATAAGCTATCTTATTAGCTTATACTAGAGCATCTCATCATACCAACCAACATTGTCACATAGCAAGGCCTTGACTAACAACTCTATCTCTCCACAAGATCAGAGCACAATGTTGGTGAGACCAACGACTGATAGACAACATCATCGTTGTCTCATAAGGCACATACCCCAACTCGGGTGTTCAAAGGGTATGTCCTTTTAGGAAAATTCCTATCTTGGAATAACACATCCTCAAGGAATTTCCTCTTCGACTACTCTTGTCTATTGGATGCCCTACTGCATCCTCAAAGAGTATCATAATCAATCTCATATGCTTACCCAATCCTCCATTCTTTCTTCATAACATGAAGACAATAATGATGTGTCTATCTCCCCCTCTCGACTAGGGAGGATATACTCATTCCTATAAAATGAATATACACAAGCTCCCTCTTAACCAGGGACTTGCCCAAGCTCCCTCCCAACTAGGGACTTGTTTCCTGCTCTTTGTTGGAGATCATGGTACTATCAGCTGCTTGTAGGGCTTCTCTTCCCATGTCATGAACTTGCATCTTCTTCATCATCACTTTATCGTAGGGCATCGACCATCTTCTCCATTACTTTCCCTTTAATGAACCATAGGGTTGAACCAATAGTCATGTCATCCTTCTCTTTATCAGAAAGTGATCTTCTAGTCCACATCTGGTTTTTCTTCATACAACTACCTCTTCCAAGTTATGTCTCTTTCAGGATCTTCCATCCAGTCACATGAATACTAGTTGTAGGTGAGATCTACAACTCTCTTTTGGTATCCTTGTTCAACCCAACTAGATGATTTAAAAAAAATCAAAATGAACATCGAATCCAAGTTACCTTTTATGATGGCCTTTCATCATGACATCAACTTCTTGCAACATCAACACCTTGCACATTCATAAACACATCTCAAAGACTTTCAGTGTCAAGGGTCTCCTTCCTTCACAGACTTTATTAAGGTCTTCATATCATTTCTATGGATATGTCATAGCTAATTCTTTTAGTTATCGGATGTTGATCACTTATCTTATCTTACGTGACTATAGTTGCATCTTTCAAGAACTCTTCTTCCTTTCTTCACATATTGCTTCCCCAAGGATTTCTATACACAGTTGCTTCATCTTGTCAACCACCTCATATTCCCTATGAGGTCATATTATGTTTATTTCAGCTTATCAATATGTGAGGTAGATCAAGGTATATGCCTTCATGCATATTTCTGAAGGAAGAGATCCTTCTTCTTCGACCATGCGCATGAGATAGAGCATTCAACCATGCTATCTTCAACTATATGATGACATGACTTAATCTATCAAATATATACTTATCTCTTTTCTCCTTTTGGTCATCTAGATTTCTTTCGACAACTTCCTTTCCTTGCTTGAAAGTACTTCAACCATATTGACATGCTGCACTCCTTTGTCACCATACCATCATCCTTCTAAACAATGGATCCCACACAAGGTGGAATGTAGACTATCAACGAGACACTTGCTTCTTCCAAGTAGAGGTGAATCTTCTTATAAAGATTCTAGTGAAGGATCTCGATGATCCTCATTCTGCAAATGCTCCTTAATAATGATGATGTATGATGACCTTTCTATCTTCTATTATGCTAGATGACTTTCTTCCAACCATATATACTACTATTTCAGTTGTCTTTTCATGCTTTCAATGAGGATACCATGAGCTACTTCCTTTCTATCATGATGATTACTACAACCATGTAGACTTCTACTTCAGCTATCCTTTCAAGCTTCTATAATGATGTCATGAGCTCTTTTCTGCTTCAATCGTATGCTTCTAATATGATGCATCCTGTCATACTTACAATGCTTCTTATCCTGACTGCAATCTTTAACCATAGTAGAGGTCTTTTCACCTCCTACTTCTCCTTGCTATGTACCTGAAGATAAAATGTGTGAGAGACCTTAATAGTGAAGATCTATCCCTTCTTCCTTCTTGGATTTCTTCTCATCAGGTTCTTCTACTTCTTCGGTGATATGGGCTTCATTCCTTTCTTTCCTTTTCTTGTTGCCCTTCTTGAGTTTAGGACAATCTCTCTTGAAATGCCCATATTCTTGACATCCATAACATTGGATATTTGACATATCGATCTTCTTTTTTTGAGGACCAAACTTCCCAAACTTTCCTTTTCTCCTAGCCATGGCAGTAAATGCTTGAACTTATTCATTTGATCCAACATCGCTTTTTGCTTTCAACCTAGTTTATTCAACCTTACATATTGGCCAAAGTTCACATAAGGGGGTGGCTTCCTTCTTTCCATATATACTTGATACAAAGCTGCCCCATTCATCAGGTAGTGCATTGACCACAACAATGGTCATTTCTTTCTCAGACATTATCTCCCCTAACTCTTGTAGTTGGTCTCTTATTTGTGATACCCTCATAAAGTATGAGGCTATTCCTTCTTCTTTTGATACCTTCATTTTGTATAACTTAGTTCTGAAAGATATCACTTCTCTTGCAGTGCTCACGGAAAATGGTTCTACCAACTTCTCATAGATTTCTTTTGGTGTCTCCATCTTTGCTACATACGGGATGAGAGAATCCTTGATTGATTCTATAAGGATTCTTTGAGTCCTTATTTCCCCTTTCATATACTTCGATAGTGCTTGAGCTTCCTCTTGAGATGGTTTGGAGATTTAACGCTTAAAATGTCCAATAACGTCATTCTCTATGAGGATCAAATCTATCCTCTTTTTCCATGCAAGGAAATTGATGACCCAACCAGTTTGTTGCATTCCTTGCAGAATCAAGTCATTTCGATAGTAGATTCAGACATAGATATAACGATACTTAATTTGTTGGGAATCATGATTGCTGTTAGACCAAAACCTGCAAGGGTTAGTCAATGATCGCATTGCCAGAGATAAGGATCCACGAGAGGCGGTTAGTCCATGTCACAAAACACATGGGGAGTGTTGGTTTATCCAATGCCCAACAATCTCCCCCCCAATGCGAGTCGGGTGTGTATCGAACTCGTGACCTACGCTCTGATACCACTTGTTGGGAATCACGATTGCCGTTAGACCAAAACCCACAGTTGTTAGTGAATGATTGCATCGCTAGGGATAAGGATCCATGAGAGGCGGTTAGTCCCTGTCACAAAACACATGGGGAGCGTTGGTTTATCCAATGTCCAACATACTTTTCAAGTGAAGTTGCTCCTTTGATGTGATATCTTCAACTTGATGCTTTCTTGATTTTGATGATGATTGATGATGTATGCTTCCTTGAATATGACAATACTTCTTTTTCTAGAGATGTCTTTCTTCAAATTTGCTCGAAATTGTTAGTTTTTGTAGCATCGGATGTGTTCTAGCCACAAACTTTGGTGGAGAAGCTAAAATACATGTATTCACCAAAACCCAGAAATCGTTTATGCAAATTCCACCTAGAGATGGATTAATTAAAATAATTAATCATTTTTTAACATTTCTTAAGTCTAAACTTAGGAAATATGATTAATTAAAGGGTATTAATTAAGTCACGGTGAGAATCTTCTAGAAGAAGACATGGATCGAGTTCTAGTTAATCTTGGCCATCGATTATGTTTTAATCTTGGCTGTTGATGTCTCAATGAGAGATTAAGAAGAAACTCGATGGGGGTTGGAGAACGCACTCGAGACACCAAGGCAATTACTTAGTTGCCCAGGCAGATCGATTTTCTCAGTGGTTGAAGTTTAGCAGAGGAGAAAGAGCCAGTGGGTGAGTGGCATGGGAGAGAGAGAGGGCATCAACATTGGTTCGGGAAGTGCAAGACAAATTCAGGAGGAGATAGTGTGAGGAGAGAGGGAGAGATGCAATCCACTAGAGCACTGTGCAGAAGATGATGTAGAGACACCTACGTATGGGCAGAGGGTCCATCTCGGGGTTAAGGTGTCACTATGGAGAGTGAGAAATTTGTTTCTAAATTTCTCAGTACTTTCCTCTGTTTTGCTGTCTAAATTCTTGTACTTGAATTACTGTTGAAGAATTAATAAAGAAACCCTCATCTGCGGCATCAGTTTTCCCAAATTGGGTTTTTCTAGGGTCATTTGTCCAAAAATCACTGTGTCAATATCTTTATGAGTGTGCTAGAATTTCTCTAATTTTCCAACATTTATTTTCTTCCGCAGTATTTGTTTTGTGAAGGTTGCAGTATATATGTTTCAATATTTTCCGTAGGAAACTGCAAATAATTTGCTTAATTAATTTAACAAATAGAAGAAATATTATCATTTACTGCAGTAGGATTCCGGGTTTCGGAATTTCAATCGAAATGTGATCCCTTATTCAAAGAGAGAGAGATCACCTTGATTTCCTTGATGACGATGGCAATTCTTGTTGTTGTTGTTGCTTCTAAATGATATGATTCTTTCTTCAAGATGATGTGTAGACTAGTCCTTCTTGATGGTTTTCTGCCCTCTTTGATGTTTTAACTTTCTTGATACTCCTTTTGATGATCCTTCTTCACACTGCCTTTCCTTGTCTTGTCACCTTATATATGATACCATGTTGAGAAATCTAGGGGCAACTAGAGTAGGCGATATCTCTTACTTTGATAACTGATTGTGATGTATTTTTACTTAAATTGATTAGCTTCTTCTTTCACTTGATTATAATTACTAATTAGTGTTCTTATCATCAAACAACTACCAACAACCAAACAATAAAGAACAATGAGACAAGAGGACACAATATATAAGCTATCAGCGAGGGCCAAAAGCTCGCCTTTGAGAGGAAAACCCACAAGTACTCTTCTCTTCTTATAGAACTTCAAATAATGAATTCCAAGACCTATGACCCTTGACCAAGACCCCTCCAAGACCAAGTCAAACCTCCTTTTGATGAGTTTTCCTTCTCAAAGTCAATGCCAGTCAAACTTGCCTCACTTCTTCAAATTTCGGCCTCTTTTCAAAATCTCGACCTCTATCACAGGTCTGCAATTCTTGGTCTCCCTGTAATCTCTGTGGTTCCACACATGTGGACGATTTAGGGCAGATTTGTGAGTCTTCTCTTCTTCGCTTGGGTTAATCCTTCTTCCTTGACAATTCGGCTTTGCAAACTGATCCTTTGACACCTTGTTTTGGCCTCCTAAAGTGACTGTAATTCTTGATCTCGCTGCAACAAAAAGTTGCCCTAGATTCTTTCGCACGTGTGGAGGAAAGTAGCCCCAAAACAATTCTTAATTAGCTTGGTTTTCTTCTTGTGAAGTTGTAGACCCAATAAACTTCTTTCTCCTCTTTTTCGCACTTCTTGAATGATGAATGGATGGATCTCAAGTGTGATCGACTTCCTTGTATATATAGGCTTCATGTCACTGTTTGAAGGCCGACTTGTCACTTTATGTAGGCCGACTTGTTTGACTGTAGGCCGACTTGTCTTGGAGGGGGTCTTTGACTCTATTTTAACTTAAATAAATATCTTTGACTTGATACATGATGCCCAAGAGGGTCTTCCATACATGACAATGACTCAATTGACTTGTTGACTCAATGACAAGCCCTAGAAGCACTCAATGGGTGCTTGACCTATAAATCAAATAACCTTGAGCATGAAACCCATGCATCAAGAATGACAATAATAAATTTTATTTTTCTCTTTACATCAAATACATAAATTCATGATTACAAATGTCATTTTGAAGACTGAACCTAGTTACATATTTCAACATGGGGGCATGTTATGTGA
This sequence comes from Pinus tabuliformis, assembly GCA_031772625.1. Taxonomy (NCBI): domain Eukaryota; kingdom Viridiplantae; phylum Streptophyta; class Pinopsida; order Pinales; family Pinaceae; genus Pinus; species Pinus tabuliformis. The sequence continues at coordinate 548,934,496 of CM062815.1, read as the reverse complement.
AAACTGGGTTATGCTGGTACATACCATGTTTGTGAAAAAATGCAATGAACTCATGAATAGAAGGGAACTTCATGGTTTCATGATGGTTATCTCAAGATCCTTCTGCTCATATTCTCATAGCTCCTTTACAATTTTTTTCTGCTAATAAATTGCTTTTCAGGATATGCAGGAGAGGATGTCGTTGTTGCTGCAACTTTGTTGTCACAAACTTCTTGTTGCAACTCCATTATACAACCCAACTGCTACAACTCTTTTGTTGAACTCCCATTACTGCAACTTTTTTGTTGTGTTGATGCTATTGCAACTCAATGACCAAAAGTTAGTTGTTACAACTTTGTTATTGCACTTCCATTGCCACAATTTAGCAGTGAAAAGCCAATAATTGTAACTCTGAACCACCGTTGCTGCAAATCCGCTTCTCTAGTTCCAATAGCTAAATGGCTGACGATGATTCTTGTTGTGACACCATGACCAGACCAAGATGTAACTTTGGCCAAAACCATTGCTGCAACTCTAAACTCCATTGCTGCAACTCTGAGAATGCGGCGACGCGGCGATTCTGGGATTATGCTATAACTTTGATGCTAATGGGTATCCTAGCTATCCTGTGGGGCCAATAGATCAGCGTGACAACCATCATAACCACTTATGGTAATTTAAAAGGTATGTGTCTTGAACTGTAGAATCAATAATATTGATTGGCATTACCTAACTTGACTTTGATTTGGAACCAGTTGCATCACTCACTGTTCCCACCAAGCTATGACATGATTACCTAGATTGCTCCCTTCCATAATTGGAAACCTCCATCCTCTTGATGGTGCAGTCCATTTTGCAGTCACACTTTGCATGAGTTATGAGTAGCAAGAAAGGGAGGCTTACTCAACCGCATAGAACCTGCATGGGAATTGTTGCTAGAAGTATATGACTATATCAGTGAAATATTTCAACAGGGAAGTTGGATGGAGTGTATAAATAGATGAAGTCACCCTTGAATTTGCCATAAAATTTAGTGAAAATAGGTATGTAGTGGCATGGATAGTGGTGCAAGTGACAGAGGAGGTGATAATTGAGGTAATAGGGCTTGCCCGCATATGAGATTGCAGGTATCATCAAAGAAGGCTAAAGCCTGAAATCTTGCAGTAGTTCCTTGAGACAGAAGTCGTGGATAAGAAAAGAATGAGGTTTGAGAAGAGGTCATTGTTGGGTCTTTGGGGGGCATATAGCTCTAGTAGTGCAGTGATACTTTACTTGCAAAGGCCACCACGAAGTTACATACCTACAACTCCTTCATTTACTGGACCACCTGCAGTATGGAAGACTGATTAATTTACCGTTTTTCCTCTGAAGAGTGTTGCAGAACATGACCTTGCTAGTGCAAAAATCTGCCCCACTGTGAGAGACCCTTTCACAACATGCATTGCATAGAGAAGGCATGGTTTAGAGTGAAGTGGAAAGAGCACCAATAGAATTAGAAGCTGCTGCAGCTTTGTCTGGAGAAGCCATAGTTATTGCAACTTCGCCATGAGACAAAACAATTGTAGCTCCATAAGCTACAACTCCAGAAGTTGCTACAACTCCAAGAGATATAGCCGTAGAATACATTATTGTGACTCCACTAGCCATGAAATACCCTGGTGTTCCAATTAAAGAGGAAATTCTTGAAGTTTTTGCTACATCTCCACAATGAAATGAAGGTAGCCCTGATAGCTACGTGGAGATAATAGTGAGCAAAGCCCCAACAAAGAGATTGTGAAGAATGAAGAAAATGACAACTTATGTTCGTGTCCCAAAGAGGAAAAGGACCATGTATACCCCCACTGTTGTAACTCAAAAAACAAAAGAAGAAAACCCTGCTGCTCCATAAGAACCAACAGGGGTGGAAACAAAAGAAGTTGCAGGAGAAGAAGAATCCCCTATTTCTCCACAAGAACTAGTAGGGGTAATGGAGGAAAGGAACTCTGCTAACACATAGGAACCAACATAAGTGATAGGGGATGTTATGGACTCTATTGAGCCTACATCTGATGAATATATGAGGACATGGGACCTTGCTGAAATACAAGAACCAACAAGGGAAACTCTTGGAGAAGGCCTTGCTACGATTCTAGATGTATACCAAGAAGAAGAAGCTCCAACTCCTAAAGAAGAGAAGGCCGTTTTTGCCCAAGAAGAAGAAGAAGCTGCAACTCTTGAAAAAGAAGAGAGCATTGCTGTCCAAGAAGAAGAAGAAATTGCAACTCTTGAAGCAAAAGAGACCATTGTTGCCCTAGAACTAGAAAAGACATCCAAGGTTAGGAGACAAAAAATAGTAAGTACTCCTCTGTTCATGCCTTTGTATACATCACTTTTAAGGAAGAATCAAATGCCTGAAATGGAGAATTTTAAGCTTCAGACCACTGACAAGTTGTTAACAGATGAATTGATGAAGGGTAGGACTTTTGAGAAGTTAGATTGCCTTTCCCATGGAAAAGATTCCTTTGCTGCATAGGAACCTCTCCCTAAAGCAAGAAGAACAAACCATACCTACAAAAGAGAAACCCAAGAAGTGGTTGTCCAAATAGAAGATACCAGACCTACCTTGATTGAGATATTTTCCAAAACTAAGGACAAAATAGTAGAAAATAAGGTCACACAAGCAGATATTCTTGATAGACCAAGTCACAGGACACGTCCCTTAGGGCCACGTCTCTTGTATTTCACTTGTCAGACATGAAATACGACCTAAGACGTGTCCAAAATGGTTTTTATCGTGTCCTCCAATCACAACATGAGTTTTCAATGTGGCAAAAATGTTCCCTAACATCTTTTCCTCTTAGGACATGTGTCCCACGAAAAGTCGCTCATAAAGTCTGTGCATGGTTCATTTTTTTGTTTTTTTCCGGTCATTTTTCGCCGTCGAAGCTCGCTGGAGTCACTGCTGTGTTGGAAATTGGTCATTGTTTGTTGGCTGGAGTCACTGTTGTGTTGTGTTGGAAGTTCCTTTAGCGATTCCCAACTGTCAACTTCACATCGACCTGGGTCCTGGATAATAGCATTCATGGTTTGGAGCTCGTGGTTTGGGGCTTAAATTTCTTGTTTTGGAGCGCGTGGGGCTAGGTCAACATTTTCTTGTATTCCATATGCCCATATCTATATAATTTGTATCAATGTATTCAAGTGCCTTTTCAGGTGCCGACTGCCATTCACGATTTTTAACTTTTGAAATAGCTTTCTTCATGGTCTCTATAGCTCGATTCATTTGCTTGTTCTCTAAATATCCATCCACAAACATTTCCCATGTTTTGAAATTTGGTTTTCCTCCTTTTTCTAAAACATGTTCAAGAATGACTCTGCAACTTGCCTTTTCAATCATTCCTTTTGTGATATAGGCATCAATTAGTACATTGGGCACTCCAATATCATAACTTAGGCCATCGAATTCCCACTCTTGAAAACATTTTTCAACTCCCTGCATATCTCCAAGTTTGACCAATGAAGAAAGCATGCATATATAGCCATTGTATTGTTTTAATTGCAAATTTCAATGGCTATAGAGAGTTGACTTAAATATATAGGGCTCTACCTAGTTGAGTCTATCTTGCAATTGCCCACATTTTCCAGGATGTGCAACTTGAGTAAGTCAGATTCATATACTAGTCAACAAGAGAGCTAGAACTACTAAGAAAGAAAATATCAGTCTAATGTCACATGTGCAATACGCCATTTGCCCCTGTTGAGATCCTTGATTTGGTTCTCAATCTATTTAATAAGTTAATAACATGAAGATTCAAGAATGAACATTGAGCTGTGAGCAATGAACATCATTGATGTAGTAAATTAATAAACTAATACTATATTTCGATAACTTAATATGGATCAGGGAGTATACTTCAGAATTAAATATAATATATATAACGTGTCCCTCGTGTTCTGTTTCCAGGGTCGTTGTGTCTCGTTTCGAATACTCGTATTTACGTGTCCTCCGTGTTTCGTGTCCTTGTGTCATGTGACTTAGTTGATAGATGGGTGAAAGCAAAACTTTGGAAAACACTACAAGGTATATCTGAAAATTCCTTGAATGCAACAACTGGAGTTTAATCTTCTAACTATTAGCAATTTATTTGTCTTCTCAATTAATTATTCGACAAATAATGATTAAATCACTTATGCATTCTTCACAATAAAAATGTTGTGGAAATATAAAATATAGAACTGAGAAATAGATGCACACACACAAAAATAACACCGTTGTTTTTGGACAAATGTCCCTAGAAAAACCTCGAAGGGAAAACCAATGTAGTAGATAAGGGTTTTATTATTATGCAACAATTTAAGAGAAATATTACAATTGGTTGCCCAACTGGAAAACCTCCTGACAATCTCTTGGCAAAATATTTGTAAGGCGCCCTTGTCTTCCTTTGCAATTGATCAGGCTCTCTCTCGACAACTCGCACTCTCCCAGGCTATTTGTACTGCCTCTGGGAAATGCGAACTGTTGCTCAAGATAAATTTGTACAACCCCGGATCTGCCTCTAGGTGAGACGTCTAGCCTCCCTCTACCTCTGGAAACTACTCGCTTTGCCTCCAGAACTCTGATCCGACAACAAGAAACTGAAACAAGCCTCTTCCGGTAACTCGCACTGGGGTTTCTGACTATTCGCACTACTCTATACGACCTCCTTTGTAGATAACTCAACCTCCTCTTTCTTGTCACCCATACACTGGAAATACTGAGGAAATCCTCCTCCGAAATCTATGCTCCCAAATCTCTACTGCTCCCTCTCTCTGATGCTTCCCTAGGTTCAATTGCACCCATGCTGAACATTGCAAACTGGGTAAGTCGAACTGCTCAAACTCACTTGATTTGATTCCCCTTCCCCAAGCCCTCGGCTTGCTTTTATAATTTTTTGTTGGGAAACCAACAACTAAGATCTAATCTCGATCAATGGCTTAGATCACTTTGACTCCATCAATAGAAGTCTCTAGAGCAAAATCGAATTACCTTAATTAATTAACTTTAATTAACCAACTTCCCTAAGTTAGACTTAGGAAATAATTAAATTATTGGCTAATTAATTTAATTAAGGTGTTTCTAAGTCTTATCTCATGAAACCTTTTTTGGGTTTTGGAGATCTCGTGTTCCTTGTTAGGATATTCCGACACATAGGAAATAGTTAAGTACAACTTGGTCTAGTATAGAGTTAGGTAAAGTGTGTTTCTTTACCTTGTACATTTTGTAACTTACAATCCAACGGTCACGATATGTAGTGATTCGACGGTTCATTCTCTCCTCGGTTCATTCTCTCCTCGGTATTACCGACACTTGATCCGTGGCTTGACACTCAATTGGTCCATGATTTCTATTTAAAGCGCATGGAGGGTCATTTGTAGGGTAATCCGTCTATGAGAGAAGCATATGTAAATTTTCATTCTTTTATTAATAAATTTCCTGAATTGGCTGCGTTGGCTCAGGTCGTGGACTGTTTCCCTCTTTGAGGGCTTTAACCACGTCAAAAATACTGGTGTATTGATCTGCGATCTGGTTGTGAGTGGTGTCCTTTGGTGTTTTGTCTGAGGAACTTACCCTGTAAATTCCTACATGGTATCAGAGCTATTTGAGGGCCGCGTCCGTTGGTGATCCAAATCTGAAGCCAGTAGAACTGCATCCGACTGCCGTTTCCTAGATCTATTGTTTCTGACTGCTTTCGGGCCGAGAGGACTACTCTGTTGTGTTGGGAGCATTTGTTCTAGTGAGGAACCCCTTTCGTTTCATGCGAAAAGGTTTCCGGTAGCCCTAGCTGCGTCATTTTTAAGATCTGGAGGTATACAGTGTTTATTTGCAGTTTACAGTTATTTTCTCTCTGTTTATTTCGGTTTCGGTTTTTTTAGCCTTTTTTTATTACCGGATCTATACCTTTCATTTTTGCGTATGCTCTTTGCCCTACGACTCTGTGCGATCTGGGCAAATCAGAAACAGAAAGGAAGGATTTTTCTCATGCGTATGCTCTTTTCCCTGTGCCTTAGTGTGATCTCGGAAAATCAGAAACATTGAGGAAAATATTTAGTTTCCGGCTAAAGCTAACTTTGAGCCGCAAGGTTCATTTTTGAAAATATTTAGTTTTTCGGCTAAAGCTAACTTCGAGCCGTAAGGTTCGTTTTCTTTGCATGTTCATGTTGGGTTTTGTGTTTTTTGTTTTGTAGGGAAAAAGAGCTTTCTCAAAGCAAGCACGCAACCCAAAGCATCACCCCCCCTCTCTCTCTCTCTCTCTCAAATTTTTTGTATAGCTCAATTGGTTCAAAGCTATTTTAAGAGAGTAGAGGTCTTGGGTTCAAGTCTCCATTTTGTGGGGGCGGACTTTTTCATTTCCGCACATTCCCGCACTTCGTTGGCAACTTCATCAACTTTTTTTCAAAAAGCCATAACTTCTTCATCCGGAAGCCATTTTCAGAGCCGTTTTTTTTAAACCAGCCTAATTTTTCGAGATCTATCCATTGGAACACTTAGTTTCAGCATCTTTAGCTTCAGTTTCCGTTGAAATGGAAAGTCAATACCAAGTTACCCTTGACAGCACCAACTACTTCCAATGGTTGTCCTACATTGAGGATTTACTTAGAAGTAAAGGTCTCTACAGAATAGCCTCAGGCCAAGAAAAGAAACCGAAGGATGAAGATAAGGCTGCTAAATGGGAAAATAGGCAAGATCAAGCACGTGGATTGATAGGGATGTCTATTTCTCCAGATCTTAGATTCCATATTGCAGAACTTGATACTCCTGATGAAGCAATGAAACAAATCAATAAAGTTTTTGGGATTAAAAATGAACTTAGAGCCCATCAACTTGAAAATGAGTTGCTTACATTGGACCCTAATAATTTTTCTTGCATTGAAGATTTCTTGTCCAAGTTCAAGACCCTTAGATATCTCTTGGAAGGTGTTAAAGTTAAAAAAGAAGATAGTAACCTTATCTATTCCATTCTTACTAAGTTGGGACCAGCCTACTCTGTGTTTGTTTCCACCTTCCATTCTACAAGAGAAGCCTTCATTTCTCAAGGAACAGACTACAAGTCCCCTTCCTTTGACTCTTTTTGTGATTCTTTAATAAGAGAACAAGAAAAACTCTTACACCTTGGTCTTCTTAATCTTGGAAACTCTTCCAAGAAAGCGTTAGCCGCCCAGCAGCAACCAAATTCAAAGAATCCTAAGAAGTCATATCCTAAAAGAAATGGTCCTAAACCAAACAAGGTTCCTAAGCAATCTCAGCCTCAAAATGAAAAATCATTTCAACAAAATGATAAGACAAATAAAAACAAATGGAAGAAGACTGATAGACATTGCAACTTTTGTAATCGAGATGGCCACTTAGAATCCAAATGCTTTAAGAAGATGGAAGCCTTGGAAGCAGCGATGAAGAAACATAACATCCATTTGGAGCAATCTTCAACTTCAACTTCATCTTCAGGAATGGCACTTTCTGCATGTGGTTGTCAAGCATCTCGGTCTGGCTATGCACTAAATGTATCTTCTTCTTCTCATTCTCATGAGTGGCTCATTGATTCTGGAGCTTCTTATCACATGGCCAAAAACAAAGCCATGTTTTCTTCTTTAAATGATTGTAACACCAAAAATATATATGTTGGTGATGATAGATCTCTTAGTGTTGTAGGGACTGGAACTGTTCATCTAGACAATGGTCAGTTTAATGATGTATTATGTGTTCCAACCTTATCCTGCAACCTTCTATCTGTATATCAGATAACTCATTCAGGTGAAGGTAAAATCGTTGAATTTTCACCTCATGATGTTGTAATCAAGGACCTAAGAGATCCTAAACAGATTTTAGCTACTGGCATTGCTGATGATTCTACAAGGTTGTATAAGTTTCACAACTTTGGGTCATCAAATCTTCCCTCAGTATTTGTTGCTCATAACGATGAAGTGAGCAAACTTTGGCATGAGCGATTTGGTCACTTAAACTATCGCTCCCTTCAGCATCTATGTAAAGAAAATATGGTGACAGGTCTTCCTATGGTATCTTGCAGAGATGGTGTTTGTTCCGGATGTGTACTCGGAAAACATCATCGGAACAGTTTTGAAAAACGTGCCTCTTGGCACGCCTCAGCCCCTTTACAGCTTGTGCATAGTGATTTATGTGGTCCACTTCCAGTTGTGTCATTCTCTGGCTGCAAGTATTTCTTAACTTTCATTGATGATTTCTCCAGACGCACTTGGGTATACTTCTTAAAACTCAAGAGTGAAGTATTTAACACATTTTTGGCCTTCAAGGCCTTTGTTGAAAAACAATCTGGACATCAAATTCTTAAGCTAAGATCTGATAATGGCGGAGAATATGTTAAAAACACATTCATCAACTTTTGCACTGAGAATGGAATTCAAATGCAACATACTGTTCCATATACTCCACAACAAAATGGTGTAGCTGAAAGGAAGAATCGCACCTTAAAGGAAATGGCTAATTGTATGCTACAATCTAAAGGACTTGGTCTTAGTTTTTGGGCAGAAGCAATTAACTGTGCAAATTACATAATAAATCGCACTCCTACTAAGGCTTTAAAGAATATCACTCCAGAAGAAGCATGGAGCTCAATCAAACCAGATGTAAGTCACTTTCGTGTTTTTGGAAGTGAAGCGTGGGCCCATATTCCAGATGAAAAGCATAAAGCTTTAGAACCTAAGAGTGAAAAATGTACTTTTGTTGGATATTTTGAAGATGTCAAAGGCTATAGACTTATTCCATTTAAGTCCAAAAATGTTATCATTAGAAGAGATGTAAAATTTGATGAAAATATATCGACTTGCGAGCCTAGTCCGGCGGATGTGCCACCTCTCCCTATCTCTTCTACTTTTGAAAACATTTCTTCTTCAGATGATGAAAGTGAGGATGACAATCCTCCCCCACCATCTCAGGATCCTCCTTCAACTCCTCAGCTTCCAAAATGGGTTCGTGCTACTCGAGATGCCTTCAACTCCTCAGCTTCCAAAATGGGTTCGTGCTACTCGAGATGCAACAGGTGATCTTGTCGGTGATCCTACAGATCAGCGACGCACACGTTCTCAGTTTGACAGAGCCTCTTCTTTACTGGCTCAAGCTCCAGTAAATTATGATCCTGACACCTTTGCAGAAGCTTCAAGCCATCCAGATTGGGAAGCAGCTATGAATGAAGAATATCATTCATTATTGGCAAATGATACATGGGATCTTGTTCCTCTACCAAAGGGACGAAAACTTGTTAGATGCAAATGGGTTTACAGAACCAAGTATGGACCAGATGGGAAAGTTGATAGACATAAAGCTCGTCTTGTTGCTAAAGGTTTTTCACAGGTTGAAGGCATTGACTACACTGAAACCTTCTTCCCTGTTGCCAAAATGAATTCTATCTGCCTTGTTCTTTCCCTTGCTGCCTCGTTCAAATGGGAAGTCCATCAGATGGATGTTAAATCTGCCTTCTTGCATGGGGACTTGCATGAAGAAATCTACATGGAACAACCCATTGGCTTTATACAAATAGACTCCAGCCTTGTATGTCGGCTTAAGAAATCCCTTTATGGTCTCAAGCAAGCTCCTTGAGCTTGGTATGCCAAAATGGATAACTTTCTTTTAGAATTTGGCTTCTCTAGGTGTCATTCTGACAATACTGTCTACACCAAGAAAGTGGGCAAGTCTCTTATCATTCTTGTTCTTTATGTTGATGATCTTATCCTTACCGGTAGTGATCCCAACCTTATAAACCATGTGAAGTCCAGCCTTAAAAAGAAATTTGAAATGACAGACTTAGGACACTTTCATTATTTTCTCGGTCTTCAAGTCTTGCAATCCAAGGAGAGTATTTCCCTTTCCCAGTCCAAGTATGCTTGTGATATTCTACGCCATTTTCACATGGAAGACTGTAAGCCAGCTCCTTCTCCCTTTCAGTCTGGAGTCAAACTTTCAGTCACTTGTACTTCTCCTGAAGTTGATGCTACCTTATACTGTCAACTTGTAGGGAAACTTTTGTATCTAACCCATACTCGTCCTGACCTTTCCTTTGCTGTTGGCCTTGTTGCTCGGTTTATGCAAAACCTACGTGAAAGTCATTGGAAAGCAGCTAAAAGAATACTACGTTATGTTCGAGGTAGAGTTCAGTTTGGGATTCATTACAGTGCCGAAGCAGCTCCTCTATTGGTTGGTTTCACTGATTCTGATTGGGCTGGTGACCCCGATGATCGGAAGTCTACTGCCGGTTATGTGTTCACTCTTGGTTCAGGACCTATTACATGGGCTTGCAAGAAACAAGGTGCCATTTCTCTTTCATCAGCAGAAGCAGAGTATCGTGGTGCCGTAGAAGCTAGTAAGGAAGCCTTGTGGCTTCGTCAGATCCTGTCAGAGTTTGGCTTTCAGCAGCAGCATCCGACTACACTTTGGTGTGATAATCAAAGTGCCATTCAGCTATGCAAAGATCCAGTCCAACATCAGCGCAACAAACACATTGAACTGCACATGCACTTCATCAGAAAGCTCATTCATGACCATGTTCTTGAAGTGCAATATTGTTCAACAGATGATCAAGTTGCAGACATCTTTACAAAGGCTCTCACAGAGGCGAAGTTCACTAAACTTCGATTTATGGTTGGAGTTCAGGAAGTTGTCACTAAGGGGGGATAGGCTCTAGTGCCTCCTTCCTTCTCCTATTGTGTCATATTTGTAAATCCTTCAATCCTATCCCAAGTTGTTCTTAAGGGGGGATGTTAGGATATTCCGACACATAGGAAATAGTTAAGTACAACTTGGTCTAGTATAGAGTTAGGTAAAGTGTGTTTCTTTACCTTGTACATTTTGTAACTTACAATCCGACGGTTCATTCTCTCCTCGGTATTAACGACACTTGATCCGTGGCTTGACACCCGATTGGTTCATGATTTCTATTTGAAGCGCATGGAGGGTCATTTGTAGGGTAATTCGTCTATGAGAGAAGCATATGTAAATTTTCATTCTTTTATTAATAAATTGCCTGAAGTGGCCGCGTTGGCTCAGGCCGTGGACTGTTTCCCTCTTTGAGGGTTTTAACCACGTCAAAAATACTGGTGTATTGATCTGCGATCTGGTTGTGAGCGGTGTCCTTTGGTGTTCTGTCTGAGGAACTTACCCTGTAAATTCCTACATTCCTTAGCCTTTTAGACATCATAGAGACTAGAACACCTGTTCCCTGCTGCCATATCCATAAACTAACAGTATAAACATGCTCCATATTACCAAAGAGCTATGAGAAGGAACTTAGCTGTTTTTATATCTTTTGAACCAAGGAGATGAACATTTTGCTAACCCAGATAGTGACAAGAGCTGATGAGACCAATTTGCATTGGTCGTTGGATAAATCCTTTTTTATTATACTGATCCAAGTCTGAGCTTGGTCATTGGAAACTCTGGGCTTTTTTGGGGAATCCATACTTATTGTAGAAGCTGTGGTGAATCTTAGTAATTTTTAAAATAGCAAATATAAAATGTTTGGCAATATTTTTGTAGAACATTTCTAAAGATTTTATATAGTTTCAAGAAAAATTGGGAGTAAAATAATTTTATCCTAAAATGGCAAATTTATCCCCTAAAATTTTCTATGTTAACATGATTCGTGAATGTGATGATCCACTACTCAGCATGTAACAATTCTTGTACTCTGATCCATTGTCTCCATACCCTTGCTGTCCTTCACACCCCCATCATGAGCCTGTGATCCTTCTTTCATATATTTTTCCCATTATTCACCTTCCTCCTGCGCCTCCATTGTACATCCCACACACACATCTATATTGCATCACATATAAAATTACAATATGTAAAAGTTAAACAAATTGAAATGCTAAAATAATATGCAAACATCTTAATCGTTTGATTTCATTCTAAATTTCAACTAGTTACTTCAACCAATTTTCCTTTTATTCCTACAAATTTCACAAGATGCTTTTGTGTCCTTCAAACTAAGTCTTACTCTCTAGATTCTATTCACACTTTCGTCAAGGGATGTGTCTGATGGTCTATCTCATCTCTGTTGTTTACTCCATGATGCAACTAATTTATACCATGTCATGGCTTCCCATTCCATCGGCAAAAAGTCCATGCCATTTTTGGTCCCACATCCTCCTGGATAATAGATTTGCACAGTTTTTTCTATGGGTCATTCTATACAACAGATAGTGACTGGTTAAACCCTTTTCAACCCACATCTTATTTACAGACAACATACTGAAGTTACAATGGCCAACCCTCCAAGGGAATAAATGTGGATTTCTGCACGTTGGGATTGCCTTTTTCCATTTTTAAAGATAGCTTTACATAGAGTTAGAGGAACAGGCTTATGTGGTTCTCTGCAAATAGACTCACTCCCTTATTTGTGGAGAAAGATTTGAATCTTATTTACCTCAAAGGCTCAAACAGCTAGATATTTCAAACTTACTTATTTTCTTAAAAGCGTGCTCTCCAATGTTGCTAGGCTCTAAACCAAGGTGTTTTCTTTTCTTTCTTTTTGTTTCTTCTCCCAAATATGGGTCTAAATATCCGAAAAGATTTCAAAGCTGTACTTTGGTCATCATCACTGTTGCCTTACAAAAGTGGATTGTGTTACAGGTTTGTCTCTTAGAAGCAGGTGGCATGGCATCCCAGCTTGTCCGTGAGTGGATGGGTATTCAACAGTTTCCTGTTGCTACTCAGACAGCACTGCATCGAATACTTGGTAAATTAAAGCAGGAGGTATGATGCATGGTTCCAATTTGTGTGTTCTTTGTGCTGATTCGTGTTCCTGTTGCTTTTATCCATGTCAAGGTAGGTATGCCATAATTGTGTGAAATTTATGCAGAGTGTGGATACTCTCACCATCCTCATTTTGGGAAAAGGTGGTGTTGGAAAGTCTTCAACTGTGAATTCTATTGTTGGGGAAAGAGTGGCCATTGTCAGTGCCTTCCAGGTGTGGATTTCTCTGCATATGCACACCATTTTAAAGGGTTTTCGAAGAAAAATTAGCTTAAATGTTGTAAGCATATTGCTTGAGAATAAAGTTGTTATGGGGTGTGGTTTATAGTGGACTCAATTAACTGGTTTGTAATTGACACTTTAGTGTCGTTTTCATGTAAAATGTGCAGTCTGAGGCAATGCGACCCTTAATTTGTTCAAGGTCAAGAGCGGGCTTTACACTAAATTTAATTGACACACCGGGGCTAATAGAAGGTGGTTTTGTTAACGATCATGCTCTTGATCTTATAAAAAGGTACCAAACGCTTGATATTGCTTCATTGAGCCTATGTCATATATTGCAACTTCTTGTACACAATAGTCTGTCCATTTTAATATCTCTAGGTCATTCTCAAGATTTGTTGTTGAAGTGTATTAGTTTAAGATATCACAGTTTTTATAATGGTTGTGATTAATGATTTCATGGTGGGTCTTCAATCACTTTACAAGAGGGGCTCTAAATCACACTTATTTGTTGAGGTTATCATGGCAGGTTTCTTATAAACAAGACTGTTGATATCTTGCTTTATGTGGACCGGTTGGATGGTTATCGAGTTGATGGCTTGGATTTGCAAGTCACAAAAGCCATCTCTAAAAGCTTTGGGCAACAAATATGGCAAAGAGGTATAGTGGTTCTGACACACGCTCAGTTGTCTCCACCAGATGAGCTAAGGTATGCTGACTTTGTTGACAGAAGATCGGCTATATTGCAAGCTGTAGTCCGTAAAGCTGCTGGATTCAATAAAAGTGAAGCTCAGGTGATTATATATAGCATACATACTTCTGACAGAATTTGGAATTGCTTGCTTTAGGTATATGAATAATTTTGTCATGGTCAGTACTGGGTAGCAATTCATTAACACTCAACTATTATCAAAGTTTTGGAGATAGTTATTTGTCAAAGCTGGGTAATTCTGATATATATATATATATATATATATATATATATATCTATCTATATATATATATATATATATATATAATTTATTTATTTAACTCAGGTGATTTTATATGGTTTACATACTTCTGACGGAATTTGGAATTGCTTGTTTTAGGTATATGATAATTTTTGTCATGGTCAATATTGCATAGCAATGTTCATTAACAATAATCTATTATCAAAGTTTTGGAGATAGTTATTTGTCAGAGTTGGGTTATTCTGTTTTTTTTTTTTAATTTCTTCTTTTGAAATGGGGCTTTATAAATAGTTATTGTAATTATTGTAATATTGGCTATGCAATTGTTAATTGAATGCTTGAACTAGTCCATCCACAAGAATTAAGAATATCATTCAATTTTATTTGAGGGTGGCTAGGTTCTCTTTTCTCTAAAGGCAGATGTAACTTTGTAAGTGACTATCTTTTCTCTATTCTTTAGTTTGATATACATAATATCATTACACTTTCTTTATCAGCGTGAAAATGTAATGAAATCATATTACTCTGTGGATTCTAATCAATTCTAGTTTTATGCTTAATGCATAAATACATGTCAATGTGATTTTTTGACAGTATGCTATGTGTAACTATAGTTATAGTCTCTCCACATTTTGGCTGTTTTCCATCAATAAAACCAAAATATACAAAGGAAAAATTTACTAAAGTATTTGCAAATCCTTTTACATGTTCGAGCACTGATAATTCTTGCTTACACAAAGGGAATCCTTGCTGAGAGCAACCAAAGACCAGATTGGATAATGACATTTGAAGCATTAGAACTTCCTTGAGAGAACATTGGAAGAAATAATGAGGTTGTGAGGTGGAATGAGTCAATTCTCATCAAAGCGAATACATTCTCTCCATTTGCTCCACTCAGGCCTGTGTCGTAGGTGAATTGTCAAGTTATTTTTGGTGCTTCTACTCTGTGATCATATGAATTCTGTTGAAGGCAATTTAACATTACAATAGCTGATACAGTTGCAACACACTACCTTTCTCATGCCTGAATTCAGCCCTTTGTCCTTATCTCCCATTAGGAATATTTTAGCATATTTTCCTACAGGTGATATTCAATTGCTTCTTGCATTGTCACTGCATCTGGACTGGAAGCGATTTTCTGCAGCCACCTATATAAACCAAAAGAAGTAGTTATGCTCCATTCTCCTTTCCATTTCCCTGACTAGGAATCCAAAATTAATGACTCCATTCAAAATCTCAATAAGTTTTATTACTGCACAATCTAGCATCTTAGTGCGAAGCCTCACTAAGCAATGTAGATTGAGAGCAACAATAGGAGAGTTACTACTGTCACCTCGGAAACTACTCTGCTCATTTTAGTGGTTGGACACAGTTGACAACAAGGGAGGCTTCCCTAGTAGATTTTAGGGATCAAGTAACCCAATTTGAATTAGGTTCAATGCCCCTTGAGGGTTCTACAATAAGATTTCACATGGGAATAAGTGTGCAACAATTAGGTTTTGGGTGGATAAAGGTATAATTCCAAGCAATGTTGTTGGAACTGGTGGAACCGGCTGGTCTGATTGGTTTGAGGTTTGGAACCAAAAATGGTCAGTTTGGTACCGAACCGGCCTTTTTTCACCAAACCGACCGATTCTGTACCAAACCTGTTGGTCTGTACAATGTGACCAAGGATGTTCCAGACACAATTAAAAAAAAAGGAAAAAGGAATTGAGTGAGGCAGCCTAATATTCAAGAGTAGGGCCCTACTATTGCAATGCAATTAAAAGTAATGTTAAATTCTTAAAGTCATCGTTTTAGTTAAATTTTTAACATTACCGTTAATTGACTTAGGATGTTAGAGAGTGGTTCTAACCGCATTGAATTTCATATGGGGAAAATAGAATTTTAGATCCCACTCAAAATCCAATGATTTTAATAGTTTTATGGATTTCAGGATTTGGGGGTTGCAACGTTTCCATTGGATTTTGTCATGCATAAGGGTATGGAACTAGCATTTAATTAAAAGAACCAAGCCCTCTATGTACCTTGATGTTAGTGGCATTGATTGTTGAACTCCTCTGCTATGACCCTAGTAAAAATGTACCCATAAATCAAACAAAATCTTGACTTGACAGGTTAATCTTTTTCTGTCTTATTTTAATGCTTAAAGGATGATATTTATGACGAAGATCCCAATCTAGTTAATGATTTTGATGATATGTAGGTATTTGTTGTAGCATGATTATCTTTTGATGCTAGAGGCCTTCTAGAGCCTGTTCGTTGATATATTTTTTGGTTCAAAAATGGATTGTACTCTATGTTATTTTGGTTATATGCACCCTTACATGCTATATAAATGAAAACTTTTGCATATTGTGTATAAATGGTTTGGATTCATATGGATGCACATGAATATATATGTTTTTCTTTAAAATTGGAATATTTATTATTTAGTGTACTTTTGGTCAACCGGATTTTGGTCCAGTTTTTTTACCAGTTCTAGGTTTGGGGGATCTACTAGTTTGGTCAATGGTTCGTTTCTAATAACATTGATTCCAAGAGAATGAGTTCAAGGGTTTCTATGGCTTTCTAGAGGCTTAGATCAACTAATAGTGGCTCAAATATGTTTCTAGGATTGCAGCAAGCAATTAGTTTATAACAACAATAAGAAAAAAACCTTGGAATATATGATAAAAGTGTAAAATTAGGTCTATTTAGTGAGTAAATGAGAGAGTAGATTACAACAATTTTATGTGGTGAGAAAAACACATATAATACCAAAATAAACCATAGACATCAACCCTAATTTATGTCTGAAAAATGCATGTAAAATGATTTTTTACTTTTCCAAATAAATGCATACAAGTCCTAACCCTAGGACAATAATATCCAAGGAAAATACTTCTGCAACTTAATGATTTTGATGTAGCCGGATCCTAATTTAGCATACAACAATTAAAAGAAGAAAATATTTAGGGTTTTGAAGGATTGGCACAAGATATATATAAGATTAGTGTCTTTCTCAATCTAGGGCTAATGGAGTCTAGGAGTAAAAATCTTTGGAAGAAAAGAGATGGATGTGGATTCAAAGAAATTAAGGGAGACAAACTTGTGTCCATCAACTCTTTAACCCTAGCGTTCTTTTATCTTCTTTGGAGATTGAAAGGGAGGGAGATAAACCTAGGTTACCTCAAGAGAAACTTGATGAAAATATTGTGCAAGGAGATTTTAGAGCCATAAAACATCAACAAAACCTTGGTGAAAATTTCATTAAACCCTAATTCATCAACAAGAACAAGATGGAAGAAGATAACTTACATTAACATAGCACATATCATCAAAGAATCACCAATAATCATCCAAGAGAGAGAACCATCCATGAAGAATCCTCCAAGAGAAATTTGCTACACTAGTGCTCCATAGCACACAAGAGAGAAAAAGACAAGTTACTAGTGCAAGTTGATCTCCAAGTGTGACAATGATTGAACGGTAATTGATTTCCCTCTATTTATATGAGGGTAACCAAGTTGATTTTCCCTAATAATAAATCATGATTACTAGTTGGATAGGTCACAAGCTAACCCCCAAAGATAGCTAAATCAATGATATAACATAAAATTATGCCTCAATTAACCCACATGTGTTATTTAAATATTCTCTAAGGGTGATGTTATCCTCCAAGAGGTGCGCCTCTTCACGAAAAGTGCAACAAATGGCTCCAAGGGGTGCATCTCCTCCCAAAATTCATGTGTCCTCATCAACCAGATGCCTAATCATTAAGCAAGGCCTCCTGAACCCAATTTCATCCATAAGGCTTCTCACACCATCCTTTGAAGTATCAAGAAGAGGATGCTATCATGCTAGGGTATGGTGTCATCATGGTGAACAATGTACAATCCCCTCCAAAGGGGTCCCATGTCGTCATCAACATCATCAAATATCCTCAAAAACAAGTTAACGTCCATCAAGTAGGTGCAATACCAGCCTGCGGGTGTCTTGCCATCTTTGGGGTACACCTTCTCTCAAGGTAATGTATTTTGGCTTTGAAGGATAGTGTCCAAGGTCTTGGAGGTAGGTGAGAGTATCATCAACTTTGTCAAGTCATGCCATAGTCCACACTTCTCAATTTATTCTCAATGTCCTCTATCAACATGCCTTGCGTCATCATTGAACGAGCTGGACATCCTTTTTGAAGTGTTGGAGAAGCATCATACAATTCCTCAAGAGATGGTAGCTGTATCTGGGAACAAATATCTAACACATACTCATTAAATCAAGTGAGATCAACATCATGGGTGCAAGAACTAGAAGAGTCTCAAAGTGGGGCAATATTGAATGTTAAAGGTATCAAAGTACTTCACACAAGAATCATCTTCTAATGTCTTCCTAGCTTATGATTTGTACATAATTTACCATGCTTAGGTATGGGAGAGTTATTGCATGGCCCTATTAGGTGCTTCTATCCCTAAAGGGATGGATAGTTCCTAGGTCGAGCCTTCTAGAAGATAGGTGTATGTGATGGGTGTTATGGATTGGGTTTGTACTTTAATGGAGTCATAGCCTTATTCTATTTTATATCGAACTATTATCCATGAGCATCTTTGTAGAGGGAGCACTTAGCTTGCCTGAGTTACCTTCCTTGCCTTTGTTTTTCCAAGCCCTCCATATTTGCCCTTTTCTTTTCTTTTCTTTAGACAACTTGTTTATTAATCTTCATTGGTTATCATGAGATAACCCCTTTTTGCAATGGGCAATATATCGTGTTATTGGGGTCAGGATGTGCATAGAGAGATAACCCCTTTTTGCGATGGGCAATATATCATGTTATTGGGGTTAGAATGTGCATACTACATAGAGAGTTCCTTTTACTTTGATAGGCATGATATGCATGCATACTCTTGGGGATTAGTCGCTATATAAGAGGGGGTAGAGATTAGGCTATAATTTGGCTTGTTCTTTCTTTTCATCCCTTGCCATTTGTTTTACGTTTTAACATTTGGCTCATGCTCTTTCCTTTATTATCACTGCATCAACCTTGGGTATGGAGATAAAGTTCCAATTGAGCCCATTGATGTTAGATAACTATAAAATTGGGAAGCAAGAGATGAAAAGGCACTTGCACTATCAAGATCTTCAATCACCAATGAGTTGTATATTCATATTGAAAATGTATCTAATACTTGGACTGCATGGACAACTTTTGAAAAGATGTTTGATACTCAATCTAAAGCAAAAAGGGTTGAGCTTCATATTAAATTACTTAATCAAAAAATGGCTTAGGTTGAGATGTTTTGGAGTAAATCTCGTTTGAAAATATTCGGCAAGAACTCTTGAAATTTCATTTTAAAGATGTGGAAGAAAGTTTAATGATCACCATTTTGATGAAAGATTTGTGGCTCTCCTATAAATATTTTCTAGAAACATTACAAATTATTGATAAATTAGCGAACCAAACTTTTGATTCCCTTAGCGACTTGTTTGTCCAATATGCTAAGACATTTGGTAAAAAGAACTCAAGAGAAGATGTTCTCTTTACCAACTCAATGAAAGGAGAAATTTCAAGGGGGAGAAGCTCATCAAATGAAAATACAAGAGAAAGAGGAACTTGTAATGAAAATAATAGAGGAAGAAGCTCATATAATACAAGAAGAAAATGTAATTATAATGAAAATACAAAAGAAAGATTCTGGTCGAGTGACAATTATATAGGAAGAGAAAGAATTCAAGACATTGGTCGCGGTCATGGAAGAAACCAAGGGAGAAGAAGAAATGATCAAAATCAACAATACTCCAAGAGGTCTCAAAAAGGTGAAGAATAACTCAACCAAAATGCAAAAGATGTCTTTGCATTGGACATGTGGCAAAACATTATAAAACAAGAAATGAGAATTTGCAGAAGAATAAACAACATTTGAAGTCTAATGGTTCAACGTCAACTCAATATGTAGAAAATGAAGAAGATGCTTATGTATTCAAAACATCTTAGGAGGATGAATATGCAGATTCAATGTTCACCAACTAATTGGCAAGAAAAGAATTTGAAGATGATTGGCTACTTGATACATGAGTTATTCATCATATGTGCTATAGAAAATATTATTTCTAGACACATGAAGATATGGAACCCAATGCAATTTATCTGGCCAATGACAACTCATACACCTCAAGGAAAAGGATCAATTTGGTTTTCTCTTCTGGGAATTGGAAAAGGATTGCTTTCAAATATATGGTAAGTTCCAATCTTCTAGAAAGAACTGTTGTCCTTAGTACTCATTAGACAAGGAGGTCATCAGATCATCATGGAAGATGGATGGATTAGAATCAATTTAGTTAAACAAAACTTCAAAATAATAATGAAGGTATATGAAGATGGAAAACTTCTAAGGTTATAAGGAACAAATTTTCCTCACAAACAAGATTTGGTGGTATCAAGAATTTATTTGCTAGCTTTCTAAGATTATGGCATTACAGATTTGGCCACTTGAATTTTGATAGCCTTAGTAAACTTAAAGCAAATGAGATGGTTAAAGGATTGCCCCATTTCAAAAAGGAGATTGCTAAGTGTGAAGCTTGTATTATTGGAAAACAAAAGAGTTGTCCTTTCCCCGCAAGGACATGGCGAGCAAACCAATGTTTGCAATTAATCCATAGTGACATTTGTGGTCCTATGGAATCCTCTCTTGGTGGATGCAGATACTTTATTATTTTCATAGATGATTTTACAAGAATGATTTGGGTGTATTTTTTAAAGGAGAAATTAGAAGCCTTTGACAAATTCATACAATTTCAACAATTAGTTGAAATTGCCAAGGAAAAGATTGCCATATTAAGAATATATAATGGGGGAAAATTCACTTCAAATGAATTCAATGATCATTACGTGAAAAATGGAATAAAAAGACAATTGACTAGTTCTTATACTCCACAACATAATGGACTTACAGAAAGAATGAATTACACGATGATGGGAATAGCAAAATCTATGTTATACTTAAAGGGGTTGAGCACAAAATATCGGGCATAAGTAGTGCATACAACAATTTATGTAAGGAATCAATCTCCTACATCAACCTTAAGTAAATCATCTTCGAGTTTTTGGCTCCACTTTCTATGATTTAGTTCCTAAGGAAAAAGGACTAAGCTAGAAAATCACAGTATGAAATGCATTCTTCTTGGCTATTCAAATGAAAAGA
The DNA here is from genome assembly GCA_031772625.1 of Pinus tabuliformis. Classification (NCBI taxonomy): domain Eukaryota; kingdom Viridiplantae; phylum Streptophyta; class Pinopsida; order Pinales; family Pinaceae; genus Pinus; species Pinus tabuliformis. The sequence continues at coordinate 548,913,425 of CM062815.1, read as the reverse complement.
AAGGATACATGTTGTTATCTAATGGGAAGTTTATTATTAGTTGGGATGTTGTCTTTGATGAGATATAAATTCAAACAGTGCAAGATATTAATAATCTCCTTAATCACTTGGAAAAGAAGGCAGACAAAGCAAGTCCTTAAAGAAAATAAATTTGGATTGAGAAAGACTTAGTCTCTAGTATGAATATTCATGAAAAAGATAACTCTTCTTTAGATGATGATTCCTCAATACAGGATAGGTCTACTGCAGTAACTTCACCACGAGGACAACATAGTAGACTAAAATGGTTTGATTTCTAAAAGATGTTCATGAATATGAACAAAACAAATCATGGACTAGAAGTTTAACTTAGTCAAAATTTTCCTCAATATCTCATGATTCCATTAAATTGACAACTTTCGTAGAAGTAACAAAGAATAAGGAATGGTAGCAAGCAATTGTGGATGAATATGACTTGGTAATTGCTAATATACCATGGAGTCATGGACACTTGTTGATTGTCCAACAAATGTTAAACCATTGGCTATAAATGGGTATACCGAATTAAATATACAGCAAATGGTGATGTAGATAAGTATAAAGCAAGACATATGGCTAAAGGATTTTATCAAAAAGAAGGAATTGACCATGAAAAATGTTTGCCCCGACAACAAAGTGGAACACAATAAGAATGACGATAAATTTGGCTACATAGTATGATTGGACACTTCATCAAATGGTTTGAAAAGTGACTTTCTTATTGGTGATTTAAAAGAAGAAGTTTGTATGACTCAATTTCTAGGATTTGAAGTTGAAGGGTAGGAGCATAGAATTTGGAAACTCATCAAAGCTTTATATGGCTTGAAATAGGCACCTAAAGCATGGTATGCCAAAATGGATGAATACCTTAGGCATGTTGGTTTTCATTGCAATGAGTTTGATGATACTTTATATTTCAGGATGAAAGGTCAAAACTTGGTCATCATTGTTCTTTATGTTGATGACTTAATCATTATAGGCAATCATGAAGATCACATCAAGCAGGTGAAATGAGAACTTCAAAAGGGATTCAAAATGATAGACTTGGGGCCACTTTGATACTATCTTGGAGTAGAAGTTTCACAACAACATCATCAAATCTTCCTTAGTCAAACCAAGTATGCTACATAATGGCTAAAGAAGTTTGGCATGGCAGAATGTAAATCCTCTCTTACTCCTATGGAGCAAAACTCCTAACTTTCAAAATTTGAAGGGGGGAATTGGTGAATAGTACTATCTATAGACAGTGGATTGGCAACCTCATTTACTTGACAACTACTCGTCCCGATTTGTTATATGTAGTAAACATTCTTTCCAGATTCATGCGAGCACCTAGAGAATGTCACTGGAATGCAACTAAAATATTGAGAAATCTAGGGGGCAACAAGTGTATGTGATTTCTCTTACTTTGATAACTGCTTGTGAGGTATTTTTTCTTTACTTGATTAACTTCTTTTTTTCTTTGTTATTATTAGTGTTCTCTATCATCAAACAATGGCCAAATGATAAAGAACAATGAGACAATAGGACACAAGATATAGGCGATCAACCAAGGCCAAAACCTCTCCAACTGAGAGGAAAACCCACCCGAATCCTTCTCTTATAGAACTTCAATTGACGAGTTCCAGGACCCTCCAAGACCAAGTCTTCCTTCCTTCTTGATGATCTTTCCTTACACAACTTCCAGCAACAAACTTCGATCTTCCAACAACTTCTCCAGCAACTTCGACCCCAACAACAATTTCTGCAACTTCGACCTAGAAGCTTCAATAACTTCGACCTAGCAACTTCACAACTTCGACCTTGATGCAACTTCAACAACTTTGACCTAGCAACTTCACAACTTCGATCTAGAGGCAACTTCACAACTTCGACCTTGCAGCTTCACAACTTCGATGTAGCTTCAAAATTTTGTCTAGCCTAGAAACTGTAGAAAAATGCAAAGAGAGAGAGAGAGAGGCCCATAAACTTCGATCTTGATCTTCTTCGTCCTTTTCCAACTTCTATCTTTAGGAGATCGAACTTACTTGAGTGAGAGTGCAAATGAGGTCGAATTCCTTCTTATTTATAGGCTTGTGAGGGGTACGAATTGCTATCTTGAGGTCAAATTCTCCCTTCATGTAGGCCGACTTGATCTTTGTGCCATGACGAGGTCTTGGAGGGTCTTTTGACTCTATTTTGACTCAATAATTTTTTCTTTACAATATGTAACATGCCCAAATGGGTCTTCAATACATGACAATGACTCAATTGACTTTATGACAAACCTAGAAGCACTCAATGGGTGCTTGAACTAAAAATAAATTTCCCTTGAGCATGAAACCCATGCCTCAAGAACACAAATACATTTATTTTTCTCTTTTCATTAAATACATAAAATCACGATTACATATGCCATTATGAAGACCAAACCTACAAGGTACTTGGACATTCTCAAATCGAAGAATTCTCATAAGAAGAGTTAGATTGGTAACCTATTTGTACAACATATCATCTAGCATTGTCACATAGCAAGGCCTTGACTAACAACTCTATCTCTCCAGAAGATCAGAGCTCAATGCTGGTGAGACCAATGATTTATAAACACCCTCATCATTGTCTCTCTTGGAACATACCCCACTGGGTTCTCTCAGAGTATGTCCCATCAGGAATATTCTTATCTTGAATTCCCAGTCCTCTAAGAATATCGGTCCTTTACGACTACTCTTATCTTGGATGCCCTACCACATCCTCAAAGAGTATCAGATGCCAGATACTTACCTAATCCTCCATTCTTTCTTCCCAAGTGAAGACAAGAATGATATGTCTACCTCTCCCTCTAAACTAGGGAGGATATACCCATTCCAATGAAGGAATGTACCCATTCCTATAAAAGGAATGTACCCAAGCTTCTTCTTAACCAGGGACTTGCTTCCAACGACTTTCTAGTTGGAGATCATGGTACAACCAACTGCTTGTAGGACTCCTTCCTTTGATGTCATGAATTTCTTCTTTGTTATGGAGCCTACATCTTTTGGGACTTCTTCGTAGGGCATTGACCATCCATCACTTTCATTCATGAATCATGTCATTCATGTCATCCTTTCTTTCACCAGAAAGTGATTCACTAATCCATATTTGGCTTTCCTTCATACAACTACCATCTCCACTTCATGTTTTCTTCAGGATCTTATCATCGCACGACATGAGTATCAGTTGTAGATGACATCTACAACTCTTCCTTTGGTAGCCCTGCATTAGCCCATCCAGATATTGTTCAAAAATAAAAAATGGACATTAAATTACCTTTGTAATGGTCTTGTTGTCCCCTAAGATGTACACCTAAGTGTGGGAAAAGTTTCTAACCCCACAAGATATAATCTTTAAGGCACAACCCTCAGAGTAGGGGCTGTCACCTATTCCCTACTCACTTCGTTTAAGCTCTCTCCTAGATAAGCTAAGGGGGGTAGTCCCTGAGGATAGTTAGAAAGGGAAAACTTGTTGCAACAACAAGTCTAGGAGATTAAGAGCAAGGCAATTCTTTATCTAAGCAACCTGATTAAAATGATTTAGCAAGTTTGATTACAAAAAAAGGAAAGTAAATATTTAATAGGACAATCCCAATAAGATAAATAAGACAATGACTAGGTACAATGATAAACCAGTGCCTTATAACAATGCTTAGAAGAGATTCAACACTTGCAAAATATTTCAAGTCATAAGATAAATAATGCTGCAAGACAAGTATTAGTATTGGACATGACACAATATTAAAAGATGAGCAGAAAATTTACCTTGCAAGAATAAAAAAAAACTGTACTTAGCTTTTAAAGAGATGCTCAAATAAATGTAACAATATCAATGGACAATGAGCATGCAAATTAAAGTAAATATAGAGTCCTCACAAAATAATAATATGCCAATTTAGACAAAGCCAGATAGGTGGATGCAAACTAAGTTAAGTGGAATGCAAAATCTAACTTTAGAATGCAAATATTAATGCAAGATTTTCAATGGATTACAATGATAACAATGTTGCTTCAAGGAAAGTAAAATGCTAATAAACTTGTAATCAAAAAGTAGTTAAATGCTTCAAACCACAAGGTTACTTTTTAATGACAATAATCAATGAAACAACAAAGACGGTGTTGACTTAGAGCAGAACTCATAATGCTTTTAAGAGGTGCTAGTTAAAGATGTTCTTCACTTAGCTTATATGATGTAAACAAAAGCAAATTATGGCAGATGAGGTTGCTAATAGGAAATTAAAGAAAATACCACTTAGATCTACAATTGCATCTGCAATAGAGACAAGAAATAGATCAAACACTTCAGATGCAAATATTGAAGTTAGATCTAGCATGCTAAAGAGATGAGATGCAGGAACAACTTAGTGAGTTACAAAACCAAACAAAGATCTCTTTTTTAAACAAGGAGAAACAGAATGCCAAGGGATGAAAATCCCAAGCTCCCCAAGAGAAAGATAAACTTTTATTAATGGGAATTACAAAGAAAGGAGCCCTTTGATAGATTAAATGGCTCTTTACGTCAAGGAGTTTAGAATAGAGATAATATCTTTACAAAACCAACAACCTCCTCAAGAGAGAGGCAAATCCACATATGATAGCTGTAACTACTTCAATGATCAGTCCTTAAGCATTTGGATCTGCAACAAGGTGACTGCAAAGGAAAGGTTCTTGACTTAGATAAGAGGATGTGATCTTTTCAATGAATCAGTCCCAAATCAAATATTGTCTGTGCTACAAAGACACTTGCCACTAGTAATGTATATTCCTCGTGAAACAAATGTTAGCCTTTGAAGAAATAATGAACAAGTAGAAACTTTCAGATTTTGAAGGTGACTGATAACTACTCCTGCAAGAACTAATGTTGATCCACCCAAAAACACTTCAAAACAAGTATTGTAAGAACCCTCTAACTCACTGTTTACAAACAGAAAATGAATTGACAATTTAAACTTGCTCACTATTTAGAAGATAATAACCTCTGAAAATCTGAAATTCAAGCTCAGAAAATGGATATTGACTCTGTGTAGCAATGGCTTGAAGCTTAGTGAAAAGTTCACCTCTAAAAATCTGCCAATGAAAATCAGTCTCCAATATCAAAAACTTTTGCCTTCAAAACGATTGAATTCTCTCAAAAATTCAATCTATCTATTTCAAGAAGGGATCCCTTGCATAGAATATGAAGAATAGTACAATTAATTCCGGCTGCTTAAAACCCCCCAAAACCAAATTAGATCAGCAATCAAGAACATATTTCAAAAGAGTCACTGGATAATGATCACAATCTTTACAATCAGCCCAAAAAAATGATTTTAAATTCAAAATTAAATTTTATTAAAACTTTTGTGGGGAAAATTTTAAGGTTCAAGTTTCAGATTTTTTTTTAAGAAAAATTTGGAATGAACATAGCAAACTTCAACGATTTCCTTTGCCAAAAATTAAATGAGACCCCTGCCAAACAAATGTTAGATCTCTGCAAAAATACAAGGGTTAATTGATATGAAGTTTATAGCAAAAAAAAAAACTTTAGCGAAATAATCCAAGAAAAGTCTGCTGCCCTCAAGAAAATGAAAATCATTGAGCCAAAAAATGGTTTGGAACCCTTGTCTAATGATGGGATAATCCTTCAAGCACACGACCTCTATAAAAATTTAATAAAGAAAACCCAGAAAATGGTTTAAACCCCCTTTTTATTTATTTGATATTTGAGGAAATTGACCAGCGCTGAAGGCCCTAAAAGGCCTTGAAAATTTAAGGAGCAAAAGACTCTCGACTCTGCTCTAAAATGACCCAAAAATCTTTTTAGATTAGATTTTATTAAACGAGAGGGAAATTTTATCAGGTCCCAAAAGTTAATCTCCTTCAAAATGCCTAGACAAAAATTTTCTGAATAATCTTAATAGTGATCTCTGCACCAGATTTGGAGTCTCAAACTTTGCTTCTCTTCCCTCAAACAAGAAAGGTTTCAAATGGTTCTATTAGATGCCAAAAAATAAGGCTTCAAACCCAAAAAAAAATTGTTCTAAAACAGTGTCTAGAACTTCTTCAGAACCTCTTCTTTTCTCACTGCAAAAGACCACTATTAGATACACAACGAAATACACAAAAGACCCAGCACTTCACAAAATTTTTGCTGGCAAAATAATGCCTAAAACCCTGCTCAAACAACTCCAAGAAACCTGCAAAAAAAAAAAAAAAAAAACTGCACACAGAATTAACTTGAAAAAAAAATTAGCAGCACACAGAAATTTCAATGGCAAAAATAATGATAAATCCTCCTCAAACTACTTGGTGATCACTGGAAAGTAGAATAATGGCTGGAAGATTTAAATCTGAGTATGCAACTATTCTAGAAAACCCTTACGAAAGAATTGTGAAACACTTTAAAAAAAGGTATGCAAAAGATCAAAGGGTTTTAGAGCCTAAAAAGGCTTGCAGTCTTCCTCTTTTAAATATATAAATACATATACCTAAGACTAAAAATGAAACAATGGATGAAGAAACCAATGTGGAAAAAGTTGAAGTCGGGATTAATTCGGCAAGGATCCAAAAGTTGAAAAACTCGTCAAAGTCGGGAGTTTTTGCAAAAGTCGGCAAAAAGTCGGCAAAATTAAAAAAACACAAAATTATTCATTTTTAAAATTTTTTTTTAACATCTAGAGTATCCACAACATCAAATAAATGCATTTCCACATAAACATGTAAAGAAAGCTAATATATAATATGTATATGAAGTCTAGTGCTACATCACATATCAAAATATTGAATCAACTCCTGAATTTTGAGTCCTGTCTGAATCTCAACTCTCAAGAGTCAAAATATCAACAAAAAATATAATAAATGTATATCATGAGTGATCTAAAAGTCATCAAGTAATCAGTCATTGAGATCCTCTTCCCCTTTTAATTTTTGTTTCCGCTAATTGTATTAAGAAATAAGTCATGCATTTATTCAGTAGATTGTAATCTGCTTGGGTAATAAGGTGTCAGGTGGTGGGTCCAATGAAAATTAATAGCGAGTATCACAGTAGATGTGAAAATTAACGCTTGGTGACTCCAAGCTGCTTATTTTCTGAGAAAACAGTAGATGTCAGATTACTAACCTAGCCTTGGAATTTATTATTCAAAAGCTCTTGGAGGTAAAATCCACTTCTGATACATAACCTTTCCCCACATTTACAGGGAGTTCACCACTAAAGAAGATTCCCTTTCAAAACGTGCTCTCATTGCAGGAGGATCTTTGCTGTCACAAGATTTCACAAGTACTTTGTTCCTGTCTGAAAAATGGGTTCTTTTTTGAGGCACTGGTTTTGTTTTTTTTGGAGAGGTTGTTGCTATTTGATCTTCATGACCTCCTCTTTGTTGTTTCTTCTGCAAGCATTCAACAACTATAACAGTGTTTTTGATGGTGTGGGGTTCTTTCTACGGAAGACTGTTGTATGCTTGTCCTTTTGGTACTTTTGTAATCTTTTGAAGGGGCAATGGCTGTTAGAGTCTGGATCACTGAAAGCCTAGAGGCTTAGCCAATGTATACTTTGCTTTCTAACTAAAAATATGAAGTATAAAGATTTGTTTTTCCTTGGAAAACAAAAACATATCTTAACCTCAAAACTAACAGATTACAAATGAGACTGCTATGCTCGCAAGAAGTATGACAAACAATACAATGCAATAACTTGAAAATGCATGGATGGAAGATTCAATTTATAGTTTTTTCACCTTTGCGGCCTCTTTATCCGCAGCCTGGGAAGGGAGGCAGACTTTTTGGGTCGACTCCCGATTAAATCGGGAGTATAAGGAAAAAATCGCGATTTTTTCCTTTGTGAAAAAATCGCCAAAAAGTCGGGGGATTAAATCGTTTAGTTCAAAAAATCGCGTTTTTAGGATTAAATCGGGATTTTTTGTAGACTTTTTCCACACTGGAAGAAACACTCAGAAAATATTTATAAATTTTTTGTAATGAAAACCCTCATTTATTTTTATTCTACTTTTTCCTTTTGGTTTTTGTTGGGATAAAAAAAAAGCCCCCCAAAAAAAATACAAATAATTATTTAAAAATAAATAAAATTTAAAATTTAATTTTGTTTGCATCAGAAACGTTTATATATATATATATATATATATACAAGCTCTAAAAAAAAGCAGATATTTTTCATGAATAGCTCTTTGATTCAAATAAGTAAATAATGAATGATTTTCTCAAAGCCTAAGCCCAAAAACCTGCAATAAATTTGATAGATAAATCCTTCAGGTAAAATAGAATGGTCTCTCTCACTTAATCACTCAAGAGTTGGTTAACTTAAGAAAAAGCATCCCCTTACACTTGAGATCGGTTTCACCTGAATATTTTCTACACACTTCAGAAATATTTTGTTAGCTTCAGATGAGACATAAAAAATATAATGGAAGAAAATTCCAGCAACTTAAACAAAAGCACGCTAACCACTTCCAATCCAAAAATATTTTCCAGATCTAACTACCAGTGTAAGATAGCTATACACTAATAATTCTATGTAAGCAAATGAAGTAACAAATAAAATCACTAGTAAAAAAAAAATTAGCTCAAGAATTCATTACCATATCCATAAGAGAAAAGCCACAATTTTTCACCCCAAAGACTTGTGTATTATTATTGCAAAATAGAAAAAGCTTCAAGACCAAAAGCTAGAGCACAACATCGAGAGATGATACAATGAGGAGCATATGCTTCCTTATATAGAAAAAACGAGAGCTCTAGAGGCTTCCAAGTGAATAACGGCTAGTTCCATGAAGGTGCACCATTAAATGCTTGATCCATGTCAAAATGATCTCCATCGTTGATTGCTTGAGAGAAAATTCGAATTCCTTGATGTTGCCCTTTTCTTGGTCAAAAAATATTTTGTTCTGACATTTTCTCCTCAAAAAACTCGTTCCTTTTTTCTAGGCCAAAAATATTTTCTTGCTTGATTTGTGGAGATTCCCTTCTTGAAAAGTGCACATTCACTTTTTAATATTTTTCACTTGGAGAGAATTTATTTTTCTCTCATTTTTATTTTCTGACCAAATTCTGGCTAATTATTTAACCATTTTTTTGCCGGAAAACCAAAAATAAAAATCAATTAATTTTCTGGCTTAGAATTTTAATTTATTTTGGCCAGAAAAATTAATTGATTGATACTAAAGGGTATTAATAATTTATTCCACCCTTGGTGGAAGTTAGATTAAGAAAAAATCATTGTGGCTCCCACGCGCCCCCACCTCTGAACTCTTTGCGATCTGCTTGCGGCCGCCTGGGCCTCGGCCCCAGCCATGGACCCTCCGGATCCCCCTTCGGAAGGGATGGATCCACAAAGCGCTTTCTCAGCCCTGGTGAAATCGCTTCCTCCGCAACGCCCCAGGCCTGCCCTCTCAAAATTTGTGAAGAAGTTGGATGGGCTCCAAGAGGTTCAGTTACCCCCAGTCTTGCCCCGCATGGCCGCTCTGTCTCTGGCTGAAAAATGCCTCATAGGTCAATTCACAGGCCTCTGGCCTTCTCCTAGAACCGTTCAAAGATGGGTTGAAAGAAATTGGACTGATAAAATTCAAGGGAAGATCTCCATAAGGTTTTGTGGGAAAGGATACTTCACATTCCACTTCGAATCTAAAGAGGATAAGGATTTAATTTTCAGAAATGGGCCCTATTTCATGGACTCCAGGGGCCTGTACCTCAACAAATGGACTCCAGATTTTGACCCTGAACTGGACGTCCCCAGTGCTGTTCCGGTTTGGGTTCGTCTTCCCCATCTCCCACTCCACTGCTGGGGAGATGAATCTGTACGAGCCATCGGGAATGCAGTAGGCAAATACATCGATCGTAGCGAACCGAAAGAGAACATGCAGGCCTGTGCGAGGATTTGTGTCGAAGTGGATCTTGGCAAAGGACTCCCCGAAGCGATAAAACTGAAAGTGGACGAGTGGAGCCATATCCAGCAGCTCGATTACGAGCAGATTCCTTTTAAATGCAAGGTATGTCATGAATACGGCCATTTTGCCAATCGATGTTCTAAACTTGTTGATGCAGAGAGCGGTGATCAAGAAGGCCAATGGGAACCTGTCAAAAAGAAGAAGTCTGCCCCGGCATCCAAAGCTCCTCTGGAAACTGACCCTCCTGTTCCCTCTGCTCTGCGTCCCTCCTCATCCTCCCCTCCCCTTTCTGCCCAACCCCCTCCTGATCTGCCCCTCCCTTCCTCTTCTAACCCTTTTTTTGTTTTATCTTCCCTTGATCCTCCTCCCGAGGATCCCTCTCTGCTCCCCTCGATCCCCTCCAAACCTTCAGATCCTTCTCCCCCCTGATCATCCCTTCGCAGGCTTCTCTCGATCCCCCTCTTCCTAGGCTTACAAGAAGCTCGTCTAAAGACCATGGATCCTCCTGCGACTCTTACAAGAAATCAGGTCCTGGTAGAAAATCGGCCAAGCAGCATAGAGACGAGAACGCTCAGAAAGACATAGCCATGGGCACTCAAACTCCTATAGAAGCTTTCATCCTGGGGCAACATGAGAAGGAGACAACTCAAGAGAGGCGAGCACCTCTCCGTAAACCAAACACCCAATGATGAAAATTCTGTCTTGGAACAGTAGGGGTCTAGGGCACCCCTCCAAAGTTTTAGCCCTCAGAGAACTTATACACAGTGAAAAGCCAGAAATTATTTTGATTCAGGAGACAAAGCTAGAGCAGCAAGAAATAAGAGGAATAATAGATCAGCAGAAACAATACAAAGGCTGTACCAGTGACTCAAGAGGAGCTTCCGGAGGAATTGCCACCCTTTGGGATCATAGCAAATGGAACTGCACATCAGTAAATCTACATCAGCATTGGATCAGAACGGTTCTGGATAATAAAATAGATAATCAAACTGCAATTATCTATAATGTTTACGCCCCCAACCATTACAGAGAAAAGGAAAGTTGCTGGGATGATTTGAAGGCTAGCATCGATGGTGAAACAACTTCAAATATTATAGTGGCAGGCGATTTTAATCTGATCTTACATGCCAATGAAAAAAGGGGAGGTTGCTTTTCGCCTGACCCCTTCAGAGGCCGTTTGGAAGCTATCATTCGAGACCATGAATTTGTGGACGTTGTACCAAAAAATCGCAGGTACACCTGGAGCAACCGCAGGCTTGGCATTGGCAACATAATGGAAAGGCTGGACAGGTTCTTAATTAATGTATCGTTCCTCTCCTCCTTTTCTGTGGGGTACGCTAGCATTTTATCCACCTCAGCCTCTGATCATTACCCCATAATACTCACGCTGGAAACTCACTGCCCTCTCGGGCCAATTCCGTTTAAATACAGTCCTCTCTGGAATTGGGATCCGGCTGTCAGAGAAATTGTTCAGGGATCCTGGAACCAGCACGTTGAAGGCTCACCAGGTTTCATTTGGGAAACTAAACTAAGAAGAACCAAACAGGTCATCAAAGAGTGGGCAAGAGCCAATTACAAAGAACCTGAAGAGACCAAAAAGAAAATTAAAAATGAACTTGAATGCATCCAAAGAACGATAGAGGTTCATGGCCTCTCTCAACAGAATAAGGAGCAAGAAGGCGTACTCTACGCACAGCTGAGTCACATAAACAGAGAAGAAGAGTTAAAATGGAGACTAAAGTCAAGGCAGCTCTGGCTGCAAGGCGGTGACAAAAATACAACTTTTTTTCACAAACAGGCCACGGCACGAAAAATCAGGAACAATGTTAGCTCAATTTTGGACAATGAAGGCAACCAGCAAAACACCCAAGAGGCCATCAGAAGAGCTGCCACTGAATATTACAGAGAACTTCTAACAGAAACCAAAGGAGAAGAGGATTATGCCGATTTTCTTCAATACTTGCCCAAGGGAATCACCAAAGAAATGAACGACAGCCTGATAAAGGAAATTGAAGAGGAGGAAATCAGAAGAACGATCTGGACTATGAATCCTGATAAGGCTCCCGGGCCTGATGGATTCCCCATTTGTTTCTATAGGGCTTTTTGGGGTTTAATAAAAAAGGACTTGACTAAGTTGATCAGATGGATTCAGAGAAAGGGTAAAATAGGAGGATATACCAATGCCACTTTTCTGGCTCTCATCCCTAAAGAAAACAGGCCCACTTCTTTTTCTCGGTTTAGACCCATTTCCCTCTGCAACTCCTCCTACAAAATTTTGTCTAAAATCCTTGCCTCTCGTCTCAAACCCCTCCTCCCCTCTTTGATTTCGGACAACCAAGGAGGGTTCTTGGCCAACAGACAAATTACTGACTCCATTCTTTTAGTTCAAGAAGCCATTCACTCGAGCCTCTCTAGGAAGGAGAAAGGGTTTATCCTTAAACTCGACCTTGCCAACGCCTTTGACAGAGTTAGGCACTCTTTCCTTATAGCTGTTTTAAAAAAGATGGGTTTTGAGTTGCCCTTCATTAGCCTCATCACTGCTTGCATCTCTGGGCCTTGGATTTCCCCCTTGGTTAATGGTAGACCGGGTGAAGCCTTTCAGTCCTCCCGGGGTCTCAGACAGGGTTGCCCCCTTTCCCCGTATCTATTTATCCTTATGGCTGAATCCTTTAGTCAAGCTCTGGACTACAACAGAAGAGTGGGCCTCATCACTGGAATCAAATTTGGGAATGGAGTCAAGAATATCAATCACTCTCAGTTCGCCGATGACACCTTGCTAATTGGAGGAGCCTCCACCACTATAGCAAGGAGGTTCAAGACTCTTCTCGACAAATTTATGGGGTACTCAGGAGGTTTGGTTAACCAGTTAAAAAGTTGTATATTTGGATGGAATGCAACAAATCAGGTCATCCATAATATCGCAAATATTTTTGGAGTCCCTTGCAACCTCGAGTGGACGCATTTCTCCTATTTGGGCATGCCTGTGAGCCTAGGACCTCTGAAGGCAGGAACTTGGGATATCATCATTGACAAGGTGAAGCGGAAAGTACAGCAGTGGGGTTCAGTTTGGCTCAACCCAGCAGGCCGTCTCATCCTCCTTAAATCTGGTATTTCTTCTCTCCCCCTTTATCGATTCTCTCTATATCAAGCCCCAACTTCCTTTCATAACAAAATGGAAGTAATCCTCCGTCACTTCCTTTGGCAAGGAGGGAAAATCGATAAAAAGAAATTCAATTTAGTCAGTTGGAAACAAGTCATTCAAACCCAGGACAGAGGAGGTCTCGGCGTTAGATCCCCCAAATTTCTAAACCTTGCCTTCGGAGGGAAGATTGTTTGGAGGCTCATCACTGGTTCTTCTACATGGTGGAAAAGGGTTCTGGAAACCAAATATTTGAACTGCCCGAGACAACAATTGCTAGATTCTGCTATACCCAATAGAGATTCTTCAAAAATCTGGCGCTTATGTAAAAAAGCTATTCCGTTCATTGCCCAGAATATATCCAAAGTGCCCAAGGGAGGAGTCAGTATTAAGATTGGAGCTGATAAAATTCTGGGACAACAACCAATAAATAGTCATGAAGAAACCATTCCTATTCTCTCTTTTCTTAACAGCAAGGGTATCCATTATCTGGATCAAATTTCTAGCTGGGATCCTCTATCCCACCTCTGGCTTGGATGGTCTTTCCCTGATGTTCCCATTGCTCTCAATCCTAGCCTTTCCTTTCTGCAGTCTCTCCTCCACAACAAAGCTCCCGTCAAAAAGAATGAGATGGATGGCTTTCGATGGGACCCAACTGGCTCAGATTACACAGTTCAAGCAGCCCACCAGCACATCTGCTACAGCACTTTCCCTATGCCAATATGGAATCACTGGAGAATGGTGTGGAAGTCAGAGGCTCTCCCAAAAATTAAATTTTTTATCTGGACCCTGCTAAAAGGGAAAATCCTAACAGCAGAGAATTTACAAAAGAGGGGTATCAACAGTCCATCTCGCTGCCCCAACTGCTACGCTGCGGAAGAATCTATGCAACACCTCTTTGTAGACTGTTCTTTTGCTATTGACTGCTGGAAAGAATTGTACCCCATTGATAATTTCCCTTGGATTTCCCAGCATTCCATAGGTGAAGTGATACAATATTGGAAAAAGAACTGTCCTTGGAAAAATAAGAAGAGCAACTTAGTGCAGAGGGTCTGGAACACTCTCCCATACACCATGTTATGGAGTATCTGGCTAGTTAGAAATCAAAAAATCTTTAAGGATAAGAACTCGACTTCAAGATTTGCCTGCAACAAGGCAAAGACTCTAGCCCTTGAAACGATTTCTGTCAAAACTCATAGCAACATTGATGCAACTGTGTACAGTGTTGAAGAAAGGAGCTTCATCAGCTATATCCTGGACAAAAACCATAGCACTCAGAATGGCAATATAATGAGAGAACAGCGCAGTCAGGAAACCCACAGTTGGAAGATAAGGTTCAAAGAGGAGGAGTTCGCAATTTGGCTGCAAAAATGCAACAGTTTCTACCTTTTCTTCGATGGAGCATCCAAGTCAAACCCAGGAATCGCAGGAGCAGGGGGCTTGATCTCCAATGCCAATGGGGACTGCGTCCTCTACTATGAATGGGGTTTAGGGAATATCTCCAACAACAGGGCAGAAGCGTTGGCCCTATATCAAGGGCTAAAACAACTCATCAGACTTGGTATAAGATCAGCAAAAGTCTTTGGAGATTCTTCGGTAGTAATTAGTTTAATGGCTCAAAAGAAAATATCACCGAATGCTCTCCTACAGCAGGTCATTCAGCGCTGCCAACTCTTGCATCAGACAATGGGAAATCTGCAGTTTCATCACATCCTCCGCTCTTTCAACAAGCAAGCAGACAGGCACGCCAACAAGGCTTGCGACAGGACAATGGGTAGTCTGCTTTGCAATGCCGAGGAGTCTCTACAGCCTTTGCCATGAATCGAATCAGTTCACTCAGCATCAATTCGGACAGCTCTATCAAGTGGAAATGGTTTCAGATTTTCCAGGCTTGCAACAGGATCATTATCAGCGCTGGGATGTGGCTTAGATCCGTTTCATTTATTACTCTGCTCATTCTGACTAAATCTATTCATCCTTTCCAGAACCGATCCCTCTTGTCTCTGTTTCGCGTAGGATCCTGGCTTCAACGTGACCTGGACGTGTCTATTACCTCATCCTTCGCCCGAGCTCAGCTGCTGATCCCTGTCGCCCCATTCTGTAATCAGCGGCACGCAATGTGGACTGCCTCCCCGTTCTCGTTAACATAATTTAGAAATGCTATGCGGACTGCATCCCCGTTCTCGTTAACATAATTTAGAAATGCTATGCAAATGTCAGTTTTTATTGTTTCAATTTGTTAGAGTTTATCTCAGTTTAGACTCTCTCAAAGTCAGAACAAGCAGGACTAAGGAGAAAATTTCTTTCTGTAACTCCTCTGATCCTGAGCCACCCCGGCTCTTCATGTATCTCAGGAATTCAAGTTCCCTCTTTTTTTTTTATTCAGATTTTAATACAGCAGCCGATTTTGTTAAAAAAAAATAATTCATTCCACTCTTAGATATTTAAGCCATGGTGTTTAAATATGAGGGACCATGCACCAAAATATTTTACATGAAGATATTATAAATAACTCAACCCTTGAAAGGGGGAAACACCTTTAGACATAGACCCTTAATAAATTACCCAATTCTGCGACCAATATGATTTAGTGGACCAAGTGACTTGTAACAGAATAATTTAGCCAATTAGCTTAAATTATTCCCAAATCACTTTTACAAAAGACCTGACTAGAACATTAGTACTCACCTAAGACCTTGACGATAAATTCCACCCTAGCTTTGGGGTGAGGCTAGAGGGGAAAACTCTTCCGATCATCCGTGTGTTTTTTAAAATATGGATGAATCAGTGAGACGAAAAACCTCCTAGGATGAAAATTATTGCCAAAATAATAGACTTACCTAGGTTGTTACATACATATTTGGTATTACTAGAATCATTTACTTTACAAACATTGCAACATGGGTTTATAACTCTGATACACTGATGACTAATGAATCCTGGATATTTGACTACCCAAACATGAAGGAATTCCTTTGCAAAAAAGTGCACTGCTACAAGGTAGTTGACACAGAGTGGTCAACATCTGGGTCTACTTGGGGACACGTTCACTGAAAGAATGTGAGAATCCAGAATCTGCACCCGAGCAACACACAAGTTCATATAAGTAGCATCCATCCAAATATAATAAAAAAATCATCATATAACATTGAACACATGAAATAGAAACTCCAAAATATTTTTCTGACATGTAAAGTAAATCTTTTTAAAGGACAGAAACAAAAATGCTGAAACAAAATCTAAAATAACAAGGTGTAAGGTTAGAAATACAATACAGAGGATGCCCTCATGGCATCAGATGTCATCTTTGTAGAACAATTTGAGCATCTGGCCATTCACAGGTAAGTCTAGTGGTTCACCATGGCATCAGATGTCATCTTTGTAGAACAATTTGAGCATCTAGCCATTCACAGGTAAGTCTAGTGGTTCACCATCCAATGTGCTCAAATGAAACGAATTTGGTCTAGCAAGTCCTCTGATGATATGAGGTCCTAGCCACAAGCTGTCGAACTTTCCATGACTTCCTGGTTTCTCATTTTTGCGCTTCCAGAGTAGCACCATGTCTCCAACCTGCAAAGATCTAGCTCAAGATGATTTATCAAAACTTTTCTTAATATTATATTTGATTTTTACAGATATTATCAAAAGCTTCTCTATGAGTTTCATCTAATTCCACAATTTGATCAATTCTGTGTTGAACAACATCTTCGTCAATAGAGAAATGTTGAAGGAGTTGATAAGCTGGCAATTTAAGGTGCATAGAAAGAGTTACATCCACGCCATAGATCAATTCAAAGGGACTTTTACCAGTAGATTTCTTCTTTGTAATCCTATCTGCCCATAGTGCATACTTGATTTTGTTATCCCAAGCCCGTTTATTGTCTCCTACTATCTTTTTGATAATGGTTATAAGATTTTTATTACTAGACTTTGCAAGACCATTTCCTTGATGATAGTAGTTAGATGAATGAGACAAGACAATGCCATACTTAAAACAAAAATGATGAAAACTCTAAAGAACTAAAAGTCTTGGCATTATCGGTAGTAATTTTAGTAATCGAGTAATGATTTTATCTTCAATAAATTCCATAACAACCCTTTCAGTGGTATTCTTAGTAGGAATAGCTTCAACCCACTTAGTAAAGTAATCAGTAGCAGTTAAGATCCATGAATAGCCATTACTAGAATTCTCATGGAATTTCCCAATGAAATCTAGACCCCAATGTTGAAAAGGAGCTTCAACAACAATAGGTTGTAAGGGCAGGGCTACTAACTTTTGCTTCCCAGTGAATAGTTGACAAGCTTGGCAACATCTAACATACTTGTGCACATCAGAAAAGATCGAAGGCCAATAGTAACCAGCTCTAAGGATTTTGTGGGAAGTAGTCTTTGCAGCGTAATGGTCACCACAAAATCCTGAATGAAATTCAGCGATAAACTTTTTCGATTCAATTTCGTCCACACACCTAAGTATTATTCCTTCGGGATTCCGCCATCCAAGGCCACCCTTCATGAAGCAATACTTAGTTGCTTTCAATCTTATAGCTCTTCTCTTATGAGCAACTAGATGGTTAGGGCATGTAAGATTTTGCAAATAATAAATAATGTCCCTGTACCATTCAATTTCTCCTAACCTTTGAAGTTCAGGTGAAGTTGAAGAATTATTCTGACAAATCAAGCCTAAAGCCTTCTCATTACCTTTAGCCAACATTTGGGCCAATCCTTGACCCTTAACAAGCTTAGTGGGTCTAATTTCCAAATTATACTCTTGAATCTTAGTGACCCACCTAGCTCTAGTCCCTAAGCAATTAGTTTGAGTTAATATATCTTTAATAGCAGAATGCGGGACAAAAGCTATAACTTTAGAATATCCCACATATGTCCTAAAATGCTTAAGAGACTTGACCAAGGCATAAGCTTGCTTTTCCATGGTACTATAATTTAATTCGGAATTCTGAAGCGCTCTACTCATAAAAGCAATCGGTTGCTCATGACCTTCTTTATTTTTCTGAAGCAAAACAACTGCTATAGTATCCTCTGAGGCGAAAGAGAAAATCATGAACTCCTTTGAATAATCTGGGCTGGCTAAAACAGGAGCTTTAGCGATAGAACCTTTGATTTCCTTAAAAGATTTCTTACTATCATCTTTCCATATAAACTTTGCATCCTTCTTTAAAAGACTTTGAATAGGCTTAGCAATTTCTGCATAGTTTGGAATGAACCTCCTGAGAAAATTGATCTTTCCAAGGAAGGACTGAAGGGACCTAAGGTTATGAGGCAAAGGAATGTTCTGGATGGCCTCAACTCTTTCAGGATCAATCTTGATCCCATCCTTAGAAATGATGTGACCAAGTAATTTACCTTCAGTTACTCCAAATACAGATTTAGAGGGATTCAAAGAAATTCCAAATTCTCTACACCTGTTAAAAACTTGCCTAAGATGATCAATATGACTAATACCATCCTTTGAAAAAACCATAAGATCATCTTGATATATTTCAATGATTTTACCAATTAGTCCTTTGAAGGCATAGTCCATAGCTCGCTGAAAAGTCGCTCCAGCGTTAGTCAATCCAAAAGGCATTCTTATGTATTCGAATGTTCCCCATGGTGTGGTGAAAGTTGTCTTATGACGATCCTCTTTCTTTACCCATACTTGATTATAACCTGAGAAACCATCTAGCAATGACATCATTCCTGAACCTGTTACTCTTTGCAACATGGTTTCCATGTTAGGCAAAGGGTAATTATCCTTTTTACATGCTAGATTAAGGTTTCTAAAATCTACACAAAGTCTGATTGTTCCATTTTTCTTCCTAACAATCACCAAATTAGAACACCATGATGAATGCCTAGTATGTGCAATAATTCCAGCTGCTAGCATTTTTTGAAGCTCTTTCTGAACCAAGGGAGCTAACTTAGGATTGATTTGTCTAAGTTTTTGACGAAAGGGTTTATCATTTTCATCTTTTAAAGGGATAGTGTGTTCCATGACATCTTCCCTATAACCTTTCAACTCATCACAAGAAAATGCTAGAACATCTCTATATTCATGAAGTAAATCAATTAACTTCTTCCTTTCTTCCTCCATGGTACCCTTACCAATTTTCACAATTTTTGGATCCCTAGAGGTACCAATATTTACTTCAATGTATTCCCCTCGATCAATCTTCTTCTCTTCTCTTTTCTTTGTAGCATCATGTCTATCAAAAAGTCGCTCTAATGCTTGCCATCCCCCGGGGATAGGATTCATCACATCGTCATTAACACAATTGCATCCTTCCTCCATATAAGCAATGTTTAAATCTTCAAATTCTTCATTCAAGAAGCAAACTACTTGACTATCATCATTAAAAACTTGCCAATGCTCAACATTATCGGGAATTGAAGGCCTAAAAATAACTTCCATCTTGACTTGATCATTTACTAACTCATCAGATAATTTCAAAGTAGATGCTGCCACTGCAAGTTGATCAGCATGGATGTTCTTTTCTCTAGGGACGGCTTGAAGATCAAGAGCATCAAAAAGTTCCATAGTGTCCCAAATTGCATTTCGATATCTCTTGAGTCTATTATTCTTACAAGCAAATTTGTTTTTGATTTGCATAATGACCAAATCTGAATCTCCCTTGATACTAAGCAATTTAATCTTTAAATCCTTTGCCAATTGGAGACCCAACAATAGAGCTTCATACTCAGCTACATTGTTGGTAGCTTCAAATTCCAATCTATAGGTAAATTTGAAAATATGACCAAGGGGAGATTTTAACACAATGCCAACACCTTTGCCATGTCTAGAAGTTGCACCATCAAAATACATATACCATACTTGATTCTTTAAATCAACAATCTTTTCATCCAAGGGAACTATGGAGTTAGACAAAATAGCATAATTCCCAAGGCTAGGTTGTTCTGTTATAATCTCATTATGAGGCCTCTTGGGGTCTTCCACATGAAATCTTCTTTCAAGCTCCCTATCAAGCCTTACAAAACCATTGCCTTCAGGAGAAGGAATAGTAGCATAAGTCCAATTCATTTGAATACTCCCTCCTAGATCAGAAGCCCACTTTCTCAATAGCAACATACCCCAAGCGTCAGGCACATCAATCACAACAATGTCCATGGAAATCATTATATCGGGATAAACAGACAAATGCACTTGTAAATCCTTAATTAAACCATGCACTTCAATTCTCTTAGAATCCATGGCGCAAATGTTGTGATAAGGTCTAGAAATCCTTAAGTTGAGTTGTTCCATGACCTTTTTGGTCATGACACATGCTGATGCACCAGAATCCAACATGTAGTTATACAATCGAAAACCATTAATAAGTAAAGTAATATAGAATGGTTGATGATCTTTATTATCTGGTTCCATACTTTGCAAATATACCGGAGCATCTTGATAACCAACTTCAGGAGCCTTTTCATGAAAAACATCACCACGAGGAGCATCAATAGCCTTCAATAACTTAGCCTTTTGGGAGGGAATCTTTATTATCTCTGTGACAGGAACCAAGATCTTAGCATTATTAATCCAACCTCCCAAATCAATATTCAATCTAGAGTTAGAATTAAAACCAGGGTTAGGAACTTTGGGAGTAATCTGATTTTCACATTGCGCCTTATTTCTCTGCTGATAAGTTAATCCTTTATCTCGAGCGATCTCCAAGATTTGTTCCGAAGAAGGCTTTTCACCAAATAGCTCAGATATCATGTCCTTCTTATCATTAAAGGTATTAATACTATATGAAGATTGAAGATTTTTCACATCATGACTGTTTTCAACAACTTCCATCCAATCTTGCATGGATAAGTGATGCTCATCACCAACAATATTAATTTGATTACTTGTCCCAATCATTCCACTATCCATAATTCTCCTTACAGTAGGACAAGTAGCCTCATCATGAAGGGCATCACAAGCTCTACAATAAGGAGGAGCTTCTTCCACAAGATGAGCAGACTCAAGTGGATTTGGCGGTCTCTGCTCATTTGATGGGCCCCTCTTTTGCCAAGCATTATTATTTCGATGATTCCTAGGTTGGATATTTTGTGCTTGCGATCTTTCCATTTGAACCAACCTGGCTTGCATGGCACTGATTTCTTTAGCATGATTTGACATCATTTTTTCTTGATTAATTTCCATGTTCTTAATCATTTGCGTCAATTCTTTAATAGGATCATGATCAACCTCTTTAATTTCTTTTCCTTTAGAATCACGAGATTTACTTGGACCCCTATCAAAACCTGGAATCTCAGATTTCCCAGATGCTTTCCTACATTGTTCCATTTCTTCAGCCAAAGTCTGTGCGACCCTATAATCATTAGGTTTAGCACGTCTCAACTCATAAGATGTATCATTGTTAAATGCATCGAGATAATATTCTAAAAGAGACTTATCAGTAGGTTTATAATCTTGAGGTAAATCTCTAACAATACCATTAAACCTTTTATTAAATTCTTCCACGGTCTCATTTTCATTCTTCTTTATGGTGTTGATAGCTCTAAGTAAGTGCCTTTCTTCTTTTTTATCTCCATACTTATCCTTAAAGGCAGTAATAATCAATTGCAATGAATCAAACGAATTATCAGGCTTTTCTGTAAACCAATCCAAAGCATCTTCTTCCAAAGAAAGGACAAAGAGGCTCATCTTCACATCTTCATGATTATAGTCAGGACCTCTAGCATATTTTCCCAACCAAGAGCTAAAAGCTTTGAGATGAGCTTTAACACTAACCGCATTATTTCCTTGAAAAGATGGCAATTTGTCAAGACCATTATCTGGAAGATCATGCAGATAACCTTGAATGTTAGCAAAGTTACAAGGGGCAAACAAGTCCATGATGTCTTGTTCAACCGGGTCAAGAAAAAGCAAATGGATATCAGGGATAGCTTCCTGTCCAAGATTATCAAGGAGTCTACGAGAAAGAAGCTTGTGTAATCGAACTCTAAGAGCCCTTTCAGGTTCTGGAGTAGGATTATACAAAAGACTTGGATTCCTTCTAGTAGAGATCCTTGCAGAAAATGTAACAAGTGGAGCTGCCACTTGAACAAGAACCTAACTCTAAAAACCCAATATGCTAAGAACCGAAAGTTAGTCAAGAAACCGAGTCAAAGTAAACTTCTCCCCGGCAGCGGTGCCAAAAAATGTGGTCGCCTAAGATGTACACATAAGTGCGGGAAAAGTTTCTAACCCCGCAAGATATAATCTTTAAGGCATAACCCTCAGAGTAGGGGCTGTCACCTATTCCCTACTCACTCCATTTAATCTCTCTCCTAGATAAGCTAAGGGGGGTAGTCTCTGAGGATAGTTAGAAGGGGAAAAGTTGTTGCAACAAGAAGTCTAGGAGATTAAGGGCAAGGCAATTCTTTATCTAAGCAACCTGATTAAAATGATTTAGCAAGTTTGATTACAAAAAAAGGAAAGTAAATATTTAACAGGACAATCCCAATAAGATAAATAAGACAATGACTAGGTACAATGATAAACTAGTGCCTTATAACAATGCTTAGAAGAGATTCAACGCTTGCAAAATATTTCAAGTCACAAGATAAATAATGCTGCAAGACAAGTATTAGTATTGGAAATGACACAATATTAAAAGATGAGTAGAAAATCTACCTTGCAAGAATAAAAAAAAATTGTACTTCGCTTTTAAAGAGATGCTCAAATAAATGTAACAATATCAATGGACAATGAGCATGCAAGTTAAAGTAAATATAGAGTGCTCACAAAATAATAATATGCCAATTTAGACAAAGCCAGATAGGTGGATGCAAACTAAGTTAAGTGGAATGCAAAATCTAACTTTAGAATGCAAATATTATTGCAAAATTTTCAATGGATTACAATGATAACAATGTTGCTTCAAGGAAAGTAAAATGCTAATAAACTTGTAATCACAAAGTAGCTAAATGCTTCAAAGCACAAGGTTACTTTTTTAATGACAATAATCAATGAAACAACAAAGATGGTGCTGACTTAGAGCAGAACTCATAATGCTTTTAAGAGGTGCTAATTAAAGATGTTCTTCACTTAGCTTATATGATGTAAACAAAAGCAAATTATGGTAGATGAGGTTGCTAACAAGGAAATTAAAGAAATTACCACTTAGATCTACAATTGCATCTGAAATAGAGACAAGAAATATATCAAACACTTAAGATGCAAATATTGAAGTTAGATCTAGCATGCTAAAGAGATGAGATGCAGGAACAACTTAGTGAGTTACAAAACCAAACAAAAGATCTCCTTTTTAAACAAGGAGAAACAGGATGCCAAGGGATGAAAATCCCAAGCTCCCCAAGAGAAAGATAAACTTTTATTGATGGGAATTACAAAGAAAAGAGGCCCTTTGATAGATTAAATGGCTCTTTACGTCAAGCAGTTTAGAATAGAGATAATATCTTTACAAAACCAACAGCCTCCTCAAGAGCGTGGAAAATCCACATATGATAGCTGTAACTACTTCAATGATCAGTGCTTAAGAATTTGGATCTCCAACAAGGTGACTGCAAAGGAAAGGTTCTTGACTTAGATAAGAGGATGTGATCTTTTCAATGAATCAGTCCCAAATCAAATATTGTCTGTGCCACAAAGACACTTGCCACTAGTAATGTATATTCCTTGTGAAACAAATGTTAGCCTTTGAAGAAAATAATGAACAAGTAGAAACTTTCAGATTTTGAAGGTGACTGATAAGTACTCCTGCAAGAACTAATGTTGATCTACCCAAAAACACTTCAAAACAAGTATTGTAAGAACCCTCTAACTCACTGTTTACAAACAGAAAATGAATTGACAATTTAAACTTTCTCACTGTTTAGAAGATAATAACCTCTGAAAATTTGAAATTCAAGCTTAGAAAATGGATATTGACTCTCTGTAGCAATGGCTTGAAGCTTAGTGAAAAGTTCACCTCTAAAAATCTGCCAATGAAAATCAGTCTCCAATATCAGAAACTTTTGCCTAAAGAAAACAATTGAATTCTCTCAAAAATTCAATCTATCTATTTCAAGAAGGGATCCCTTGCATAGAATATGAAGAATAGTACAATTAATTCCGGCTGCTTGAAACAACCCAAAACCAATTTAGATCAGCAATCAAGAACATATTTCAAAACAGTCACTGGATAATGATCACAATCTTTACAATCAGCCCAAAAAAATGATTTTAAATTCAAAATTAAATTTTATTAAAACTTTTGTGGAGACAATTTTAAGGTTCAAGTTTCAGAATTTTTTTTTTTTTTTTGAAAGAAAAATTTGGAATGAACATAGCAAACTTCAACGATTTCCTTTGCCAAAAATTAAATGAGACCCTTGCCAAACAAATGTTAGATCTCTGCAAAAATACAAGGGTTAGTTGATATGAAGTTTATGGCAAAGAAAGAAGAAAACTTTAGCGAAATAATCCAAGAAAAGTCTGCGGCCCTCAAGAAAATGAAAATCGTTGAGCCAAAAAATGGTTTGGAACCCTTGTCTAATGATAGGATAATCCTTCAAGCACACGACCTCTGTAAAAATTTTAATAAAGAAAACCCAGAAAATGGTTTAAACCCCCTTTTTATTTATTTGATATTTGAGGAAATCGACCAGAGCTCAAGGCCCTAAGCCTTGAAAATTTAAGGAGCAAAAGACTCTCGACTCTGCTCTAAAATGACCCAAAAATCTTTTTAGATTAGATTTTATTAAACGAGAGGGAAATTTTATCAGGTCCCAAAATTTAATCTCCTTCAAAATGCCTAGACAAAAAAATTCTGAATAATCTTAATATTGATCTCTGCACTAGGTTTGGAGTCTCAAACTTTGCTTCTCTTCCCTCAAACGAGAAAGGTTTCAAATGGTTCTATTAGATGCCAAAAAATAAGGCTTCAAACCCAAAAAAATTGTTCTAAAACAGTGTCTAGAACTTCTTCAGAACCTCTTCTTTTCTCACTGCAAAAGACCACTATTAGATACACAACGAAATACACAAAAGACCCAGCACTTCACAAAATTTTTGCTGGCAAAATAATGCCTAAAACCCTGCTCAAACAACTCCAAGAAACCTGCAAAAAAAAAATTGCACACAGAATTAACTTGAAAAAAACCTAGCGGCTCACAGAAATTTCAATGGCAAAAATAATGATAAATCCTCCTCAAACTACTCGGTGATCACTGGAAAGTAGAATAATGGCTGGAAGATTTAAATCTGAGTATGCAACTATTCTAGAAAACCCTTACGAAAGAATTATGAAACACTTTAAAAAAGGTATGCAAAAGATCAAAGGGTTTTAGAGCCTAAAAAGGCTTGCCGTCTTCCTCTTTTAAATATATAAATACATATACCTAAGTCTAAAAATGAAACAATGGATGAGGAAACACTCAGAAAATATTTATAATTTTTTTTGTAATGAAAACCCTCATTTATTTTTATTTTACTTTTTCCTTTCCTTTTCTTTTTTTTTTGGTTTTTGTTGGGATAAAAAGAAAAAAAAGCCCCCAAAAAAAAATACAAATAATTATTTAAAAATAAATAAAATTTAAAATTTAAAGTTGTTTGCAACAGAAACGTTTATATATATATATATATATATATATATATATATATATATATATACAAGCTTTAAAAAAAAGCAAATATTTTTCATTAATAGCTCTTTGATTCAAATAAATAAATAAATGAATAATTTTCTCAAAGCTTAAGCCTAGAAACCTGGAATAAATTTGATAGATAAATCCTTCAGGTAAAATAGAATGGTCTCTCTCACTTAATCACTCAAGAGTTGGTTAACTTAAGCGAAAACATCCTCTTACACTTGAGATTGGCTTCAACTAAATATTTTCTACACACCTCAGAAATATTTTGTTAGCTTCAGATGAGACATGAAAAATATAATGGAAGAAAATTCCAGCAACTTAAACAAAAGCACGCTAGCCACTTCCAATCCAAAAATATTTTCTAAATCTAAATACCAGTGTAAGATAGCTATACATTAGTAATTATATGTAAGCAAATGAAGTAACAAGTAAAATCATCAGTAAAAAAAATTTAGCTCAAGAATTCATTACCATATCCGTAAGAGAAAAGCCACTATTTTTCACCCCAAAGACTTGTGTATTATTATTGAAAAATAGAAAAAGCTTCGAAAGCAAAAGCTAGAGCACAACATCGAGAGATGATATAATGAGGAGCATATGCTTCCTTATATAGGAAAAATGAGAGCTCTAGAGGCTTCCAAGTGAATAACGGCTAGTTCCATGGAGGTGCACAATTAAATGCTTGATCCTTGTCAAAATGATCTCCACCATTGATTGCTTGAGAGAAAATTCGAATTCCTTGATGTTGCCTTTTTCTTGGTCCAAAAATATTTTGTTTTGACATTTTCTCCTCGAAAAACTCATTCCTTTTTTCTAGGCCAAAAATATTTTCTGGCTTGATTTGTGGAGATTCCCTTCTTGAAAAGTGCACGTTCACTTTTTAATATTTTTCACTTGGAGAGAATTTATTTTTCTCTCATTTTTATTTTCTGACCAAATTTTGGCTAATTATTTAACCACTTTTTTGCCGGAAAACCAAAAATAAAAATCAATTAATTTTCTGGCTTAGAATTTTAATTTATTTTGGCCAGAAAAATTAATTGATTGATACTAAAGGGTATTAATAATTTATTCCACCCTTAGATATTTAAGCCATGGTGTCTAAATATGAGGGACCATGCACCAAAATATTTTACATGAAGATATTATAAATAACTCAACCCTTGAAAGAGGGAAACACCTTTAGACATAGACCCTTAATAAATTACCCAATTCTGCGACCAATATGATTTAGTGGACCAAGTGACTTGTAACAGAATAATTTAGCCAATTAGCTTAAATTATTCCCAAATCACTTTTACAAAAGACTCGACTAGAACACTAGGACTCACCTAAGACCTTGACGATAAATTCCACCCTAGCTTTGGGGTGAGGCTAGAGGGGAAAACTCTTCCAATCATCCGTGTGTATTTTAAAATACGGATGAATCAGTGAGACGAAAAACCTCATAGGATGAAAATTATCGCCAAAATAATAGGCTTACCTAGGTTGTTACATACATATATGGTCTTACTAGAATCATTTACATTATAAACATTGCAGAATGGGTTTATAACTCTGATACACTGATGACTGATGAATCCTGGATATTTGACTGCCCAAACATGAAGGAATTCCTTTGCAAAAAAGTGCACTGCTACAGGGTAGTTGACACAGAGTGGTCAACAGGTCTTACATAATGACATCTGCTTGTTGTATCAACATTCTGCATTCATATTGACACATCTCCAAAAATATATTAAATGTCAAGGGTCATCTTCCTTTCTAGACTTCTTTGAAGTCTTCATACCTTTTACATGGAGATGTCACAGTCAATTCTTCTAGTTATCAGATGTTGATTTCCTTTTCTATGTGACAGTAGTTGAATCTTTCACGGTCTCTCCTTACTTTCTTCACATATTGCTTCTCAGCAACCTCCATTCATAGTTCCTTCATTTTTATCAACCACCTCATATTCCATGGAGGACTTGTTATGTTGATTTCATCTAGTCAATATGTGAACCATGCCTTTATACATCCTTCCAAAGGAGGAGATCCCTTTCTCTTGATCATGCTCACGAGGTCGAGTATTTATCCATGCTATCTACAACTATATGACATGACTCCATTTTATCAAATACAAGCATACATACCTCATCTCTTCCTTTTGGTAATCTAGAGTCTAGACTTCCTTCAACAACTTCCTTGATTGAAAGAACTTCAATCATCTTGATCTGGTTCACTTCTTTTGACATCATACCATCATTCTATGAATCCCATACAAGCTGGAATTCTCGACAAGTCACTTGCTTCTTCCAGTAGGTGAACCTTTCGATGAAGATTCCAACTGAGGATCTTGATTATCCTTGTCTTGAAAATGCTTCTTTTTTAATGATGTATGATGAGCTCTATATTAGATGGCTTTCTTTTTCCCATAAGTACTACTTATGCTTCTAATGAGGTTATCAACAGCTACATCCTTCTATAGGTGACAGTCATAGACTTCTATTTCAGCTATCTTTCATGCTTCTTTATGATGATGTCATGAGCTCTTGCTTTCAATCGTATGCTTCTATGATGCCAGATGCATCCTATCATGCTTCTAATGATTCCTACCATGATATTTATACTTTACAACAAAAAACTTGAAACATAAACTTGAAAAGAACTAGGTGAGGAAGACTATCTCAATCATAGTAGAGATCTTTTACTTCCTCCTTCTTGGATTTCTTCTTTTCAACTTCTTCCACTTCTTCAGTGATATGGGCTTCTTCCCTTCCTCTTTTGTTGTTGTCCTTCTTGAGCTTTGGACAATCTCTCTTGTAGTGCCCATATTCATGACAACCATAGCATTGAACCTTCGACATGTTCTTCTTCTTTTTCTGAGGACCAAGCTTTCCAAACTTTCCTTTTCTTCTAGTCATGGTAGAAATGCTTAAACTTGCTCACTTGATCCTACATTGATTTTTGCCTTCAGCCTGGTTTCTTTGATTTTGCACGATGACCATAGTTCATTGAATGGAGTAGCTTCCTTCTTCCCATAGATGCTTGATGTGAAGTTGCCCCATTTCTTTGGTAGTGCATTGAGCACTATGGTAGTCATTTCGTTGTCAGGTGTTATCTCTCCCAACTCTTGTATTTGGTCTCTTATTTATGACACCCTCATAAAGTATGACGCTATTCCTTCTTTTTTTGATATCTTCATCTTATAGAGCTTGAGCTTCTGCTTTTGGCAGTTTGACAATTAAACCCTTAACACGACCAACGACTTCATTTTCTATGAGGATCAAATCTATCATCTTCTTCCATGCAAGAAAGTTTGACGAACCAACCAATTTGTTGCTCTACTTGCAATATGAAGTCATTTTGACATATTCAAATATAGATATAAAAATACTTACTTGTCAAGTGAAGATAGTCTGAGGTGATGAAATCTTCTACTTGATGCCTTCTTGATTTTGATGATGATGATGATGACAACGCTTTTTCTTGCTTTTCTTCCTTCAACACAATGCTAGTTAAGCTTGTTTCACAACCTCAAATTTCGATCCTTCTTCAGAATTTCGGCTTGTTGTAGTAGTTTTGCAATTTCCGCCTTTTCTGCGATAACCCTAGTTCACATGTGTGGCTAGAAGATGGACAAATTTGCCTCCTTTCTACTTCGCTTGACTTGACTTCTTTTTATTGTTATTTTGCCTTGCAAAGGAGACCTTTCTTGGCACATAACTTGATCCTTGATTGTGGCTGTAATTCGATACTTGCAACTGTAGAAGGATGTCTTAATACTTCGCGCGTGTGGAGAATATAACCCAGAAAAACAAACCCAAAATTGCTTCGCTCTTCCTTCCTTGTGATAATGATTGTAGAATGTGAGTTTCCCAAGAATGCTTCAAGTGTGGAACCCTTCTTTGGATGAGCTAGGGTTTTGAGGTATTTTTTGATACTCTTAATTATTCCCTTTCAATATGGTGTGAGGGTTAGTCTTCTTGATGATTGATGCTCCTGATATTTCCAAGATGATCTCTTTATACTTCGGCCTTAGAGTATCCTTCTTCGTGTTGCCCTTACTTGATGAAGTCACCTTAGCTCTGATACCATGTTGAGAAATCTAGTGGGCAACAAGTGTAAGTGATTTCTGTTACTTTGATAACTACTTGTGAGATATTTTTTTTCTTTACTTGATTAATTTCTTTTTTTTCTTTATTATTATTAGTGTTCTCTATCATCAAACAACTACCAAATCATAAAGAACAATGAGACAATAGGACATAAGATATAGGCCATTAGCAAGGGTCAAAACCTCTCCATCTGAGAGGAAAACCCACCAGAATCCTTCTCTTCTTATAAAACTTCAATCGATGAATTCCAAGACCTATGACCCTTGATCATGACCAAGTCATCCTTCCTTCTTGATGAGCTTTCCTTACACAGCTTCCAGCAACAAACTTCGATCTTTCAGCAACTTCTCCAACGACTTCTCTAGCAACAACAATTTCTGCAACTTCGACCTAGCAGCTTCACAGTTTCGACCTTGATGCAGCTTCAACAACTTCGACCTAGCAGCTTCACAACTTCGATCTAGAGGCAACTTCATAGCTTTGACTTTGCAGCTTCACAACTTCGATCTAGAGGCAACTTCATAGCTTTGACCTTGCAACTTCACAACTTCAACCTTGTAACTTCACAGCTTCGATGCAACTTCAAAATTTCATCTAGCCCAGAAACTGTAGAAACCCTAACGAAAGAGAGAGAGAGGCTTAAAAAATTCGATCTTGATCTTCTTCCTCTGTTAGGATATTCCGACACATAGGATATAGTTAAGTTCAACTTGGTCTAGTATAGAGTTAGGTTAGAGTTAGGTAAAGTGTGTTTCTTTACCGTTGTACATTTTGTAACTTACAATCCGACGGTCACGATATGTAGTGATCCGACGGTTCACTCTCACCTCGGTATTACCGACACCATGGCTTGACACCCGATTGGTCCATGAGTTCTATTTAAAGCGCATGGAGGGTCATTGTTCGGGTAATCCGTGCATGAGAGAAGCTTATGTAAATTTTCATTCTTTGATTAATAAATTGCCTGTAGTACCCACGTTGGGACAGGCCGTGGACTGTTTCCCTCCTTGCACTTTGAGGGTTTTAACCACGTCAAAAATACTGGTGTATTGATTTGAGATCTGGTTGTGAGCGGTGTCCTTTTGGTGTTCTTTCTGAGGAACTTACCCTGTAAATTCCTACATGGTATCAGAGCTATTTGAGGGCTGCGTCCGTTGGTGATCCAAATCTGAAGCCGGTAGAACTGCATGCGGCTGTCGTTTCCTAGATCTGCTGTTTCTGACTGCTTTCGGGCCGAGAGGACTGCTCTGTTGCGTTCGGAGCATCTGTTCCAGTGAGGAACCCCTTTCGTTTCACGCGAAAAGGTTTCCGGTAGCCCTAGCTGCGTCATTTTTCAGATCGGGAGGTATACAGTGTTTTTTTGCAGTTTATTGTTATTTTCTCTCTGCTTATTTCGGTTTCGGTTTATTTAGCCTTTTTTTTAAACCGAATCTATACCTTTCATTTCTGCGTATGCTCTGTGCCCTGCGACTCTGTGCGATCTGGGCAAATCAGAAACAGAAAGGAAGGATTTTTCTCATGCGTATGCTCTTTTCCCTGCACCTTAGTGTGATCTCGGAAAATCAGAAACATTGAGAAAAATATTTAGTTTTTCGGCTAAAGCTAACTTTGAGATTTTTTTTAAAAATTTCTAGTTTTTTGGCTAAAGCTAACTTCGAGCCGCAAGGTTCGTTTTTCTTTGCATATTCGTGTTGGGTTTTGTGTTTTGTGTTTTGTAGGGAAAAAGAGCTTTCTCAAGGCAAGCACGCAAACCAAGGCCCCCCCCCCCCCTCTCTCTCTCTCTCTCTCAAATTTTTTGTATAGATCAATTGGTTCAAAGCTATTTTAAGAGAGTAGAGGTCTTGGGTTCAAGTCTCCATTTTGTGGGGGCGGATTTTTTCATTCCCGCACATTCGCGCACTTTGCCGGCAACTTCAACAATTTTTTTTCAAAAAGCCATAACTTCTTCATCCGGAAGCCTTTTTCAGAGCCGTTTTTTTTAAAACCGCCTATTTTTTCGAGATCTATCCATTGGAACACTTACTTTCAGCATCTTCAGCTTCAGTTTTTTTTTAAAATGGAAAGTCCATGCCAAGTCATTCTTGACAGCACTAACTACTTCCAATGGGTAGCCTACATGGAAGATTTACTTAGAAGTAAAGGTCTCTTCAGAATAGCCACAGACCAAGAGAAGAAACCAAAAGATGAAGACAAGGTTGCAAAATGGGAAAATAGACAAGATCAAGCACGTGGTTTGATAGGGATGTCTATTTCTCCTGATCTTAGATTCCACATTGCAGAACTTGAGACTCCTCATGAAGCATTAGAAAAACTCGCTAAAGTTTTTGGGATTAAAAATGAAATTAGAGCCCATCAACTTGAAAATGAGCTGCTTACTTTGGATCCTAATAATTTTTCTTGCATTGAAGATTTCTTGTCCAAATTCAAGACCCTTAGATATCTCTTGGAAGGTGTTAAAGTTAAGAAAGAAGATGGTAACCTTATTTATTCCATCCTTACTAAGTTGGGACCAGCCTACTCTGTATTTGTTTCCACTTTCCATTCTACAAGGGAAGCTTTCATTTGTCAAGGAAAAGACTACAAGGCCCCTTCCTTTGACTCCTTTTGTGATTCCTTAATAAGAGAACAAGAAAAACTCTTACACCTTGGTCTTCTTAATCTTGGAAACTCTTCCACGAAAGCGTTAGCCGCCCAGCAGCAACCAAATTCAAAGAATCCTAAGAAGTCATATCCTCAAAAGAATGGTCCTAAACCATCTCAGCCTCAAAATGAAAGATCATTTCAGCAAAATGATAAGACCAATAAAAACAAATGGAAGAAGACTGATAGACATTGTAACTTTTGTAATCGAGATGGCCACTTAGAATCTAAATGCTTTAAGAAGATGGAAGCCTTGGAAGCCGCAATGAAGAAACATAACATCCATGTGGAGCCTACTTCAACTTCAACTTCCGGAATGGCACTTTCTGCATGTCATTGTCAATCATCTCAGTCTGGTTATGCATTAAATGTATCTTCTTCTTCTTCTCATTCTCATGAGTGGCTCATTGATTCTGGAGCCTCTTGTCACATGGCAAAAACCAAGCCATGTTTTCTTCTTTAAATGATTGTAACACCAAAAATATATATGTTGGTGATGATAGATCTCTTAATGTTGTAGGGACTGGAACTGTTCATCTAGACAATGGTCAGTTTAATGATGTATTATGTGTTCCAACCTTATCCTGCAACCTTCTATCTGTCTATCAGATAACTCATTCAGGTGAAGGTAAAATTGTTGAATTTTCACCTCATGATGTTGTAATCAAGGATCTAAAAGATCCTAAACAGATTCTAGCTACTGGTCTTGCTGATGATTCCAAAAGGTTGTATAAGTTTCACAACTTTGGGTCATCAAATCTTCCCTCAGTATTTATTGCTCATAATGATGAAGTGAGCAAACTTTGGCATGAGCGATTTGGTCACTTAAACTATCGCTCCCTTCAGCATCTATGTAAAGAAAATATGGTGACAGCCTGACAGGTCTTCCTATGGTATCTTGCAGAGATGGTGTTTGTTCCGGATGTGTACTCGGAAAACATCATCGGGACAGTTTTGACAAACGTGCCTCTTGGCACGCCTCAGCCCCTTTACAGCTTGTGCACAGTGATTTATGTGGTCCTCTTCCTGTTGCTTCATTCTCTGGCTGCAAGTACTTCTTAACTTTCATTGATGATTTCTCCAGACGCACTTGGGTATACTTCTTAAAACTCAAGAGCGAAGTATTTAACACCTTTTTGGCCTTCAAAGCCTTTGTTGAAAAACAATCTGGACATCAAATTCTTAAGCTAAGAACTGATAATGGTGGAGAATATGTTAAAAACACATTCATCAACTTTTGCACCGAAAATGGAATTCAAATGCAACATACTGTTCCATACACTCCACAACAAAATGGTGTAGCTGAAAGGAAAAATCGCACCTTAAAGGAAATGGCTAATTGTATGCTGCAATCTAAAGGACTCAGTCTTAGTTTTTGGGCCGAAGCAATTAATTGTGCAAATTATATAATCAATCGCACTCCTACTAAGGTTCTAGAGAATATCACTCCAGAAGAAGCTTGGAGTTCCATTAAACCAGATGTAAGTCACTTTCGTGTGTTTGGAAGTGAAGCATGGGCCCATATTCCAGATGAAAAGCATAAAGCTTTAGAACCTAAGAGTGAGAAATGTACTTTTGTTGGATATTCTGAAGATGTAAAAGGTTATAGACTTATTCCATTTAAGTCCAAAAATGTTATCATTAGAAGAGATGTAAAATTTGATGAAAATAAATCGGCCTGCGAGCCTAGTCCGGCGGATGTGCCACCTCTTCCTATCTCTTCTATCTTTGAAAACATTTCTTCTTCAGATGATGAAAGCGAGGATGATAATCCTCCCCCACCTTCTCAGGATCCTCAACTTCCACGATGGGTCCGTGCTACTCGGGATGCAGCAGGTGATCTTGCCGGTGATCCTACAGATCAGCGACGTACACGTTCTCAGTTTGAAAGAGCCTCTTCTTTACTGGCTCAAGCTCCAGTAAATCATGATCCTGACACTTTTGCAGAAGCTTCAGGCCATCCACATTGGGAAGCAGCTATGAATGAAGAATATCATTCATTGATGACAAATGATACATGGGATCTTGTTCCTCTACCAAAGGGACGCAAACTTGTTAGATGTAAATGGGTTTACAGAACCAAGTATGGACCAGATGGGAAAGTTGATAAACATAAAGCTCGTCTCGTTGCTAAGGGCTTTTCACAGGTTGAAGGCATTGACTACACTGAAACCTTCTCCCCTGTTGCCAAAATGAACTCTATCCGCCTTGTTCTTTCCCTTGCTGCCTCTTTAAAATGGGAAGTCCATCAGATGGATGTTAAATCTGCCTTCTTGCATGGGGACTTGCAGGAAGAAATCTATATGGAACAACCCATTGGCTTCATACAAACAGACTCCAGCCTTGTTTGTCGACTTAAGAAATCCCTTTATGGCCTCAAGCAAGCTCCTCGGGCTTGGTATGCCAAAATGGATAGCTTTCTTTTAGAATCTGGCTTTTCTAGGTGTCATTCTGACAATACTGTCTACACCAAGAAAGTGGGCAACTCTCTTATCATCCTTGTTCTTTATGTTGATGATCTTATTCTTACTGGTAGTGATCCCAACCTTATAAACCATGTGAAGTCCAGCCTTAAAAAGAAATTTGAAATGACAGACTTAGGACACTTACACTATTTTCTCGGTCTTCAAGTCTTGCAATCCCAGGAGGGTATTTTCCTTTCCCAGTCCAAGTATGCTTGTGATATTCTTCGTCATTTTCACATGGAAGACTGTAAGCCAGCCCCTTCTCCCTTTCAGTCTGGAGTCAAACTTTCAGTCTCTTGTACTTCTCCTGAAGTTGATGCTACCTTATACCGTCAACTTGTCGGAAAACTCTTGTATTTAACCCATACTCGTCCTGATCTTTCCTTTGTTGTTGGCCTTGTTGCTCGTTTTATGCAAAACCCCCGTGAAAGTCATTGGAAAGCAGTTAAAAGAATACTTCGTTATGTTCGAGGTACAATACAGTTTGGGATTCATTACAGTGCCAAAGCAGCTCCTCTGTTAGTTGGTTTCACTGATTCTGATTGGGCTGGTGACCCTGATGATCGGAAGTCTACTGCCGGTTATGTCTTCACTCTTGGTTCAGGACCTATTACATGGGCTTGTAAGAAACAGGCTACCATTTCTCTTTCGTCAGCAGAAGCAGAGTATCGTGGTGCCGTGGAAGCTAGTAAGGAAGCTTTGTGGCTTCGTCAGATCCTATCAGAGTTTGGCTTTGAGCAGCAACATCCAACCACACTTTGGTGTGATAA
Source organism: Pinus tabuliformis (assembly GCA_031772625.1). Classification (NCBI taxonomy): domain Eukaryota; kingdom Viridiplantae; phylum Streptophyta; class Pinopsida; order Pinales; family Pinaceae; genus Pinus; species Pinus tabuliformis. The sequence continues at coordinate 548,877,825 of CM062815.1, read as the reverse complement.
TCAAAGTGCCATTCAGCTTTGCAAAGATCCAGTCCAGCATCAGCGCAGCAAACACATTGAACTACACATGCACTTCATCAGAAAGCTCATTCATGACCATGTTCTTGAAGTGCAATATTGTCCAACAGATGATCAGGTTGCAGACATCTTCACAAAGGCTCTCACAGAGGCGAAGTTCACTAAACTTCGATATATGCTTGGAGTTCAGGAAGTTGTCACTAAGGGGGGATAGGCTCTAGTGCCTCCTTCCTTCTCCTATTGTGTCATATTTGTAAATCCTTCAATCCTATCCCAAGTTGTTCTTAAGGGGGGATGTTAGGATATTCCGACACATAGGATATAGTTAAGTTCAACTTGGTCTAGTATAGAGTTAGGTTAGAGTTAGGTAAAATGTGTTTCTTTACCGTTGTACATTTTGTAACTTACAATCCGACGGTTCACTCTCACCTCGGTATTACCGACACTTGATCCGTGGCTTGACACCCGATTGGTCCATGAGTTCTATTTAAAGCGCATGGAGGGTCATTGTTCGGGTAATCCGTGCATGAGAGAAGCTTATGTAAATTTTCATTCTTTGATTAATAAATTGCCTGTAGTACCCACGTTGGGACAGGCCGTGGACTGTTTCCCTCCTTGCACTTTGAGGGTTTTAACCACGTCAAAAATACTGGTGTATTGATTTGAGTTCTGGTTGTGAGCGGTGTCCTTTTGGTGTTCTTTCTGAGGAACTTACCCTGTAAATTCCTACATCCTCTTCCTTCATTCTTTTCCAGCTTATATCTTTAGGAGATCACACTTACATGAGTGAAAGTACAAATGAGGTCAAATTCCTTCTTATTTATAGGCTTGTGAGGGGTACGAATTGCTATCTTGAGGCCGACTTGTCCCTTCATGTAGGCCGACTTGATCTTTGTGCCATGATGAGGTCTTGGAGGGTCTTTTGACTCTATTTTGACTCAACAAATTTTTCTTTACAATATGTAACATGCCCAAATGGGTCTTCAATACATGACAATGACTCAATTGACTTTATGACAAACGTAGAAGCACTCAATGAGTGATTCACCTAAAAATAAATTTCCCTTGAGCATTAAACCCATGCCTGAAGAACACAAATAAATTTATTTTTCTCTTTTCATTAAATACATAAAATCACGATTACATATGCCATTATGAAGATTGAACCTAGTTACATATTTCAACATAAAAGCGTCTAAGTACATATAGGGAATAAAAGATTATGGGCTTTTCTGTATGAAATTTACACTTATTGCATATCCAAATGCAGATTTTGCAGGTGCTTTTGATGATGAAACACAATCATCAGTTATTTAATGAATATAGATTTAACAATAGTTTCTTGGAGTTGTGAAAAGCAGGTAACAATGACAAATTCCTCAACAGAGGCAAAATACATTTCAGCTTGGGAAGCAGCATGTGAAATTGTCTGGCTACATAGAATCTTGCAAGTTCTCGGTGCTATTCATAGAACACCAACTACACTATTAATTGATAATTCGACAACAAGAAAAATGGCCAAGAATCCAACTTTTCATAATAAAACTAAGCATGTCGACACCAAGTATCACTTCGTTAGGACTCTCATCAACAAGAGCATCATCAAGCTAGAATATTATCCAATTGAAGATCAAACTTCAGACATTTTCACTAAGCCATTAAGAAAAACAAATTCACCAAGCTTAGAGAAGAACTTGGCATTTGTGAAAATAAACTTAAGGATTAAAGTGGGGGATGTTAACCTCATAATCCTAAAGTATATTAGTTATTTAGTTAGTTTTCCTAGATAGTTTTCCAAGGTGAAGCAAGGGCACAAATGTACAACCAATGCGTCTATCATCCAATTCAACCTGTGATCCATGCTAGAATGCCTTTAAAAAATAAATGAAAGCACTTGAATACAAAAATGATTAATGTACCTCACAATAGGTGATCAACCTTCATCAGATGAGAAAGCAAGATGAATGAATGTACGAATTAGAGAGTGGATGAGAGGCATATGAGGCTGGCTATTTGTGGATCATGATAGGGGTACTTGTTGGCAAACTGCGTCATAAGAGAAAGCGTTTCTCTGAGGGTTACCCAAACATGTGGGTGGGTAACAGTTCTCTTATCCTCTCTGCATTGGGTCCCTTGTATCTAAGCTATGATACTCTTCTAATCTCAAGTTTGAACATATTTCAGCCATAGTTTTCCATACCATTTGAGCTGGGTTTAATTGCTGGTGAGAAATTTAAAGTTGGACGTCCTTTCAACCTCCTTAAATGTGAATTTTGCCTTTGCTGGAATGAATGTCAAAGGTGGGTTAACCATTGACCCTTCACGGCTTTGAGTTATTTTTTCCCGAAGCCTTACTTTTTGTTTTCTAAAATTCACATCAAAGTTCATTATCTGTCATCCCGACTTTGATTTCATCGTGTGGATCTATCTTTTGACCTTATGCTGAAGTGATATAAATTACTCCTCTAAAGCCATCCTTCTTTATCTGATATGGCATTTGGATGCCAGTGTTACATCATAATTCAAAGATCATGAGTAATAAATGTAAGGATAACTATCCATCTCAAGTGAGATGGTGGAAAAATTGATTGCTGGCTTGTGCCATGCAATGGCATCCCTTCCTTGATTTCTACACGTCCTTGACTTAACCTAGGAAAGAGGGTTTGATTTTCTCTTAGCATTTGGAAAGGTTGATTTTAATCATGTTTTCTAATATGAATCTTGCTATGACTAGAAGTTAGTTCCTTGGAAAACTGGAGTCAAGGTCTTAATAAAAAAAAGGTTTCTTTCTCTACATTGTATTCACGATTGACTTTCTCTTTTTATTTTCTTTTGTCAGATCCCAAGGTGGGTACTTTGTCATAAAAGTAGATGGTGTTATTTACACTTGAGATTAAATTGTTAGACCAACATAAAGGTGCCTAAATTTGGCACTACAAACTAAGTATATGACTTTTCCTAGATCTGATAGCATGAGAAATCACCAAGGTTCTGTCTTCCATCATTCACATCAGTTATAAAATTGTCTAAATCACGAAGGTGTAATAGGCTAGCAATGCCAAAGACGAAGAATATCAACATTTGATCAAGAAGGAAGGTAAGAACCTCTGAAAGAGCAGATTTATCAAAAAGGAACCTCAAATTTACGTGAAAGATGACCCAAGGGGGAACATAATAACAAGAATGTGAGAAAAAATGATTATACAGACCAAACTAGTTTTGATATTCAATGGTGTTTTCGGCTGTACAATGCTAATTCTTACAATAGAGGCCCTTTTAAGGACTGTGAAAAGGCAAAGGCTAAGCCAATTTTTAGGGGAATCCTAGAGAGCAAGGATCTTAGAAGTCATTATGTTAGATTTTTGCAGATGAACAGTTGAAACTTTGCTCTATCAAAGGGAGACAACGTGATGGTTACAAAAACCATGAAATCAGTGCCAAAACTCCGGGCCTATAAACATAAATTCAGTGTTTTTTGTGTTCCTAGTGCTGTGTGCAAAAGTAGTAATTGAAAAATGGCTAATGACCTCATACCCCCTATGAGTGGATCCTAGTTGTGTGCCTTGGATTTGTGGCACCCATATTTACTTACTTTATCTTTGTAGGCTGCCCATATCTGCTTCTTTGCATGATCCATGTTAAATTTGGCAGCCAGGGAGATATTTCCCAATAAGGAAATTATTTAATTAGTTTATTTAAATGTGAGTCAATTTGTCTAAAGTTAGGAAATGTGAACGTCAATTTCAGCAAATAATCATAAAAGGAATTTGGAAATTATATTTGAAATTATGAGCAAAAAAAATTTCAAATTTGAAGCTCCCGCCAAAAAGATTTTAAGTTGGCTTGATATATGAAGGGACCTTGAATGAATATAGAAGAGGATTGATCCTTCTCTCTCTAATAAGACTCACATCTCTGTATTAATTCGTTGATGGTGGCAGCAGATAGGTCTGCATATGTCTCTAGTGATTATCAAGCTTGCATTTCTTTGAAGTAATGTTGACTCATTGTAATAGCTATGACATCAGCACCATCATTCTCTGTGTAGTCTTTGCATCAGTTCACGAGAGATCTCGCATCACTCTATGGCTCAACTCAGTTCGTATGGTTCACTTTGTATGGCTCAGTTCAGTTTGTATAGCTCAGTTCAGATCGCATGGCATAGTCGTATGCTACAAGACCTCATTCGCATTGGTTACAGGACCTTACTCTTGCTATACTATAGGCCTTTTATTCTCGCTCTCTGTTCTCGCTCCTATGCTACAAAACTCCCAAGTCTCACTACAAGCTATAAGGACACTCACATGGTTATAGTAACAACTTGTGTCTCTTTGTAATATTTGGCATGGTATCATCATCTTTGTAAGAAAAAAGGTATAATACTCCTTTGTGATGGAGTTGGTTTGATTTCCTTCAATGGCATTGACACAATCCTTTTCTATTTGTATGATATCAACTCACAGTACATATGGCATCTCTACGTGTGGTATTGACACACTAATTGCATTGGACTCACTCTCGGTGATGATACAGGAATTGTATGAATTGTTCGTCTTCGATCTCGCTGGAATCAATACACAGTTTGTGATTAGTATCGACACTATAATCCATGATCAGTCTTGACATAGTAGTCTCATTCCTTGTCACAGTAGTCTCAACACAGTAATTTGGCCGCAATGGTTTATGTGGTTTCCTCGCACTATAGTCTATGTACAACATTGTGTATGAAAAGTACGTATGGCATTGGAAATGAGAAGTATATGTGTAGTATGTATGGCAGAGCAGTATGACTCAACGTTATCTGTATGGGTCTCGTTGTTGCTCAGATTGTACAGGCATGGTGTGACAACGACTCAGGTTGGGGATTGTCACTCTGATCCCCGACCTCTCTGTTCTAGCTGTCTCCCAACAACAAGGTATGGGGGGTAGTCCCTATGGAAGATAGAAACACAAGACTCGTTGGCAACCAACAAGTCTGGGAGACACGATTGAATGTCCTGACCACTAGATTGATTTTAGATATTAGATTGAATTCTTAATGAGACCGGTGCCTAATGGAGTCAACTTACTTGCTTTATGCCAACCATGGAACAAATGACCGGATGAACAATTGCTGCTTGAATGCTTAACTATCCTATATGCTATGCAAATCCTATGACTTAGGTGTGATGCAAGAATGTTGATTGCTTTTAATTAGATGCCTAGTCTAGGTGTATCCTTTCTCTTAATTATTTTGAAGCTAGTCTCTAGAGTAGGTTGTGAGAAAGAGATTAATGATACCTCCCCTAGGTACTAGCCACTGGATGCCTCTGGCGTTGCAAAGACTGTGGCTTTGATGACTACAAGGTTGTCGTGTTAACCACTAAAGAGGTGTTAGGCTCCTCAAGCTAGATGAGAAAGGTGGTCCTATTCTCTATCAACCAAGCTTATGCTTGGAGGTAAGTTTATTAAATGCAAGACTAGTCTTAGGATGCTAATGCAAGATTATTGAGTGTTTTCTTAAGGCGAGATTGTTAATGTTTTAAGTACTTTAGTTATGATTTATCTTAAATTATGACAATAAGTACTTAGCAATGGAAAAAGAGACAATCTCAACCACAAGAGTATGTGCCAATTTAACAAGTGCCAACAAGATACAAGATATATCCACAATACAATTGCTTAAGTGTAAATGACGAGATAATCACAAGATAAATGCTCTTAGAGGAAAAATCACCAATAGGCTCAAGATAAAGTTATCATCCACAAAGATATTAACCGAGAAATGATGACAATGATAACAAGTAAAGAAACTAGAGCACTTATCCACTTTGAACAATTAGCCAATGAGACAATACAAAGATGCCAAGATTATCAATGTTCTTATACAATTAGAAGCTTTCCAAACAATTGCAATTAGATTCCTTAATGCCAATTATTTAAGAGATATTCAACAAATCCTCAAGTTAAGAACACTTAGATTTTAGATGACTTAATGCTCTTTCAAACACAATTAGAACAAGTTACTTCAATGCCAATTAGATTGATAGAGACAATTAGATTTAAAAGATACTCAACCATGTAACAAGATATTAATGTCAAATGCTTTTAGAGAGTGAGCTCATGTGCACAATTAGGATTATGGAACTTCACAAGACAACCAACGTTAGTGTTCTTATCCAATAGCACAATAAAACAAATCTTTTCCACAGTGAACTATTAGAGCATGAACAATAAAAACCTTATGTTCAATGAGCAACAATGAATCTTTTATGGCAACAATGAGTTTTATTTTCCAAGAAAAAAATCGTAATTTCCATTATCAAAAAGAAAATTACATGTTGTATCATCTGCATAAAGATTATGCTAATATCAGAGATGGACCAAGCCATCTATCCAGTGTCACATCATAGTTCAAAAAAGGACCATAAATATTTACATAAAAGTCATATAATATAAACATGATAATAACATCATAACAGTCATAAAATATGTATCAAAAATCAAAACCAGCCGAATGATCATGGAAGATCATTTGGTACATCTCCCCCAACGTGCTCGATGAATGGCCTATGGAAGAACTGATATATTTCCTATTCTTTGTGTTCTTGAATTATCCATTGCCCCCTAGGTTGCTATGCGGCTTCCTTGGAAAGGTCATTAGAAATCTTGTTCCTTTCCCTGTATATGTGCGAGCAGACAATAAAATCAAAGTGTGATTTTAGTGTAATGACCTCATCCAGTAATCCCCTGAGTGTGCACGTGACAATGAGATGCAAAGTTGAACCAATTGATGACAATATTTGAGTCCCCAAAGATCTGTATCTTGTTGCAGTTTTTCTCAAGTGCAAAAATGAGTAGGTGTCTGAGGCTGTTTAGTTCTGAATAATTATTTGTGCCCCGCCCTAATCCCATTTTGAGCTTGTAATAATGTCTTTCCGATATGAATAGTATTGCTCCTCCCCCACAACCAGTGTCTTGGGCCGATCCATCAAAATAAGCCCATGGGAATGTTCTATCAATAACTTCAGGAGTAATAGTACGGGTAGGTTTCGATATCTGATCCTCAGGTACTAAGTGATATAGTGCTTCAATGTTATTGCATATTGATGTCCACTGAATGAGGGAGTCCTGGAATATGATCCGATTCCTGGCTAGCCATATACCCCAGCAGACAAGTAGGGGGAGATTTCAGATTTTTGTGATGCTGCTGAGGTCCACCATGTTTGCCAAGCAGTGGTGAGTTGTGCCCCATACCATCTGATATTGATGTCGAGGGAGATATATATCTGATTCCACACCCGCTGGGCAATGAAGGAAGAGATGGTCTATGTCTTCAGCTTGTTCCTTGCAAAGGCAACATCGTGATGGTCCATGTATAGCCTGACGATTTAGGTTATCATCAGTAGGCGCTTTGTTTGATAATATGCACCACATGAACAATCGGGATTTGTGTGGTGCCTTAAGCTTCTAGAGGGGTCGCCACCACCAAACAACCTCCACCGGTTCCTGTTCTGATATAAGGAAAGTATATCCATCCTGAGGTGTATAATGACTGCGAGGGGATGCAGCCCAGATGATTTCATCCTCTCGATCAGTAATTCTGACAAGTGACTCATCAAGTGCCCCAATGTACCTGGTCCAATCGTTTCTCCAAATATCCGGTAACATGAGGTCTTGTGCTGATAACCAAGCCTGTGAGAGCCATGAAGTGTTTCTCCCATCTGCAATTTGGGAGAGCTGAGTGATACCGACTAGTTCAAGATACTGTCTGAGCGCCAGTGGTAGTATATGTGCATTTCCACATCCCGACCATGCATCAATTCCAAGGCATACATGCTCACCTGATCCAATCCGCCATGCCAATCCTCTTTTTATGACTGATATGGAATGAGTAATAGCTTTCCATATGATGGAAGAACCAGTACTACCCCTGTTCGGCCTACGAACCCATTCCATAACTGTAAGAGGGTATATGTATTTGTGATAAACCACCTCTTTCCATAAACTATCTGATGTTATTATTTGCCAACCCATTTTTGCTGCTAGAGCTGATGCAAATATATTCAAATCCTTTATGCCCAGCCTCCCCATTTTTTGGGCTTTCCAATTCTCTCCCATTTCACCCAGGCAAAGGTCCTTCCAACATGCTTCCCTCTCCATAAGAATCTGCGGCATATTTGTTGTATTCTGTTGGTGATGCCTTTTGGTATCCAGGCCAGAGCCATCCAGTATACTAGTATAGCCTCTAGTACTGATTTAATTAGTACTAATCTGCCTGCTCTAGATAGCCATCTCTGCTGCCAGATGTTGATGTGACCTTCAATTTTTGCAATGAGCCAAGACCAGTCCGCTATGTGGTAATCATTTGGTTTGAGTCTGAATCCAAGATACTTGAGTCTGGCCTCCATGTCTAGTCTTGTGAATTGAAATTGTTGTAGTGCATGTCTTTGTTCATTTAGTAAACAACATACATGCATAATGGTTGATTTGTTGTAATTGGGCATCATTCCTGTAGCTTTACAAAACAGGGACATAATATGGTGTCCCGAATAGATCCATTTAAAAATATTAGTACATCATCGACAAATAAAATATGCGTAAGATAGGATACATCTGTCATCTTGACCCCACTTAAAGACCCAGATGCTTGGGCATTGGATATGAGCTGACTTAAACCTTCCATGATCAGGAGGAATAAGAGGGGTGATAAAGGACACCCCTGTTTGAGGTCACGCTCAGCATGGAAAAAATTGGATGCAACCCCATTGATGAGTATGCTATATGATGCAGATGTGAAGCAACACATAATCCATTTTATGAAAGTATGTGGAAAGCCAATATGGGTAAGTATAAGTTGAAGGTATGTCCAACATGCTCTGTCAAATGCTTTAGAAAGGTCAATCTTGAGTATGATGCTCTTAATGTTCTTGAGCTTAATGGAATGTAGCCCTTCTTGTGCAGTACCAATGGCTTCATGGATCTGTCTATGATTGAGGAATGCAAATTGCTCCTTGGATATCTACTTGGATAAGATGGGCTTGATGCAAATAGCAATGATTTTGGATATGATTTTGTATATGCAATTGCATAAGGATATAGGTCGATAGTCATCAAAAGTTTGGGGGTTATCATCTTTGGGGATGAGTGCTATAAATGTAGAATTAAACCCCTTGTGCATCTTCCCAGATAGTCTGCAATCCTCGATAGCCATGAGGAGATCTGATCCAATATGGTCAAAAAAAGGTAAGATAAAATTCAATAGGCCATCCATCTGGTCCAGGGCTTTTGTCTTTTTTGAACCACTTCAAAACAACTTCAATCTCCCCCAGCGTGACCGGTTTGTTCAATATCTCCACATCCTCCTCATCCACAAATCAAGGCATTGTCTCGGCAATGGTAGCTTCTCGTGGGGCTCTAAACATTTGGGAGAAATGTCTAGTGCCCATATTTGCAAGCTGACTGAATGTGTTGGCCTCCCTGCCATTTTGATCTCTTAAACTCCATATCTTATTGATTAATTTCCTCCCCCTGGCACATTGTTGGAAGAATTTAGTATTTTCATCCCCGGCCTGTAGCCAAATAGCTCTGCTCTTTAATCGCCAAGTCTCCTCTTTCTGTCTTAATAGTTTAATCTTTTCTGCTTCCAACCTAATAAGTTGTTCCTTCCTTTCAATGGATATATAACCTGAATTGCTAGTGCCCTCCATCTCCTTAATTTCTGCTTCAATTTTCAGTATTGTAGCATCGTCTCTTATCTTTTTCCCTTTTGCCCATAATATGGTCCTGTGCTTGATCCGGGATAAATTACTAGATATGACTGCGGCCGGTGAGGAGTTGTTATCTTGGCCATAGTGAATCCAAGATTCCTTTACAATATTATGCAATTCTGCTTCCTCAAGCCAGGCCGAGTTAAATTTAAAAGGAGAGTTTGGCTTACAATTGGAATTCATGACTTCAAAAAAAATAGGGAAGTGATCAGATATTCCCCCCGATCCCACCCACTGTCTAATTCTGTCCAAACGATCCACCAGTGGTGCTTTAATGATAAATCGGTCCAATCTTCGGGCCAGTGCATCCTCGCCTATTCTCCTATTTCGCCAGGTAGGCTGGATCTTGGCTGTGTCTATATTCAGGAGGTTATGTGAATCCAATAGGTGCTCAAAGTATTCAGTCAGGGGATCAGTCTGTGCTCGCACGCCCCATGATTCAACATGTCCCAATGAGAAATTTAGATCTCTGAGAATGACGCTATTGTCCTTATCCATAAAATATGTAGTCATCAGTCTATGCCAGAAGCCTATGCGATTATGACAGGGTCCATATATTTATCAAGCGGAGTGGGGCGTCTAGTTCAATAGATGTGATGTGTGCACCCAATACACCTTCACTTCCCCATATGTTTTCAATCTTAATAGTTCTGTTATTGAAACCTATGGTGCATCCCCCTGATCGACCTCTCACATCAAGTGTATGGAATGTCCAGCTAGGAAGAATGGTTGTTAGTAAGGTGTTGATGGAAACACCCTCTCCCAATGTCTCTTGTAGGAATAATACATCGATCCTCTCAGATCCAAAAAGTCTCCTGAGTGCCAATTTTTTGTCTGGGTTGGCCAAACCCTTGCAGTTGAAAGATAGGCACTTCATGGGGTAACCAATTTAGGGTTTCCTTGTGCTCTAAGAACCTGGTCAATGGAAGTTTGTATGCCCGTTGCCACCTCAATACCAACCCTCTGGATGGCCTTAGATATATTTGATTGCTAGCCCCTTGGAATTTTCTGAGATTTAGGAGGGTCATCACCCAGGCCGAAGGTGTGATGTGGCTTGGGGTGGGCAAGGGATTGAAGATTGTATCTATGTTGTGAGCTATTGCCCGATGTTTCCTCCCATTCAGAATGTAATGAGGGCATACCCTCAATTGTGGTAGGATCAGTAGCCAGAGCAGTGGGGGGGCCAATGCAACATGACATGTGATGGGACTCAAATTGCATGTAGATAAACCCAAACCCGATGCATCAATTGATAAATTGGCATATTCAGAATTCAAAACATTACAAGATGTGGGAGGAGAGGATATGAGAGTACCCGGTATCGGACCAGTGCTCGAGGAGTGAGATCGAGTGACCCGTGCATCAGGAGTCCAAGCATTCGCTTGTTGAGGAGTCTTCCCAGTCTCCCTCCGCTGCCTCGAGGGTTCCGTTGACGTATTCTGTGCAAGAGTAGATCCAGTATCCAATTGTGTCTGTGTGTCCGTTGTCGCTTGTCTTCTTGGGGACTTGATGTGCACATTGCTGATCAACGGGCAGTCTTTATGCAAGTGACCGACTTCATGGCATCACTTGCACCAGAAAGGTAGCCCCTAGGGCCAAACTCCATGTGGGTCATCTTATTTATGGCAAGCTGATATTTTACTTGGATACCTCTCATCGAAAGGTGTAGGATTGATCTAAAGATCATCAGATTCCGATAAGTATTCATGGAGTTATGAATTTATTTGCATTATAAGACAATTCGTCAAGGTCGGCTAGCAACCAAATAAACTCCACATGTGCTCAACATTTTAGTATAAATAGAGGTGGCCTTCAAGTCATTTCAACACACTTGGGATCTCTTCCTCTCTCTACTTGTCTTTGGGTTTTAGTAGGAGGAGAGATCCTAAGGAATAACATTGCCCTGATCCAGAGGGCAGAAAGCCGGAACTGCTGGAAAAGCTAGAAAAGTCGAAACTGCCGGAAAAGCCGGAAAAGCCGAAAAGGCCGGAACTGCCGGAAAAGCCAGAAGCCAGAACTGTTAGAAAAGCTGGAACTGCTGGAAAAGTTGGAACTGTCAGAAAAGCCGGAAAAGCCAGAAAAGCTTGAAAAGCCAGAAAAGCTAGAAAAGCCAGAAATGCCGGAACTGCCGGAGAAGCCGGAACTGCCGGGACTACCGGGAACAACCTGAACTGCTGGGAACAGCCTGAACTGCCAGAACTGTCGGGAACTGCTGGAGCATCTGTCTCCGAAGGAGAGCAGCATGAAGGGATAACTAACTAACATTGGGACAGTTTTATGGTACTTAGCAGCAAATACATCAAGCATGCAATGTTACAGCTAGCATGCAACAACAAGCATGCTAAGGACAACAAGCATGCTAGGGACAACAAGCAAGCAAGGGAAAACAAGTAAGCAAGGTGCAGCCAACACATAGGTCAAGATGGCAACATGGTGTAGCAATGGCATATAATGCAGTATAGTGATGGGTATAGTCATGATTAATGAAGCGTGATGAGATGTAGCATAGTGATGATGGGTGCAGCATGGTGTAGCACGGTGAGGTGCAGCATGATGACGAAATGAAACACAACGATAGGTGAAGGAGTCACCTTGGAGAATTAGTAGAAGCAGCATGTCTTCAACTGATCTCATGTATCATTTTCTTAGAGATGATCTATGCTCTTATCTAGATAAGTCAAAGTGTTGACTTCTGTTGTAAACGTACTATCTCTCTCTCTCTGTTGAACTATTGAAGAACATATAAGAAGAATTGATCAAGGGTTTCCCCACATTGTGGTTTGTCCTTGGCTAGTGCCACATCTTGTGCCCTCTTGTCTTGGCTTGTCTTCTGTGATTTATGTTTATGTTCTATCTGCAGTTTACTTTAATGCTGATGTGATTGCTAATCTGGAAAAGATATGGGGCTAACTGTGAAAATTGAAATAAATTGCTCTCAGCGTAGAACATACCTAAAATTAACATGGTATCAGAGCTGAAGTGAAGACAATGCCCAAGCAAGAGTGAAAGAGCAATCACCGAAGACAGTTGGGAAAGGACAAAAGGATCAGTGGATTCCTCATCCCTCTTCAAATTCACCAAGGGTGAAGTCGAAGCAGAGAATATTATCAGAATGGCGCAGCGGAATATGGCCTACCTAAAGATCACTTCATTGGAAGACTAGATCTTAGGGTGGAAGGAAAGGCAGATAACTAGTTCGGCCATTATGTGAAGGAGTGTTCGAATGGCAGGGACACATCACTTGATGATGATAACAATCATTCCAAGGACATCTTCAATGATCAAAGGAATGACAGGTAATGCAGGTCATCAAGGAAATGGCCGACTCTTCATAGAAGGCAAGGAACCCCAGGTATGAAGAATCAAATGTTGTTTTTGATAAGATAAAGAAGCGTTATCTTGTATTGGCTCTCTCTTTTTGATTCTTTGGGAATCTGGCTTATAGATTGTAGTGCTTCAAGGCACTTCATTAGATAGTGGGTGCACTCTCTAATTTGGTAGAGATGGAAACAATCGTGGGATTATACTTGGAGCTGATGCCAACTATCCTGGAAAGGGTGTGGGGAATGTTAACTCTCAATTGAATAAGGGTAACTCGATTCATTTACAGAATCTCTTTTATGTACCTGATCGCAAGAAGAACCTGGTGTCCATCTTGGAAATGGAAGTCAAAGGTTTCAGGGTGGCATTCATCGATGGAAAGGTACATGTTAAAAATAGAATTTTCAAAGATGCTTTTTCTCATGGGTTCAGGGTTGGCAATTTTTATCAAGTTGCAGGATTGTCCATTGGGGATCATGTTAATTGACATATCACATCTATAACACCGGAGATCTACCTTTGGGGCCCTACCTGATGTGAGTCAAATGGTGATAAGGATGTCTGAATTCAAGTAGAGCATGAAGGTACATGTCTGAGATGTACCGAAGGAAAATCTTATAAGGGGACCATTCCCCTCATGCAGCAGGTCCACAGGTTTGGAACAACTCAAGGAGTTTGAGATTCATGATCGGGAATCTCATGTATATAGGTGGAAGAAAGCCCTCTATGGCTTGAAGCAAAACACCCCGGGCGTAGTATGAGAGGATTGATAGCTGTCTGATGAAGCTGAGATTCACTAGGAGTGAAACCGATCCAAACCATTACCTGAAGGTTGTGGATGATAGACCTCTCATACCGGCACCTTATGAGGACGACCTATTTCTGACAGGTGCAGACCCTCTCATTTGCAGAAGTAAGAGGGAGTTGGATTCCAGATGTGGAATGATAAACTGCAAGCCTGTGACTACCTCGAGGATCTTAACTTTCAGAAGTTATATGGTAGTGATGTTGGACCAGATTTGGGAAATGCCTCTAAGTTTCATAAACTCATTCGCATTGATGTTCTTGGTGAACTTCCGTTCGGACATATGTTTTGCAGTTAGCATGGTGAACTCATATTTGGTTGAGCCTCACTGGATTGGTGCCAAGAATCTTCTGAGATATCTTCGGGGCACAATCTCTCATTGATTGAGATACACTGCTGGGAATATGAAATTGCATGATTATTCGAATGCTGACTAGGCAGGCAGTGTGGAGGATCACTAGAGCACTTCTTAGTGCTGGTTCTCTTTGGATTCTGCTTCGATATCATGGATGAGCAAGAAGCAGAAGTCGGTTGCTATAAGCACTGTCGAGACCAGTGTTACTTGGGAGCGGGAGCGGGAGCGGGGAGCGGGAGCGGAAGCGGGAGCGGGAGCGACCATTTTCAGAAGCTCCCGGTTTGGGAGCGAATCCCGGAGCGATTTTTTAAAAATATATATATTTTTTATATTTTTTAATTTTTGATACATATATGTCAACAAAAACATGTAGAATGATGAAATAGACATAAAAAACATAAAAAAACATAAATTGATCATTGAACCATATCACATCAATCATCTAGAAATTATAATCGTCATCAACCTTAGTAAAATAATAAATTAAAATAACATTCAATTCAATAACATTTATCATCATTGATCACCAAAGTAACAAGTTGTACTTGTAAGCCAAGTTTAACCATTACAAGAAGTAATATCGAAGATATTTCTAAGTCCTAACTTCTAACTGTTAACATGATATGAAATGTTAAAAATTTATAAAATGAAACATGAATAATGAGATGAAATGAAACAACTTTAGTCTTTCACAAAGCATCATATTCATAATTCACAATCATTACCAATGAGTTATAATTGCCAAGGCCCAACTTCAAACTTCAAATTTTCATTGTCACAGTGATATAATGTTTACAAAAAATATCATAATGTCATAATGATATGAAAGAGTCAAGAGTCAAGAGTCAAGGACTCAAAACTCAACACTGAACAGTTATGAAAACTAAAGTGACAAGTCTAATAGAAACTAAAAAAGACAAGTAAACTGTAAATCTACAAGTGGCCCTTGCCACGAGAGTCTCCAGGAGTATAAGTAGGTCTTGGCGGTCTTCTAGGAGTCTCCCGCCCAGACCGACGACCAGAACTAGAGCCTCCACGCGAGGGTGTCGATGGAGGTGGCGACAGCAATGGAACAAGACTCGGGCCCCGAGAACTGCTACTGGATGGTGGAGGTGGAGGTGGCATGGCTGCTGCAGCTGCTTCAGCTTCATCCCGTACAAGCTCATCTTCTAGTTCTTCCATATGTACAATGCCATCCTCCAAATTGTCGTCCTCAGGGTGATTGTCCCAAATTTTATATGTGGGATCTTCATTAGCCCGATCACAGTAATGGCTCAACAACCTCAAATTGTAGTGCACATAAACCAAGCTTTCTGCTCGGTTTTCGTTGAGCCTGTTTCTTTTCACATTATGTATATAACTGTAGGTGCTCCAACACCTCTCTGCAGAAGAAGAATTTACAACCTGTGCAAGAACTTTCAATGCCAATTTTCGCAAAAGTCCGTCGCCGCCATATGTTTCCCACCATGTGAGAGAATCAAATTTATCTTTGTCGTCCATTGCATGGAAGTTACCATACAAACCACTGCCAGTGAAGTATCTGCCTATTTCAAGGCGCACAGCTGCACATTCCTCCCTGTCAGGCACCAACTTTTCTAATGCATCCAGATATCCTTTAGTTACCTCTCGATCTAAATGGGGTTTGGTCCTAACACCACCCCCTGCTGCAGGTTTGCCCAACCAAGAATCTGAGTAGTATTTTGGCGTAAGGATATACGCCAAGCAATGTAGTGGAAGGTTAAGCCTTTTCCACCGTTCACACACACAATCGTGAATCAGATTGTACAAGTCGGGATCTCTGTTATTAACAATGTCTTTTATTTCCCCCAACATGGTATCCATTTTCTCATACACCTCGCCAATCACTGGTTTGTCTGTATCTGCAAACCGAATCATGTTATAAATTGGCTTGGTGAAATCCAATACCTGTCTCACAGTTGTCCAAAACTGCCCATCAAGAGCGGCCTCCTCCACCGTTTCAAAACCTGCAATGTCAGCTACATTTGTAGCCCTTTCCTTTAACACCTGCCAATTTGGACTTGATACCATGCTAGCTAAACCCTCTCTTACCTTCAAAAGGCGCCTGAAGGTGAGGTAATAGCTACCAAATCTAGTCCTCGCAATCTTCAGCAACTCCAATCTCGAGTGACTGCGGAAAAGGCCATGGGTATTGCTATGATTTGTAATAAATTTTATCATTTTTTTTCCTCTCTTGTACAAATCACCAATCCATTGGTATTGTTCATTTTTGTTTTTGACAATATCATGCAACAGAAGGTTCAATGTGTGAACCAAACATCCAGACCAAAATATGTTCGGGTATCTATCCTCAATAATTGCTCCCGCTGCCTTACAATTAGGAGCATTATCAGTGATGACTTGGATGACATTGTATGGGCCAATACGCTCAATTGTTTCAAGCAATGCTTCTGCAATGTTGATAGCGGTCTTGAACTTGTCTGAGTAATCATGTGCAGCTAGAAAAATGGGACCACTTCGGGACACAGCAAGAACACTTATCAATGGCTTGCCTTTTACATTTGTCCATCCATCAGATACAATGGACACCCCATTGTCAGTCCAAGAACTTGTCATTTTATTCAAAGAATGTGATATTTTTGCTTTTTCATGATCAAGGCCAACTGTTCTTGCCTTGTCATACCCAGGGCTCTTGTATCCTTTAGGGGCATCATTTATGGCAGAAACCATTTCGTGCCAATAAGGTGAGCGTAGAACATTGAATGGTATCCCATTTGCATAGAGGAACCTGTAAATTTTTGAATCCACATCATTCCTACACCCCTCATCAAGGAAATCTGATATGGTTCTACGGCATAAAGATGATGACCCTGAGCCTCCATGTCCATATCCACTGCCTTGGGAGGATGCTGAAGGAGTTCTTTGTGAGCTTTCAAAGAAACCCCTTGATCTTTTTGCTTTGTATTGGGCGTCCTCCTCTTCCTTTATGTATTTGGCTCTATCTGCTGTTGACACCGCGTCGCAAGTTCTGATTCCTATTTGTTTCTCTCCATCCCATGCCCTTTTCCCGCAAAGGTGTCTTCTCAAACGGGTGTATGAGCCTGTGAAATCATTGTTGCAATGGGGGCAATGAAATTTAGTGGTTCCACCCCCTCTCCCTGTTTCAGGCCTCTGAACATATTTCCACAATGGAGTTTGGTCTTGTTTAGTTTTTTGACCCTCATGTTCACCCTCCACATCCTCCTCACTGGGGTTTTCACCTATTTGACTTCCTCCGGCTTCTTCATCCACCTCTTCAGTTTCAGGCCCCCTCCGTTTCCTACTCTCCACCACCATAATAACCAGAAAAGGGACCAGGAAGAGGAAAATGCCAATAAAAATCCCCAGGTCCATCGTGTTTGATGTTTGTAGGGTTTGAGTCTTGAATCTGCAAATTAATTTAGTTTATTGGGATTAATTCATTTAATTTATTAATTTAATTTAAATTAATGATCTTTAAACTCAAACAGGTAAATTAAACTAAACAAACTAACTACCTAACCAACTAAACTAACTAAATGATTAAGTTACTTACCTCTGCAAGCTTGCTCCTCGCTCCTTGGCACTTGCTCCTCGCTCCTCAGCTCTGGCTCCTTGCTCCTCAGCTCTTGCTCCTTGCTCCTTTGCTCTCAAACTCAAGCTCAATCTCATTGAAATGATTTTGTTTTGGCCCATTGGGCTTATAAACCCAAAAAAATTAGTTAAATTTTTTGTTTTTTTCGGGTCCGCGGAATTTTTTTCCGCCGAACCGCTCCCGGTTCACTAAAATTCGCTCCCGGAGCGTTTTTTAATGCCCGGGAGCGATCAGGGAGCGATCGCTCCCCGATCGCTCCCGGGCATTAAAAAGCGCTCCGGGAGCGCGGGAGCGATCGCTCCCTGAAGCGCTCCCTCACAGACCAGGGAGCGCAAATTTTTTTATGGGAGCGCGCTCCCGAAAATCGCTCCCGTCCGGGAGCGATTTGGGGAGCGCGTTCCCGACCCGCTCCCGAGCCGCTCCCGCCCGGAGCGCGCTTCGGGAGCGGGTTCGATGGGGGGGGGGGGGCGCTCCCCCGCATCACTGGTCGAGACCGAATACATAGCTACAAGAATGATCTTGTGTGAAGCTGCATGGTTGCAGAAGCTAATTAGTGAGCTGTTTGTACACATGATGAATACCACTGTGATTCTTTGTGACAACCAAAGGGGGGATTCGATAATTGAGGAATCCCATATTTGATGATTTCTCCAGCAGATAGACATTAGATACCGCCTTATCTGCAATATGGTAAGTCGATGAGCAAGGAGGCTCCATCGCGTTGAGATTGATGTACAGGTCGCAGACATTTTGTCAAAGCCCTCGGGAAAGGTCAAATTTGTGACTTTCCCGAATGACTTGGAGTTGTTGAGAGACCTTCTTATAAGGGTCCTGCATGTTGCATGCATTGAGCTCTGAGAGCTCTAGGGTGCTTGGGGTACTTACTGGAGCAACATATGACCACAGGGCGACTCACCCTCCCCTGGTGGTGCGCTATGAACAGGATGATTAGTTCCTTTGTGGGTCGGGATGATTAGTTCTCCCATGGCAACTGTGGAACAGGATGATTAGTTCTCCCGTGGGCCGGGATGATTAGTTCTCCTGTGGCAACTGTGGAATAGGATGATTAGTTCTCCTATGGGCCAGGATGATTTGTTCTCCGTGGCAACCATGGAACAGGATGATTAGTTCTCCTATGGGCCAGGATGATTTGTTCTCCGTGGCGACTATGGGACAAGATGATTAGTTCTCCTGTGGGCCAGGATGATTTGTTCTCCATGGCGACTGTGGAACAGGATGATTTGTTCTCCTGTGGGCCAGGATGATTAGTTCTCTGTGGCATCCACTGACAGGATGATTCGTTCTCCTGTGGACATGATGATTAGTTCTCTTGTCGAGGCATCCTACCCATGCAGTCTAGGACTCATGGGAAGTACCTCTCATATGATCAATGAGCAGGGAAATGAGGATAGGGACCATAGTAGTACTATCGATGGACGCATCGCTGTATCTATTGTACTCCCTGTGCTAGGATGACCTCCATTGATATGGGATCAATGAAACTAATTTGGGATCAGTATGAGTGATTTGAGACACTCTCTTGTGACATTGATCTGGGATCAGTATGAGTGGTTTGAGACATTCTCTTGTGATATTGATCTGGGTCAGTAAGAATGATGTGACACACTCTCTTAAGATGAAACTGACTTCGGGACAGTAGAGAATGGTATGAGACATTCTTGATCAATTCTTCTTCTTCATGGTTCAACATAGTAGAGCTTAGCATATCAAAGCAGAGCAGAGCTTAGCAGAGCAGAGCTCAGCAGATCAGAGCAGAGCAGAGCTTAGCAGATCAGAGCAGAGCAGAGCTTAGCAGATCAGAGCAGAGCAGAGCAGTGCAGGGCACTGATGGCAGAGATAGTACAGTCGGACATATGGATCAATGGATAGAGTTCTCCCTAGTTGAGAGGGAGTGTTAAAATTGGAAACTAGGGCCAAACTCCATGTGGGTCATCTTATTTATGGCAAGCTGATATTTTTCTTGGATCCCTCTCATCGAGAGGTGTAGGATTGATCTAAAGATCATCCGATTCTGATAAATATTCATGGAGTTATGAATTTATTTGCGTTATAAGACAATTCGTCAAGGTCGGCCAGTGACCAAATAAACCCCACATGTGCTCAATGTTTTAATATAAATAGAGGTGGCCTTCAAGTCATTTCAACACACTTGGAATCCCTTCCTCTCTATTTGTCTTTGGGTTTTAGTAGGAGGAGAGATCCCAAGGAATAACGTTGCCCTGATCCAGAGGGCAGAAAGTTGGAACTGCTGGAAAAGTCGGAATTGCTGGAAAAGCCAGAACTGTCGGAAAAGCCGGAACTGCCAGAAAAGCTGGAAAAGCTTGAAAAGTTGGAAAAACAGGAAATGAAGGAACTGCCGGAAAAGCCGAAACTGCTGGGACT